>CM076145.1:50221205-50821205 GCA_038025085.1 Tetragonia tetragonoides
AAAATGTTCAAGAAGTAAGTGCTTTTTTTTATTTTATTCTATTTTGTTCTTTTGCAAGTCATATTTCATTAAGCTGATACTGCATCTGTTGGCTTCGTCTTCTGGGTGTTGCTTTCTATTGTCTAATCTTATCCATATCTTCCTAGTTGTTTAATTCTAATATTATTTATTTATTTGTTTATTTTCTTATTTATTATCATCATCTGGTCAGCAAAACAGTGATTGGGTGAACTCTGTAGTTCGATATTTCATTGACCTGAAAGATGAAGCAAATGAAAGAGTGATGGTCTCATAGGTTCAATTTCTGATGTTCCTTGCTGGACTGGTGTTATACTCAGCATAGATTAAAAAGTAAAATATATGTAGATATGTACATAGTGCACTTCGATCTATATATACATGTTTTCTCTAATCTAGTAGGAAATCATGCAAGTGGAATGCTACTTTCTCCAATTAAACAAACCTTACTGAGACTGCAAGTTTAAACCATCTCCAAGTTGGTGCTAGTTTCAGCTCCTTAACTTCCTTTAAAGAAATTGTTGACCAAATCTGAAGCTACAAGCTAAATTTGTGTTTGGGAAGGTATATTGTTTCAGCTTAATCAACCTTGAAGAAACAGATTGCTAATGTTTGCCCTAAGCCCCTAATGATGTGACATGATGCCAACTTTATTTGCCCAGAATCTCTGCATCCAGTAATGAGCACTTAATCTGGGTCATCTAGCAATAATAGTTAATTAGACCAAAATTGTCCTCAACTTATGGTATCAAGTCAGCAACTAGTTCAGAAGGGCTGCAATCAGAGTGGAAGCCCAGTGCTGGGCATCAATTTAACATTTTCTAGAATCTCATAATTAACTTAAATACTCTTAGGAAAAGACATTCAAGCCCATAATCATGACATATGCATTATGTCAAGCTTATCTTCACCAGCCTTTATAAGTTCTCAAATTGTAAAGAAGTGCCAAAGGTAGACATTTCCCCAAAGACATTCTACACAATGAAAACCAAATTGATAATGCATTCAAGCACCTCAAAACTTCTATCAGCTGTTTTTGTTCTTGCATATACCTCCTGGGTATCTGCAGGTTCAATTCAAGACAATTTCCTCCAGTGCCTACATAATAACATCAGGCCCCAGGCCCCACTTCCCCCATCATGTTACACCACAACTAACTCTTCCTTCTCTATTGTGCTGCAATCCACCGCTCAAAACCTTAGGTATCTGATGCCTTCTGTGAGAAAACCTGAACTAATTATTATGCCCACGGATGAATCCCACATCCAAGGTGCTGTCGTATGTGCTAAAAAGACGGGGATTCAGCTTAGAGTTCGTAGTGGGGGGCACGACTATGAAGGGCTTTCCTATGCATCTGAGATGGAGCAGCCCTTTGTCATCCTTGACTTGGCCAAACTCCGAATGGTGACTGTTAATATTGAAGGTAACAGTGCATGGGTGGAGGCAGGGGCCACTATAGGTGAGCTCTACTACCATATCTCTAAGGAGAGCAAGGTCCATGGCTTCCCTGCTGGCCTTTGCAACAGCTTGGGTGTGGGAGGGCACATCACAGGGGGAGCCTATGGCCCTATGATGAGAAAATATGGCCTTGGAGTTGACAATGTCCTTGATGTTAGGATGATCGATGCCAATGGTCAAGTGCTTGACCGAAAATCAATGGGGGAGGATTTATTTTGGGCCATTAGAGGAGGTGGAGGTGGTAACTTTGGGATCATCCTTGCATGGAAGATTAAGTTGGTCCCTGTACCAGAAAAAGTCACAGTTTTCACTGTTGCGAAAGTCTTGGAGCAAGGCTTAACAAATATCCTATCTAAATGGCAACATGTTGCTGATAAGATTGATGAAAACTTATTCATCAGAGTCATCTTGCAGGCCTCCAAGACCCAAAAGGGTGACAAAACAGTGCTTGGTTTGTTCAATGCCGTGTTCCTTGGACGAGCTGATCAGCTCCTCCAAATTATGCAACGTGATTTCCCCGAACTAGGATTGGGGAAAAAAGATGTTTCTGAAGTGAGTTGGATAGAATCAGTCGTTTACATCGCTGGGTACCCATCTGGCACGAAACCTGAAGTTCTACTTGAGGGAAAGCCAACCTTCACAAACTACTTCAAGGCAAAGTCAGACTTTCTTAGGGAACCTATCCCACAAACTGGGCTTGAAGGGCTATGGAAAAGGTTCGTACAAGATGAGGGAGGTCTAATGATTTGGAACCCGTATGGAGGAATGATGAGTAAGATACCAGAGTCTCAGACCCCATTTCCTCACAGAAATGGAACCATATGCATGATCCAGTATGTGGCAACATGGCAGGATGGGAATGTTAGTGAAAGTAGGCATATGGAATGGGTTAGGCAGCTATATAACTATATGACCCCTTACGTATCGATGCTCCCTAGGGAAGCGTATGTTAATTATAAGGATCTTGATTTGGGTGTGAACAAGGATGGCAACACTAGCTTTATACAGGCAATTGCATGGGGAAACATGTACTACAAGGACAATTTTAATAGACTAGTGAAGATCAAGACGAGGTTTGACCCGCAGAACTTCTTTAAGCATGAACAGAGCATCCCACCTCTTCCCGTTATGGAGAGTAGAGGAAACACTCAATGGGATAAATATGATGACTAGGTGTGGAGAAATTGGTTGATCTTTTGTACTCCAAAACTAGTACATGTGACTTTTGGCCATGTTATGAAGCAAAATAACAAAGTTGTGAAGGACACCAAATTTTATACATAGATCTTCAATACTGTGTAATTAGATGTTTCTTTGAGGACTCTCGTCCTACTAGGCTATACTTAAATTTTCTTCGTTATTAATACGATATTTCTTCTCAAAATTTTCAATTTGTGGACAAGACAACTGCCTACACTTATTGTGGACAACTGCCTACACTTATTGTGGACAACTGCCTACACTTTGACATATGCAATGCATTGGTCATGCAAAAGCTTCATTCATATACAAACACACTTACACTTTCCTTAATTCAATAGCTAAACTTGCATTTTCACACAACTGCTACCCTGTGCAACTCTGCAATGAGTCTTCCCCTTAAGATGAGTCTGAGGAGTCTGGGAAGACCTCAAAGTCACGAACTGCAATGATTATGGAAACATCCATGTAGAAAGGGAATGCAATTATGTACATAAGAAATTCAACTCCGTAGATCCTCAAACAGTCGAGCAGTAGATTAAATTAAAAAATCCGAGCTTTCATGGCAATCCAGTGGTTTCAGTTCTATCTTCATCTGAGGTTTGCTAAGTTGGACTTGTAATATTCTTAATTTCTCATGTCCTACAACTTCTTCCTATCTTGCAAGTTTATCATCTATAATGTCTTTGTGCTGCTATCTGCAGGCTGTGGACATATCTCCCAATCCTGGTCGTTCTGACCCGATGTACATAGTGTATTCCAGAAAGCTATCAACGGCATAAGTGTAAAGAGGCAATCGCCTACTGGTAAATATTTTCGTCTTTGCTTGTAGCTAGCTTATATGTTGTCAAATGGTCACCGAAACGTATTTATCTGTGGTATCAATGCTGCAGTCGATTACTGATGTCATGAAGGGAGATATCTTATACGACTAGGAAAAAGAGAGATTTCTCAGCTTTTGCTTTCGGGATTGTGTAAGCTAAGTAATATAGCAAGCATATATTTTAATGTCTTGTCCAGTCTGATTTTACTTCATTCCAATCTAAAGAAGATATTGAATAGGAGTATATCTTTCACCTACACACAGTGAAAGATCTAGAAACGACATCAGCTTTATCCTGCAGTGTTTACTCTAGGAAACATGGACATGTAAGATGTAAATTTTTTGACCGTTTCCCATGAGGTTATGGCCAAGATTTATGGAAGTGAAAAACTCAAGTTTGGTACTGATGGTGCAACTTCACTTGTTTGATTGACAGGGTAAGAACGACAAGATTATCATGTCCTAATTGCAGAAAATCATTGTACATTACAATTTTTTTTTGTATTTATTTCTCTCTTCTCCCCTTTTTCACTCTACCACAAATACCCCCCTGAAATCCCAAGTAGCAAGGGTACTTTTGTCACTCCTCTCACATAAAAAAAGGTTGTAATGTACAATCATTGTACAAGTATCGTTGTCCCCTAATTGCTTCATGCTAGTGTTAAGAGGTGCATTGCAATTTGGGGTAGTTAGTAGTAGGGCCAAGGGTTGATATTAGAGGAAGTATATCTAAACACACAATAATTAGGGCCAACACACAATAATTAGGGCCAAGGGTTGATATTAGAGGAAGTATATCTAAACACAATAATTGAGATAATCAAGACTACACTATCTTATGGGAGTTATAGAAATCACCATGGCAATAAAATTAAACATCATCCGAATAGACAAGATTTACAACTAGTTGAGTTGAGTGGATAAAGACTGATCTATCCTTAACTAAGGATGAGGGTTCGATCGTTTTGGACATGGAGCAGCCTTAAATCCATTGGCTGTCCCGCCCTAATGCGGAGAATAGTCATTTACGGGTACAAAAATTGGCTCTTCTAAAAATTCTTTGCAATACCTTATTGCGACTCACGACTTAAAACTATGATTTAATTATGTGAGAGTGTGAGACTTACATAGTTACAAACTTACAAAGGTGGATAAAGACATGTTTGGAATGACAACTCTTGATTTGATTCATGAATGATGACATGTTAAGGGGGAACCTAGACACGAGATATTGCAAGTTACTAAGCAGGATAAAAACTTAAATAATTTGGAAAGACGTGTGTCTTGTCCAAGGAGTTTTTGCCCCCTAAGCATCGTCAAGGCTCATAAGCACATCTCATTTCCCATGTGAGCATTATTGAGGCTGCTGCTTAGTTTCTTAATTACTCCGAAAGCAGAACCAGAACCAGGTTTGTGGGATATTGGATTATCGAGGCTTCAAGTCGGTGAAGGTCGGTGAATATCCAGTTATTGTTTTGTATGGAAACAGGAAACCACAGACATCCATAACCTCCCTTAGTAGTTACCATGATTGATATGTCCCATGCTTGTTTGTTTACTCTGTATCTTTTTTTTGTTGGCTACGATTATGTACAACTTATTTAATCCTCTACGAAAATCCAAAAGTATATTAGTTTACCAATTAAGAGTTTGTTTTGTCAGTTTAACTGATTAAACGGCCATATTGAAGTAGAAGCTGTTACGAGTCTATTGAATAGATAAGAAATTTTGTCTATTTAATCATTGTTTTACTAAAACATAAATTTTATTTACTAAAATATCAATTTTATTTACTAAAAAAAATATCAATTTTAGAAATTACAAACTTCAATTTTGTTCACTTGAACACCAATTTTCTTTACTAAAATATCACTTTTGTTTAATAAAACATTGATTTTGTTTACTAAAATATCAAATTTATTTACTAAAATACTACCAATTTTGTTTACTAAATCTTCAGCCAAACTTAAATAGACAATTTTCCTTGTCTATTTAATAAACGTCTACCATTTTTGTTGAAGTAATTTGAGATCACCAAATGTAAAAGTTTTAAATCCACACACTACTATATGTAGCTCAGTGGAGATGGGTTGAAATTCATATTCCCAGGTCACCATATAATAAGCAAAATAAAGTGTGGTACATACCTATTGATGGCTTAGAATCAATAAAAGATCATCCTTTCTTATAATAAGCAAAATAAAGTGTTGTACATACCTATTGATGGCTTAGAATCAATAAAAGATCATCCTTTCTTTGAGTGATATTGGACATATGACAATAGGAATCGAAAATTTTCAGGTGTTTCAGTAACAAACCACTTATTTGCTTATGTGGTGTTACCGTGTTATCCAATCATTAGAATATTTTCAAAATATTTTTTTCTTTTTCCTTTTTCCAAATATTTTAAAAACTCTCCCCCTATTTTTGGAGGTGTATTAGAGGGTAACAAAGCCCGGTGGTGTTATTGAAACACCAGAAAATTTGCGCACTAAGAATAGCGAATATGTTTGAACTGGTGGAATTCAATACTCTATAGGAATCTTCCCCCAAAACGTTAGTAAACATTACATTACAATAGTGCAGTTGCCAACTTGTTCTCTTAATTCTCTCAAAAAGACACGGTAAATTGAGCATACACTATAGGAAACTATATACAAAATGGAAACTACTAAGAAAACAACAGCAGCAAAACTTACATCAAAAACAAAATAAACTACAGAACCAACAAAACCCCCCATCAAATTGACCTTGAGAGACTTCAAAATATCACCTTTGCTCTAGCATTATATTTATCAAACCCTATGATGCTAAGCCCACCCTTGCTTGTATTTGCGAAATAGATCCTCAGTCTGCGCATTTCGGAATGCGCTGCAAGCGATCACATAGACGAAGATGAGCACAATGACAGCGACGATGAGGATGATGTTGGCCTTTCTCCATTCTTTTCTTAGGTTCCCTAGTAGCCCAGCCTTGCAAGACATGCAGTTGTAGCATAGCTGTCCTGGATCATTGTTCCACAACGAGCAATCCGGGTCTGCTGCTGGGTTTGCCGGGTTGACCCACGTTGTTGGGTTCACATACCCATATTGACATACTGTTGGAGGTTTGCAGCATCCTGACTGTGACACAGTCATTAAGAAACTGTGACTCATCTATGATGAACAAGCAACATTACACACTAGAGACTCATTTCAATGAACATCAACTCTTGTCATGTCACATACAACAATAAGAATGACCAATGTAACCCTGCCTCATATGAGGTTCAGGTCTAAGAAAAACAAAAACAAGTGTTAACAAGTAAACAGTTAATTAGGCTCCAGTCTCCACTAGATGACATGCTTCAGCTGGCAAACAATAGATGGCTTTTTAATCAGCTACAAAGGAGACAATCCATGTTCCCACATTATTCTAGACTTACTTGCTTTTAGGTGAGAGCATACAACACTTTCCTTGGCTGTGATTGGAGTGATCATAAAGATGATTCTTTAGTTGAAAAAAAGTGAAAAGGATTCCTTTTCACCACTAAAGAAGTTTGAATAAATTGAAATTTGAAAATCAAATGGAGGTATTTTAAGCAAAGTACTCAAAGAGAATCAGAACTTATGTTAATTAAGGTAATGGACATAGCAAATATGACTAAATTTCTGCTAAATCATGGATGTTGATAATAAAACACTGCAACTAACAGTGGACCATATTGACTTATCAGCAAACATAATGGATTTTCTGATAGGATGAGCAGGGACCTACCACTTAGATCTAGATCATTACAAAACTAATCAAGGATTAGACACAAGACTTTGTGTTAATGTGTTCATTTTAATCAGCTTAAAAGGAATATTATACAGCCATTTGGATTCACATGATGCTTACAGTGAAAAACAAACCAATGTAATGGTCAGATATACATTCATTCCTGAGAAATAAAAGGCAGGGATTGTTGGTCTGTAGGATAAGGGGATAAGGAATAAAGGGACCTTTTAACATACACTAGCAAACCGCAAAGACATTTGGGTACCAGTGTAACTAATCTCCTTATCATAATTGGACTCCACATCCATTAACTATTTCAAAAAGAGAATATTTACAATGTTAATTAGGTCATTTTTAATTTATAATATAGGCTTAATATACACCAAGAGTTTTAATTCAAAATGTGATTAGACTTTCATAGTTATGTGTCATTTGTTTAGTTGAAGGTATACTGGTGGATTACTTAAGTTAATAATCGAGTAAGTCGCACGATAGAATTCCCTAATCTACCCCTAACCTTGATAAAAAATCATGTTGGGAACCATGTGGAGCTTAGATACTTCGACTAGAAGTAAAACAAAGAATGTCCCTTTCAATCAGTGACTAGCTAGCCTCAAATGGTAAATTAACAGGACAAATTGGTGTCAGAAGAACAGAGGCTGAAATGCCAAGGTAGGTCCTAGTTTAGGTCTCACATTACCCAGTGTTGATCTTGCCCACAAATTTACCAGAACAAAAAATCACCCCTAAACCTAACAGGCCCTCATTGTCATTGCCACGTCCCAAACCAAAAACCTATACAATGACATAGTCCTAACACTATTACCCCAATTCCATTTAGGTATATCTGACTCCCCTGCTACCATAGACAAACATTACATTAACATTAACATTACACCAGTCTCTCCGAAGAGGTCCCGCCTAGGCAGGGTAAAGGGGGTCGGTTGTAGCCTTACCATAGACAAAGAAGCTTAGAAAAATGGTTTAATTCACTATGAAGAAAATGGTCTCAAGGAAACTTCTTAACACCCCAAATTGATGATTCAAAACTCTACCATGACACTCATCCCTAAAACATTAACAACAAAAACCAAATGCAGAACTTAGGGTCTAAGACCATTCAATAGCTTCTCAAACAGTTTCACAGTAAAACTTCAATTTAAGACCCAAAAAAAAGACTTGAAAGTTATTAAAGACATGAACTTTATTTCTATTAATGACCAAATCAAGACTATTAATTTCAAGTGGGTTATGAACAGAGAGAGAGTATATACCTGAAGTGGAGATATCTGAGACAGAAAGAATTCATTCTGATCCATATAACGAGAATTGAGTTTCCCACAGAAATTAGTCTCAGCCAAACAACTCCTAATCTTGCCCCAATTATCATCACCAGTAACATGATCTCTCAACCAATCAGAGAACCCTTGAAGGCGGTACTCCTTGAAGGCCCGACCCTGAACCCAGTATGACCCATCGGGCCGGGTTACAACGAAAGCGAATATGAGGAGCACAAGAAGGAGAGTGATGAGGATAGCCATGCAACAGAGGTAAAGGGCCAAAAGGCCTTCTTTGTACCAGTAGGCACCAATGAAGCCCAACAAGGAGATGACTAGGATTGAGAAGCCCAGAATAACGACGGGCCAACGGAATAAGAGGACACACTCGTTGTCGGGCTTTGAAGCTAGCCATAGGCCCGAAGCTATTATGGGGATGGAACATAACAGAGCTATGAAGTTAAGGATTGCTGTTATGTTGTTGCTTAACCCCATTTTTGGTTTGTTTCTGTTTATGATGATTGTATAGGGAGTACTAAACTTTTTTAGTGGCTGTGTCAGTGTGTTTCTTGGGTGTTTATAGAATAGAGAGAGAGAGAGAGAGAGAGAGAGAGAGAGAGAGTGAAGATGAGAGTGTGAGTGAGTTGGGGGTATTAGATATGGGGGAAAAGAAGTGAGAAGTGAGAAGTGAGAAGTGAGAAGTGAAAAGGGAGTGTAATGTAATATAAACGCGGAGATCTGGAATAGGTTTCTGGAATTTGTAGGAGTAAGTAACCGAGTAAGCAAAAGGCACAACCAAAGTTTGCACAAAGAGACACACCGAAGTGACAAATATAATTTCAAAGGGAAGTCAAAAGGCAGATTGACCGCCTTTGTAAGTTATAAAGGACATCAATATTGAATACATATTTAAGATCAAAAAAATAAAATTAACATTGAATACATATTTATACCGGAATTTTTATCAGAAACAACCCTAAATTTCTTCATAGTTGGATGGTTGGCAAAAAAACCCACCTTACAAAAACATCGAACATTTGAGTAACTGGATTAATACTGGTCAAATAATTGAAATATCTTTAATAATTGGCCATTAATCCAGCATTCTAAGAAGGTCTACGTCGTGTCTTAGTGACTGTGTCATTCATTTTATAGAAAAATGCATATACGTCTCCACTCAAGCTATTTTTTAAAGTTTTGCACCATGTTAAGTGGCTCAAGCGATATTCCTGTTATATATTTATGGGGACGTCTCTCAATGTGACCCCTAAATCTAGCCCATCATTAACCATGATTGATAAAGTCTAATGAGTAAAAAAGCCTTTCAAATGAGACTTGTAGGCAACTCAACTTGAAGAAAAGAGGCCCTATTATTTTTGTTTCTTTTTGAGAGTAGATATTCTATCACAATAAGGCAACTATACATACAACTAAACAATGAAATTGCCCTTAATTTCTAGATGCAAATCTCTCCAGCTTACTTATAGAAGGCCAAATCAAAAGATATGAAAAATCAGCACATGAAGGGAGGTTCATTCTTCAAAAGCTCTCTCCCAAATCCCACCTGAAAATAAAAATATTAAACAAACAAATAATAACGACAAAGTATAAAAAGGGTGTTGCTAATTCTTCACATTTCATTATGAGGAAAGGTGGCGACAGTTCATTAGAGCTGTACCCTATGAAAAAACAAAAAATTGACTCTTTTTATCGACTAATCGTTAGCAAAAATACAAAAAGGAAACTCTAACCATCAAAATTGTCACACGTAAAATTCCGTCAAATGTTAGTCGATGTTATTCCAAAGTTGCTAGCTTTGAGATGATGTAGTTAGTGGGGTCCCAACTATTAATCGATGGTTCTCAATAATCCAAGAGTTTTCTGCATAATCTTTCTCATTGGCACTCAGTCAATCAATTCTCTGCAGCTGTTTGAGTGAAGGTCATCTGGAAATTCCTTTCTGCAATTAGAAATATACAACTCTCTCTCTCTCTCTCTCTCTCTCTCTCTCTCTCTCCACGTGGGTTTTCAATTTTAGAGTTTGCAACAACAACAAAAAAGGGGAGAAAAAGTACTTAAAGTGAATTTCGACTTCTGATGATGGTCACTTTGGAATTTCATCTGGGTATTTTGTTAGGGTGTATGTTTCTCTGAATTGGATCAGTTCTTTGGCGGGAACTAGTTTGTATAGGCGTGTATATATTTATATAGGGTATTAGGGGTTAAGGTAAAATGGCGGAGGATAATGTAAAGGGTTTGATATTGGCAGTGGGATCAAGTGTTTTTATTGGGACGAGCTTTATTTTGAAGAAGAAAGGCCTTCGTCGTGCTGCTGCTAATGGCACTAGTGCAGGTTCGTCCCAAAATTTGCCTCTTTTTATATTGTGTGGGGAATTCCAAATTTGATGTTTGCTGTTGTTTTTAGTAGCTTTTTGTTATTATGTTGATTATTGGAGATTATGTTATATAAAAGGTGAAATTTATTGTTGTTCATGGTAATGCCCAACTGAAGTTTAGTTGTTTTTGGGTTCTTAGAATTTTTCTGGTGTAATATGTACATTAAAGAGAAATGGGGCAAAAATAAGGGGAGAGATCTGCATTTTGGGTGGAATAGTTTTGGTTCCAGGATTTGTTATTCTTAATAAATTCTGTTAAGTTTTGGGTAATTGATGAATATATGTTGCAGTTGAAGTGATTGGTATGTGGGTTGTGAACCCTTCTTTAGTTCATACACTTCATTTGAATATTCTTTTTAAGATAAAGTATATGTTTTCAGCCATTGGTAAAGCTGTATAGGAGCTGAGCTAATATCAGTAACATTGGCATGTAAGGAACTTTATGGTGTTTTGACTTTTGACCGCTGATACCTTAACCTGGACTGTCACTGCATCTCTACCTTTTAGCCAAATGGAGGATATGTAGCAGCTGGGCTATCAATCAGAATGAGGACGGAAAAAGGGTTGATAAATCAACCATGGAGCTATTGAAATGAATCATGGAGACATGGACAGTAGAGTTTTGCCTTAAATGAGACATAATGGTTGTCTTCAACTTCTGTGGAGATTGTCTAGTACTTTCATGAGGGCTGTTGGGTTGATTCTCTATGTCACTTGCAAATATCGTTCTCACAGATCACTAGATTTTGTAGCATTGCTTGTAGCAGCTACCTATAATTGACATCATTTTCTTGTTGAGGAGGCCTCACATAATCGTTGTCTCGGAATTGCTGCAAGAATACCTAGAAGTAGATGGCGTGTATCTTTGGTGTTCTGCAGTACATCCAAACCCAATATGACCTGGGTTTGCTTTAGAATTGCTTAACTCCATGTCATGGGAGGTTAGAAAATAAGTTGGCAGCGCCTTTTAAGAACTATACATCATGTTATGCATTTCTCACTGTCCCTTTCTGCATTTTGTGACCATCGGCAGTATTAGCTGTCTTATATTCCTTCGTTCCCCATTCCAAAGAAGTGGTTTCCTTTTCTTGTCTAGTACTTGCTACTGTAACAGTGAAAGGCCTATAACTTCTGGTTTGCAGTTATTGTTTTGTGAATACCTGTTTAATTCTCCAATTGCTCTTGGACTCTTATGTCTGATATGCTGCGCCTTTGTGTTATTTTGGCGGAGTAAACATTTTTTAGGGATATAGCTACACACTTGAATCAAGTTGCTCTGACGACTGTATTCCCTACTTGCCCGATTTTATCTAATATGTGAAAACCTTTGGTTTAACAATGTAGGATTTGGAGGCTACACATATTTGCTGGAACCACTTTGGTGGGTAGGAATGGTGACAAGTATGTGCAAGCTCTTACTCTCTCTTTTACTGCACCGATATTTTGTGTCTGTGGTTGTGTTACTGTGTTGTTGCATACCTATTTATCAATCCCCTCTTTTCTTTCTGAAATTCTCAAACAGTGTTTATTGGAGAGGTTGCAAATTTTGTGGCTTATGTTTTTGCCCCGGCTGTATTGGTGACACCTCTTGGAGCATTAAGTATTATAATCAGGTTGAATGATTTTTCTGAGCTTTGTCTTCACATATTTATTGAAGAATTCTGTTTATTATTTGATCTCACTTGCCTGCTTTCTCTCAGCGCTGTTTTGGCACATTTCATGCTAAAGGAAAGGCTGCCTAGATTGGGTATCCTGGGATGTGTGTCTTGTATAGTTGGGTCTGTGGTGATTGTTCTTCATGCGCCGCAAGAGCAATCACCAACATCTGTTGAACAAATCTGGGCTCTTGCAACTCAACCAGGTTCCTTGCCTTTGATTTCTATATCATACTATTAAACTCAGGTTTGTTTCAATATCCTTGTTTTTTCGTGTTTTACTGATATATTGCCGCTTCCCTGACCAGCTTTCATGATTTATGTGGCGGCTTCGTTATCGATCGTGGCAGTTTTGATTTTGCACTTTGAGCCACGCTGTGGGCAGTCAAATGTGCTGGTTTACTTGGGGATTTGTTCTTTGATGGGCTCACTCACGGTAATTACCTTTGCTGATACCTTGAACACTGGACTATCTAATGTTTGCCTCTCCTCATGGTGTTTAAATTCGAACATCGTTCTTTTTAAGGTTTGCTTCTCTTCATGGTGTTTAGCTAGCCTATGGAATTTCATGTATGTCTGCAGGTTGTAAGCATAAAGGCGATTGGAATTGCTATAAAGCTTACTATAGAAGGGACAAACCAACTTATGTATCCACATACATGGTTTTTCATGACTGTTGGAGCAGTCTGTATCATTGCACAGTTGAATTACCTGAACAAGGTCAGCCATTGTTTCGTTCGCAGCGATTTACAAATCTTTATCTTTTCTATTTCTCTTTTAATTTTTTTTTTTTGGGGGGGGGGGGTGTGTAGAATCTGCTGTTCTGTGTGTTGGAATGTTGCTTCGTTAGGAATGCTGGTGATCATTATTTTCTAACATTTCCTTGACTATGGCGTTCCTCTAAGTTCCCTCCAAAGCGTCTTGATATTATACTCAATGGAACTTAACATTGCATTGTAAAATTTTGGAAATAAGGTGCATTGACCCTTGATTAATAGCTACCAGAATTGATGATGTCTATTTCCATCTACTTTTCAGTTTTGGTTGATGAGAAGTCTAATTATTGGTCCAGCGCTCCTGAAAATTTGCTTTTTCACCTTTTTCCGATTAAGTATGAGGTGAAGTCATGAATGCTTAGACGGGGAGGTTTATTTATAGACAGTCTTTAAGGTTGATGTTCTTTTGATGGCTTGTTACTCTTGTTCACCATAAACCGTGGATCGATTTGTCTATCTTGTTTGTCAAGTGATGATGTGAAGTTAATTGTTGCAAGCTAGATTTTGCTTGCTTGCCTGCTATGTTATTCAATATCGGTGCTTTACTTTCATTGTTCATGGTTCCTATCATTCATAGAATATTTAAGGGTGTGTTTACTTCATCTATTTTCCAGAAAAAAGCTTCCTAGAAAACACAGAGAGATGGAAAATGTGTTCAAGGGACTGGGATTGAGAAAATGGAAATTGGGGTGGGGTGTTCCTACTCTTCATCTGTCAGTTTACCGTTAAGGTTTAGTTTGCACATCCTGGGTCAAAGGGGTTAGTTTTCTATTGCATGGTTGATGTCCAAAAACATTCCCTTGGGGCATCTAAGTGATTTTATTTTTCCCTAAAGATCCTATCCCTTGTAACTCAAAGTTGGGAGTTGGGACACACATCTGCCCTCAAGAATTCAGCTCTTTGGTCTTTGTCTCTTCTTCGCTGAGGTTAAGCATGAAGTAATGGAAGGTTCTAAGATAGAAGTGGAGGGAAAATGCCTATTTCAGTTATCTTGTTCATATCCTTTCCATTAAGCTCTTCTTTACGCTTTCTGCTAATCCAACAGAACTATATTCCCTGGAATACTCAGTCCCAGTACATGTTTCACTTTCTAATTTCATACTACCTCAAGGCTCAAACCTGCTTGTTGTTGAAGTTTAAAGAGATAATTACTTTGTTTAACGACCTAAACCCTGACAAGTGACAAGCATAGAGACCACATGGAAAAACACTTAGTATCTTACGTTGGTGGCTTGGTGTAAATCAGCTTAGTACTCTAGGTACCAGTAAAGTATGGTACATCGATAGGTACATCAAACTTACTGCTCTCTTTTCTGTGGCGTCTTCTTTGCAGGCTCTGGATACGTTCAATGCAGCAATTGTCTCTCCCATATATTATGTGATGTTCACAACCCTGACTATTGCTGCTAGTGCAATAATGTTCAAGGTAGATTCTTTAACTAGCAAGCTTTAGCTTCTGATGGTCATTTTTGTTTGCCCAATTCTGTGAATTAGAGAACCTTACTTTGTGTATAATTATGTTGTGGGTCAGGATTGGTCAGGTCAAGATGCAAGCAGCATAGCTTCTGAAATTTGCGGCTTCATTACTGTTCTTTCTGGAACAATCATACTGCATGCAACTAGAGAACAGGACCAAGCCAACCCATCAGGTAAAGATCCCTCTCTTGTTTCGTTCTAACCCAACTTCCTGGATTTCCTGGCATTGAAGAAAAATTATTTTCTAGATTAATTAGTTTGAACCTTATCTAGGGAAAAACATAATATCATCGGTGAATACGAAGTTTGAACTCCTGGATAGCCTACCCCAGGGGAAAAGTTGGGCAAAAATCTCAACAGGGCCCGGGAAGTCGAAAGTTAAGGCTATAATCCACGATTTTTTGGCTTCCGGACGGCCGAAAAACGGAAGTTGTTATTTTCGCACCATATTGCACGGGACACCCCCAGGGGACACAAGAGGCCCCTGAGGTTGGTTAGTGGGTCCCTATTGGGCTTAGATGACCGCTTTACTAGCCACCCACTCTAAAGGGCCTAAGACCGAAATCATGGGTCAATACGAAGTTCCGAGACCCCTACGAAGTTCCGAGACCCGGATGGGCTACGGGGGGCACAAAGGGTCCTCTTGGGTGACAATGTACCTCTCATAGAAGTTTGGGAAAAAAATATCAACGGGCCTCTGGGAAGCCGAAAATGAAGGCTATAATCCACATTTTTTGGGTTACCAAAGGCCAAGAACGAAATATGTGTTTTTCGCACCATTTCGCATGGTACACCCCTAGTGGACATGGGACGCCCCCGAGGATGGTTATTGTGTCCCTATTAGGCTTGGACGATCATTGTACTTGTCACCCCCGCTAAAGGGTGAAACACGAAAAGCATGGGTGAATATGAAGTTCGGAGACCCAGATGGCCTAGCAAGGTCACCGGAAGTCCTCTTGTGTGATAATGGACCTCCCGTAGAAGATTAGGTAAAAATGTCAACCGGGCCCCGAGGATCCGAAAATGAAGGCTATAATCTGTTTTTTTTTGCTTCCAAAGAGCCAAAAAATGAAAGTTATTATTTTTGCACCATATCGCATAGGACACCCCTATGGGACATGGGAGGCCCCTTGAGTTGGTTATCGTATCCCAATTAGGCTTAGCTGATCATTTTACTGATCACCCAATCTAAAGGGCTGAACACGAAAAGCATGGGTGAATACAATGTTCGGAGACCTAAATGGCCTACCGGTCGCGTCGGGGTTCCTCTTGTGTGACAATGGACCTCCCGTAGAAGTTTTGGCAAAAATATCAACCGAGCCCCGAAGAAGCCGCAAATGAAAGCCATAATCCACGTTTTTTAGGCTTCCGGAGGTCCCAAAAATGAAATTTGTAATTTTCGTACGATATCGCACGAGACACCCCTAGGGAACATGGCAGCCCCAATCGGGTCCATATTAGGCTTGGACGACTGTTTTACTGGTCACCCCTCTGAAGGCCGAACATCGAAATCATGGGTGAACACAAAGTTCGGGGACCTAGACGGCCTACTGACGCCACCAGGGGTTCTCTTGGGTTGCAATGGACCCCTGGGAGAAGTTTGTGCAAAAATCTTTACTGGGCCTTGGGAAGCCGAAAATGTAAGCTATAATCCACGGTTTTGGGGCTTCGATAAGGCCTCTAAACGAAAGTTGTTATATTCGCACAATATCGCACGGGACACACCTAGGGATCATGGGAACTCCTCCCAGGTCGGTTATCTGGTCCCTTAGACTTGGACGACCATTTTACTGGTCACCACTCTAAAGGGTCGAACATCAAATTCGTGGGTGAACACGAAATTCGGAGACGCAAATAGCCTACCGCGGGGGTCTTCTTGGATGACAATGGGCCCATTGGAAAAATTTGGGCAAAATATCAATTGGGTCCCGAAAAGTCGAAAATAAAGGTTATAATCCACTTTTCCTTTGTGGAGCTTTGGAGCTCTATTTGGGGCCCTTGGTCATAGTCTCTTTCTTTAACGTTTTAGCCAACAAAATTTTAAGACCATTTGCAATTGCGGAGACTTAAAATTATTCTAATACATAACAGCTATATAATCTGTTCACTGTAGCACAAGTTGTTAATATCTATCTTTTGTTCATTCAATTTTGTGGTTGTGACAGCGGATTTGGCAGCCAATGCAGGACCTGTAAACTGGTATACGACTAGGGAGAGTCAAAAAAGTGGTGACGAGGAACATCTCATTTCCTTGCACAATACAGACTATTTTGAATGACAAGGATTGTTTCTGATATGAATATGAAGCCAGTTTCTTGTTCACTCAACAACACCTGCAGCTTATGGCAGTTATACTTGTAGCACTATAGTTATGGCCATTATGGTTCTTCTGGTGGGCATTGGAGTTGCACATTATCGCAGTATTTGGGTTATTTGGACAAAGAACCGATAGTACAGTGCTGGATGCAGCACCAGCGGTGGCCACCGGCCAAGCATCAATGTTTATAGTGGGTTTTTCTTCTGCTCGCCCAGTAGTCCACAGAACTTTGTACATACTCTTATTTTTCTTAGGCTGGGTGGGAGTTATAGGTGTGATTTGTGTTTGTCTATTCTTTTATCTGGGTTTCCATTTGTAATTACCAGTGTTTGATGAAATCCGATAAACTAGACCGAAATCTGATCGGCCTTCCCACAAATTCTCTCATGGTTGAGGAGTTGGAAGTATCAACATTTTGCCTCATTTTCAGTTGGCAAACAGGAGTGCATTTTTAGCAGTTGATCTAGAAGTTAATTTTACCGGTGGTGCTATATTAGATTTGTGATGACCTAGTGTCAATGTCAACTGTATCCAGCTTGCAAATTTTGGAAAACATGCTGGTAATTGGACAAGGCGCTGCTTATAAAAATATCGGGAGAAGCGTGAACGTGCTTCATGCCTAATGTGTCATGGTCCAAAAACCCTTTCATAGACCAAGTTTACAATAGGTATTCTTTTAATAATCAAGTTTACTATCCAAATTGTGTTTGAATAATTGAATCTGTTGTTATCAACTTTTTACTATGACAAAGGGGGGAAATTAGCAAGTCTTCACGATTTGACTTATAGGAGTAGTTTACTTAATACCGATGGTAAATCACTGATTCATATTTAGGGCATTGTTCGCGTCTTCGCGACCAAGAAACTTGTTACTATTAAACGCATGCGACCAATCTCGCTTGTTGGCCCATCCAACGCTATACAAGCTTGTATTTAAACAGCTCTACTTTTGTTTCCAAACCTCCTTGACATTTTTTTGGTTTTAGGAATCTAAATAATCTACATTAAAATAACACAAACATTCATATAAGGCGGTCTTACGGTGAGTCTCCCTCTAACAAGCATGACGTTATGCTCAATTCATGTTTGGCTATAGAGGGAGCCTTACTTTGAGCCAGCCTCATGAAAGACCTTTTATTAAAACAAATAATTATTTCTTTTGTTGCAACAATTACAAATGTAAAGATAACCAAAATTGCACACGCAGTGACACAATGCAACACCTGCACCTCATACATGAACCAAACTCGAGGGTTCGAATCTCGCTTTATGCATGGAGCGACTTTAAATCACTTAACCACCCGTTAATGTCACAATTTTTAAGGTGCCGGCAAATCAGCACGGAAATAATATTGTCACCGTGGTAGACATCTCTTTAACCCCAAAAAAATAAATAAAATACAACACCCTTCAGTCCTCCCTCAATATCCCACTTACCAAAAATCGTCAATAATAACTCTCTCTTGTTAATTCCGTTTTTAATTAATACCACAATCAAACATTAATCTACTCATATTCGGAAGCAAATCAAAAAAAAATTCCCCCTTTCCCCTTTCCCCTTTCCCCTTTCCCCTTTCCCACCAGTACCCTTGCATCTTTGCCCTTTTTATCCCTCCCTTTCCCTTGGCTGCCAGCTCACGCAACCCTTCCTTTCCCTTTTTACCCTCAAACCCACAATCCCCACAAATCCTTTCTCTTCACTCCATATCAAACCCCAGCAACAAACAACACCAACCAGAAAAACACACAAACACAGAGAGAGAGAATCCTTAATTCTTAGAGAGAGAAACTCCCAAGAACACCAACCAAGCATGGCGGCAACTGTTTCATCAGTTTGGGCCAAACCAGGAGCATGGGCCCTAGATTCTGAAGAACACGAAGACGAACTCAAACAACAACAGATCGAAGCCCAAACCCGAAAACCCGAACCACCAGCATCCGATTTCCCATCTCTTAGCGCAGCAGCAGCAGCCAAGCCGAAGAAAAAGGGAAAGGGCCAAACTTTATCATTAGCCGAGTTTTCTACTTATTCAGCCCCTAAACCGGCGGCTTTTTCAGCGGCTCGCCGTGAAGAACCCATCGTGCTCCCTACCGGTCCACGTGGGCGAACCGCTGAGGAGCTCGAACGTGGGTCCCGCCTTGGTGGTGGGTTCAGGAATTATGGTGGCGGTGATTCTTCTAGGGTTAGGGTTTCTGATAGAGGGGACAGAGATTCTAATAGAGGGGATAGGGACAGAGAGAGAGATATGGGCCCCTCTCGTGCTGATGAGGTTGATGATTGGTCCAAAGCTAAGAAATTCGGGTCTGGGTCTGGGTCCTTTGGTGGTGGGTCTGAAAGGGGTGGTGGTGAGAGGAGAGAGAAAGTTGGGTTCTTTAATTCGAGCAGGGCGGATGAGGTTGATAATTGGGGTTCTGGGAAGAGTAGTTTTGTAGCGGAGGCGCCAAGGAGAGAGAGAAGGATGGGGTTCGAGTCGTATTTGAATGGGTCGGGGCCTGATTCGGATACCTGGGGGAGGAAAGAGAGGGCACCGGTGGTGGGTGATTCAGATACGTGGGGACGGAGAGAGAGGAGGGAGGAGAGAGTGGACAGGCCGGGAATGGATTCGGAGACGTGGGGGAGGAAAGAGAATGCCATTGCCAATGGCAATGCTGATGGAGTGGGTGCAAGGCCGAGGTTGAATTTGCAGCCAAGGTCGTTGCCAGTGGTGCCGGTGGTCAATAATAATGCCAATGGGGTTGGGGGACAGAATGTGATTACCCCAACCGAAGGGGGGAAGAAAGGGGCGAATCCGTTCGGAGAGGCGAGGCCACGAGAGGAGGTCTTGGCGGAGAAAGGGCAGGATTGGAAGGAGATTGATGATAAATTTGAAGCTGTTAAGATTAAGGAAGCTGGAGAAAAGGGTGAAGGGTTTGGTAAAAGAAGGGGTTTTGGGATGGGAAGGGGAGAGAATGGTGGGGATGATAGGATTGGAAAGAGTTGGAGGAAGCCGGAATCGAATGGTGATGCTGCTGTTCCTCCTCCTGCAAGGTTTGTTTGTCAATTAATAGCTTGGTGATCTTGGTTGTGTTTTTGTTTGAATTGTGTATGTGAATGTTTGTTATTTCTAGTTTGCTAGTTTCTTGATTGTTAATTTGGTTTGTGAGTTGGTGTTTAAGCTTTTGCTGATGAGAACAAGTGCAATGTGGTTTTGGTTGCATGTTTTCGGTTGTGAGTTTCGGTTTGGTCAATGTATATACAGGCATTAGGGCCATTAAGATAGTTTGGTTTTGGTTGCAATAGTTATTAGGACATCCTGATGTATGACAGTTTCTGTAAGGCATGAGGAATTTTTGCATGTTGGATTTGGTCAAGGTTAGAAAGTGCAACATGTTTTGTGGAAAATTGGCCAGTGATGATCTCATGTTTGCCACTGAAAAAGCTGAGTTTGGTTAAGCTGTTATGCTGTTAGTCGGAACTGGCCATATAAATCACAATCTGTTGTCTTTTTTTGTCTACTATTCCCCAAATTTGTTTGCTTTCCTGTGGTGCAGTGTAAATACAATTACAAACTCTTCTTTTTCCTGGGTTGGGACTTGCGTTCATATATGTACAGGAAGTTTCACATCAAATTTTAGTTTTTGGGGGTCAAATTTGGATTTTTGTTCTTCATAGCTTGCTTTTGGAAAGCCTGACGGAAATGACATTAGATTATGACTAGGAAACTATCTTTAGTCTTTCTGCTGTTAGTAAAGGTACTTGCATTGCATGTCATTCCATAGCAATACTTGATATTATATGAATGTACAGTACCATTCCTTGTAATTCTTATGGTAATTGTATTTATAGGCACTTTCAACAACTTTCATGCGAAGTTTAATGGCTACTGTGAAATCTCTCAAATGTTTGCCTTTCTGTTTTCTTTAAAGCCTTCTAATTGGAGGGGATGATGATGGGTTCAGGGTGAATCATATGTTTGATTGTTATGTTCCAGTAACTTAGACAGCTTACATGTAGAATTTGGTATTGTAGCCTTTATTCACCAATCTTGTGGGCAAAATGATGGGATTGGGGAGAAATCATGTTTAATTCTTAGATATCAGTAAGTTAGACAGCTTGCAGCAAACAATGCTGACGTATGCGTTTTTATAGTTGCTATCTTTGAATCCTTGTGGTGATTTGGTCTTTTGTCTTTGGTCTCAGTTACCAATCTTTGTGGTAGTGATGATTAGATTGGGGGAGAATCCGTATTCTATTCTTACCTATCAGTAAGTTAAGACAGTTTGCAGCAAATACATTAGTGTATGGGGATTTTATAGTTGCAATCTTTGAGATCCTGTGGCGGTTTGGTCTTTGGCCTTACTTACCAACTGTTAGCTGAATCAATTTTCAATAGTTTGTAGGTCCAAGTCCATGTGATGGATATGCGTAATACCTGTGTGCCTTTGTCTGATTAGCTAAGCGTTGAATGTAGAGATCTGAAAGGAATTGTTGAAAGAGTTTTGGATCTCATTGTCTAAATTTAGTATGTTTTTCGATGCCTGCGCCCTTTACAATGATGCTAATTTGCGGTCTCATGTTTGATACAGTGCTGAGACAACTGAGGTGATTGCTGAGGAAACAGAGGAGGATTCTGGCACCACGGAGAAAGTTTCTGAAGAGAACTGAAGAAGATTGCCAATGATGTAAGACTGAGAGTCGAGAAAATGTGGTTTCTATTATACTAATTGTGCTCTATTGAGATTCAAATTTTGATAGCTGTGTTAGTTAGGTACATTCTAGGGGCCTTAAAAAGGCTGGTAGTGTCTCCTTTTTTGTAGTGGGTGATTTAACTCTATAGTGTTCATGTGTTGTTTTAACTTATCATCACAGTTTATGGGTTATGATTGGACCTTTTTTTGGGCTCTGTAGAAGTCTATGTAAAATAGTAAGTACTATTGAGTTATTAAATTGTTGCGAAACAACAAGCTTTACTCTGGTGGGACAAACGAGTTTGGATCCTCTGCAGTCCCCCTCTCCATCCTTTTCTCTTTTTCTCTCTCCTTTCCAACTCTCCAAACCCCAAAACCCCCCTATTTACAAAGGAAACAACAGAGAGTGATCCTCTGCGGTACCGCAGAGAATCCAGACCCGGGACAAACTCGGATCGTAGCACTCTTGCATCGTAGTACTCTTGCAGCTGCAAATGGACATCCACAAATTTGTGTAGAATTCGGTGTGAGGAAGCTCGTTTTGCTACTATCTCAAATCAGTTGCTGTTTTTGATCTTCTGCTGTATCATCTTTATAGTCCGTTCTCTTGTTTGGTCGTCACTACGGCGGCCAAAAGTGTCATGTGCCGCGGTCATAGCTGCGACCACCTCATATGCTATTGTATATGTATTGTCCCTTTAATGAAAAATCTTTAAATCGCGGTTAAAAAACTAATCTAGGGCTGCTATTGTACATTGTGCTGCGCATGGTTGATCTTAATAAGATAACACTGTATGATCTGTTGCTGTTTATCCTACATATGCATCGGATTCCATATGGCTTTAGATGTATCACATCTTGTTAGTATAACTTGTGGTTAAGACGGCCGATGCCATCAACATGCTAGTACGCGTGTCGGTTTTAAAGACTATTATCACCCTAATAAAATTAATTGGAAGAATAAGCACTTTTTTAACATTTTCTAGTGCCTTCAAAGAGGCTCCCGCCTAGGCAGGATAAGGGGGAGTCGGTTGTACGCAGCCTTACCCCTATGAGAACAGAGTCTCCCAGAGAGGTAAGCACTTAACTCTTCTAATTAGCGCTGGATTATATCCAATTCTGCAATATGTAAAATTTAAAAAAACATGATCTAAACACAAGTGTAGCAGTAGTGATTTGGGACGATCGTGAATTAGTAAATGAAGTGTCCGGTATTTGACTTGATCTGGCATTCACACTGATCTTGAAAGACAAAAGTCATGGATCATCAATGCTTCCAACAACAACCACTAACGGCTAACTAGCTAGTGCCATTGCTACAGACAGCCTATACCATACGTTAAAATATCACCCCCTGGCCTGAATTTGGTGTATACAATTGGCACACACACTTGTACCCCTAAAGTCCAAACTATTTATGTTAACCTCATGGATGCGAGAAACTTTTCTGAACAAACTCACTCTCTGAAACTAACGCGTAATGTGTTGAAGTGGGTTGTCCCACATTAATCAAAAAAGTATGCCTTAAAGTGTTTATAACTAAGGAAGTTACTCTACTCATTGTCAATTGATTTTGGGTTGGAACATCCTCTATGTTATAAACACTCTGTTAATGGGCCAAATTATAAAAAGTTAAACATAATGCTTGACCAATTAATTTTGTTTTTGGTTTAGTTTTTATCCTCCCAACATTTACATACACAGTAGGTCTTGTGAGGACTTAGTCCACCATGGACCAAGTAATTTTGAGAGGTAGTTGCAGGTGAAGTAGGGGGTGGCTCTAGGTGAAGTAGGAGGGTGGCTTCAGGTGAAGTAATATTGAGGGGTGGCTATAGATGAAGTAAGGGGTGGCTTCGGGTAAAGTAGGGAGTGGCTCAGGTGAAGTGGGGATGGTGCCAAGTATAATTTTGAGTAGTGACTCTAGGTGAAGTAGGGATAGCTCCACTTTTAGAGGGGGTTGGCTCTAGGTGAAGTAGGGGGTGACTCCAAGTATTGATCCACCATGGACTAAGTCCACACAAGTTTTTGGTTTACATACATGCAATGCAATCTTAAAGAAGCGAGTGATCATAAGGATCATACTTTCTTTGCTCGTCTACTTTCCGTACTCCTGCTGACCATTTTTTTGTCGGTGCGTGACAGGATGTGGTTGGAACAAGCTAACCAGAGGATTGCTGCATTGTTTTTTGAACATTGAATTAGACTAGGATATCATTTTCTAATTCAATAAAGGATACATTTGTTCATTATTGAAAGCATACATTATGACAAGCAATTTCTACGACAACAATCAATCTTACTTGTAGTTGTACATGTGTAACATAAAACTGTACAGTGTATAACTAAACTCTTTAATTTGCTCAAAGAAGGCAGTACTAACAGGGGCGGAACTTTCCTAGGGCGGGAGGGGATTTGGTCTCCCCGACCATTTTCTATACTCTATTTTGTTGTTAATAATTAAGCATAATAATAAGGTTAGACAATGACAAGTATTATATATATTCTTGTAAGGAATGTAATACTACCAGGCCAGCAAAACCACCACGTTGTTAAAAGATCCTTCAAAAATTTCAAAAGCTGTCATAAATGAAGACAGTTGAGAGTTGGTGCTGCATCTCACTAATTCTTACAACTCCTTATTAATTACTCCACTTCATGTGAACTATATAAAAACCTCTCAATGACCTTTTGGCAACTCCACATCTTTTCTTCAGTAGCATCCCATTTTTGAGGTCTCCAATCACCAAATTTCAGGTGCTATCTTTTATCTGATAATTCAACATCATCAAATAATGCATAACCTGCTTATAACTGCTCTCCTCTTTCTTGCTGTGGCCATTCATGGCGTCCAAGGTGGAGCTATGGTTACTGGCACTGTTTTTTGTGACCAGTGCAAAGATGGCCAAGTGTCCCTTTTTGATTATCCTCTCTCAGGTAACATCATTCTTTACTTCTTTCTCACTTTTAAGTAAATTCTAGCTAGAAATTACATTTTATAATTATGATAATGCTACATTATATATTTGAGTGTGACAATGCCTTAAAAAATATACTACTGTGAGCTTGGGGTGGGTAGCGCAGTGGCGCACCCCTCACTTGTTCTCATCAATGACCTGAGTTCAAGTGTCATTTATTTCCAACAAAGTTCGAAATTACTTTTCCGTTCAATTTTTTTTCTTTTTTTTTTTACTAATGTACCCTAGATACAGTTGTCTGAATCTCCAATGTCCAAATGAAAATGCAGGGATGAAGGTGACAATGGTGTGTCCAGGGAATGGGGGGCAAATGATGGTAATGGGATCAGAGACTACAAACATGCTTGGCAACTATGCAATCAACATGGATGGCACCCCTGATTTAAGTAGCTGCTTCACTCAGATTGCACCCACTACTGATGGGCCGGGCTCAAAAGGGTGTGGTACAACCACAGGCCCACCTAAATCGGTTAGGCTAATGTTTAGCATGTTTGACATGGAAATGTATTCTGTTGATCCCTTAATTTCTCAGCCTGCTCAGCCCATGTCTTTTTGTCCCAAATCATCATCACCACCACCTAGCCCAACTCCTGTCACAATACCACCACCTACTATAGTTTCCCAACCACCTCCTGTGGGCCCCGTCACCCCGGTGACTCCCATTGCTCCGCCTCGTTCTCCGGCTCCCAGTTTCAAGCTCCCTCCATTGCCTCCCCTGCCACCTATGCCCTTTGTGGAAGCTTCAGCTTGTTCACATCAGTAAGTTAGCTACCATCTTCTAGTAAACTTTTGCTGTGACTTATTATGAATATGGTAAAGTAAAAACAATTGGAAGTAGAGGTGATCTGGTAGAGCTCAAAACAGTGATTTTTGTAAGTTTGTGTTGAATTTATGAACCATCCTTAACTTTCACAAAAAAGAAGCCTATGTCTGGCCCATGGACCACATCCTGTTTACAAAAAGGAAAAGGCCTCTTCATTCGCGGTAGTGCAACATCCCACCCATCATAAACTTTTACCCATTTTAGTTACCCTCCATATTTGGTTGGTACCTCGGTACCTTTTTTTTCTGTTGCTACAAGGACGGGCTCAAGTGGAGGAAGAGACCCTCCCTACAATAACAGGTAGAAGAGATTTTATTATTCTCCTTGCATGAGGATTTGAACCCCTGACCACTGAGTTGTAAGGGTGGAGCACTTACCACTTGAGCTCCCACCTCATCCTCACCTCGATACCTAGTCATAGCACAAGAGGGCTCTCCAGTCCCAAAAAACCCCAAGCAAGGTAGTGTTGAGAGAAGAGAATTGAAAATAGTACTTCAAAGTTTCTTTCTATCACAAAAGAAAGGCTAGAGCAAGTAAAAGTTACATACAAGATGGAGATGGGTAGGTAAAAAAACTCCCCATTGACAGAGAAAGTCCATGTAAGTCTACCTAACAACTAAGAAACAAACCTCTCAATCTTTCCCTAAATGAAAACTTTTCATCTTGAAATAAATGAGAGTGAACAACATAAGCTACAAAACACTTGGAAGTAAGTTTTAATTGAGTTCATCACTAGACCATAAAGTAATAGGTATACAAAAATGCTTAGACAAGACTAAAGAAAATGGTCAAAATGAATCACTTTAGCTCCTTTACCAGTCTTGACAGTAAATTACACAGCACAAACATATGGTCATATGGATATGCTAGACTGTCACATTATAATAGCTACAGTACATAAAAGTAGTTATCAAAATTGAAGTAAAAAGGAGACATAATTGATAATACTAATCCAATTTAGTGATATTGGATAAACAGATACTGGATGATGCCGGAGTACAAATGCTATTGGAGAGCGGTGAGTCCAGACTTGACTGTAGCCCTGGTGTTCGGGCCACAAGCAGCAAGGAAGTATGGCAACGACATGACATTATGGTCAGGGCTACAAGGCAGGGGAGACCCTTACAAGACCCTTTTAAGGGAAACCATAACTGCCCTTCTCAACTCCTACAACAGCTTCCATTTCTCCTACAATGCCTTCGAAGTTCTCCACAACTTCCACACTGCCATAAACGCTGGTTCCACTCGCACTGTCCTCCTTACCGCCCTTCGGTTCATGAGGGCTAATTCCGGCCATGGTCAACCTGCTAATGCTTGCAAATTCACACCTTGCAAATGATTTTATCACATCAAATAGTAGTACTAATGTTATATATGACCCTATAATTATAATGTTGCTACTGTTATAGCTTATAAAAATGATTCATGTCATAGTGGCTTAGCTTAATTAATTATAGCATCATGATGCGTAGAGATTTAATCTTACTAAGCGGAACGGCTCTATAATTAGTTATTACTTGTATGCTGCACTACTTATTACAGAGATATACTAGTACAAGTATTAGTAACTATGTATGTATGCTTGGTTTTTACTATGATTTTCGATCTCCCCTAGATACATGTAATTCTATTTGTCTAAGTTGGGTCACGTACGATTGTCTGGCTTTGATGTCCAATTCTATCTTTTTTCAATAAAATAAAATCCATAGACAAGCTAAGCAAAACGAGTTGGGACAAGTATGAGTACTAATTTGTGCCGAAACCAAAACGGGTTGATCGAGACTGTGCCAAAACGAGATAGGATATAATGGAGACGGAGGGAGTACTTTTAGTTTTCTATAAAACTAAAACTATAATCATATATATCTTCATAACAAATTCTAAACGGTAGACTTGGTAAACCGGTTGGTCAGGTTGGGTTCGGGTTGGTCAAATACGGTTCGGGTTAAATATGGGTCGGGTCAAATACGGATTGGTTTTGGGTTACCCAACGGGTTTGACAAATGTTGTCTCACAATTTTCGGGTTCTGGTCGGGTTTATTTCAGTCTCGAGTCATTTCTGATTTGAACCTTTCCGGATCAGGTTTCGGTGGGGTCTAGAGCAGGTCGGGTTCGGATCGGGCCAGTTTTTACCAGCTCTAAACGGTTATACTTACTACACTGTTGAGTGTTGATTACTTAAATTGCACATAGGATCGGATATTATAAACGATTGTAGTATTAGTATATTGAATGTTTGGGACAATGAAAATCCAAACCTCCGATCTCCAAAGCCATTATACTTGAATTGATTAACATATTAAAATTGTTTGTTGTCCTCAAAAAGTAGCAAAAACATATCTTGTTGTAGAATCTAGTAGTAGTGAATCGATTAAGGACATAGGCCCATCTGAACACTACTACTCATGAACTGACAGCTCAATGTGGGCTAATTCCCAAAAGGAACAATAATATTGTAAATTTGTAATTCATATAATTAATCAAGCGCCATTTGAACACGAGCTTTAATTTCAAAGACGCAAATTATAAAAATGGAAGTCTTGCGTAGTGTGTACAAGTACAGATAAGCAGCCATGGATAGAGAGAGAAAAAAAGAAAAAGAAAACATCACATGGATGGGATACGTAGGCTAGACTAGTTGTAGTTCCTAGTAGGTACGTGTTAGCAGAGGTACTTTAATGTACTGGGTAATGTGATTACGTATAAGACTGTCGGTCGTATCCGCGGGAAGAATATTATCTTTAACATTAAAATACTGGGTATTATTATTACTTTTTATTAGAGAAGAATACTAGTATTACTACATGCCTCTTTATTCTCTCGCATATGCCATATACTCTACTAAGTATCACCATTTTACCACAGTAAGTATATTTCTCGTATTATTGACTTCCATCGTAAGTTTTTTTTTGGGTGCAAGACTTCATCGTAAGTTTTGCCACTAGTTTTGACCCGGGCCTTATTTGTAGATATATATGATTCAAGCAATAATAATGCAGATAGCACAAATTAAACAATGTAAGTATTTTAGGAAGTCTTAGCACCCAAAAAAAAGTAATAACTCGATCGTATTTGGAACTTATCTTTATCGGTTAAGGTACGAGGTGCGTGGCTCATACAATCTAACTATTATACTTAAAAGGTCCACTTAAACATATTTGGAACTTATTTTTATTGGTTAAATTGAGGTGCTTCGTACAAGCATGATATCATGTATGTTGATATTATACTTGGTTATAGATATGGCATTACCTTGAAGCGGTCTCATAGGAGACTTATTTTATTATATATGGGTGTGGTTTTTTCGACTTGACTTATTAATTGGTTCGGTTCAGTTCAGTTCAATATAGTTCAATAATCTACTTTTTCTCTCATATATTATGATTTAGTTCAATTCAGAACACACTGTGGCACTATAATTCCAATTGAAAAAGAAAAAGATATGTGACTTGGTTATGAATAAAAGTGTAACCGTAGGTACAGGAACAGGCATATGACAATAAGAATAGTTTCAGAAACAGCGGGATCAGGGAAGCCTAGCTAGATTGGATTGATATATAGAGTATATGATCTGCAAATCTATGGGAAAGAAAGCTGCTAGCTGCTCTTCCCAAACAAGACATTGCGGCAAAATGGCTAATCAGACAATGATAACGTCATCATCATAATTGTAATATAAACATCCTTCTCACGCACTATTTGATCTTCATGGCTACTCTATTCAGAATATGATGAGATTATTATTTTATAAATAAATAGAGGACCATATATGAATATGATTGTGTAATGTGATTATGGGATCGGATTTAATTTTTTAAAAAAAGGAAATAAGCATAGAAATGCGTGTTTGTAGGGAATAGGACGGTGGGTGGCCCACTGAGGTAGGGTCTTTTAGAGGGGGGCCCACATGAATGTTGTTAGTAAGATAGCAGACAAAAGCAGGGAACCTTCCTTATCCTCCCTATGGGTTTTCACACTCAATGTTTATCACCCCCATCGACCTACAAATTAAAAGCCAAAGTTAATCGCCATATCAAATATATATCAAGCTCGTCTTTGCGTCTTCCATTTCGGCCCAAAAATGACTGCTTTTTGATGTTTAACTCCCAAATCCATGCCATAATAATGCACCTTAATAATCTTAATCTACGACACTAATCACATTTCAAATTCTCCGATAAATCTTACCATGCACAAATTAAACCCCACCCCAAAAACTATTTCATTGTGGTCTAATAAAGTAGCTCTTTTAATTCTGTGTTCATATGTACGTTATTGCTAGTATTAGTGACATACTCAATGTAATAGTATACTCTATATATCTTGATTATCACGAGCCTCGTAAACATGAAAATTTAGGGTTCAATGCATTCATATAAAGTATATATTTTTTTTTATAGTTATTGTTGGAAAACAAAATTCATCTTATTATGTTCAAATTAACTTGTTAGAGCTATGCTCATCAAATTAATACAATTTCAAGATTAAGTAATAAGTCTGATTGACCTAATCGGCACCTCTAACAACAATATAGGTTTTTACTTGTTATTGAATTGAAACTATACAAAGTATTGAACCTTAGAGGATGATGAAATTATTTTCCCTAAGATCGATACCGAATCTTTCTTTTATGAAATGAAACTAAAAAAAAGAGGTGATGTTATTGACAAATCATAAAGCACAATTATCAAATTTAATTTTTGAAGGGGGAAATGATCATATGATCGATAAAAAAAAATTAAAAAAAAAAAAAGAAGAAGAAGAAAAAGAAAAATAAGTCAAGGCTCTTTTATGTTTTCATATATAACATAAATGACCTGAAAATTGTATTTTACTACCTGATAATAACATTGTCCATAAAAATAACCAATTCAGTTTAACTTTCTATAGCCACGAGTCTCATAAAATACTACTACTACTACAACATTACACCATTTGATTAAATGATATCATATGGGGGAATCACATGACATACCAAAAAAAAAAAAAAAAAAAAAAGGGGGGGGGGGGGAGGAAGAAAGCAATAAATGGGAGTCTTTTAACGTCAGAGTTTGAGCCTACTATATATTCGGTTATATAGATGGGCCATGTTCCATCTATCCATTTTTATTGATGATCATACCCTTTTGGATTTTTTTCACTAGAGTTTTGTCTTGGCTTATATATATGATCATCTCTCTTGATCTATCTGTGGGTATGGTGTGTTCTTTTCACTTTGGGGTACATAAACAATCATGGATATAGGAAAAAAGGCAGAAAAAAGCAATTCCAAAAGCCGCAAAAGAAAATGCAAAGGACAGGAATAGTGGCAAAGCATGTAATAATCTCGAAATGTATCTTATAACTATTACTTTAGCTACGATCCCAACAGTAGCTCTATATATTCAGCTTCTACCATATACAACCTTGTCTTCTCCCTCTTTAATTCTCTCTCTTCTTCTCTTCGCTCTCTTCTTTTCGTTCCCTAGAGCAAAAATAAGAAAAAAAAAAAAAAAAGAAAAAGAAAACATAAAACCAATCAAGCATAAGAACGAATACTCTCAAATGGCGCCAGTGAGTCTCCCACCAGGATTTAGGTTTCACCCAACCGATGAAGAACTCGTAGCTTACTACCTTGACAGGAAAATCACTGGCCGCAAAATAGAGCTCGAAATTATCCCTGAAATTGATCTCTACAAGTGCGAACCTTGGGATTTGCCAGGTACGTAATATACATATTGATCGAATAACTATATATCCATACATTTTATATTTTTCATGTATCTAATTTTATTTAAGAACTCGTTTAATTTCTAAGTTTCAAGCGCATACAACTAACTTTGTTGTTATTTTTGAACTCTCAAGTCCCAATAAGAAATACTTGGTAGCTTATAATTAGGTCATGTTCATGGTACTATTAGTTATTTTTTAAAGTTTTTGGTTTTTTGAAACTTAGAAATTAAACGAGTTCTTATTTAATATTACATGTGGTGCAATTTTGAAGTTTTGTTGTCACTTTTGAAAATTAAGGAGATAATTATACAGGGAAAGAAAGTTAGTTTAATGTCGAATGCATGCAAATTTTGATTAGAAATAAACTAGCTAGACAACCATCCTGAAGATATTATAGTGTTAACTAGCTAGGGTATATTTTTGTTGCCAATTGGGGATCCTAATGTTCAATTTCTCATTGGTACTTTGAGAAAAGAAAATAATGTTTCAAACCTTAACTTAATATTATTTTTTATAAAAATATGGAGTATGTAAAATGGCATATTTTGAATAAAACATAAATGATGGTACAGAAAAGTCATTCTTGCCGGGGAAGGATTTGGAGTGGTACTTCTTCAGTCCAAGGGACAGGAAGTACCCAAATGGGTCAAGGACAAACCGGGCCACAAGGGCAGGATACTGGAAGGCGACCGGGAAAGACCGGCTAGTGCAGTCACAAAAGCGAGCGGTGGGGATGAAGAAGACATTGGTTTATTACAAAGGAAGAGCTCCTCATGGGATTCGTACTAATTGGGTTATGCATGAATATCGTCTCCTTCAATCTCTCTCCGGCTCTACTCCTTCTCTTAAGGTATGTACCCTATTTTTCATCCTTTCCTTAGACTACAGAACTTTTGTGTATACTGTATAGTACTAAAAATACTACATCTAAATAAGTACCTAATTGAATTTTTAATTTTTTTCGTTGGTACACTTATATAATATTACAAAAACTTGTTTAAGCCAGTCAGAAAAGAAAACAATATATATCGAGTGATATAATATAAGATGAGGTTGGGCCAAGTTGATGTTTGTAATCAAGTAGTGATCCAAGATTGTTGGGGATTGTTGATGGTAGGGTTTGGGGTGTATATGAGAGAGAGGATTTGTTTGCAATTTAAAGTAGATTAAAAAAAAAAAAAGGGACAAAGAGAAAGAGCGAGAGCATTGCATGACTAGATTCTTAATTAGGGAGATCGTGATGATTATATGTGCATGAGATTCCAGACGTAGTTAGTCGACAGCAATCATGACTTTCATCATCTTCGACCATCTTTGTCTGTCATCACCGCGTAATAACGTTCACTAAACTAGATGCCATCGTACTTAGTTATAATAATTCATAAATTAATAATATGTCTCTTACTTCTAGGAATTGCTACTCCATGTTTTCAAAATAATAACATGTTTTAATTTAGTCTACAATAGCTACATATCGATGACCATGACTAGCTTGACCTCGTGTACTCTCACCAGCAAGTGACTAGATTAATTACACCATTTAGTCATATACTACTCGTACTATTTATAATATGATTTACATAAAAACTTGTTTAAAACGGTCTTATCGTAATTTTTAGTGAGAGCAGAGTCACTTTTTAGTACTCCCTCTGTTCCAGGTTTATCTTTACATTGGACTTTTTAAGGTCAAAGTTTGTAGACTTTGACCACTTATTTGTGAAATATTACAAAGTTTTACAATGTGAAAATAGCATTGCTAGATTCATTTTAAATAGTATTTTCAAACTATCATCTTATTATAAAGTTCTAGAAATATGAAATCAAAAATATTCATGGTCAAAGTAATGTCTTGGAGACCGTGAAAAATCCAATGTAAAGATTAACTTGGGACGGAGGGAGTATAACAAGGGCCACTGCTCATGATAAGTGACTCCCATATTACATACAACGGTGACCCCATTTTTCTGTAAGTTGTCTCACACAAGACTTATTGTGTCCTAACTACACTTATTACGTATTTATACAGGATTCTTATGCATGATGTCGTGTGTTCAAGAAGACCATACACAACAATCCGAGGACCAAAGAAGAGATCCACCAGGACATTATTATCCCAGATAATAATCATGACAAATGCACAAATGAAGATCTTCATCAAGGGCATGCTGAAATTTCTCGAAGAGAAATTGAACATCAAGATTATGAAAACTTGTTTGGTGGCCATGACGGTTTTTCTAATAATAAATTTCCCTCTGAGGCTTCTTCGGAGCTTACTAATCAAGAAGGGACACCAACAGGAAGTGTTTTAAGTACAGACCAGGATTTACAAGCCCCAATGTTCGCTACAGATAATGAAGCTAATAGTTCAGCCAATTTCTATCCCTTTGGCTTTGATTACTCTGCCAATCTTGTTCAGGTACAAAATTTTGCAACTTATTAAATGTCTCTCAATTGATATTATTAGTACTGTAGAGCTTTAGAAAACAGGTCAAAATTCAACTTAAATTTGAGCTTTAGGTATACTTTTAGAATGCGGCCCTAAGTAGTAGTAATACAGTTGCGCTACATGCTTTTTTACTCTTGTTTGTTGAAACTCTTGAAAGTCAAGAAATAGGGGTAATTTTTAGAAGAGATGGTTAATTTTCAATGTTATTTACTAGTTCAAGCACACACTACACTAGTAGGCCGGGTAAATCAGTAGCATGCAAAATATATATTTGTAAGGGTTTTTTTTCAAAAAAAAATTCGCATCTAAGATTTACGGAAGGTTAAGTTATCCAGTCTGATAAAAGAATAGGTGAAAATACATGCATATTTTCAGTACAAATATTTTCAATTTGAGTTTCATACTACAAATATGTTTACACCAAACAATGCATTATGCATATAAGATTTCGTTATTTATTTATACTCTGAAAAATATTAGCAATTCATTCTCATAACAAAATTATATATTTATTTATTTATTTTCGGAATGAAATGTGGTAGAGAGTAACTTTTGATTATTAAAACGAAAAGGGATCCTGATAGAGGAAAACTAATGATTTGTTCACATAGCTTGAAAAGTAAAGTACATGAGAAGTTCTAATAGGCTGGAAATGGTCCAACAAAGATAAGCCGTGTTTGAGTATCTCTTTTGATCCTAAAGTAAGAAAGTTTGCAAGTGATTTAACTTCCCCCCCTCTCCTTCTTTTCATAAAGCTTTAGCTTCTAATGATCTCTTGGACTGGATGACCCAAGAGAACAACTAACCCCCCAGCTTTCTTCACCAACTTCTATAACTTCTTTTGACTGACTATAAAAGATCTTTACTACTTTCTCCTTCATTTCAGTTTTCACTCCCTTCCTAACACTCTAAAAATACATCAATTATGTATCGTCATATCTCTCTCCAAAAATCCACCTGATCTTTTTTTAAGAACATTTTTTCTCTTTCATTATTTAGGCCGTCTTATACAAGTTTTGGTGAATATATGTTGACATGAATATCTTGAATAATTTATATGCAGGATATACATATATCGAATAATTGCTTTAACATGCCACCTTTAGCAATGGACGATTTCCCACAATTGAATATAGCAGAGACAACAATGCTGAAGCATCATCAAGACGTTATGGGGTGTGACAAATTCAAGGATTACATGAAAGGTGCAGTCATGTTTGAAGACATTTTTGATCTGTGCTCTACTCAAGGGAATTCAATAATTTTGCCACTTGAAGATTAATTGAGTATATGAAGCTTGACACTTAACTATGATACCCAATACTCTAACACAAATTAAATTCATTTGAGTGACCGTACGTAAAACCAAAAAAAGGTGGAGAATTTTTGGTATCCACACAGTTTAGTGGGGTTCATATAATTGAAGCCCAAAAAAGGAAGGGGCATTTTTCTTTTAAATCCCCCCTTTTAATTTTTTCTGTTTCGTTTTTGATGATAAGAAAGCTCTTGGGCAATGCTCCCATAGAGCGCATAAGACCAATAAGAGCACAGTCACAGTCACAGTCACAGTCACAGTCACAGTCACAGTCACAGTCACAGCCACAGTCACAGTCACAGTCACAGCCACAGCTATAATACTTAGCTTTCATAACTTCTCAAAGGAGGATTCTAGGGTCTAGGCCAAGACATACTCAATACATTTCACACACTTTTTTTTTTTTTTTTTTACCCCATCTGATGTGATGGTGTGTTGTATTATTTGGTTCTTAATTTGTAATTCTTTTTTTTTTTATTTTTAATTAATGACACTTCACTATTGCTTTTCCTTAGTTTCATTTTCATGCTTTGGAGGTGAATTTGGAGATGGAAGTATATGAAATGGTCTGTAAATTTGTACTGAGTACTAGTTTTTTCGATTCGTATTGCTATCAATTCATATATTACATAACTTTAATTCAGTCCCCTGAAAGCAGCAACCTATTATCATAATCAATATATGATTGATATTACTGTACAGGCTAGAATAAATGGACTGTTTAAGGACAATACATACAAACAGGAAGCTGCTTCTCAATTTGGTTGCTTACTCAAAAGTTAGTCAATCTCAATTAGTAACGTTGGATTGTGGATATGAAAGAGTCAAAAGTTCCCTTTATTTCAACTGATGTAGTCCAAATTATATGCAGAGTTAACGAGAAAAAGATTAGGACTTTTGTGTTAATTAATAGTAGAGTATTTCCTTTTCTAGATCAATTGTTTGTCTTCTTGTAATGATCACTGTGCAAAGAAGATGATGGTTATCATATTTTGGTAATACAGCCTCGAGATTTGGTGTATAGTACACTAACTTATACTCCATCCGTTTTATGAAAATGTTTACATTTGTTTTTTCACGGTCTCCAATGCACTACTTTGACCGTAAATAATTATAATTGTATGCATATATAAATTATAAAATTATAATTTTTCAAAAGTATTCATTAAAATGAATCTACTAATAGCATTTTTACTTTATAAATCTTTGTATTTTTTCACTAATTCATAGTCAAAGTTTGTGAACTTTGACCTTGAAAAAGGAAGTGTAAACATCTAGGTAAAACGGAAGGAGTAATTTTGAATTTCAAAATCATGATGATCCTGCAGGCGCCAGCAATAACTGGCTTAGTGTGAGGCTGTGAGCTATCAGAATTCAGAACTGTCTGTGTTCATATTTGAGCTGTGACAGTGGATAACTGATACTGTAGAACTTTTTTTTGGTAATCTTAAAAAAGGGTGCAAGTGAATGGCGACGGAGGCACCCCCTGCTACGTGATACTGTAGAAGTTATGGCTTATGTAAGTTAGCTTATATGTGGCTACTTATTTTGTAAGTTAGCTTATGTAAGAAGATGAACAACATCTGCTACTGTATTGTGCAAACAAACCCTTGTTTTCTTCAACATTTTGATGAACAACAGCAAGTTAATGAATCAAAAATATGATAAAAGCATGTCAAGAAATCATTCTGAATTGAAGTCGACGTGCCAATCAGGTGAATTATCAAACAGAGGAGGCTTCCTAGCCAGAGTAGCTTGCTCAAAAGCATACGCGATCTCAATCAGCTTCGCCTCAGTGCCCTTCAACCCTGAGAATAACACCCCAAATGGATACCCATGCTCGTCATAACCAGCAGGGACAGTGATTCCCGGGTACCCTCCAATTGCTATAACTGGAACAGCCTTTACCCCGGGAGTCACCATCGTGTCTACTTCATTATCTTCCATCATTTTCTCAAATCCTTCTTTGCATAGCTTGCTCAGTTTCTGCACTATATTCTTTATCTCCTCCTCATTATCCTGCATCATTTCTGCCTTTATAAACCCATCCTGCCCATACTCATTAGTCTTTTCCTGCAATATTAAACAAGATTATTAGATTAGTATACTGTAATAAACACCTATAGGCTGAGACTCATTTGAATGCCCAAATACCAGTTCAGGGTTATTCTCGTTGAAGGCGATGATGTCTGCTAAGGACCGAACAGGAGAAGATTCAAGCTCTTTGAGGTAGTCAGAAATCGCGTGCTTGAAATCAGTCAGCATTACTGTTGTATCGCCGTTATCACAAGGGTTAAGAACATGATCTACATGTGAAATTTGAAGGTTGTCCACTAAAATTGCTCCTCTTTCCCTGCAAATTTGTCACACAATTCACTTAGGTCGTCAACTATGTATACATCTCAAATGCACCCTTTGATTTAGGTCTGTGTTGTTGTTTTACCTTAAGATTTCAAGATGATTTTCGAAAGACTGAGCAACTGTTGATCCATGTAAAGAGCTCACAAAGGGATGCCTAACAATGCCTAATCTCTTCCCTCTCAGTCCATCCTCATTAAGGAATTGCTTGTATCCTCCTTTGGGTATATACTTGGATTAACTAGCTGTCGCTTCCTCGTCCCTAGGATCTGGACCCACTATTGCATCCAATACATAGGCACAATCAGAAACCGTCCTGCAGATTGGCCTGTAAACTCACCATGTCAACACCCCAATAAAATGCATAGTCATTGAAGATAAGAGATCATGAAACTACCATGCTTAGTTGCTTACCCAATGGTGTCTTGGCGGGAAGAAATGGGGATAACACCAGCCCGGCTAACAAGTCCAACCGTGGGTCGAATGCCCACAACAGAGTTATGGTCGGAAGGACATATGATGGAGCTATAAGTGTCGGTGCCTATTGGTATGGCTGCCAGGTTTGCTACCACGGATATTGCTGATCCGCTGCTCGAGCCACACGTATCAGCAGATTTTACATAAGGGTTCTGTGTATTGTGATATCAATGAAGTGCAGCTCAGTACATGGGATATGTTATTGCACTTTCAATTAGCCAGTACAAAAGTATCAATCTAATTAGTTCAAGTTCTCAATTTGGCAAATTATAGAGGACCCAGAAAGGCAAAATCCTCAATCAAATCTTCTGTAGCTTTCTAGCTTATCATGTCTTAGGATCAAAATCAATCTAAAGAAACAAAAGAAAACACAATATTTAATTTCCATGGCAAATACAGTAGCATTTTTTCACGTCCACAGTTGCCAGTACAGGTTCTCTTTTTGTCATTGGTAGAGGAAAATCTAAGACCAAATGTACTCGAACCGCCGTTGGTCTTAAGTAGAGCTGGCAAAAACTGACTTGACCCGAACCGGACCCGCCGCAAATCCGACCGAAACCCGACCCAAAAAGAATCAAACCCGAAATGACCCGACCCATTTTGACCCGAGACCGAAATGACCCGACCCGAACCCGAAAGTCGTGAGACAACATTTGTCAAATCCGTTAGATAACTCGAAACCGAACCCATATTTGACCCGACCGAACCCGACCTGATCGACCCTTTTCTATTCTTCTTCTTGAGGTGTACTAAAGTTCATATTGAATCTAGTAAAATGTAAAAGTATCAATCTAGCATTTTGCCCTTATGTAAGTTCCTTGCAGTCACCAAAAATTCAGAAAAAGCCTAAATCTCAGCATAAACATTATGAATATACTAACCAAGCACCTAACCATTATAAAAGTAGCAAGCAGTGGTTGAAATGAAGTTAAGAAAAGGGACTAACCACTCCTTGGCCAGCTCTAGCCCACCAACCATTAGGGAGATGGTCAAAAGACCTGATCTTATACCACTCGGTTAAACTAGCCTTCCCCAATATCACCGCCCCAGCTTGCCTCAGTCTTTCTACAACTGTGGCATCACGCGCCACCAAGGACCCCACAAGCGCAAAGGACCCCGCGGTGGTGCTCAGCTTATCCTTGGTAGCTATCGTGTCTTTAAGCAGCACGGGTATACCGTGCAGCACTCCCAGCTCCCTGCCATTGCGGCGCGCATTTTCTCTCTCCTCATCAGCACAGTCGGCGAGGTGCTGCGCATCCGGGTTCACCTCTAGCACCGCATGTAGGACAGGGTTTAAGGCTTTAATGCGGTTGATGTAGTAGTCAACTAATTGTCTTGAGGTCAGCTTGTTCTGGGAGAAGGCTTGATGGATGGTTTGGATTGTGGATTCTTGGATTTGGAAATCTCCACCATTGGATGCCATTTGGAAGAGGGAAGAGGAAAGAGAAAAGAGACAATGTGGGGTTTGGGCAAGCTTTATATGAAATGAAATTTGTTTGGAATTTTGGGCCAATCATGGTAGGTTCACGAAACCGAAATGTTGGTTCGGTTCAAGTACCACATAATTTGATTCTTCATCTTCTTAAACCGTAAGCGAACTGAAAAAATCTAACGGGTAGCTGAGGCCTGAGGGGGGTACATGATGGTTAATCACATTAAGCTCGTTTACAGTATTAATGTGGGGTGAAAAGTCAAGAAGTAAGAGAAAAAGGATGAGAAAAAGGGAGTTAATTGCACAATTAAATGTAATCACAATTGCTCAACTTTACCCGTATATATAATGATGATTCCTCACTTTTCCCTTCTCCTTGCTCTCTATCCTTCCTTTTCCGCCTCACATTTTACCCTATAAAATAATTGTATTGCATTGCTAATAAGTATCCAGAATCACCACCTAAGGGATTAACTCGACGTTTTCACTTTCGAAAATGGAATCCAACTCTAGGGAGTAGGGACCATAAATGTAACCCACTTAGAGAATTGCTGTAAGCTCAACTACAATTCCATAATTTCCCTCTACAATTTTTCTCAAAATACAGTGAGAAATCAAAGATATCTGCTAATGATTCATGCCACAAAACCGTGTTTTTATTAGAATTTTGATGCAAAACATCAACTAAAGGAGTTTATAACAATGATAGAAAGTTACAGTTCAAGAAGCAAAGTTGACTTGCCAATCAGGTGAATCAAACAGGGGAGGCTTACGAGCTAGAGTAGCTTGTTCAAACCCATAAGCCATCTCAATCAGCTTTGGCTCCGTACCCTTCAATCCTGAGAACAACACCCCAAATGGTATTCCATGTTCGTCGTACCCAGCAGGGACTGTGATTCCCGGGTACCCTCCAATTGCCATTACTGGAATGGCCTTTGTCCCCGGGGTCACCATTGCGTCTACTTCATGCTCTTCCATCATTTTCTCAAATCCTTCTTTGCATAGCTTGTTCAGTTTCTCCACTATATCCTTTATCTCTTCCTCATTTCCTTGCATCTTTTCTGCCTCTATGAACCCATCCTGCCCATACTCATTAGTCTTTTCCTGCAATGAACAAGATGGTGTTAGAAAGATAACTTTGATAAACATCTGTAGAATGAAAGAAATCTGAATGCTTAGTTACCAGTTCAGGATTGTTCTCGTTGAAGGCGATGATGTCTGCCAATGATCGAACAGGAGAAGATTCAAGGTCTTTGAGGTAGTCACTGATTGCATGCTTGAAATCAGCCAACATTGCTGTTATTTCACCACTATGATGAGGGTTAAGGATTTGATCTACTTGTGAAATTTCAAGGTTATCCACTAATATTGCCCCTCTTTCCCTGCAGTTTCGTCATTTGATTCAGTTATTCACTAAGGCTGTCCGCTAAGTGTACATCTTAAACACATTTTTTTTCTTAGAGAAATCTTTCTAAGTTGGATTTGACATGATTTACCTTAAGATCTCAAGAAGATGCTCGAAAGATTGAGCAACGGTTGACCCATGTAAGGAGCTTACAAAGGGGTGCCTAACAATGCCTAGTCTTTTCCCCCTTAGTCCATCTATGTTGAGGAATTTCTTGTACCCTCCTTTGGGTATAAATTTCGATGAGCTAGTTGTTGCTTCCTTGTCCCTAGGGTCTGGACCCACGATTGCATCCAATACATAGACGCAATCAGAAACAGTCCTGCATATTGGCCTGTATATTCATGTCACCACCCAGAAAAATTGCTCAGTGAAATATGAATACCATAAAGAATAAGAGATGAATAATGGAGTAGTTCAGAAATCTCCTATGCTTACCCAACAGTGTCTTGGCGGGAAGAAATGGGGATGACACCAGCCCGGCTAACAAGTCCAACAGTGGGCCGAAGGCCAACAACGCCATTATGGTCAGAAGGGCATATGATGGAGCTATGAGTGTCAGTGCCTATTGATATGGCCACAAGGTTTGCTGCCACAGATATTGCTGACCCGCTGCTTGATCCACAAGGGTCAGCAGATTTTACATAGGGGTTCTGTATTATATGCAAATCAATGAGGTCCACCTTAGTATCAATCCGTCACTATAACTTTAGTTTCGCCAGGATCAAAGTAGCAACCTTAGAACATCATGTTCTCAATTCGGCAATCTAAGGACCCAAAACACTTTAAATCATTTTCTGTAGCTACTTGTGTTAGGATCAAAATCATGCACAGGAACCAAAATTACAAGGAAAATACACGACGAAACACAATGCTCTCGTATCATTTGCATCAATAAAACTGATAACAATACATATGATACAGTTCTGAGCTGCAAACAGAATCAACGACCTAACATAAAACATACCCCGCACCTCGATCTTAACTTCTAAGCACCAAAATAACTTATTGGCTGCCACTACAATTTCTAACCAATGTGTATTTCTAAATAACAATAGTTTTACTAATATAGTGAAAGTCTAGTAAAACAAGTAGATAAAACATCTTGTTCAATTGCAGTCATAGCATTTTGCACTTATGTAATCATACTCCTGTTTTAAAGGTCTCAACTTGCAATTGCATCGCCATCAAAAACGCACAAAAAAGTCTAAATTAAAGCATAAGCAACATAGAATTCAACCAATAACCACCATTAAAAAAAAAAAAAAAGAATTGCTTGAAAGAAAAGGGAGTTAGGGACTAACCACGCCTTGGCCAGCTCTAGCGCACCAGGCATTAGGGACATGATCAATTGACCGGATCTTATACCACTCTGACAAACTCGCCTTCCCTAATATAACCACCCCAGCTTGTCTCAACCTTTCAGCGACCGTAGCTTCACGCGCCACCACAGACCCCACCAGCGCGTAGGACCCGGCGGTGGTGCTAAGCTTATCCTTGGTGGCAATCGTGTCCTTAAGCAACACTGGTATGCCGTGCAGGGGTCCCAGTTGGCTGCCATTTTGGCGAGCATTTTCTCTCTCCTGGTCAGCACGGTCGGCGAGTGGCAGCGCGTCAGGGTTAACCTCCACCACGGCGCGTAGGATTGGGTTTAAGGTTTTGATGCGGTTAAGGTAGTAGTCAACTAATTGTCGTGAGGTTAGTTTGTTTTGTGAGAAGGCTTGTTGGATGGTTTGGATTGTGGCTTCTTGGATTTGGAAATCTGGGCCGTTGGATGATGCCATTTGGAAATGGAAGTGTTTGCGGGAAAGAGGAGAGAGAAAATAGGTGAAGGGGCGGAAAAAAAATGGTATGCCGTGCGTTATAATATACAACGATTGTATGGGTATCACCTTCCGTGCGTTATGTCTTACTATATGATTCATATGATGATTTGAAACTCTGAAGGCTTAGTAGATAAATAATTTCTGAAATCAAATGGCAAGCTAGCAAGGCAACATCTTGAAGCAAGTGCTGAATTGCTAATTAATGAGTAATTAAGTACGAGATTGTTTCAGCATTTGAAATTCCACGTGTTTGAGATCCAAATACTACACAACAATTACTGTAATTGCTCCAGGTGATGCCGTGATAGGGTGTTTTTCAATTCATTCTAACAAAGTTTGTTGACAAAGTTACGGAGAAAATGCAAACGCTCTTGATGCACAATTCGCAATTGGAGTATCAGCCATCTTCATTCTTCAAGATTACAATATCTTGTGTGGATCAAAGATCAAATTTTTTTAAAAATACCTCTCATGTCCCTAAAAAATTTGGACTATAACCTTGATTCACCATTTGGTCCACGGTGGATTAAGTCCACAAAAGACGAGTTGCTTCAAGATATCCTAACAAAGGGACGAAGCTCATGAGCTTACGAGCAAAAAAAAAAAAACACAACAACAACAAAGGGACGAAGGCTTAGGCCTTGTGCCTTGGCCTTTGAGGCACCAAAATTTGGGCCGCACGATCTAATAATGAGCTTGATTTGGGCCCTGAGCCCATTTTACAAGAAATAGGCAATTTCTCAAAGTCCAAGACCAAGAGGTTCCTGTCAGTTGTCAATGAATGCGGGCCAACAGCCATCTAACCCACTTAACCTAAGATGAAGAAGCCCAAATGCCAATTGTCTCATCCACTCAAATGAACACCAAGGAAATGAAAGGAAATACTAAAGAAATGAAAGGACAATAAGAAAAAAAGAAGGTGTGATTAAAGTTTTTGGGAGTTGATAATTGTGCTCTATGAACTAATTGTATGATTCTCGGATTTCCTTGTGAATTGTGACAGCAAAGATACACTCGTATTAGTAGTCTGTAGATTATGTTTGTTTAATTCAGTTGATAAAGTCTTCAACAGTTGTACATAAATTTGGATTTGAGATCCATTTCCATTCATCTGTGCAATTATTTACAATTACAAAAAAGTTGCGCAAATTTTAACCTATATATTCTTGAGAGCATGTAACACTTTCCATCAACTTTTTAATGCTTGGTCGAAAAAAAAATAAGGCTCACACACTTTTATTATGAGTATAGTAAGATAAATAATCTAAGAGTAAGTTCGAAATGTTGGATGAAGACACGAGTAATCTGCTCTGGAAAGAAAAGTAAATGTTAATTTAATTTGACTGCAATTTGAAAACTTCTTTTTGGCCTTAGCTTGGCAGTGATAACACGTCTTTTGAACAGCAAGTTAATTATTTTGGGTAATTATAAGTATATATCAAGGTAGCAAGGGAGCCACATGTATATGATATGCTAAAGAATGTCGGCAAATGGGAAGATGAGCTGGATAATTCTGTATATGACCTTGGCCCAGCCACACGTATTTCTGAAATGGTTGATTTTTTTTAGTTGCTATCAAATATATCATCCTCTCAGTCTCAGGTGCTAATCTGATAGATGTAGATGATTAGATTCCCACAATTATATTGCATTAAAGCCTTAAAGGAAACATAAGACGTAATTTTGTCATGCTATTGCTAATTTGCTATGCTGAACTAGCTAGTGTGCACATCAAATTAATTAGAGTGACCGACTGTTTTACTTAGCTCTCTATGTGAAATAATTGTGAATCACGTTTTAATTAAGACCTTGTGTCTTTTCATTTTTAAGAGAAAAGAATTTTAACCTTACGTAAACACGTACACGTCCAAGAACACACATTCAAATGGTCACAGTTGAACAAATATGAAATGTCAACCCTACTTTTTCAAGAAAAGGAAAAAAATAATAATAATATGTATGCCAGGGCGGAAACAAAAAAAAAAAATACTGTTCCAGTTCATTAAAGGACAATAAATAAATAAATAAATAAATAAATATTTATTGTAAAATGAAACGTGAAAGCTTGATCTCATGCCAGATGCCATTAAAATTGTGTGATCAATATATATAGAAGCAGATATTTAATGCAGCAGTGAAGGATTTTGGTTGGGCTGGGCATGTCAAATCTCAAATGTGGTGGATGACTGAATGCCTGAATGGCTGGGTCCTGGGTGCCATCGTACCAATTGCCTAAATTGACTGAAAGGTGGTCACTTGATTTCGCGTGAGTTTTTTTAAATTTAATAGCGCAGCCACCATGATGGTACATGGTTCATGCATTATCAGTTGGAGTTATGTATTATCGTCTGACATTTTTTACCCTCACTCACCCCCGGTTCTACTTCATCGTCGAATATGGTGAAAAAATAGCAATTAATCTTCGTCTTAGGGTCATTCAAACGCTAAAAATCGTAGATTATAACCTTCAATTTTAGCATTTTGGTCCTCGGTTGAGATTTTCACTTTAAATTCTCTAAGGCGTCTATTGCGACACAATTGGACCCTCTGTGTCCGCGGGAGGCCATCCAAATTCCTCAACTTCGTGTTCACTCCATGATTTCGGTGTTCACGCATTTAGAGTGGGCAACCAATAAATCGGTTGTCGTAAGTCGTAACCTAAATGTGACCTAACAACCGAGACCTTGAGGGCCTCCCACGTCCTCCGTAAGTGTCAAGTGCGAAATGGTGCAGATCGGAAATAAAAACCTTCGTGTTGGGGCACTCCAAACGCTCAAAAACCGTGGATTATAGCCTTCAATTTCGGCTTTCCGGGACCCAATTAAGATTCTTGCCCGAACTTGTTTGGAGAGCTCATTGTGACCCAATAGGACCCTCGGTGCACTCGGTAAGCCATTAAGGTTCCCAAGCTTCGTATTCACCGGTGGTTTTGGTGTTCATGCCTTCAAAGCAAGTGACCGATAACACGGTCTACGAAACCTATCTGAAATCTGATAATCGACACCGGAGGCCTCCTTTGCCCCTCAAAGTATACCCATGCGATATGGTACGAAAATAACAACCTTCATTTCACGGTCTTTCAGACACCCAAAAATTGTGAATTATAAACTTTAATTTTGACTTCTTAGGGTCCGTTTGGGATTTTTGCCCGAACTTATCGAGAAGACCCGTTGTGACCCAAGAGGGCCGTCAATTCCACGGAAAGGCCTTGTTGTATGTGTAATGATGGTCAATGATCTTTGTACCTTCTTCTTTGACACACGCACACAAAAAAATAAAAAAAATCCCAAGCTTAGCTTGATCAATCATCTTAGATTTGTTGGGAAAGAAAGCAGGATGTATCTGAACAGTGATACAGAGGTTTGAGTAGGAAATAGGTTGACACAGGGATAAGTGGCTGCAAATTACGAGTACAAAATAGGTAAGAAATAGAGAATCAAAACTGTTACGGTAGTTTGGCCCTTTGGGTTGTTATAATGAGGTTGACTAATGAATGACTAGGCAATGCTTAGCTGTTGAGAGCCCATAGCCAAATGATTGTGTGGTTCACACAACCTGGCCATCGTTGTTGCGCCGCACTGTCATTATTTGCACAAATTCTGATTATAGATACTCGTATGTTCAGAGATTAGTATTTTATTTTAATCAAATTAGTTGTGGGTAGTGTCACAACTCACAAGTAGAGCTGTTAAATAGGTCAGGTCGTGTCGTGTTCGTGTTCGTGTCAAGGTTAAACGTGTCGAGAATTCCTTGACCCAAACCTAACCCATTTATTAATCGTGTCGAAAATCCTTGACCTGCACCTGACCTGTTTAATAATCGTGTTACCTGTTTAATGATCTGTTAACCTATTTATCTTTACTTCTATTCTAAACTAATTTAAATATGAGAAAAAACATAAATTTTACCTACAAATTTAAAGTTTTAACCATATAAGTGTATATTCAACAGTCTAAAATTATTAAAATGCTCACGATAGGTGAGATTCTATTACATTATTTACTTGTTACAATTATATTGAACTTAAATTTGACAATTAAAATTAAACGTGTCGTAAGCAGGTTGTTTTCGTGTCAGAAATCTCAACCTTAACCTAACCCATTTAACTAAATGTGTTACTCGTGTCGACTTTTTTAATTAAACGGGTCAAAACCTCTCAACATTAACCCGCTATATTCGTGTCCGATTCGTGTCGTGTTGTTGTGTCGTGTCAGCTTTTGACAGCTCTACTCACAAGTTCGTCAAGGGGAAATCATCTGGTAGAGAAAGTAATAAGTATCTAGTCCTGTCTATTAAGGTTTGACTCATACTAGTACGAGTACTACTCATCAAAATAAAATGATTTTGAGTCTCGTTGAATGATTGAATGCCATTCTTTGTTCCTTTGATGGACTATGTTGAATGAAAATAGACACAAGAATCTAAGCATAAAAACAGGCAAAATACGAAAACGAAATATCTAGAAAAAGTAGGAAACGTGAATGTACAATATAAAACTTCTTCCTGCCCCCCCCCCCCCTAATTCTCCTTTCCTTTTTTGGGGGGATATTTTATTTCAAAACCAAATCCTAGTACAATGTGGAAAAATAATGTTCAAGCCTAGTCCAACTTGGTTGAACTAAAATGTTCTTTTTTATGGAATGGGTTAGTTGCATAGTTGGTTAACTATTGAACAAACCAATCCATTTAACCTCCAATCCAATTCTAAAACACAATAGTGAATGGATTAGGACACACAATTAAAGATGGCTTTGTGTCGTGCTCGGGTTGCGTGCCTTTGTGCTTTGTAACAGTGTCGTACTGTGCCCGTGCTTATAGTTGTCAGGTTTCGTGTCATGTCATGCCGTGACGTGCTTGCTTTTCCAAAAGGTAGGCCCAGGTCGTACCCATGCTCATGCTTGTGTCGTGTCGTGCTCATGTTGTGCGTGTCGTGTCTATGTTTCTTTCAAATATTATTAAAATTTTCGCAGTGCCATGTCGTGTCGTGCCGTGCCTGACCGTGCCCCACCGTGCTTACTGTTCAAAATCCAGGCCTGGGCCCAGGCTCAGGCCCAATCATTCGTGTTTATACTCGTGTCCGTGCTTCCTCCGTGCTCGTACAGTGTCGGGTAAAAAGTATGCTCGATCGTGCCGTACCTCATACTAACCGTGCCTAGTGCCATCTCTACACACAATATGGCAATTGGACCAAGACCTTATTTTGACTACACTCACTCCCAATCCTACCATGACTAGAGAAAGTGAAACTACCATAGTGATGTTGTCGTTCACATTCACATCACAAGAGAAACATTGATAATAATGCCTTACTAGCAATTGATGCTCTACCTATGCTCCAAAAAAAAAAAGAACAAGTTGGCAAATATGAAGTGGATACTCCACCATAAAATTAGTTGATGCCCGATAGGCGCAGATCACTGATTATCAGGGACTGACCCATTAATTAAAAAAAATAAAAATAAAAAAAGGGTGTGGGCAACAAAAATTGGAACGTTTAACAGAAACAATAATTAATAATTAAAAAAAAAGGAGAAAAAGAAAGAATCTCCCCTTCCTACTTACCTGGTTTCCCCCATTTTTGCCTCTCTTATTAATTGTCTGCAAAGCAAAAAGCAGTCTCTCTCTCTCTCTCTCTCTCTCCAAAATCTTCCTTATTTGCTTATTTCTTTCCTTCTCCTCTTGAAGCAAAAAAGAGGAAGGAAGGGAAGCAAACTGCAAAGCCTTATCCGTCCGACCCAAATAAGAAAAGAAAAGAAAAGAAATACATACTTGTATTATTTTCCTAAGAATTTAATTTTTTTTTTTCTGGGATCGGGCGGATTAAAGGTTTCATCTTTATATTCTTCTTGTTGTTTTTGTTGAAATTTATTGGGTAATTTGTGATTTTGATTTGGGAAGGATGTTGGTTGCAAATTCTTCTTTTGATTTATGGCAAAGGGATGCGTTTTTCTCTGCGGCTGAAGAGGTTCAAGAATCTGCTGACATGTATCTTCTCTTTCCTTCATCTTAAATTTTCGAATTATTTATGGGTTTTTATCATTTGTGGGGTGGGTGTTCTTATTATTACCAACAATTTGTTGTTAAATTGAAAAGGGTAAGAAAATTAGGCAGCACAATGTTCAGCAGAACTAGAAAAGGATTATTTATTTAATTTGAATATTCTAATTTACTTTATAGATTTTCTTTTGTTGTGATGTGTTAATTATTGCTGTTGTTGCTTGTATGCCTTGATTCAATTTTAGGTAGCGACTAGATTTTTGGCAGCAGGTGTTTATATATTATTCAGCTTTTCTGGGTTACGTGTTGTTATGCTTCCTGAGTTCCTGTGCATTTCTGGGGGTGTTTTCCCCCTTTTGTTGCGTTATATGAGTACTAGTTCAAAGAAAAGTGTCAAAAGTAGGGTTTGCTTGGATTGATTTCTTGAGCTCACAATCGTAGGGCAGGCGCATACTGAGTTCTAGGAGAGGGGTTACTTTGATTCTGCACTAAATATTTGTTCTTTTTTAAAAAAAAAAAAAATAGTTTGGAGTCGGCTTACCGGACATGGCTTAGGGTGAAGAGGGAAGGGACAGCGAGTGATTTAGAAGAACTCCGGAGCGAGCTGCAAACGGCTCTAGGCACTGCAAAATGGCAGGTACTTTACAACTATGTTGCCTCTTCACTTTGCTGAACCATTTCATTTGTATGAACTTTGTAGTCAATGCGTCATTTCTGTTCCTTTGATCAATAGAAGTAAGAAAGTGTGCTATTTGTTCAAGTAGTAACTTTTTGTTTGTCTGATTTTGGTTGGTAATTAGCTTGAAGAGTTCGAGAGGGCTGTCAGGTTAAGTTATGGAAACTGCCGTGATCAGAATAAAATGGCAAGGCACCAGCAATTTGTTGTTGCCATCGAAAGCCAGATTTCACGGGTTGAAGATGCGCTGAGGGAGTCGTTAAGTGAAGAAGGAAAGCAACCGCTTCGGTGGGTAAACTTGGATGATGATGAAAGAGATGATTTAGCAATGTTTCTCTCTGGTTCTCGTGGAACTACCACAAAGAGTACAAGAAATGAATCCGTAAAACACTCCATCAGCTCAGATAATCTGTACAAGAAAAAGGATTTCGACTATGCTGCTTGTAGCACTAGTTGCAGTATGGAAGCTAACATTCAAACAAAAGGCTTAAATTCTTTCAGAAATGATACTGTGATTAATATTGGCCTATCTAATTATGGCACGGAACTTAGCTCAAGGGAAGCTCTTGGGGCAAGGGGGGATGTTACTTCTGATGTAGACAAAACATCTAGTACAAAGAGGACACGAGTTTCACCAAAATTTGGTACATTGAAAGTTGTGATTCCTGATGAAGATGATCAGATGAGGGGACTATTGCCAAACGTAGAAGACACGCCAAAAGAAAAGGGTTTTAGATCATCAAATCACCTTCACTTGAGAGGACTTAATTGCATCAACAAGGTGAGTTGGATATTTACTCATACTTGAGATTGAGCTGTTACAAGAAAGTCATTTTCACATTTGAATAGTCATGAAAGTCCGCATTTTTGTCATTCCCCTGACTTGATATCTGCATATGCTTCTAAAAAGCATTTGCAGCCTCAGAAGTAAGATTTATGGTTTTAATTGATGTCTGGAAAGTCTGAAAGAAACAAATCAATGCTATATTTCAGTTTCTGCCCCTCTTTTTCCGTTTTCTCTTCCCTTGTTTGGTTTTGTGAAGAATAAAGATGCACCGTGTGCATAATTCAAACTCAGCCCTTTCATTACATGATTCTTGAGCATGATTCGTAACAAGTATTAATATAGATAATTACTGTTTCTTGCAGCTATTCAGATGCTCCAATGATTTGAACAGTAGAATGCAAAGCAAGCAGCGCTTACAGCTCAGCTCTTCCTTGCGACTTCTAATTGTTTTGCTGCTATCATCTGTTCTCCTTGGTAAGCACAGTTTTTTGAAAGTGAAAACGACCGTAACCAATGGACCGACTAGCAAAGTTACATAAATTTGCCATGTATTTTTTTTTTGGACTGATGAAGTTACAGACTTTAAGCCAAGTATTTCTGCTGAGCTGCTTTCTGATAGGGATTTGCCACCTAAAAACTTGATGGGGAAAAATATAGGTTGTAATATAGTCAGAAAACAATTTGAGAATAAAGTGAGAGCTTTTACCCTGAAGAATGCTTAGTGGTTTATCTTTAGGCTCAAGGAAATTTAATAGGGGTTAACTGCATTAGGTTAAAGTGATTGAATTCATTAGAAAAACTGAGGTGCGGCTGGAAATATTTTTGATTTTACCAATAGTAAAGAAGGCGCAGAAGCTGCATGATTGGAGTAATACCTGTCTTTGTTCTGAGGCATGAAAGCATCTTATTCATGTGGACGTGAACCTGGCAGTGAACCTTTTCATGGTTTCTCACTGGATTTCTCACCTTCAACTCGTTTATAGAAGACTAGTTCCTGATTCACTGACTATCTATATGATCAAAGCTCGTATTTCAATATTTCATCTGCATGTCTCAGTGATATACCGAACACTCAATCTTGGAGGTTTTGATCTTCCTAAACAATGGTAGTATTGTATGGCAGCCACTTCTAGCCTAGCACTTACAACCTTGGAAGTTTTTATCATCCTAGCCACTCTTTTAATGTGCTTTCACAGAGGAACACCAAGGTGTCTCATGCCAGTATTTCGTTATAATGGATCTTCTCTGTTAGCTAAGTGAGATTTACTGAAATATATTATATCCTTCAACCCTTACTATCCCCCTCCCCCCTTCCCCCCTCTGTGTTTGTGTGCACAAATTAGTGTTACCAGTTACCTGCTTTGAATGTTGGCTTGTAGGTCATGATTAACCTTTGTTTTTGATGGATCACTACACGTTATCAACATGGCAAGTGAACTTCGTTCTAATTCACAGGACCTTTATCGGCTTTTGTTTACCCTACCTTTAAGTTTGACATTATTAATATACCCCACCCACTGATGTACTGGACTTCATTACTTAAAAGGCATCTTCCTAATCGAACGCTTTCAGCAATCTTTTAGCTTGGTGAATTTATATACCTTCTTTTCACACCAAAATATTTATGTAAAAGAATAAAGTCCCTTAGTTGTGCTGCAAGATCTGCAGTAGCTCTTAATCATGAAACTTGAAATTGTAACTATGATAAGAAAGCATGTTCCAATCTTTCTGCAGTTTGTAGATAAAGCAGGCCATTCACCCTTCCTTCCCCATACTAGGATTCTAATGTCATTATACCTGAAATCATAATTCTTCCCAATTTATATCACAAAATTATACTGTTTTCTACTCTTATCTGAGTGGAGAGGACCATGTGAGCTTGTGTGTGAAATTCGAGTACCACTATGTTTTTTTTTTTTTTTTTAAAAACAAAAAAGAAAAAAAAATCCCTATGTTGCTATTTTGTTTGTTTAACTTTCCTATCTGGTATTTGTAATGGCGCTGAAGAGCTGACTGTATTTGTTGTGTTCTTTTCTGCAGTGCCTTACTTGCTTCATTCAAGCTGAACAAAGTCGCAAACTATTGATTATGTTGCTACTTTACAGGGTCAAAACAATAGGTATTCCTTGTGCTTTTCTTGCATGGTCATGTTATATATTGAGATTTCAGCTGTAAATGTGTGATGTGATCTGAGGCTCGCGTGTCATGCATGCTGATCTCAGTTGATGATAAGTGTTTCTATGCTTTATTAATATGTTTCAATCGTTTGTCATGCATATATCATTGTGCTGAGCAAAAAAAAAAACGATTAAAAAAATGAGCATGTCATAGGAGGGAGGTAATTTGCTTTTCAAACTCTGAGCTGAAAGGAGGAACACTACATTGCTTATACCCTCCATTACCATCTATGTTTAATGGTTGCGGAGCTGTTTCTTTTTTATTTTCTATGGAAGTATATACGTGTGTTTGACAGCAAGTTCTGGAACTTTGACTGTGAATGGCTCTTTACCAGGTTATCTTCTTGATAATGAACCTTTTGAACTTGCTAGCTATATGTCACTAAATTATAATCCAAACTGGTTTTTGGCCTAGAAATCCTGTTATTTGTTTCTAGATCCTATTGTTTATTGCGGAGCTAAACACTATTTTTTAGAGCTTAAACATATTTGTGCAGTTTTGAATGGCCTTCATCGCACTAGTCATTCTATGCATGCGATGTACTTATGTGGTTTCTTGTTACAGTAAAGTTTATTGAGTGCGAGACATCTATTTGGCAAACCAAAATTTGTTTCTGAATCTATTTTGTGTGCAGGTGCAAGTAGATTATTCAACATGAAGGGCAGGGGAATCCTTTAGAAGCCCAGTCAAAACTCTGGATCACTTGTATATTTACATTTGCTGTTAGGTGTTTGATTTGGTTGGTGTATGGTGTCTGGTGATGTAAGATTTACCACTCAGTTTAGCAGTGAGGGGCATTATTTTATGCTGCAACAATATCATGGGCAAGTTGTTTCCAAGTGTAATTTTATCCTTGCCAATTGAATAGCCAAAAATTGCAGTTAACATTGTTCTCCACATAAACTTCCTTCAAAAAAAGTAAGCGACTCCACTGGGGATCGAACCCAGAATCTCTGGTTCCGTAGACCAGCGCCTTATCCATTGGGCCATGGAGTCTCAGAATCTGGAGATGCGGGGTATCGATCCCCGTACCTCTCGCATGCTAAGCGAGCGCTCTACCATCTGAGCTACATCCCCTTTGTTGTTGTTTTACTATTACGGTTATTAATTTACTGTGGTCAATATCCGGCATTTAACTCCGCTTGTTACCTTCTACTCCACAATCATATCAAAATGAGTTAATTTATGCTCGGATGGTGTAAAAGTCTCCAACACAAACTGCCAAAAATTATTGCAAATCGTTTAGATCAAATAGTCACATGACTCACATCCCTCAATAGTCAACAAACTTATTGTTCAGCACTTCAGCACATCTGCACATGTATGATGTATGTATCCAACCTTTTTTTCTTTTTTTAAGATGGTAAGATCGTCCCAGCAGTTTGGGGGATGGTAAAGGGGATCCCAAACTGCTAGGGATGAGAATTGAATCCCTGTCTCGGGAGTGGAAGATGCGAGTAGTGCCACTGCACCAAACCCCAATTCTCGTCTCCCATATAACATAATATTTCTTGTGATGCACTTTGCTAGCATTACCAATCTTTGCTTCCTTTCTTTGTATAAACACCAACTGAACACAAACTCATCCTGGAAAGTCAGCGAGACCAAACGGCATGACAAAGCTCATAGTAGAGGTGGCTAAACTCGTGGTGTTGACTATCACCATTACGATGCTACACCCAAGATGGGTTTGGGCTCATCAGCCTAATGATCCCAGCCCAACATGGGCCCAAACAAACGCCAGTAGTCACGGCAGTGAGCAAAGAACTTGGCTACAATTCTACTTCCACGAGACCATCAACGGCGATTCCCCCTCCACGGTCCAGGTTGTCCTTGCCCCAAATAGCGACCCCAACATGCCCTTCACGGGGTTTGGCTTCATTTCCATGGCTGATGACCTCCTCACGGTTGGGCCAAACCCGGATTCAAAGATGATACCTCACATGAAGGGATGGGCCTCATCATGGCCCTTACGTACACCTTCAGCGACGGGATTTATAATGGGAGCTCCATTAGCATCTTGGGCCGTAACATGATCTCACAACCGGTGAGGGAGTTTCCGGTGGTTGGTGGTACTGGGCTGTTCCGGATGGTCCGTGGGTATGCTGAAGCCCGCACATACTACTCTAATATCACCTCCGGCGTGGCTATTGTTGGCTACAACGTTACACTTGTTCACTGATTGTCAACTGTTCCATTGAGTCTTTGACTTTGGAATTGTATGGACATTAATAGATTATTAAGCTAGGAAGAAGAGGTGATCATCATCCTAGCTAACCACTTCTATAACAATCATATCAAAGTGACAAAAGAATGATCAATTCAGATAATTATTGCAAGGCAAAACAATACCCCATCCGATTATGCATTATTTCTGCTACTAAAGTTGTTTAATTATATGTACAAAAGCTGAGGGTTCTAGATTATAGATCTCCATATCGATCCTATTGATTTTTGTTTCATTTCATTGTAATAGTTTGTCCCATAAAACGCCTTTTCAAGACCATCAGGAATCGAATAAGCGATCGTGTGAGCCTATCATGTCCCCTAGACGTGTCTCGTGTGTTGTGGTGTGAAAAATACCTACCTTCGTTCTGGGGCCTCTAGAAAGTCCAAAAAATATGGATTATAGACTTCGTTTTCGGCTTTCCGGGGCCAGGGTGTCATTTTTTCCAAAATTTCTCCGAGGGTCTATCATGACCCTAAAGAACCCCCGGTGGCCCGGGACGATCATCAGGATCCCCGAACTTTGATATCACCCATGCCTTCGGTGTTCCGGCTCTTACACTATACCAGAGTACTAGTGTCCCGAAAAACGCCCTTTCAAGCCTATCAAGAACCGAATAAGCGATTCTGAAGCCTCCCATGTCCCTTAAGGGTTTGTCGTGCATTGTGGTGCGAAATACCTACCTTCCTTTCGGAGCCCCCTCTAAGCCCAAAAAACGTGGATTATAGCCTTCGTTTTTGGCTTCTCGGGGCCTGAGTGTCATCTTTGCCCAAACTTCTGCGGGGAGTCTATCATGACCTTAGACGACCCTCGATGGCCTGGGAGGGTCATAAGGATCCCCGAACATCAATATCACCCATGCCTTCGGTGTTCCGGGCCTTACACTACCATTGTCCCGTAAAATGCCTTCCAAGCCTATCAGGGACCGAATAAGGGACCCCATTGGTCTCCTATGTCCCTTAAGGGCATCCCGTGGGTTGTGGTGCGAAAAATACCTACATTTACTCCGAGGCTTCCCGAAAGCCCAAAAAAAAGGGATCATAGCCTTCGTTTTTGATTTCCAGGGCCCGGATGTCATTTTTGCCCCAACTTCTTTGACGGGTCTATCATAAACCTAGAGGACTCGGTGGCCTGGGAGGGTCATAAGGATCCCCGAACATCAATATCACCCATGTCTTCGGTGTTCTTGCTCTTACACTACCATTGTCCCTTAGAATGCCTTCCAAGCCTATCAGAGACAGAATAAGCGACCACGGGAGGAGCTTATGTCCCCTAAGGGGGTCCCGTGCGTTATGATGCGAAAATACCTACTTTCACTCCGGGGCCTTTCGGAAGCCCAAAAAACGTGGATTATAGCCTTCGTTTTCGGTTTTCCAGGGCCGGATGTCATTTTTGCCCAAACTTCTCTGGGGGGTCTATCATGACCCTAGAGCACTACTGAGGCGGTCCTCCCATGTCCCCTATGGGGTGTCCCGTGCGTTGTGGTGCGAAAACATATACCTTCATTTCGGGGCCTCCCGCAAGCCCAAAAAACGTGGATTATGGTCTTCATTTTCGGTTTCCGTTGCCCGGATGTCATTTTTACCCAAACTTTTCTGGGGGGTCTATCATGACCCTAGAGGACCCTCCCGAACTCCCGAACTTCGATATCATCTATGCGTTCGGTGTTCTGTCTCTTACAATACCATGCATTGTCCTGTAAAATGCCCTTCCAAGCCTATCAGGAACCGAATAAAAGTTATCGTGGGCCTTCCATGTCCCCTAGTGGTATCCAGTGCGTTATGTTGCAAAATACCTACCTTTGTTCTAAGGCCTCCCGGAACTCCAAAAACGTTGATTATAGCCTTTGGTTTCGGCTACCTGGGGCTTGATTATCATTTTTGCCCAAACTTTTTCGAGAGGTCTATCATGACCCTAGAAGACCCTTGCTGACCCGAGAGAGTCATCAGGATCCCCGAACTTCGATATTACCCATGCCTTCAGTGTTTCGACTCTTACACTAAGAGTGTCCCGTAAAACGCTCTTCGAAGCCTATTAGGAACCGAATATGCGATCCTGGGGGCCTCCCATGTCCCCTAGAGTTGTGCCATGCGTTGTGATGCAAAAATACCTACCTTCGTTTCGGGGTTTGTCGGAGCCCAAAAAACGTGGATTATAACCTTCGTTTTTAGCTTCTCGGGACTCGTGTGTCATTTTTGTCCAAACTTCTCCGGGAGGTCTATCATGACCCCAGTAGTCCCTCGGCGTCCCGGGAGGGTCATTAGGATCCCCGAACTTTGATATCAACCATGCCTTTGGTGATTCGACTCTTACACTGCGAGTGTCCTGTAAAACGCCATTCGAAGCCTATTAGGAACCGAATATGCGATCCCTGGGGCCTCCCATGTCCCCTAGGGGTGTGTCATGCGTTGTGATGCAAAAATACCTACCTTCGTTCCGGGGCTTGCCGGAGCCCAAAAAACGTGAATTATAGCCGTCGTTTTTGGCTTTCCGGGACCCGTGTGTCATTTTTGTCCAAACTTCTCCGAGAGGTCTATCATGACCCTAGTAGTCCCTCGGCGCCCCGGGAGGGTCATCAGGATCCCTGAACTTCGATATCATCCATGCATGCGGTGTTTCAACTCTTACACTAATGTCCCTTAAAACGACCTTCCAAACCTATCAGAAACCAAATAAGCGATCCCTAGGGCCTCCCATGTCTCTACGGGTGTCCTGTACGATGTGGTGCGAAAATACCGACCTTCCTTCCAAGGCCTCTCGAAAGCCCAAAAAACGTTTATTATAGCATTCGTTTTCGGCTTTTTGGGGCCCGAGTGTCATTTTTTCCCAAACTTATCCGGGGGGTCTACCGTCACTCTAGAGGCCTCTCGGTACCCTGAGAAGATCATCAGGATCCCCGAATTTCGATATCGATCACCCATGTTTTTGGTGTTCTGATTCGTACATTGGTGTCCCGTAAAAATACCCTTACAAGCTTCTCAGGGCCTGATAACAAATTCCGTGGGCCTCCCATTTTCCCTAAGAGTGTGTTAGCTGTAAATTAATTACCTATTTTTTCCGATCCATGGCTCCTTATGGATCCCAAGAAGTTGTTAGGTAATAATTAGACAATACTTTAAAGAAGGTCAATGTCATCCATCACTAACCTATATCAAGAAGTGATTCTTAAACACATGATATTTCTTGTACAAGTAATACGAAATTCACCATTGACTTTCCCTTGTTTTTCTTTTTTATATGAGGGACCTGATAATTATTACATGATGCATGACTTGATTTGTTGGCTTATTATTGTAAGCAGATTAGTTGTAGGATCAAATTGCATATAATATGATGACGGATGATATGTCCCTATTGACTACTTATTGTAGACACATAAACTTAAAAGTTAAAACAACCTAGTTATATAGAATAAAATATAATTTAGAGCGAGGTTTCCAGCCAAAAAAAAGGGAGTCATGAACATCCATGTTAATCCGACTATTGTTACACAACATGAATTAGCGTTGTCTTTTCAATAATCCTTACAAAGATCAATTGGTTTCAAATTCGTTCGATAAATGAGACTAAAATATATCATGGAAATTTATTTATTTCTATTTACTTTGTCGCTAAATGAATGGAAGACTTATTCAATTTAATCCCAGCATGCTATATAGTTAGTATTAATGCCATACATGATACAAGTCACTAGATATACACAAAATCTCGTATGAGACGGTCTTGAGGCAATTTTGAGATAAGGCACTGATCAGCATGCGATTGCATATATAAAAGTGGTGCAGACTTGCTTGAAAGCAAACTGTTGAACAACACTTGAATAGTGACTTCCCTATATAACTTCTATCCTAGCCACATGTATCCATTAACAATTGTCCCTATCATCACTCATATATATGCTCAACCTCCCATTGCCACCAACACCTTGTGATTCCTTTCTTTTGTTGGTGGAGAGATAAAATTTAAAAAAAAAAAAAAAAAAAAAGAGGCATTGCCAAGCTGATGATTGATGTGCCCAAATTTGTGGTGTTGACCACCATGATCATGGTGGTTGTGTCACACCCAAGATGGGCTTGGGCTGATAAGCCCAATGAACCCGACCCAACATGGGCCGAAACAACCGCCAATAAGCACGGCAATGGCAATGGCAATGGCAATGACAAAACAACTTTGCTACAATTCTACTTCCACGACACCGTTAGCGGCGATTCTCCAACTGCTGTTCAAGTTGTCCCAGCACCACATAGCAAAAAGCCCTTCACAGGGTTCGGGTTCGTAGCCATGGCTGATGACCCGCTCACAGTTGGGCCCGACCCAAACTCAAATATTGTGGGTCGGGCACAAGGGCTTTATGGCTCGGCCCAGCCTGATGGGATGGGCCTGATCATGGCCCTTACGCTCACATTCAACGACGGGCTATACAATGGGAGCTCAGTGAGCATCTTGGGCCGCAACTTGATATCGCAACCGGTGAGGGAGTTTCCGGTGATCGGTGGGACTGGGGTGTTTCGGATGGCTCGTGGCTATGCTATTGCACGAACTTACTCCTTTAATCTTACCTCTGGGGATGCTATTGTTGGTTACAATGTTACACTTGTTCACTGATTTTTTTATTTTTTTTTTTGTTTTTTTGTTTTACTCCTTTAATTAAGTTGAATGTGTGGAGATGAATAGACTATTAAGCTAGGAAGAAGATGATCTTAAAGCTTGATAGACGATCCTAATAAGCTTGATTTGTGAACTTAAAGCTTTGACAAAATGCTTATTGTAAACACAAATAGTACTAGTAATACACTATTGATTTTAAATTGCAATCATCTGAACTAGTGCTAAACAAATAATCCATGCCCAAACCCGTCGATTAAGACTTTTCCTAAACAGTAGATCTTGTGTGGACTTAGTTCACCGTGGACCAAGTAATTTTGAGGAGTGGCTCCAGGTGAAGTAGGGGATGACTCCAGATAAAGTAGGAGGATAGCTCCAAGTGAAGTAATTTTGAGTAATTTTGAGGGGTGGCTCCTGGTGAAGTAAGGGGTGGCTCTACGTAAAGTAATGGGTGGCTCCAGGTGAAGTAGGGGTGGTGTCAAATATAAATTTAAGGGGTGACTCTAGGTAAAGTAGGAGTGGCTCCACTTTTAGAAGAGGGTGACTCCAAATAGTGGTCCATCATGAACTAAGTCCACACAAATTTTTGTATTTCCTAAAACATAAATGGCGGCAAAGACCCAGGCCAAGCCCATATCAAAATGGGCCAAAAGTCAGCCATGCAATTGCGTGTAATGGGCTGCCTTCTGGATTGAGCCCAGTCCACTACGTCAAACAAAAAAAGAGTCAATTGGACCAAATTGATAGATTAGTCCAGTATTAGTACAGTAAACAGCAAGATAATAAAGTGGAGTAATAGAGAGTAATAATAGTCTCTAAGGGCCCGTTTGGCCTACCTCCTCATAATTTCTCCTTCTCCTTCTAAATTTGTTATTGCTCACCCTCTTTTTATCTACTTTTTTCTCCATTTTCAACTTTTAAGAAGTTGAAATAAAGCTACAATTAGATTAGAAGGAAAAGTTAGAAATTGTAGTTTCTCTTTCTTCTTCCAGAGAATCTACAAGAAGTTGAATTTGTGTGAGTTAGGCCAAACGGGGCCCTAAAGTCGTTGTCCCTCTTTTCTTCTGTTTCTCTCCCTTATTTCAAGTGAGTGTGTGTCAATTTGGCATCCCTTTTCTTGGTCCACTAATATGACATAGAAATTTTCATGATTCCATTAGACGATAGCAAGTGAAAAAGAAGGGGAAGCTTGAAAAGTACTAAGAACGGAAGGAAATCAAGGAACCAAAAGGGGAACACTGGGGTTCAGTCAAAGTGTTGAAGGCTGGCAAAGCAAGATTTATTAGTTTTCAACCAATGGGAGAAAAGTAAAATAAGGTCTTTAGATTTTTCAATGGAATGCATTTTTTAGCCGCGACAGTGGGGGCAGGGGCCACAGGTAGCGCTGTTCATTATTCGGTCCGGACTGGTCCAGACCGGTCATGTTTTTTGGTCCGATCAGATTAGGTTTCAGTCCCATCCGATTCGGTCTAAAAGTACGATTCGGTCTGGATCGGATGACAAGTGGTGCGAAAAATTAAAAAAATCGGTCCTGGACTCTCTTTAAAAAACCGATCTGGTCCGGTCCGATTCGGATCTGGACCGATAAACAGCCCTAGCCACAAGGATTCTCATTTGTAAATGACTGAAACATGCAGTGCAAGACCCGTCTGACCGTGATTTTAGGTATATGCTCCAAGTATTTACTATTTACACAAGGAAAATTACCAAACGTTACCCAACCAATTTGCCAAACCGAAGTGAAATTACCGCTGCTAGTAGTCAAAACAGTGAAACGGTAATACTGCCTAATTACTGTTGAACCAGGAAAAAGAGAAAAACCTTGCACAGTTAAGATTTGACTTGTGCAAACGAGCCGAGCCAATTCGAATACCTCTCTACCCGTGCTCGGCACATTTATTATTGAGCGAGTTTTGACCGGGTATGTTCACGAGCAGTTCGTGAGTACTCTAATTTGTTAGGTATCATAACAACCTATAATAATACTGACGAGTAGAATATTGGAGTGCTCGTACTCGACTCGTTTAATAAACAAATATCAAATAAGTGCTCGTAATAGGCTCGTTTATTATCGAGCGAGTTTTGATCGAGTACATTCACGAGCAGCTCATGAGCGCTCTGGCTCATTTACAGCCCTACTTGTGCTTAACCCCCGTGAAACACTTCGCAACTCGTAGTTGTATAACACTACACATGTTTCATCCCTGGTGACTAGCCTGTTTGGTCTAACCTAAAACGTGACTTTTGGTACCCATCAATTCTCATTTCCACATTCTGTCCTAACACCGATCGAAACCGCCCAAATCATCACTCTGAAAAAAAAAAGAAGGGGGAAATAAAGAAGATAGAGGCAAAGAAGAGAGGGTAGCAAAAATAAACAAAGAAAAGTCTTAAACGTTTGTCAAAAAAGCCAGATCCTTTGGTTCTCCTCCAAGTCTTTTGGTGACATTGCGATGGAAGGTCATCTAATTCTCATTCGGGCATCAAACTTTATGGCGAATTATATAAAATGTGGGGGTGAAATTGCAATACATGTGCCATGACCCACGGCCGATTACCATAACAATGGATGACCTCACTACTTTCTGGCTTTTATCAGGGTTCTTAAGACCATACTTCATATATACTTATGGAGAACTTAGTAAATGTAAAATACTTAATAGAAACCAATAAGTAGTTGGTGTGAGTGGTTTGATACTTTCATCCTTTAAGTAATGTCGTGGGTTCGAATCTTGAAAATGGAAAAACTATTTATTAGGAGCACTTTACCTCTTTGTGGACCGACCCAGTACGAATATGATTAGTTTTGATCCAAAGAGTTTAGGTAAATTTGTTGAAGTTTGCTTTTTTATTGTTTTCTAGGAATCCCGGCCTTTTCGTTACTATGTAATAGGATTTCGTCCTCATTTTGAAAGAAATTTACAAAAATTGTCTTAAGTTATGTGTTACTACTAAATGAGGAATTTTAGTAGAAAGAAGAAAGAACCAAAATTCAAAACACAAGAATCAATTTTGTGTGACAAAAAAGAGCAACCTCAATTCCTAATTTCCTATGTCACCTGGCAAGCTAAGAAAGAAAGAGGTTGGAAGTTGGCCAATATTTTACAAACAAGGTCGTACCGTGCCGTCCCATTACTTGCTACTAGTAGACATTTTTGTTCCAATTTCCTATTAACACCTTTCTAGATTTCCGATCTTTCCCTCCTTATAAATACAGTACAACCTTTCCCCTCTCTCTCCATCTCAACTATCACTCCCTAAGCCATCAAACACATACAATTCACACTCACATTACGATTTTGGAGATCTCAATTTGAAAGCAATGACAATCAAGCCAATAATTAAGGTAATAATAACATTATTACTTGTAGTTTTCATTTCCGTAGCACAGGCCCAAACCCAAGCCCAAACCGAAACATGGGCCAAAACGGTGCAAACTGGCAACAATGAGCGCACAACCACCCTTCAATTCTACTTCCACGACACCGTTAGTGGCAAGTCCCCCACTGCTATCCCGGTTGCTAAACCGGTCCAATCAAACGTCTCGCAAACCGGGTTCGGGCTGCTTGTCATGGCCGACGACCCGCTTACGATGGGACCCGACCCGAAGTCGACCCTTGTAGGCCGGGCTCAAGGTCTGTACGGCTCGGCCTGCCAGGATGAGTTGGGCCTTATCATGGCATTGACCTATAGCTTCACCGATGGAGCCTACAATGGCAGCTCGGTTAGCATCTTGGGCAGAAACTCCGCCATGAATCCGGTAAGAGAGATGCCCGTCGTCGGTGGGACCGGGGTTTTCCGGATGGCCCGTGGGTATGCAGAAGCCCGGACGTATTGGTTTAATCTTAGTACTGGTGATGCCATTGTTGGATATAATGTCACGATTGTTCACTAGAAGTAGTAAACTTTTATGTTTGGGTTTTTCTTTAATTTACCATTTAGAGAGCTTAATGCAATTGTTATCACACTTCCTTACAATAAAGTTGTACACTGTTTTTTCTTTTTTTGGGGGGAATAACAAATAAAGTTGTACACTTAGCTACTCTTCTTCTCTGGTTTACCAATCTAACGTATGCTTTATTTATAAATTGGAAAGAGAATCTTCAAGGGGCAACTGCAAATGCGAATGGTTCTTTCATTTGAGTTAGGGGTGCAAACGAGTCGAGTCGAGCTGAGTATCATATTGGTGCTCGTGCTCGGCTTGTTTATTAAACGAGTATCATATTGGTGCTCGTGCTCGGCTTGTTTCTTATCGAGCGAGCTTTAAACGAGCTTTGACCGAGCCGTTCACGAGCAGCTGGCGAGCACACTAATATTAAAGGCAATATCACCCATAAAAATACTAAACGAGCCGAGTTGAGGAGTGCTCGTGCTCAGCTCGTGCAATAAACGAGCCTTGAATTTGTGCTCGTGCTCGGCTCGTTTATTATTGAACGAGCTTTGACCGAATATGTTCACGAGCTGCTTGTGAATGCATCGGCTCGTTTGCACCCCTAATCAGAGTTCACTAGATGGACGGCTATAATTTATTTCGGCAAAAAGCCAAGTTATGCTAATATCCTCGAACAAGACAAGAAAAGAATGTGGATACCCTATCAGCAAAGCCAACAACATTACATGACGTAGAGAAAAGAAAATAAAAGTGACAGAATCATTTTTGTGGTGAGAAAATAAAAGTTCCAAAGGGGTCCATTATTTCAAGCTTCTGCAGATTTCACATTTCCTTTCTTTTTTTTTTTTCTTCATAAAATCTCGTATGAGGCGGCCTTAAGGTGAGGCCTCTCCTTGAAGCCTCTCATAGAAGCATGATGTCATGCCGGCGTCATGACAGTCTCACATAAGGTTGAGGTAATCTGGTAATGTCACGAGTCACAGTACAAGAAATAAGTAAGATTTAAGAATCTATACAAGATTAAAGAGAGGGTCCAGTAGATGAGATATTTGGGTATCTTCCAAACAAATTGATCACGCAAAATCCTAACGAGACCACCACAACCTTATTCTTAAATTCTTAAACCCATGGATTGATGGATAGCACTATCGCCTAGTATTCGCGTGCAGTCATGTTTAAAAAGGACACACTTAATGGTATTTTCCTAGGCTTCCTATTAAAATAACAATCAAAATTTTAAGATTTTGTTTCTTCTCTTTTATGAAGTAATGATGGATGGGCCAAACATGCATAGCATGAAAGCATAATCGTCATTGTACCTTCTATCGAATTATAAACATGGCGAAGTTTATACAACCTAATTCAAGTACTCCTTCTGGTTCATGGTTACTTTTGAAGTTTATTTTCTATTTTGGCACTCCTTACTTTTCACTGCCATGTGCTCATGTTCCCTTAGTCGCACTCTCTCTTCTCTCTTTCCACCAAATCATAATCAACAACTTTCTAATTGTCTCCACCACAGGTCCACAAGTACATTTTCTCTTTCTTAAACCCACAACACCCATGTGCTTTTCCAAGACATGTTTAGAACAATTGTGCCCAAATGTTTTTTCCTTGGTCTTTATGTCATTCTCAAGTATAAAGATTTCCATGAACGAGTACAACTAATGTTTCGAGGAATGAGCATTTGCAAGAAAAAGCCCAACAACCCATAAGCAGAACCAAAACCTGACTGGCAAAGAAAATGATGGATGACACGTGATCGACTGGGCCGCAGGCCCACCTTCATGGGCTTAGACCTTTACTGACAAGAAGCAACGCCCAGCTGAACGATAAACATCCCTTACGGGCCTACTGAAAAAAAACTAAAACAAAAATTGACAAACACAGCCTTCCAAATTGCGCACAGCTTTGGCCTTTGGCAGCAGGCAGCAGCTCGTGGCGGGACATCATGATATTCAATTGTCAAAGAACTCTAGTAACTGGCATTAAGTGTTTCAATAGCTTCTATTTGCATAAGTTCTTTAGGTAAATTTGAACACCAAAAATTGCTAATGACAAAAATCTGGCAACATAACATGGGTACTTAACTTAAAAACATCTTTTGGCCGGGTGAAAAGTGAAAAGTGAAAAGTATCATACTGAAACCAAAAATTCACAAGCAATACCCTTCATCAAGAACTCGAGGTTCCAGTGGGTTACAAAGATAAGGGACGCAAATATCTAACAAGAAAATTACAATGGTTATGGAAAGCAAAAAGATAAGAATACTCACTGCAATAAATTCTGATTCGACGCCTATTATAGAAGCTACTTCCTACAAGACTCCGCTGGATAGCACAGATGTATAACCTAATTGTCGTCAATGTCCATAAGAAGGTTCTTGAAAGTGACCAATTACCTTTTTGAGCAAAGGAATAAGGCCGATAAGAGCTAACTGAAGCTGTTCAGAGCTGTTCAAGCGCAAACTCACTTGTCCAGTTCCTCGATTATTCAAATTTGCACGGGCAATCAAATTTGTATGTCGTCCAACAGGTAACTGAGTTTGGATATTGCACCCAAGGGCAAGTTCCCCGTGCCAATCCATAACCGACAGTCCAAGAGTTGACAGGAATCGACCCAGAGGGAAGTCTTTGTCCCTAAGGGTCGCCTCCAAACTCCCACCATAAGCAACATCTCCACCGCGACTACCCATGGCACCACCGCTCATCACCACTCTGAATTGCTTGTTAACAATCAACTTATCCTCGAGCTTCACTCCAGCTGAAACTAATCCATCACTCAAGAGAGTAGCAGAGAGACCTGCTGTTGCCTTATTGTGCCTGTAATTGCTGAATCTCGTCTCACTACGTAATGTATAGGCCATTTCTTTCTGAAGACTCTGCATATCGAAAGCTAAAGTGGTAGCTTTTCCTTCCCCGTGCTTTATGGAACTGGCTACTTCCATCTGAAGACTAGCTTCTTTCTTATCTTTTGTGATCTGACCAGACAACGATAGGGGAGTCTTGTCTTTGACCACAAACATTCTTTCCACATTTACGCCTTCATAACCCACATCACGATCCCAACCATGACTATCTAAGACAGGCCTCACAAGCCACTGATTGGACGTATCAAGATAACGGTATCGGTGAGTAGGATTATCAGAGTCAAAGGAAGCAGGCAGGGGCAAATCTGGCATTGGAACAGGCAATGACGCTGCTGCACCAGATTCTTCAACAGTTTCACTATATTCACCAGGGATATCCTTGGCTGCCGCCTCCATCTTTTTCATCAACTTCCGCCGCCTTCTCTCTTCTTTCAACTGTTTCTTCATCAAAAGCTTCTCCCTGTATTCTATCTCATCATAGTAAGCATTCTTCTGAGCTCTAGACAGCTTCGCCAGCTGGGCCTTAGTCAAAGGCCTGAACGGTGGCAGTTCATCATATTCTGACTCACCATCAGACTCGGATGTTTCATCCAAATCATCATCCATAGCATCATCATCACCAAACTGCTCCTCAGCCAGTTTCAGTTGAGGTCTTGATTGCAAAAGCGTAGAAAGAAGTAAAGGCAGAGGCGCTACTCTTGAACGAGGGGGAAAAGGCTTCCCGGGTGGGGTGTCTTGCAGCTTTAGAAGTGTGTTTGCTTCAGCCAATATCTTGGAAGCAAACGAGAGCAACAACAAATGAGGCTTCCAGACCTGACCATTTGGCAAAACTCTCTGACCAGCCCTGTTTGTTCGGCAGGCTGAATGATTCTCAACCAATGACACAGGATTCATAAGCCGCATGTCCCCAGCTGCCTGTCGAATAGCCTGCTGAACAGCATGTGAACGTTGAGTGACAAACATATCATAAGTTGAAGCAGTACCATTGGGTCCCTCAGGAGGGGCTGATGCAGCATGAGTCAAAACAACTATTGCGTTAAACCAAATTGACGGTCCAAATATCTCTGTTATTGTCCTCAACAATGGCATGTCACCAAAGTCCCTGCTTGGCATATCCAATCTATCAAGGTATAAGACAATATCTGGAGGAGACTTTTTTATGAAACGCTTCACAGAATGAAGGATCTTCTCATTCCGACGCTGATCAGAACAAGAAGGTAAGAGTCCAGGAGTATCAATCACCCGCACCTTAATCCCTTGCACAGTACCCACAACATCCTGAACCTTCTTGGTACCTACCTGAAAAGCATCGGTGCCGAACTTGACCTCATCAAAAATGGAGTTGATGGTTGCACTTTTGCCAACTCCTGTCTTCCCAAGAACCATAATTGTACAAGTAAAATCAAGGGGCTCTCGCCCGGCAGCCTCTAACTGCTCTGCCATGGCACTTGCGCGATCAAAACTAAAGGCACCAACGCGACCCCCATTTCTTGCTCTAAGCTGTTCAGCTAACCCTAATCTGTACAATACTTGGGCAACAACAACATTGTGAGGAGTCTGCCCAAGCCGATGAGCAAGACGCAAAAATTTCACCCTTATCATCTGAAGTTTTTCTCGGATCTCATCACCTTCCCCAACCTCCCCATTAGGTGCCTCTTCAACAAGATTGGATTGTACCTGAGATACCTGACCATTCGCTCGAGGTTGATGGGCTGCTCTTGGTGCAGGTTCCAACAGTGGGGCACCACGCCCAAGGCCAGCAGGAGATGCAGGAGGAACGGTGGGATTTGCAGAATTTCCAGTCGAAGAAACAGATTTCTGTGGAAGTTTCACTGCTGTTTCCTTACTTGCTTGACTGCTTTGCCTCTCCTCTGTCTTCCTTTCTTCAATGGCACTCCCCTCAGCCAAAGCATGATTCTTACCAACAGACTGCAAGGTATCAGTAGCATTATTCTTAGTCTCGAAATTAGAGGGAGCACTCTCAGTTTTCATATCATTCTTCATGATAGAAGCGGCCAGTGGAATTTCAGTCTCTGAAGTTATTGCTCGGCTATCAACCGAGCCACTAATCTCTGAAGACCCAACTTCAACTTTTGAACCTCCATCCTGATGCTCTGCAAGCAACGTCGATTGATTACCCTCAGAATTCATTTGACCAACTTGACTCTCTGAACTGGTGTCACCACTAGGATCCTGAGATGCAGCCCCATTAATCACCTGGTGCTCTGTACTATTGCTTGTTGAGGCACCATCCATTTCTGCACTGTTATACTCATTTAGATTCCCAGCTACAGATTCTTTCAATTCTTCAACGCTCTTTGTTTGTTTTTCCAAAGAAATTCCAGCTGAAGCATCCCCAAGTTCCATTGTTATCTTACTCACATGATTAGCATCCCCATTAGCAGTTGCATCTTCCACATTCTCAGCTAGACTAGCACCAGCATCACCTCCTCCAATTTTCTCAGAATCGCCATTCTCTGACTTCTCCGTGACAACAAACTTCTCAACCACATCCTCATAGCGTACTACAGCTTCGGTCTCTTCAACAGTCAAAGGCTCAAGTTGTAGATCCCCACTTGGAGACTCCTCTACATCAACACTGATTACGCTGGCAGGCTCAGCCTCTTGGACAAGGACTGTCTCGCAAACTTTATGTCCTTCCTCAGTTGACACAACATCATTCTCATTCAAACAAGCCAGAGAACCTTCAACATTCTCCGTAGCTAAGTAATCTTCCCTCTTCTCTATACTATCTACCTCGCCATCTCTTACGTCATCAGATCCTTCTACAGCATTTTCCATCGCCTCCCCCTCATCTACCGCGCTCGGATTCCCCTCTGCTGCCACAAAACCCGAATCACTGTCACTATCAGCACCTGAACCGACAGCAACGTCATCTGAATCTGGCTTGGACCCATCAGCACCGTCATTTCCATCATCTAGACTCGATTCAACCGCCTCCTCGAAAACCTCATCCCCCTCAGAATCCTTATGTCCATGAAAACCACCACCCACCCTCTCCTCCACTTTCAACTCTGTCACCCCATCATCACCAGTATTCACCTCTGCCACATTAATTTCCTCAACAACTCCCACCCCATTTTCCATCACAATACCTCAAATCAACTCAAATTCCTAGAATTTACACGAAACCCATAAATAAATAAATGAATAGAAAAAAACCCAAATATCAAAACAATCTTATCCCTAATAAATAAAAATTACTCAAAAGCAATCCAACAAAATTACCCATATCACAAATTGAACAAAGATACGCTAAAATGGGCATTAAACGAATACAATAATGATTCGTAAAAAGCGAGATCATTAGAGTAGATAAGATAGATTAGATTACAATTACAGGGGGGGAAAACAGATCCAGTAATGAAATGATCACATTTTGGTACTAGGGTTTTGCAGATAATAACGTTTAATTAGTGAAAACAAATGAAGGAATAAACAACATACGATATATAAACAAATATAAATGTGGAAATATGAGAGAAAGCTAACCTGGGTATAGCACTTAGGCGAGATAGAGACTGTTTAGATAGCAGAGAGAGAGAGAGAGAGGAGAGAGAGAGAGAGGGGAAAAAGCTCTCGGTGTGGCTCTCCACCCCAGTTTGCGAAGAAAGAGAAAGAGCCGCGACTCCTAAGTTTTTCTGAGTATTATCAAGAAATGAAAATCAATCTACCGTAGCTAAAAGGTTTAACCAGTAGATGAGATGCGGATAAGAGATAATCAACGGATGAAAATTGATACTGAGATCTGACGGTTCAAATTAATGGGGATTGGTGGCATCGTGAAAAATGCCACCATTATTATGAGTTTATGACGTACAAGACTTTAACCTTATTGGCTAATGGCTACTTAATCTAGGAGATCAGGGTTTCCAATTCATTAAATGAGTAATAAAATTATTATTGGGGATTTCAGTTTGCTAAGGATGCCACACTAAAGTCACTAACATGATTCCATATCCGATCCGTTTACATTAGCTCATGCGCGGTCAATAAGTAAGATATATTTTTACTATGTAAAAATTAAAGAAGATTTTAAACGATTTCGTGAAACAAGTCGACTTTGTGTTTGGTGTTTAGGTTTCAAAAATATTTCTAAAGTTGCACTATTATTTTTGTCCTCTGTCAATGACAAATTTGGGAATGGAATGATGAGAATCGAACTAAGATCTTTTTACTACGGAACCTAGTATCAATAACTTATATGCAATACTTATAGAATATCGATATACTTATATAATTATAGATACTTGTAAAGACTTAACTATACTCTTTAAACATGTTTATGTTTATTTATCCATTATTTATTGCATTGTGATATGCACCTGTAAAATAATGTTGTTTGAATAGTTTTTTTGATTCAAATTGTCTAGTTTTTTTGATATAATTATTTTTTAATGTTAAATGTTATTTGAATAACTTTTTTTGGACTATTAGTTTACAATAAGTCTCTTATGAGGCCATCTCAATGTGAAGTTACCTCTACAACCATGGTATCATGCTAATGGCTTTACCTTGAGGCTAATTTTTGATGAAATATGTTATGTATTCGTACTTGTACAACTTATTAGTTCCTCCTACGTGAAATAACCCATGTTGTTTTGTTGTTATAGGCAGAGCCAATACTATAGTGTTTTTTTTCCAATGTGTAAAATTTATTTATAAATTATCATTGTAGGAACCATTCACAAAAATCACTTTTGAATTTTTAGATTGCAATTTGCAATACATATTACATAGCATAATACCTAGTAACATTTTTTATATAGTCTCACGTGTAATATGTAGAACCATAGTTTTAAACTTTATTTTGATTGTAGACCACTTGTCCCGTTGTTTGTGATCACTAGCGGGAAGGGAAAACGTACGTTGGATTCTCAAGAATATTCATCTTGCATCCTTTAGCCATAGCTTGCTTGTTTTTTGCGTTTGGCACCAATTTGATATTGATTTATCTTTCTTTCCCAGCGTTCATCGAGTAAGTATGCTTGAGTACATGCCATGTGACTTTCGTTATAGAAGTGTAAAATGATGTTCCTTTCAGTAGCAAACAACTTTTCCCCTCATTTAGATTTTAAGTATGGCATTCATCATCATTCCTTTCCCTGAATGGAGGTGAAAATGTCGATTATCAATGGACAAACCGCAACTGTTGACAAATTTAAGAGTAGGGTTTGAATGGTAACCGGTATTTATTATAATTTTAACTGATCAGTTGATTAATCCTATTATTCTCCTTTTCAAACAGGTTCTAAAATTAAATTATTTTACACGCACCTTAAATGACATGTCTCTTGTTACTTTAGTTGACTTTAATACTACTAGTCATAAAGTTATTTGACAACATTATTCAAAAGATATACCTCAGTTTGGTTGGTGACATAAATATAAGTGAGCGGTCATTTGGTAAAAATTCTGATTGTTGGTTGATAAAAGTTGAGAAAGTAACTTATTATTCCCTCCAAAAGGACGGAAAATGACAAATTTGAGAAATTTTTAGGAAAATCACCTTAGGTAATTGAGGAAGTTTCACTTATTGTCAACAAAAGAATTTGGACCTTCATTGAGAAGTTTTAGTTCATGGAAAATACGAGTACAGTTTTCAAAAATCACAACTTTTTAAGTTAACCAAACAACCAATGAGAGATGTTAATTCATCCAATATGAAAATTTGACTAAAAAAAGATGAGTCCAAGTTGATAAGTTTTGTACAACCATTAAAAATTTATTAAATTTCTTTACATTTTGTATAAAAGCTCGAGAACCATGCTAGCAATAGTAAACATGCTTCATGATTTAAGTCGAACCTTTTGAACAACGACTTGTCCTTATAAGTGGTATAGATTGGATTGGTAGCTTGTTATGGTATGTATTAGGATACTACTCGATTTTTGTTTTTTGTTGATAATTTAGGATACTACTCAGTTAAATCCCTTGTAAGCAAATGTTCATGATTATGAATTTCCTATCTCCTTTATTTTTACCCTGCAATGCATTGAAATTATAAAATTATTTTTTATTCACTTTTGATTATTATAACTCAAACATGAGCTTAGTGACATAAGATTACCAAAATGGAATCATTTTTAACGATATATCTCATATGAATGTTTTTAAAAACACTCACTATTTTGACGCGTCGACTTCTATAAATATGATATATGACGTAATTTCACATAATCTTTTAGTGATAAAAAAGGGTAAAATATAATATTACCAGATTGATATTAGTTTATGTTAATCATTCTCGAGTTAACCCTAGATATATATTATTCATTATTAAACGTACTCAATTATACATGCACTGAATTCAATTCAATATATCAATTTTTTTCCTCATCAGGAGTTTTTGAAAGAGTACAAAAATGGGGAAAAAACAAAGAAAACCCACCTTTTGGGCCAGCAACGTCATTCATGATCCCAATTTCCACTAGCTCATAGTGTTTGTGTATATTGGGCCACACTTTCTCTAAACCAAACATCATTCAGATCTGAACCTTTAATCAGATTTGGACTCAATCCCCCAAATACAACCCTCCAAAAATTGAAAATTCGTCCAAAAACACCTTTACCCATTCGAATTGATCCACCATTGCAAATATGAATCGGCATACTTTCCCCGGCATTAAAAGTCCACCGGAAATGTCCACCGGTGCTAAATTTTCCGGTCATTTATCAAATCTGAACTAACCTTAGTTGAAAGACACAAACTTTGACTTGATATGGTGTTCGTTTTGCAATGCGCTCTCTCTCTCTTCCAAATCACGCCCTCTCTCAATTTCGACGAAAACACACAAAACCCACAAAGCGTTTTTGTTTAGTTAAACAATTGGTTGATCTCTGCTACAAAGGGAAGCTAATAGAAGCTGTAGATTCATTAAACACCTTAGCGCGAACTGGGTTGCGTTTGAATACTCAAACGGTCGCATTTCTGTTAGGGCAGTGTGCAAAGACCAGGTCACTTAAAGTGGGAAAATGGGTCCATATTCATTTAAAGCTTGTTGGTATGATGCCCCACAATACTTTAGTATCCAATCATTTAATGCATATGTATTTCGAATGTGGTGATCATATTGAGGCACGCAAGGTGTTTGATAAAATGCCGCAGAGAAATTTGTATAGTTGGAATAATGCGCTTTCTGGGTATGCTAAGTTGGGTATGCTTGATGCTGCTAGAAGGTTGTTTGATAAAATGGTTGAAAGGGATGTAATTTCATGGAATACTATGGTGATTGGGTATGCACAACGTGGGCATTATGGTGAGGCATTGAGGTTTTATAGTGAGTTTAGAAAGGCTTCTATAGGATATAATGCGTTTAGTTTTGCTGGTGTTTTGACCATTGCGGTTAAAGTGAGGGATCCTGTGTTGTCTAGGCAGGTTCATTGTCAAGTATTGACTGCTGGGTTTCTTCCTAATTTGATTCTTTCGAGCTCAATTTTAGATGCTTATGCTAAATGTGGTGAAATGCATGATGCCAGGAAGTTGTTTGAGGAGATGTGGGTAAGGGATGTTCCTGCTTGGACAGCTTTGATTTCAGGATATGCCAAATGGGGTGATATGAAATCAGCTCAGGAGTTGTTTGATATGATGCCTGAGAAAAATCCAGTGTCTTGGACTGCTTTGGTTTCTGGTTATGCTCGGAATAATTTTGGATATGCTGCGCTTGAAGTGTTTAGGACAATGATGATGTCTCGCATTAAACCTGATCAGTTCACTTTCAGTAGTTGCCTTTCTGCTTGTGGTAGCCTAGCTTCGCTAAAGCATGGTAAACAGATTCATGCATATATGATACGAGCTGGTTTCAGACCCAATACTATAGTTGTGAGCTCTCTCATTGATATGTATTCAAAATGCGGAAGTTTAAAGCTTAGTCAGCAGGTTTTTCGCTTGGTAGGTAATAAGCAAGATGTCATGCTGTGGAACCCCATGATTACTGCCTTAGCACAACATGGTTATGGTGAAGAGGCAATCATAGTATTCCAAGAGATGGTTCTTTCTGGGTTAGAACCAAATAGAGTGACCTTTGTTATCCTTCTCAGTGCTTGTAGTCATTCTGGTCTTGTAACGCAGGGGTTAGAATTATTCAAATCCATGTCTGATGATCATGACATTCCTCCTGATGAAGAGCATTATGCATGCCTAATTGATCTTTTAGGTAGAGCTGGATGTATTGAAGAACTGATGAAACAGTTAGAAACGATGCCCTGTAAAAATGACAATAGGATATGGAACGCCCTGGTTGGTGTTTGTCGAATTCATGAGAATGTCCACTTAGGAAAGCAGGCAGCAGAATGGCTTATTGAACTGGAGCCACAATCTTATGCTCCCTATTTATTACTTTCAAGCATATATGCTGCAGCTGAGAACTGGGAAAGTGTGGAAAGGATGAGACAACTCATGGATCAGAGATGTGTGAGAAAGGAGCAAGCCAGTAGCTGGGTTGAAACTAACAAGGTTCATGAGAATTTGCTTCCATCTTGATACTTTTATAGCTTCAGTAGACAGTACAATCAGAGTGCCATCATTTTTGTTTTTTCCTTCTTTTTTCTTCATGATTTATGTAAGGGATGATGCGAGTATACTCCATTTTTGTAGAAGATGCTTCGAGTTGCCTCCAACAGCCTTCCCTTTTGAGTCAGTCTTGAAAAAGGAAGATGGAGGAGGGGGGGGGGGGGGAGGATAAAGAGCCTTCTCTTTAGCTTGAATATCCACTACTTATAGACATTGTATTGAAATTCCATGCCATTATACTTTCCAATTGTTTACGGCCTCCCTACTTGACAGGGGTAAGTTTCGCACATTTGGACCTCCCTTGCAGGATCCTCCCTAGGTTGTTGTTGTATACTTTCCAACTGTCCACAGGTTAATAGAAGATATTTTCTTCATTCGCACAATTGCTTGAATTTTAATAACATAGGTATTGTTTTCTTCTTATCTACATGGTTGAGAGAGTGATTTCTATTGCATCCAATTGTTTTTTTATAAATTTTTGTGGGCCTTATCTTGGTTGGCACCAAACTAAAGTTGGCAGGGGGGCAACTGAGAATGGTTACATGAACACAATGCCGCGGTATTGCCGCCTTCTCTATGACTGTGATGGAGGAGGAGACCAACGAGGAGGCAAAGTAGGAAGTTATGCAGGTTGACCTTGCAGGACTGCTTCCATGATCATGTTGCTTTTGGATATTTGGTGTCCATTTGTAAGTCTCTTTGCTGTTATCTGCACATTAATTCTTGTTTAAGCTGCTCTGCTGCTGTTTATCCAACTATCCAGGACTGTTTCTGCTTTCTTTTTTTCTTTCCGTATTTGTCAATACGCTGATGCTTACTGAGGTGAACATGAATGAGCGTATGGACCAGCTGAAAGTGTAGCTGCAGCAAGGCGGTATGGCATCAATGTAAAGGTACCTAATCGATATTGGTGAGTCATTGAATCAATTCTGAGCGAAATAAAGGAATTTGGTTGAAGGAATCTCATAACTTACAGTAGCCTTGCCTTACTGTTTACAGTATAAACCCCTAAAGTTTACACTATAGATTTGCATGCCTTGCCTTATTATTTACAGGCTAGTTCCTGTTCTGTAGGCTGCTCCTTTCCCTAATAATCACCATAGAAAGTCAACCCACATTGCCTCTTAAATTCATTGCAAGGGAATCCTTATACTCCATCCTATAAATTAATTAATGTTGTATTGTTCTTTGATAGTTGCTTATAAGAGAATAGCATTTGGTGAAATCTTATCCTGGTTGATAGCTTAACTTGATAGGTTGTGAAGGAAATCCCTGTCACATCATTGGGTGATTATTGATTCCATACATGTGATGTGGGGGTTACTTAACCAATCATGCCGTAATTGATTACTCGCCATCATTCATTAATGTGATCATGTAGATAACAACTATTGTAAAGGGGTCCCAAGTAAAAAGTGGCAATAGGTCATTGGTGGAATTGAGTTAGGTGCACTTTTAATTTGGGTAAGGTCATGTATATTTGGTTCCAGAGGGAATTTTAAGGGCATTCACAATGGTTAGCATATGGGATAGGACATACTTAGTATGCTATTGCTGGGAAATTCTTAGCAAATCTAGACGATACCCAAGAACACTGGCGGAACCAGGGTAGGCCAGTAGTGGCTGGCGCCCCCCTTCAACTTAAGAAAATGTCTAACTTTTGGGTAATTTTAGTCCAAATTCTATATATTTGTCTTTGATCAGCCCCCCTTCCCTCTTTGCGCTATATGTAAATTTAATTTTCGCCCCCTCACACTCATAATCCTGGTTCCGCCGTTGCCCAAGAAGAGTGCTTAAAACTGCTTTTATGTGACTTAATTTTCATTAACAGCTTGATTATCCGAAGGCGGAAGAATAGTTGTATTTTGAAGGGAAACAATAGTTGTTAGTCATTGCCCTAGAACGTATTAGCATATCTTGATAACAGAGGGAGTTACAAGAAATGGGAGATCAGGTTTGTGAGTTGTAACTATGAGTGCAACTAGGTTTCCCTTTTAGACAGCAAGAGGTTTTACAAACCCCCTAAGTTGGCATTTTATTGTTAATCTCCTACGGAGGAGAAGCAAACTAAACCAACTAACTTAATTAAGATACCCTCTGTCAGCTTAACTGATGGACCAGCTATAGGAAAAGTCCTTGATCACACATTTCTACCTATACTCTTCAGCTCGTCCCACATTTTTTGTAGAAAACATAGCATATAAACATTCGCAAGGTCAAATTTTCTTGAGATATTTTATTAAACAACAATCACTATTGAATGGAAAAGAGATGGAGAGAAAAGTAATGAATACATATAGTCATCTTCTGACTCACCAAACATAGCTTTCAGTTTCTAAACCCCTATATTTAAACAATAAAAAAAAAAATCCTCATGTTTGATCTAATTCACAATTGTATATAAACATTCAACCTGTACAGGTCTTTGACAGAAAGTCACAGAAGGAAAACTGGGAGTACAGAGTTGGAGGAAAGGGGCAGAAGGATCACCCTTCAAAACCCTTCTTCTTCTTCTTCTTCTTCTTCTTCTTCTTCTTCTTCTTCTTCTTCTTTGATCGTTGACAATGGGTGGCCACGTCTCGAAGCAGATTGAGAGGAGAAAATCATTGGCCACACAGAAGAAAACTCTGGTTGATCTTGAAGAAAGTTGTGGCTGTGGTTTTCCAGGATGCGACTACCACCCCTCCGACAGGAGAAACTGGATGGCTGGTCTTGGCCCAGAGAAACTCGTGATAAACAAGATTGTTTGGCCTGGTACCCATGATTCTGCAACCAACAAGATTGGCATCCCCTTGATCTCACGCCCCTTCGCTCAATGCCAATCCTTGTCCATCTACGAGCAGCTCGCAAGGGGCGCTCGAGTCCTTGACATCCGGGTTCAGGAGGATCGTCGGGTCTGCCATGGCATCCTTAAGACTTATAGTGCTGATGTGGTCATAGAAGATGTGAAGAAGTTCTTATCTGAAACTGAGTCTGAGATCATCATCCTTGAGATCAGAACTGAATTTGGGCACGACGATCCACCAGAATTCGACAAGTACCTGGTGGAGAAGCTCGGGGATTACATGATCCACCAGGATGATCATGTGTTTCAGAAGACAGTAGCACAGTTGCTCCCTAAGAGAGTCATTTGTGTTTGGAAGCCAAGAAAATCTGCAGCTCCAAAGCATGGGGATCCACTTTGGAGCTCCGGGTATTTGAAGGATAACTGGATTGATACTGATTTGCCATCGACCAAATTCGAGAGCAACATGAAGCATTTAAGTGAGCAGCCTCCTGTGTCATCAAGGAAGTTCTTCTACAGGGTGGAAAACACGGTGACCCCTCAAGCAGATAACCCGGTTTTGTGTGTGAGGCCTGTGACAGATCGGATCCATGGATATGCAAGGCTGTTCATAACTCAGTGCTGCTCCAGGGGCATCGCTGATCGGCTGCAGATCTTCTCCACGGATTTCATCGATGGCGATTTTGTGGATGCTTGTGCTGGTCTCACTCATGCAAGGATTGAAGGCAAAGCATGAAACTTGTGAACCATTGTTCTCTTTCCCGCCCTCTGTATCATCCATATGTATGTTATTCTTTGTTTTGATTTATTTTCGCCTGTAAATGTCTCTGGTGCTGTGAATACAAGAAGAGGGGGGTATTGGATGTGGATTGTATTTCCATTATTGAGTTATGTTTTTTCATAAATGTAAGGGTGATCATTCATTTGTGGCACTGTATTTTCTGGTATTCCTGATTTTGGGGAGGTTAGTTCTCGCACCAGCTTCCTGCTGCCAAATAATAAGTTGCCCAGTCAATTGTCATTGCCTGCTTTTGCTATATAAGTCAAAGGATATAGGAGTGCTATATATCAAAAGATGGTGGACGTACTCTGTTCATCCGAAAATGATTATCAGCACTCTTGTGAAATGATTTACCTTTATTTTTTTTATATAACCACAACTTTACCTAAACCTTTTGGGTCAAGATTAATCCTATTTACATCGGATCGGTCCATAAAGGGTAAAATGCTACCAGTAAGTAGTTTCTCCATTCACAAGATTCAAACTCTCAACCTTTGTCTCCATTCACAAGATTCGAACTCTCAACCTTTGTCAAAGGATGAGTGATGAACCACTCACAGACTCAGTCTCACACCAACCACTTATTAGCAAATGATTTACCTTTATAATGTGACTCCAAGTGTTTATTTTTCCTTTTTCTTTTGAGGTGTTGTGACTATATTTATTTATTTTTTCTTTTTATCGGTTGTGGCTAGTATAGGGAGTACATTTATTAATTTATATATATATACAATTATAATTATTTTTACTGCAAGTGCTCTTGCTCCCAACATGATTCAAACCCAACATTTATCATGTGTCAAAAGCCCTTGAGTATATTATTAAGGAATTAAGGAATCTTGAGAGAGAGAGCTTCTTAGTACCTTCTCTAGTTCTCTTAGCTTACTTGCAAAAAAGGAGGCTACCTCGCAAATCAACTTAATTTTTAGTTCAGAAAAATAGTCAAATTTGTTGGTAAAGGAGTATAAAAGAGTAATAGCTAGCTCAAGTTAATAATGTGTATTGACCTTTGGCAGAGTCTACAAGTGTTCTTACTTGTGTACATGATGTTTTTGAATCGAAGAAAATGATTAAAATGATTATAAAATACACTATTGTTTATATCCAAATCTGTCACTTCTTATTCTCTCTAATGAATCTTTTAATAACCACAGTCCACACCGACGAAAAATCAAGCCATGTGGGGACAAACATAACCAATCTAAACGCTTTGAGGAGAAAATTTTGTTTATGGTAGATGTTACTGCCCAACCACCGCTAGCAACTTATATAATCATAATTTATGCCAATCCGAATTTTCAAGACAGATATTCCACCAAATAAAAATTCAAGACAGATACTCACTACTAAAAAAAAAAAATTCAAGACAGATACATTAGTCCAAATTGATTTAGCACTATGATTATGTGACATCAAAAGGGCAGTAATTTTCCTTAAAGGTAAGAATTATAGGATTTATTTTTTTATTTAGCATATCTTGTGTGGACTTAGTCTCCCATGGACCAAGAACACTACTGAAATTATTTAAGGAAATGGAGAGTATATTTAAAAAGATTTAGATCATTGGTCCACCATGGACTACATCCACACAAGTTTTTGTACTCCCTCCGTTTTATAAAGATGTTTACATTTGCTTTTTTACGGTCTCCAATGCACCACTTTCACCGTAGATAATTGTAATTATGTACATATATAGATTATAAAATTATAATTTTTCAAAAGTAATCTTTAAAATGAATCTAACAATATTATTTATACATTATAAATATATGTATTTTTTTGCTAATTCATGGTCAAAGTTTGTGAATTTGAACCCTAGGTTGCACCGATACCTGGCCCAACAGCAGTATCTCGTATCCGATACGTTTAGGATACCGATACTTCTAGGATACACGCCCGATACTTGGAAATACGCACCCGATACGTATCGGAGAAGTATCCTATCTTTTCATATTAGTTTTTTTCCCAAAATAATTACGGATACTCCTCGGATACACGGTGAATACTTTAAGGATACGCCAAATCAGCAAACACTTCAGTTAATATATTTTTTGCAACAAAGATTAAGTATTTCTTGAAATATATCTCAATGCAATCCAAAAGAAATGACATTTCTCTCTCATCATAGTTCCATCTTGTCTGATCTGAAGGCTTACGCCTATCGGAACAGCTCTTCGGTTCGCCAATTCCCTCTATCTTCCACACATCTATACCAGCAACTAATTAGTCATCAACTTACTCATGCGTTTTTCATCTCTAATCTTGTATTCTTAATGGAGAATGGTAATAGATGTTAACAATGCCACTAAATGTCATAAATTGAATTGTACTTAACCTTCTTTTCTTTTTTTTAAGTTATAATATTATATATTTTATATTATATTTTTTCCATACCCGTATCCTAGGAAATTTAGAATTGCAGTATCCCACACCCGTATTCGTACCCGTATTCGTATCCGTATCAATATAGTGTAACCTAGTTTTAACCTTGAAAAATGAAGTGTAAACATTTTATTAAGTATTTTTTATTTGTTTTGCTTTAGAGGAGACACTGAATGTATCATGATGCCTTGATTGCGAACCAGTTGGATCTTTAGCCCCATTTGGTATATTATAAGGTGGAGTAGGTTTCGGAAAATCCGGTATAAAGTTGCTGGGCTGAGCCCGTGATGTGGTGAGCCCAGCTTCTTACCAACTTTGAGAACAAAAGTAGCAACTGTCTGTCAAAGTCTTTCAAAGATTACGAAGTTGGGAGACTTTACCTAACAGTACCTCCTGAAAATGCCGACAATCATAAACCTTTAATTACAGATTTCCCTAATCTGTCAACAAAAGGTTGTGTTTGGTAATAAACAATGGATCACGTTTCACGTCTCAAACTCAAGTACTCCTATATTTGTTGCCTCACTTTTACCTATATTCACATGAGTCCTAAGTAAAGTGTAGAGATCCTTAGCTTTGAGTATAATTTTGAATCTATTTGCTCTTAATTTGTTTCATTGTTATGGATAAGGTCGTTAGTGCTGAGTGCATATCTTCACCGATGCTGCCATGGTTCACCAAAGCAGGAATCAACCGGAAATGCGGCAATCTAAGGCTCTATTTGGTATCATAATTCATAGGTACTGGAAATCCGAGCCTTATTGCTAATCTAAAGTTCTCATAAATATTAAACTCAATATAGTACAGTAAGGGCAATGGCTAATGTACAACATAAGATCACCTGCTCTATGAGATTATCTGAAAACGAGCATTTGCTTGAATCCTGCCTTGTTCCTTTTGTGACGATAAGGATATGAATTGGGTTCTCATCTTCTTTGGCTTTTGTTCACATGAGTGATGCAGGCCCTTTCTCTACAAAACTTATGCTTTAGAAATTCTTGTAACTGCTGAAACACACCTGTGAATGCTCCTGCGCCAACAACCATTTGAAGCAAGAGATCAGCTAGCAGTAACATGGATATCAAGAAAAAGGAGAAAAGAGGAAGGGCAGGCTTGAAAATTTCAAGTCACACAACAGAAAAGTATAATATCATCCACTCTGTTACTAGACGAGCATAGATATGATCATACGAATAATGGAATTCCGCATGTCCAAAAACATGTCTCATTTCCAAATAATGTGAATTCCATTGGGGGGCGGGGACCTGTGAGGGTAGAAGTGACAATCATCAAAACAAAATATTAGCATGAACCAGAATAATCAGTGGTAGCATGAACTAGTATGTGAACCACTAGTTCCAAAGCTCATATTGAAGGCCTTGGAATAGAAAGTTGCAGTTGATCCAGCTATACAAATGTATTAAGAAGACTGTTGTTTAATAGCATATAAACATGTCTCAACAAGCAAAGAGGCCACAATCTCACAAACTATAAGTGACATGAAAAAGTGTGGCCCAGCTCCTTCACTGTCACGTTCCATCTTGGATTGACATATCAAAAAGGGTGTTTGCCTTGGCAAAGGCAAAACCGAGGCCACAAGTTTGGATCGAATTATAAATATGACTACAGAAAGACAAACAGGAAGTGATTACCTATGAGCGGACTGTCTTTCTTCTGCAACGAACCTTTCACCAGTAGAGTGCCAGGGATCTGCTGGAAGACCTAACAAAAACAGCAAACTCATATGGTCAATCTTGAGTCCCCAAAATCCATTAGCACCAAAAAAACAAGGTCCAATGTGATACCGAGATGCGGAAAGAGGTCATCAGTCTATCTGAAAAACTTGCACCACTAGATGTTTCAGCCACATGCGGGCAACTGGAAGCTTCATCAAACTTTTTGACATCAGTCTTCAAGATTGTATCACAGCAATCATTTGATGCACTTACCTAAGCATATACCAATATGTCTCAACATTGAGTTCACAGTTATTTCAACACTAAGGAAACAAGAGAAAGACAGAAAAAAACTCACATCAACTGTAAATGACGCTGGATTGCATTTGCAGGATGCACCAAAGCGGTTGAACAAAGATTCCACTGATTGCAAAACATCGAAGGCACTGGCTTGACGTTGAAGCCCCTATGAAAGCAAACCATGTGCAAGTGTATGTCTGGATCAGCCGTAGTAATAGACACAGAAAGCACGAAGCTTCTTGAAAGAAAAGTGCATGGTGGTATAAGATCATATATTATGTTCAAAATAATGTGATATGCACTGATCAAAAAGTATGAGAGTTCTGCTGGAAACTATAAGGAAAATGAGAGCACATATCAGGCGGAAAAAGGAACTGAACATGGAATTTTCCTTTCCCAGGAGCTTTAACTAGTATGCAGTAAGTTTTGTATCTAATCCAACAAATAATACTGGATGTGCATATACTAACCTACTCAGAACCCATTTGCTTACGTGAGTTGAGATACAAAATTTATCTTTCTATTTGGGTTTCAGTACTTTTAAAATACTCAACTTTCACCATGGAGCCTGACAACACATGCTTAAGGATTTAAAAGAAACAGAATTGCAAAATTCAGATATGATGTAAGAGCTTATTGAACAAATGTCTTCATCTGAGACCCTAAAAACGAAGTTAGGCACATACCTCAAGCATAAAGGAAAGGTTACTCTTCTCAACCACGTGAGAGGACACCAATTTTTTGGCAGGAGGCATGAAGGACCAGGCAAGCCCCCATCGAGAAGTTTGACCCTGGACAAACTCCGTTGTTTTGACAATTGTGACTCCCACTTCCCGAAGCTTTGACATCAAAGATTTAAGGTTTGACTTCTTCCCAGCCATTGAAGTGTACCACCTAGAAGCAACACAATTTCAGACTATATCCCTCAAACTTCAACTTATACCATTAAGCATGACGAAAACAAAACCGTAAAGTTCTATACCGAAATGACTGCTTCAGTGTAACACTATCTTCAATAATACGACTGATAAAGGCCCTCTCTCCGCCTTGGCATACCATCTCCTCAGGTGTCCCACCACAAGAAGTTTTTGGATTCAACCCTGCTTCCTCCATGTTCTCAAAAAATGGGGGATTGCACATACAGAAATCAAACCTTTCTCCTTCCTTCACTACACCTAGGAGGACAGGTGGTCCATGATAACTATTATCTACGATTGGAATGTCAAATGGAGTTGAGGGTCCAGGCTCTGTGTCATCATCCCTTGTGTCATTAAAACCTGCTTCATTTCCGCTATTTTCCAGCATTCCACAACCCAATCTATCTTCAGAATTGGTGACAGCAAAGTTATCAACCTTATTCATTTCAGGTATAGACATACCTGCAACTTCTTCCTTCTTTTGGCCATTATCCTCGGTCGTACTACCACTTAATTTTACAATGTCGCCGCTCTTGGAAAGGCCATCAACACAAACCTTTCTTATTTCAATCAAATCAGATATATGTGGGTTACTCTTAACATTTTTCTCAGCCCACTCTAGGGCTACGTCGGTGACGTCTGTATTCAAATACAATAAGTTTCATATCAGACACACACATGCAGAGACAATTTAAACGAAATTCCTGGCAAAATTAACCAAGTACTATCAGGTACTATCAATTAGCTTACCTGACCCAACAAAATTCCACCCCAAAAGAGATGCACCAAGAAGAGGGTAGATGCAGTTTGCCCCAGTTCCAATATCAAAGCCTCTCACTTTATCTCCATCGCCATTGTTCCTCTCAATAATATCAGATGCTAGAAGATCTTGAATCCAGTGAATGTAATTGGACCTGTTGGGCACAGTTGGGCAAAGCTGTCCATCTGGAATCCACCTGCAATGATCACATTTTCCCCCAATTTAACTCAAAAGTCTCCACTCAATGATCAATCTGAGGTTCAACGTTTATGAAATCATAGCTTCTTAACCAAACTTAAATTCGGCAAATTGCGAGATAAATAAGAGCATAACTTGCATATTATTTTAATTCTCAATTAGCTCAACCCCAACAAAGCCACATAAACTCAACACCCAACACAACAAATCCAGCATTCAAGACACAAACTTGAAACATACTAATATGTAAGACCCAGAAAGCATAGAAACTAAACCAACCCAGAACTCAAATTGGACAACCCAGATAGCAAATTCAGAACCCATGTAAAAAGTTCAAACTTTTCCATAAATCCGAGAAAAGAACTACCTCAAGCACACGCAAGAAAAAATCAAAAGAAGATAATTAAAAGAAAAAAAAGAGCATGAATATAGAGTGCAAGTACCAGTTGAGGGAATGGTCATGGTGAAGGAGAACCTTAGTGAGCTCACGCGTGGCATTAAAATCAGTCCAATCAATTCTGGGGCGACCATCGCGTGGAGAGTATGATACAAAGTGAGAGAAAGAAGGGTATATGGAGGCGAGGAGAGAGAAATCAGGGGGATTATCTGCACATTTGTTTCGAGGGTGAATGCTTCGTTGAACTCTCTCTCTTTCGCCCGCCCTTTTCCTCTTCTTGTTGCTCCCCATTGTTTTTGTGTGTCCCTGTAACACTCGCCGGAAAATACTGTGTTTTGTGATCTGTTTTCAACAAGAAGTGTTGGGCATTTGGCATTTGGCATTTGGCATTTGGCATTTGGGATTTGGGATTTGGGTTCCAACTCGCTTGAGCCCCTTTAGCCGAGCCTTTGCTTTGTTTTGTGGGCTTTTATTTAAGAGTTTGTCAGTTGTCCAAAAAAAACTATAGACCTACTCCCTTGATCCACATTATCCACAAGACTACAACATTTGATGGAGGACTAATGAATGATTGAAATCCGGACACTAGGGGAGTATGGAGAATTGGAGCGGCGATTGACCAAATCTATATAATTAGTTTAAAACACAAAAATGAAATCATAGCTTGACAAATCAGTCGCCACATCATTCACTGAGGTGGCAAAAAAGAAAAAAGCCAATAAAAGTTACCAAACATTCAAGCGTTATCTATCAATGTAAAAAAACAAATGACCTTAACCCTTCTAATTTAGCGCTGCCAAGCGTTATAAACTACAGTGTAATTCATATTCCATCTCTCTCTCTATCTATATTCTCCTCTCTAAATCAGTGCTTCAATGGCAGTTATTTTGTTGATGGTTCTACAAATAATAGCCCCCTCAAACAGCCCAATCTCTGTCGTCTCTTAATGGGTATGTTATCTGCTCCTTTTGTTTGTTGTTTCTGCTTTCAGTTTTGGTTAATCAATTGCACTGATTCCATTTTTCTAACAAACAATCGAATTTGCATTACATGTATCTTCCCCATCTAATTTCGAAATTTTGATCATTTTACGTTATGGGTTGTCTTATACTTTAATCAAGTTTGAAACTTGATATTCAGATCGATCTTGAAAAACGAAGTTGATACCCATCTGAACACATTTAATGCCTAATTCACCTTCAAATCAAAGATTATTTATTTCGATTTTTTTCTCATTTCATTTCGACTAAAATTCGTGAATTCTGTTAATTAGTTGCAGGATGTTGTAAACTACCACTTACAAGATCTCAAATGAGGCTATGAACACGTCAGGTACTTCGACCAACCATCACAAACATTCTTCAATTCCAATAGGTAATTATCATAAAATAAAATACAAATTCAACCATGTCAATAATTTATTTGATTTTTTCTGTTTGACTACTGAAAATGACCCATTTAATTTCTGGGATTTTTTCCTTTTTCTATAATTCTATGTACACTTCAATCAAATACAAATTCAACCATGTTAACAATTTCTTTGATTTCCATTGTTTGACTACTCAAAAAAACCCATTTAATTTCTGGGATTGTTATGTTTTGATTTGTAGACTTCAAGGTCAATGGCAAAACCCAGATGAAAAACTCAAAGATCAAGCCCCAATACAACACAATTGTTGGGGAAAGCACACAAATACACAAGCGGAAGCAACAAAGACTTTTTCCCCGGTTGTGATGCAAAGATGAGCAATAACCAATTCAAGCAACCAAACAATATTGAACCAAAATGACAGCAACAAATGGAACTATAAATCAGCCCAAAAAACAGTAAATAAACAAAGAGACGCAAGGATTTACGTGGAAACCCCGATGTGGGGAAAAAACCACGGGACCGTTAACCAAACGGTACCAAAACCTCCACTAATCAACAAATTAACAAGTGGGTACAACAATAGTTCTTCCCTAGATCAACTAGAGGTATTCACAATCATCAAGGATCAACCTTGGCACAACAAGTCTCCCAAATCATCACCCAAAAGAGTGGAAATACAATTTCGTATAAAATAAGAGCTGAATTTAGAAAACTGACTTATAGAGCTCCAAATAAAATTCTGACCGTTGGTTTTGCAGAGGGGGATGTCAGGAAAAACGTGCTAAAATCTCGCGACGATCGGAGTTTGTTTGGTCGTCGATCGGGGCGGATTTCTGGGCTGCCAGCACCAAAATTCGTGGGTGGCTCCTCTTCTCTCTCTCCTCTTCACTTCTAGACTTTTCTCCTGATTTTGTGAGTGTCTAGGCTTTCTCTCTCTTGCACTCAGCCCTTCTAACCTTTTGGCTTATAAGGGAAGCCACTTGGGAGTGAATATACGAAATTGCCCTTCACTTAAACATTATATGGATAACCCATATAGTAAGCAAATATAACCCAAATTAATTGGGCTCTTCCTCCATGTAGGAGGGATACTCCAACAAATCTCCCCCTCACTCCTACATGGGGGGCTCGACCAAGCCCGCAATCTTTCTACAAACAAGAAGTTTCTCCTTAGGCAAGGCCTTCGTCAACATGTCCGATCCGTTGAGATCGGTGTGAATCTTCACAAGCTCAAATGACTTGTCTTCTACCGCTTCTCGAATCCAATGATACCTCCTCCGTATGTGTTTGGTTTGGGAATGGTAGGCTGCATTCTTGGCAAGGTGGATGGCACTTTGACTATCACAATAAAGAGGGTACTTGTCTTGTTTCAAACCCAACTCCTCTAGAAAATCTCTCATCCAAATAAACTCCTTGCCAGCTTCAACCGCTGCCATATACTCAGATTCTGTGGTAGACAGAGCAACACACTTTTGCAATTTTGATTGCCATGAAACAACTCCCCCTGCAAATGTCATCAAGTATCCGGAGGTAGACTTACTAGCATCAATATCACCCGACAAATCAGCATCTGTGTAGCCATCTAACACAGGTTGTCCGGGACCAAAGCATAAACACACTCTAGAAGTACCTCTAAGATACCGCATGATCCACTTTACTGCTGCCCAATGCTCCTTACCAGGATTAGACATGAACCTGCTAACAACCCCAATGGCATGTGCAATGTCTGGCCTAGTGCATACCATGGCATACATCAAACTCCCCACGACGGATGCATAAGGCACCGTCATCATCTCTTTCTTGTCATTCTCACTTGTAGGACACTGGCTGGAGCTTAGCTTCATGTGACCTGCAAGTGGCGAGCTCACGGGTTTAGCTTTGTCCATCTTGAACCTCTCTAGCAGCTTCTGGATGTAACTCTCTTGTGATAGCCATATCTTCTTGTTCTTCCTATCACGAGAGATACGCATGCCCAAAATTTGCTTTGCAGGGCCAAGGTCCTTCATTGCAAAGGACTTGCTCAAGGCACTCTTCAGGTTGGCAATCTTCTCCTTATCCTGACCAACAATCAACATGTCATCCACATAAAGTAAGAGAATGAGAAAATCACCTCCGGCGTAATGCTTCACAAACACACATGAATCTGCATGTGTCTTGTGGAAACTGTGGTCTTTCATGAAAGACTCAAACTTCTTGTACCATTGTCGAGGTGCTTGTTTCAAGCCATATAAACTCTTTTTCAAACGGCATACAAGCTTCTCACTTCCCTTCTCTCGAAAACCTTCTGGTTGCTCCATGTAGATTTCCTCCTCTAAGTCACCATGGAGGAAAGCAGTCTTCACATCAAGTTGTTCCACCTCCAAATCCATACTAGCAGCTAAGCCAAGAACAACTCTAACAGAAGACATCTTCACAACTGGAGAGAAAATCTCTTCAAAGTCTATGCCTTTCTTTTGACTTGAGCCTTTCACCACCAAACGTGCCTTGTACCTAGGTGGTGAACCATCTTCTCCAGTTTTCAATCTGTACACCCATTTGTTCTTGAGTGCTCTCTTGCCCTTAGGCAACTCCACTAAGTCATAGGTGTGGTTCTCATGCAAGGATTTCATCTCATCTTGCATGGCATTATACCACTCCTTGCAGTGCTCATGTGACATAGCCTCCTCGTAGCTTTCAGGTTCTCCCCCGTCGGTCATCAACACACACTCATCTACTGGATATTTAGAGGTAGGTTGTCTCTCTCTGGTGGATCTCCTCAACTGTGGTTCTAGTTGTACATGGGGTTCTTCTTCATGTGTATGATCTGGTGGTGGCTGAACATTATCACCATCATCACTGTTATGATCATCATTGCCATCTTCCTGCTGTTCTCCCCCTTGAACTCTAGGAGTTACTTGAGGAAATATTGGATCTGTGTTGCCGCTGTTACTAGGAGAAGGCTCTGGTTGTTTCTTCTTCTCACAATCTGCAAAGGTTTTGTCTTCAAAGAACACTACATCTCTGCTTCTAATCACTTTCCTGCTAACTGGATTCCACAATCTGTACCCAAACTCATCCTCTGAGTACCCTAGGAAGATGCATGGCTTTGTCTTGCTATCAAGCTTGGACCTCTCATCTCTGGGAATATGAACATATGCAAGGCACCCAAAGACTCTCAGGTGGCTGAATGATACCTCTTTACCAGTCCATTCTCTCTGCGGAACATCTCCATTAAGAGGAACTAAAGGTGACCGGTTGATGAGGTACACTGCTGTAAACATTGCCTCGGCCCAAAAAATCCTAGGCAGCTTCGCATGAGAGAGCATACATCGAATTCTTTCTTCAATTGTTCTGTTCATTCTCTCTGCAAGTCCATTCAGCTGAGGTGTCTTGGGAACTGTCTTCTCAAGCCTGATGCCCTGTACTTTGCAATACTCTTCAAATGGACCCCTGTACTCTCCACCATTGTCAGCTCTAACACACTTGAGCTTCCGGCCTGTTTCTCTCTCAACTCTGGCCTGGAACTGCTTGAAAAACTGTAGCACCTGGTCTTTGGTTTTCAACACAAAAGCCCACGGTTTTCTAGAATAATCATCAATAAAAGTAACAAAATAAAGTGCACCGCTATGTGACTTAGTATCCATGGAACATACATCAGTGTGAACAAGATCTAATGCATGTTTTCTTCTAGATGGGGGACGAGTATGAAATGCTGCCCTATGTTGTTTTCCAGCTAAACAATCAACACAGGGTTTCAAGGATATACCTTGAACATCAGGAAGGAGTTGCTTTTTAGCAAGCATTTGCATACCTCTTTCACTCATGTGACCAAGTCTCTTGTGCCATAACTCGCTCGAGGAATCATCAACTGCGTGTACTTCTCCTTTACACAACTTAGCTTGCATCACATACAAGGATCTCTGCTTGCTCCCACCAGCCACAATCAAACTTCCTTTGATAAGCTTGCACTTTCCACCACCAAAGTTGCTGGAGTAACCAGCATCATCAAGCAACCCAGGAGATATCAAATTCAGCCGAATGTCTGGAATATGTCGGACATCTCTCAACACCAAACTGCAACCTGTGGATGTCTCCAAACACACTGTACTCATGCCTACAATCTTGGATGAGCCATCATTCCCCATCCTTACATAGCCAAAGTCACCGCTAGTGTAAGATGAGAAGTAATCTTGGTGCGAGGTTAGATGAAACGAAGCACCCGGGTCAATCACCCAAGTACAATCATCACTAGCTAGATTTAGGCAATGGTCACCAATAAAAAATAATTCATCACTTGTTGCAATTGCAGTGGTGTTGTTATCTTTCTCTTGTTGTTGTTGCCCGGATGTCTCACCCTTTTCTTTCCTTTCTTTGGACTTGTCTCTCTTCATTTTCCTGCAATGTTTTTGAATGTGGCCTGGCTTATCACAATAGTGGCAAATGATCTTACCCCTTGATTTTGATCTCCCCCTGGACTTGTCTCTATGCTGGGGATATCGAGTCTTACTTCTTCCCCTGCTTGATTCTTGTGTCACATTAGCCTCTGGTTGTGTGGAGGAACTTATTTCCTTCCTTCTAGTTTCTTCATTCAACAAACTAGCTTTGACAATTTCCATTGTCAGCGTGCCCTCTGGTGCGGAGTTGCTAAGTGATACAAATAGAGTGTCCCAACTTTCTGGCAATGAGCAAAGTAGTAGCAATGCCTGCAGCTCATCATCTAAATTCATCTTCATTGCAGACAACTTGTTAATCAAACTTTGAAATTCATTCAAGTGAACTACTATGCTATCACCATCTTTATATTCCAATTTCACAAGTTTTCTAATCAATGACGCTTTACTCAAGGCATTCTTCCTTTCATACATGGTCTCAAGTTTCTTCCACAGAGTATAAGCATTCGTGTCATTGGCAATATGTTGGAGGACACTCATATCAACAAATTGTCTAATTGTTCCAACGGCTTTACGGTTCAATATTTTCCACTCACTTTCAACAACACCAGTTGGTATGGTTGCATTTAAAATTGGTTCATACAAATCCTTCACATAAAAGATATCCTCCATTTTAGTTTTCCACACGGAGTAATTTCCAGAATTCAAACTAATCATTTCGTGCACACCAGATTTTTCATCCATCTTTAACAACACAACAAATTCACAATGACTCTAACCTGGCTCTGATACCACTATGTTGGGGAAAGCACACAAATACACAAGCGGAAGCAACAAAGACTTTTTCCCCGGTTGTGATGCAAAGATGAGCAATAACCAATTCAAGCAACCAAACAATATTGAACCAAAATGACAGCAGCAAATGGAACTATAAATCAGCCCAAAAAACAGTAAATAAACAAGGAGACGCAAGGATTTACGTGGAAACCCCGATGTGGGGAAAAAACCACGGGACCGTTAACCACACGGTACCAAAACTTCCACTAATCAACAAATTAACAAGTGGGTACAACAATAGTTCTTCCCTAGATCAACTAGAGGTATTCACAATCATCAAGGATCAACCTTGGCACAACAAGTCTCCCAAACCATCACCCAAAAGAGTGGAAATACAATTTCGTATAAAATAAGAGCTGAATTTAGAAAACTGACTTATAGAGCTCCAAATAAAATTCTGACCGTTGGATTTGCAGAGGGGGATGTCAGGAATAACGTGCTAAAATCTCGCGACGATCGGAGTTCGTTTGGTCGTCGATCGGGGCGGATTTCTGGGCTGCCAGCACCAAAATTCGTGGGTGGCTCCTCTTCTCTCTCTCCTCTTCACTTCTAGACTTTTCTCCTGATTTTGTGAGTGTCTAGGCTTTCTCTCTCTTGCACTCAGCCCTTGTAACCTTTTGGCTTATAAGGGAAGCCACTTGGGAGTGAATATACGAAATTGCCCTTCACTTAAACATCATATGGATAACCCATATGGTAAGCAAATATAACCCAAATTAATTGGGCTCTTCCTCCATGTAGGAGGGATACTCCAACAACAGTTTCTTATGAATTGAAAGCTTTAGCGAAAATGGTAGCAGATTAATTAGTAGACGTTGAACAACTTCACTATATCTTCTGGAGGGTCTGCCATTTTTAGCTTGAACATGTCCCAGTAACAGAAACAGAACCTGTACCCCTGCTTAGAGGTTTTTATCTGATCACTTTTTCTAGAAAAATACTGTTTAATCTCTTTCATCTATGATCAAGTTTGTGTTATGCTTTTTTTGGGTATAGTTTAATATAAGGGAGTAATAACACAGATAACTTGCTGACAATCTTAAAGAATATCAGTGCCTTTTGCTTCTAAATTATGAATTTTGGATTGCTTCTTGCCAAAGTGAGAATATAATTATTTTTTTGCTCCATATGCTAACGTAAATGTATACCCATGGCATTCCCATTTCTTCTTATTTTTGACAAGTTTTATCTATGAAGTAAAACTATTTGATATTTTGCTATTGTTACTGTTATGAGAAACATCTATGGAATAAATAAGAAAACACAATGACAATGACCTGCATGTTTACAGACCTCAGATTGAACACCAAATTATTTGTTCTCATAGGCACTCAACAACAAATAGTAAATTACCAACGATTTGTCTATTGTTCTGAACTTATTCCTTTATTGATTTTCCATTCATTTTCAGTCATTATTGATAAACTGCATAGGCAATTATAGACCCTCCAAATCAAATTTGGAAGGTCTCTTAAAATTGTGCAGTATTAGTCTCTTAATTGTTTTCGATGGTAAGAAATTCATGTCATCAACATATTTGTCTCAAAGTCTATATGCATGTTTAGGTCCTTGAATGTTGCACTTACATATCTTCAATGACACCCAGTTTGAGAGCAATTAATACTTGGTAATTTTCAGCAGGGGACTTCAATTCTGTCACCCTTTATTCACTCCCTCATTGTACTGGTGGTTTGATCACAATAATATCGGGTAACGAATCTCTCAGGACTATTCTACATCTAAGGTTTCAATATTATCACATTTAATTAGGGAAGGATATGTAACAGGATTTGTTAATAGTTGTTCTCTACCAAGTCTCATTACACATTATCCACATCAAGATGCAAGGTATTGTGCCTCTCTAATACTCCCTCTCCTGTATCTTCTTGAAGATAATATGACATTTATGTTTCTTCATTTAAGTGTATGCATAGATTGGACCCAATAGTTAGAGATTTAGATGTTGTGAAACTCATATGCGTGATTTTATGGTTAAATAGAATCTAACCTTGAGGATTTTGTTAGTAATTACTTCTTTGCTAATATTTGCTCATATGCGTGAAATGTGTCATGGTGATGTGTGGTTTATGAAATAAGAATTGAACTCAGTGAATCAACCCCTTCCATGAAGCCTCAGACTAGATGGATGCTATGATTCTGAAGATACAAGCATAATATTTGGTTGGAGAGTGGAATAGGCTAGCCAAATAGCCTTTTTCATTGTTTTTTGTGGATACTTGACCATTTCACTACTCCTACACTCTCAACTTCTTTTTGGTTTACTCTTATCTGCGTCAGTTATGAAATAGTTTACTCGGTCTCTCAATTGCAATGTCTATACATAGGGAAGCACTACTGTTGTGATTTGGGTGTGCAAAGATTAAGTATAGGTTTCAAGCTTCTAAACTCCTTGAAGTTAGAGTAGTCACCACATACAAAAAAATTGTGACCCTGACAACAACATCATTCCCTCTGTGATTCAAATCCCTCTCATTTCTCTCACACCAAACATAATAAGCTAGCAACTCACTGATTGGTTTTCCAATAGCTATACAAATGGTTTTCATGAACTCTGTAGACTGTGAAGTAAAACTTAACTTCTCCCCAACAAAATTTGAATAAGGTAAATGTCATAAACAATTTCATACTAATACCTTTAGTAGAATTATGTATACTTAGAGTTAGCAGACAATACGGATTAATTAATTTTTGGTCTTTCTAAACTTTAGGCTATGCAATTTTTCCGCTTTTATGTGACTGTGTCATTCTATCTGCAGGTTTGAAAATGTTTTATTTAAGTGCAATTTGAATGATGTTCTGATGTTGAGATTTTAAAAAAATTAATCCAGAATTTTGCTGTCTGTGCTTGCGATCTAGGATGGTTATATTTGTATGTTTTGATGTTTATTCGAGAAGTTATCTTTTTTAATATTTGGGTCAATTATTTGATTAAGCTAATACGTGTTCATCTCTGTGCTTTGTTGGGATTCCAAAGAACTGACCCTCTCTAGAGATTCTGAGATGTGATAGTCGTTGAAGCATACAAAGAGGACGACTCCTCAAGCTATGTGGCTTAAATATTTGGCAGCTGAATATGCCTGACATCTGGTGTAGCAGAAATTGTCAAATCTTCCAGAAGTTGAATGTGTGCTGAGACTATTACTCGAGAAATTGCTCCTGTGCTGTGTCATGGTGCAATCTGTGAAGAAATGTTCCGGGTACCTACTACGTGCAAGCTATTACAAGTCACATATGAGCTAGCTGCTGTTGTGCTCATGATTTACACCTGTATGCTGCATTCTGTTGCTGCTGATTTTAGTGACGATTCTCTGGAGGTCTATTGTTTTCCTCCTGCATGTCTGCAACTGCAAGTTTGTTGCTCCTTTGGTACAAGGTTGTTAAGTTTCTGTAGGTATGTATGCTCTTCGCTGCTGCAGGTCTCTTTTTTAAGTAGGTTTGCAAATTAGAAAGGGAGGAATTAGAGAGGGAAAAATTTAATATAGAGTGACTAATGGAGTTTTTATGGCTATTGTTGTTGAGTTGCCTTTACCTATCGTCCCAAATGTGTGAAGAAAAATGGTGAAAGATTAAAATTAGAGAAGGCAAAATTCAGAGAAGTCGGGTCTTTGAATCTAGAAGGTATGGAAAGATTGTGGAATATGGCAAACAGGATTCGAGAGGTATGGCAATATGGGTTCCCATACCTTTTGAATATAGAAGGTATGGGAAGAGCAGCGAGCTACGGAAAAGCTGGGAAATGAGGTTTAGTAATATAAGGAGTGGCCAGTGACGAAGGGGAAGGTGTGCAGTTAAGCCCAATACAGAAATGAAAGAAAAAACAAAAAAAAAATAAAACAGAGGGGAAATTTTCAGCTGGCAATGTTCACATCAATAGTGATATAGGTGTTGTTGGCTTTTATATACAAATATTAGTAACCTACGTTAGGAGATCATTATCTTCCTTTTAGGCCTTTCATTCTCCCTAGCAAGTGTAGGCTTCATTTCCTATGTATCCCCATTCACTTTTAAGGACTCCCCTTTTTTCTTTTTTCTTTTTTCTTTTTTCTTTTTATTCAAATTGAGAGTCTTATGAGTTGTAATTTATGATAATTTACTCTGATGTGGTCTAACCATGCCCTTTTGAAGCCCAATATTGTGTGTGTTCTCTTGCAAAGTCGTATCTTCCTGCCCTCCCTTTGTCTTATTAAAAGGTTTAAATGAAGTTCAGATGTGGTTGTTCTTTGTCTATTTTTTTTTTTTGTTTTTTTTTTTTTACCCCATGATGTAATAGGGCAACGCCTTATCTTAACTAATCTAAATCTGTCAAGGGGTTGTAATTATTGCAAGCCAAGGGAATGATGTGCCATGGAGTGAGCAGGGTTAAACAAACAAGCAGTAAGTCACAAATTGAATATGATCACCACGACACTCAAGTCCGTTGGACCTACAGGCAGCAACTCAAGTATTGAAGCTTACAGATATTGAGCTGTTTTGGATACAGTAGAGCTGAAAAATAGTTGAATAATGTGGTTTGGTATGTCTTAATCTTTATGCTCAAACATGAATGTCTTTAGAAAGGGGCTGTTGGATCAAAAAAGTGAAAGTGACGAGGGGAAAAAAAGAAATGAAAGTGACATACTGTATTTCTGATTCTCTGGAAGTAAGAGTTGATGGGTGTACCTGTAGTTTGAGGGGGGGGGGGGGGGGGGTGTTTCAATGTAATAGTATTGACTTAGTCTCGTCCTTTAATTGTGAATTTGTGATTTGCGTTCCAAATTTGAGTTAGTGTAACCTTCGCACTTTATGTTCTTTTATATGTATGTGATGGTTACTCTTAATTAGTTTTCAGGTTTACTTTCAAATAATGTGTTCTCAAAGTATAAGATAGCTCCATTCTTCAATCATGTTACTGTTTTTCAAAACCATAGTCCATTGACTGACTACCTTGATAGATATATATTTGAAGTATTAAAGGAAGTTCAAAAACATATCATATCCTATGACTTCGTCAGTAGCTTTTCAACATTTTGAAAAAAAAATTTCGTCATTTAAGTATTCCCTATTTGCCTTAGCTAATATACATAGAATTCACTTGAAATTGTCAAAACTAAAAGGTGCTGTAGGTTATGTGTTTAGGAGTTTTTTTATTTTTCTTTTTTATAGAATGCTCTATCGGCTCTTTATAGTAGATCTCAAATTATTAATAATGTGAATTTAAGCCCTCACCCCAAAAAAAAATGCCAAATCTAAAAGGACATGCATTTGGATGTTACATTACTTCTCAAAATCCATATCCTACAGCAACACTGACGAGTGCTAGCATATAAACAAATATAACCAAAAACGATGAAATAACTTTTGTTAAGATTATTTGTGTGAATTGTAGTATTGTAGGAATATAAAGGCTTAAATTGAACCATCAACCAAAGTCACCACATCGACGCTATTGTGACAATGATCACGTGTGAATCCAGCAAATGTGAATATGTGAGTAATGAAATTAAAAAAGCTATATATTCAAATTTTATTTTTTAAAGAAAAAAACAACTGTGCATGGCACGGGCACACATACAATATTGTGACAGTATATTGAAGATACCAAAAAAAATATACGATATTGTGACAGTTAATATTATAAAACGCTAAACCAAAAAGAATTTAATTCGTGCATCGCACGGGTCACACACTAGTTGGTATATTTAGTAAGACACCCGCGACAAGTTGGTGATTAAAAAGATTTCAAAAGCAATTTTATTTTATTTTAATAAAAATAACTAACATAAATATTATCTGAAAAAGTGTTATATAATCATCAAACGCGTAATTTCTTTGTTCAATGTGGCTTTTTTTGTTGAACACTTATTACCACTTCTTGCTACTACTTAATTTTTGAATATTGATGTGATTAGTTTTTCTTTTTATAACGATTCTAATAATTAATGATGATAAACAAGAACCTCACACGGGCACATGGAAAATTATTTTCTAAAAGTTTCACCTCAAACTTTTCAAGTATTTTATTAAGTTACGGAATTTTATTTTATTTTTTTTTTATTTTTCACACAAGGTAGCTATTGAATTAATTTTAATTAAAAAACACACAAAAAAAAAGGAAAAAAATAAAAAATAAATCAAAAAATATTAGAATTCACTTCAAAAAATTTGGGGAAAACTATGAGACCTCACTATAATAGTAGACAGGGCTTGGGGGTAGGTTTGGTAGACGGGGTGGTGGAGAGCCACGCTCGGTACCCAAAACCGTGGATTAGCATCCAATGTCCCATAAGAGGCCCTTCAAAGCCTACCAATGACCCTATAACCTATCCAAGTGGCCTCCTATGTACCATAGGGATGTCCCATGCCATGTGGTGCGAAAATATAAACATTCGTTATGGTGCCTCTCTGATGCCCGAGAAACGTGGATTCTAGGCTTCGTTTTCGACTTTCCGGGGCCCGATTGTCATTTTTTCCCAAACTTCTCTTGGGGGGGGTTCTATCATGATCCCGATGCCTCCGGATGGTCATCCGGATCACCGCACTTCGATATCACTCATGATTTCGGTATTTCGACTCTTGCATCAATGTACCGTAAAAACGTTCTTCCAAGCCAATCAGAGACCGGATAAGAGACATCGGGGGCCTCCCATATCCCCTACGGGTGTCCCGTGCAATGTAGTGCAAAAATATCTACCTTCGTTCGGGGGCCTCCCGGAAGCGAAAAAAAACGTGGATAGCCTTTGTTTTCGGCTTCCCGGGGCCCATATGAAATTTTTGCCCAAATTGCTCTTGTGGGTCTATCATGACCATATAGGACCCTCGGTGCCTTGGGAGGGTCATCAGGATCCCCGAACTTCGATATCACCAATGCATTCGGTGTTTCGGCTCTTACACTAGTGTCCCGTAAAACACTCTTCCAAGACTTTTAGGGACAGGATAAGCAATCCCGCATGCCTCCCATATCCCTTAGGGGTGTCCTGTGCGATGTGGTGCGAAAATACATACCTTAGTTCCGGGGTTTCCCGAAAGCCCAGAAAACGTGGATTATAGCCTTCGTTTTCGGCTTACAGGGGCACATGTGTCATTTTTGCACAAACTTTTCCGCAGGGGTCTATCACCACCCTAAAGGACTCTAGGTGCCACGGGAGGGGCATCAGAGTCCCCGAACTTCGATATCACCCATGCATTTGGTATATATTCTGGCTCTTGCACTAATATCTCTTAAAACGCCCTTCTAAGCCCATCAAAGACCGGATAAAAGACCTCGAGGGCCTCCTATGTCACCTAAGGGTGTCCCGTGCAATATGGTGCAAAAATATCTACCTTCATTGCGGGGCCTCCCGGAAGCCCAAAAAACGTGGATTATAGTCTTCGTTTTCGGCTTCCTGGGGCCCATGTGTCATTTTCGCCCAAACTTATCATGAGGGTCTATCATTACCCTATAGGATACTCGGTGCCCCAACAGGGTTATCAGGATCTCCGGAATTTGATATCACCCATGCTTTTGGTGTTCCGGCTCTTACACTTGTGTCTTGTAAAACGCACTTCCAACCCTTTTAGGGACTGGATAAACAATCCCGGAGGCCTCCCATATCCCCTAGGGATGTCCCGTGCGATGTGGTGAGAAAATACGTACTTTAGTTTCGGGGCCTCCCGAAAGCCCAAAAAACGTGAATTATAGCCTTCGTTTTCGGCTTCCCGGGGCCCATGTGTCATTTTTGCCCAAACTTGTCCTGGGGGTCTATCATGACCCTATAGGACACTCGGTGCCCCTGATAGGGTTATCAGGATCCCCGAACTTCGATATCACCCATGCTTTTTGGTGTTCTGGCTCTTACACTAGTGTCTTGTAAAACGCTCTTCCAAGCCTTTTAGGGACCGGATAAGCAATCCTGGAGGCCTCCCATATCCCCTAGGGATGTGTCGTGCGATGTGGTGCGAAAATGCGGACTTTAGTTCCGGGGCCTCCCCAAAGCCCAAAAAACGTGGATTATAGTCTTCGTTATCGGATTCCCGGGGTCCATGTGTCATTTTTGCCCAAAATTATCCTGAGGGCCTATCATGATCCTATAGGACACTCGGGTACCCGGGAGGGTTATCAGGATCCCCGAACTTTGATATCACCCATGCTTTTGGGTGTTCCGGCTCTTACACTAGTGTCTTGTAAAACGCTCTTCCAAGACTTTTAGGGAACGGATAAGCAATCCCGGAGCCTCCCAGATCCCCTAGGGGTGCCCCGTGCGATGTGGTGCGAAATACTTAATTTAGTTCCGGGGCCTCCTGAAAGCCCAAAAAACGTGGATTATATAGCCTTCGTTTTCGGCTTCCAGGGGCCCAAGTGTCATTTTCGCACAAGCTTTTACGAGGGGTCTATCGCTACCCTAGAAAACTCTAGGTGTCCCAGGAGGGGTATCAGGGTCCCCGAACTTCGATATCAGCCATGCTTTTAGGTGTTCCGACCTTACGTATGTGTCATGTAAAAACACCATTATTACGAGCCTGTTAGGGACTCGATAACGGACCCTGTGGGATTCACATGTTGCCTAGTGGTGTCCAGTGTAATGTGGTGCGAAAATATACACCTTCGTTCCAGGGGCTCCCGAAAGCCCAAAACACTTGGATCATAACTTTTGATTTTCTGGTTCCAAAAAAAAAACCTTTGATCTTCGATTTCTCGAAGTCCGATTGTCGTTTTTCCCCAAATTTCTTCAGGAGGTCTATCGTGACCCTAGAGGACAGGATCTGAGTAGTAGTAAGAAGTGGTAATAAATAGTTATAAATGCACGAGTGTTTAAAAACAAATCAAAAGTAATTTCATTTAATTTAAATCGAAATAAGTAACATAAATATTATTAAGGAAAAAAATGTTAAATATTCATCAAACGGGAAATTCTTTGTTCAATGTGATTTTTTTGGTTAATTGAGGTTTGATATTATTATTATTTTTTAAAATTGATAGTAGTAATGAATGATCATGAACAATAACCTTTGCCTAGCACAAGCACAAATCTAGTCTATCTCAATAATCCAACCTATTTCCAACCCTTTTTATTCATTCTCCGCCTTGTCTCTACTCTATAAATTTGTGTATTATATCGCAATCATCATTACTAACAAGTAAATAAACATATGTGATATGCTTAGGTATATACCTTGTGGAGGAAGTAGGAATATACACCTTCGTTTTAGGGGCTCCGAAAGCCCAAAACGCCTATTTTTTTAATTTTTTTTTTACTTTCCCGCCTCATTTTGTTGCGTATTATTTGAACAAATTTCAAAATTATACGGTCAACACGATACACATACAAGATATTTGAATATTTCATGTCGATCATTAAGAGAGGTCATGCCCGGCCCCTACTAGCAGGCATACTCGCCATCTCATAAGGGCACGGTTGGCCCCCATGCATGGATGTAGTACCTTAGGCCTCAGCTCACAATAGATCCAAAAACTACTCATCTTGCAGTTGAACGTGTACTCATGTCATTATGTTAAAGGTCGAGTGTGTTCTTTTCCACGGAATTTTATTGATTTGGCTAATCTTTTACTACTGGTTGTTACTAATTGATGTGCCACTGATTTATACTAATTCGATAAGGTCTTTTCATTAATTTTCACTAATTCAGTAATGATCTGTCACTGGTTTTATGGGTAAGAATGTGTTCTTTTCCTTTGATCTCCACTGATTCGATAAAGTACTGCTTTATTGATTTCCACTAATTAGGTAACATCATGCCACTGATTTTTACCGATTCAAAAAAGTCTTACCACTGATTGGGTAACAAATATCCGCCACTGAGTTTCAATGAGTGGGTGAGATCCAATAAGTGTAAAAGAATACATTCATAATAAATGCTAAAAAAAAAATATAATTATGTAAGACTATCTACAAATGTGTTCTTTTTCACTTATTAGACATTACCCAATCAATGGCGATTGTCTTGTTAAATGCCTATTTCATTAGTTTATATGCTAATTTTGGTTTGATGTTTTTAATATGTATTTGATATTTCAAGTTATCTATAAAATAGGGTGAAACGATGGTGTTATGTTATTGCAATTGAATTCTAGTGAAATTTCAAATCAAATGTTCAAGGTTATATATTACTTTTAACTAAGTATATCGCAAAAGTGATTATCATCATCTATCTTATTACTCTCATTTTTCTTACTTGTATTTCTTTACTAGCTAGGTACCCTGTAATCTACTTCTCGTTTTACATTGATAGTACTATCCACTTGGTATAATGTTTGAACTAGTACGAGTATTTGTTTCTATTTTGTTTAAATAAACTAATATGTGCATAGTAGGAGGTAGTATACTCCTTGTATCTTCTCTGATTTTATATTCAAACAAATACGTAAAGTCGTCATACACTGTGAGAAGGACGTACTAAGCTAATTTAATTCATACGGTAACAAAGATAAATAGTGTAAACATTAAGCTATTAAGACTAGATTACCACTTCTAATTCCGGACCTGTTCGATCAATAGATTTCAGTTCAGTTCAATTAAGTGAAAAAGAACATACACTTAAACTAGTACTCTCTAATTCCATAGTATTTGTTTCTATATATTTTGTATATTTTTTGATTAAACATAAACCAATAAATATAAAACGTAGTTTGAACGTATAAGGTAGTATACTCATATATCTACTGTGATTTAATACTCAAACAAACATAACAAGTAAAATCGTCATACATAGTGAGCCAGACTAATATAAATCGATACGGTGACGAAGACAAATAATCTAAATACAGGACGTGAATAAAACCAGATTAATAAGTATCTTAGTATTGGTATCCGCAATGAAAGACGTAGTACGTATCCATGTTTCATATTCGGTCTTTGGATGATGATGAGAAGAAACGACCTTGTGTCATAGTAACTCATAGTCTCATATACACCTTGTGTTATAGAAACTGTTGGTAAATAATTGTCACTGAAACAAAAGAGGAGAAAAATATTTGTGGAATGTTGGGCGAATATGAATTTAATGTAAGTTGTGGCGTGAATGTGATCACTGCCTTAGAAGCGAAATTCGTCCTGATCACGGTGCAAATCAGTATAGACGTCGCCCCCCAAGGTTATACAGCGCCTCTGTAAACAATGCACTCGGTTTACAGAAGATGAAACTCGAAAAATATGCTCAGAACCAGAGAGGAAAATTTTTGGGAAAGAAGAAGATTTCTGTGTGTATCAAAACTGCTGAAAAGAACAATATTTATTAACAAGAAGGGAGGCAGTTTCAATAACCCACTGAGATAATGGAGGAGTTAAATCAGGGAACGTGCAAACAGGTTTGAAGCGTTCAAACGAAAACTAACAAACGTGGATTGGACTTTGTCAAACGAAGAGTCTCATAAAAACTGGACTCTCGAATAAACTTCGCCCAAAAAGATGGGCCACACCACACCGCGACGCGCGTGCGAGCCGAGCCGAGCCGGACGGACGGCGGCGGCGGCGAAGCCCAACTCTAGCCCAATCCATAGGGGGTAGTTCTTCAAACAAATAAAGGAAGCCCTTTAGTTATAAACCTTTCAAAACTTCTTTGGTTTTCCAATGTGGGACACTAGCATTTCACACACCCAAAACAAGAAAGAGAAAGACCAAAGAACATAAGCTTAAATTTAAACAATGGCTTCCAAAATATGTTTGCATTACCAACAATCCCCCACTAATGCAAAAGAAAAACAATGGTTCTGAGCATAGGAAAGGTTTGACACTTAAATGTTGGTGTCTTACGATTGAACCAACACATAGTGAAAATTAGGTAGTTCCCTCATCACGGAAGTGAACGAATCTGGAACTTCCACGATTTGAGAACAAATCCTAATAACACATATCTCACCTTAGAATTTACGAGTTCCGCAATAAAAACAACATACAATATCCAAGTATCCTTGGGATGCTCATGAGTGCTCAAGAAAGACAGCCCATAGTCTTTCATAGAAGGAGGCCAACCCTTCACACTCACGTAGGTGACTTCATCAAGTCTATCTCAATACATAGACCACCCAAATAAGGGCTATGAAATCATTAAGAGCATTAAATATGCTCAACCTCTCAAATCAACGGTGAATCCATCAAGTCCGTCTCAAATAGGACCACCCAACATTAGGGCTATGAATTCATTAAGAGCTCAAGGCTCAACTTCATATATACATATGTCATAGGAATGGGAAGTAGTGTACAAATATGAGTCTTTCCACGGCTTCGTTTGACCACTATTCTTGCATAAACAAGATGGGTGTCAACCACGGATTCCTCATCTAGCAAGGCTTTAGCCCCATTCCCCTCGACGAATCTAGGACCACTTTTCTACTTAGTCCTTTAGTTAATGGATCTGCTATGTTCCTCTCGGACCTAACATACTCCATAGTGAGTACGCCCGTCTCAATTAATAACCTCACAGCATCATGTCTAATTCGAATGTGTCTTTTCTTGTCATTATAAACTTTGTTCTTGGCAACACACATGGCAGACTGTGAGTCACAAAGTAGAGAAACTGGGGGAGTTGGTCTCCCCCACAATGGGACATCCGCCAGTAAATTTCTTAACCACTCAGCCTCTTGACCCGCTAAGTCAAGTGCTATAAACTCGGATTCCATAGTGGATCGAGCTATACAAGCCTGTTTAGTAGACTTCCAAGATATTGCAGCACCACCTAATGTAAATACATATCCACTAGTGGAGCTCACCTCGTCTTTATCGGTTACCCAATTAGCATCACAATACCCCTCTAAAACCCCGGGATACCCAACAAAGTGTAATCCCCAATCAAAGGTACCTTTTAGGTATTTTAAAAGTCTCCTAAGAGCAATCCAATGATCTCTACTGGGGTTATGGGTATAACGACTAAGTCTACTTACAGCATAAGCAATAGCGGGTCGAGTGTAATTCATTAGAAATATTAAACTTCCAGTTATTTTAGCATATTCAGGTTGTGATACATTATTTCCTTTATTTTTACATAAAGGTATGCTAGCATCATATGGAGTTTTTACTGGCACGACATCAAAGCTATTAAACTTTTTTAATATTTTCTCTATGTAATGTGATTGAGACAAAGTGAAGCCTTTATGGTGTTTTATGACCTTAACACCCAAAATTACATCTACTTCACCTAAGTCTTTCATTTCAAAACGAGAGGATAAAAAACTCTTAGTTTCATTTATAACATCTATGTGTGTACCAAACAATAACATGTCATCGACATACAGGCAAATAATCACACAATCTTTACCAAACATCTTTGAGTACACACAAGTGTCAGACCCATTAGCTACAAACCCAAAATCAAGAATAGTTTTATGAAACTTTTCAAACCACTGTTTTGGGGCTTGTTTTAGACCATACAGAGACTTCTTAAGCCTACATACTTTTTGCTCTTGTCCAGGAACTACAAATCCTGGAGGTTGCACCATATAAATTTCTTCTTCTAAATCACCATTTAAAAAGGCCGTTTTAACATCCATTTGATGAATAATTAAATCATGAATGGAGGCCAAAGCAAATAAAGCACGAATAGTGGCGATCTTAGTTACAGGTGAGTATGTATAAAAGAAGTCTACACCAAATTTTTGTGTGAACCCTTTAATCACAAGTCTTGCCTTAAATCTTTCCACAGTACCATCTGTTTTAAGTTTCTTCTTAAAGATCCACTTACAACCAATGGCTTTACTACCTTTAGGCAAGTCTACTAATTCCCAAGTGTGATTAGACATTATCGACTCTATCTCACTATTAACAGCATCTTTCCAAAAACTAGCGTCTATAGAACTCATAGCTTCTTCATATGTCTTAGGATCATCCTCTAACATGTGAAGACACACAATTAGTTCATCTAGTTTATTAACATCTGTGAGTTCTACTAAAAGGGATGTCACAAAGTCGGGACCAAAATTGGTTTCCGTTCTACGCCTTTTACTCCTCCTAGGTTCACTTACAGTATTAGGAACAATGGAGGGAGACACAGACACAGAAGAAGATGCAAAACCAGCAGGCACATTCTCATGGGAAACAGCAGTTTTCTTTAATGGAAATACATTCTCAAAAAATTCAGCACCTTTTGATTCACACATAGAACGATCAGAAAGACATAGAAATCTGTATGCAGCACTATTTTCAGCATATCCAACAAAAATAGCATCAATAGTCTTAGGTCCAATGTTTTTACGCTTAAAGTCAGGTAACCCAACTTTAGCTAAACACCCCCACACTCTCAAGTATTTAAGGTTGGGCGCGTAGCCCTTCCAAAGTTCGTAAGGGGTCTTGTCTAATTTTTTATGAGGTACTCTATTAAGAATATGGTTTGCAAAAAGTATAGCCTCCCCCCACATTTCACTGGATAAACTAGAACTAATCAACATTGCATTCATCATGTCCTTAAGTGTTCTGTTTTTCCGTTCAGCTACTCCATTTGATTGTGGAGTATAAGGGGGTGACGTCTCATGGATAATCCCATTTTTCTTACATACATCCTTAAGGAAGTTTGTACCATATTCTCTACCCCTATCGGACCTAAGTCTTTTAATCTTACGGTCTAACTGATTTTCTACTTCGGCTTTAAAGATCATAAACTTTTGTTCTGCCTCATCTTTAGTTCGAAGAAGATATACTTTAGTATATCTCGAATGGTCATCTACAAAAGTAACGTAATAGTGTTTACCACCTCTGCTTTCTGTGTTCTTAAAGTCTGCTAAGTCCGAATGAATTAATTCTAACAGTTCAGTTTTTCTTTCGGTTACAGACTTAAAAGGTTTCTTTGCATACTTTGCCTCAACAACAGATTTCACATTTATCGAGTCCATTATTAGCTAGATTAGGAATTAGTTCCATGTTCTGCATGCGTTTTATAGAACTAGAATTTACGTGACCTAATCTAGCATGCCAAATATCATAAGACTCAACGAAATAAGCAGAAGAGGAAGCTTTATTAGCTACAACATACTCAACAAAAGAATCTAAAACAAAGAGTCCCCTCGACATGTAGCCCTTCCCCACAAAATCCCCGTTTCTAGTTAGCACTAATTTATCAGCTTCAAAAACTAACTTCACCTCTGCCTTGTTAAGGAGAGCACCAGAGATTAGGTACCTGCGAAGAGAAGGCACGTACAGGACATTCTGCAAAGATAAAGTTTTTCCAGAATTTAATTTAAGTAAAATTTTCCCTTTACCAAAAACCTCCGAGCTGTTGGAGTTACCCATGTAAACCTGTTCACCTTCAGCAGCCTTTTCGAACTCCAGGAACATCTCTCGGTATGAGCAGAAATGTTTGGTTGCTCCTGTGTCAACAATCCACTCAACTTTGTTCCCGACCAGGTTCACTTCGGAGACAACAGCAGCAATGACTTCATCTTCCTCAGCCAAATTTGCTTGGGGTTTGTTGTTCTCCTTTTTGAGGGGGTTTTTCGGTGCATCAGCGCGGTTGTAGCATTGATATGCCCTGTGTCCAGGTTTGCCGCACACGTAGCATCCTCTGCCTTTGCCTTTCTCCTTCGAGCCTTTCTTCATTCCGAACTTGGTGTTCTGGACTCCTAATTTTTTCTGGTTCGGTTTTCCAGAATTGTTCTTGTTGTACCTGTCAAACTTAGAAACAGAAGACTCAACAATGTTAGCCTTAATAGCAAGTTCATTGACAGCAGATGAACCCTTATCCTTCAGCCTGTTTGCTTCCTCTATCTTCATGTGGCTGATCAGTTCTTCAAGCTTAACATCCCTCTTCTTGTGTTTGAGAGAGTTGCGGTAGTTGGACCAAGAGTCAGGAAGTTTCTCGATGAGGACATTGGCTTGCAGTACTTCACACATATGCATGTCTTCTAACAGTATGTCAGCAACAAGGTGTTCATACTCATGAACTTGAGGCATGATTGATTTGTTGTCCACCATCTGGAATCGAAGCCAATCTCCAGTCACATACTTGCGTTTTCCAGCATCGTTAGCACCATACTTTTTCTCCAGCATGTCCCATATTGATTTGGCAGACTTATTATTGATAAACAGATCAAAGACAGGGTTCGACATGTGACTGAGTAATTGACCTCTAGCAGTTTTGTTATCCTTTTCGTATTTGAGTGCCTGGTCTGGATCAACAGCTTTCCCTTTGTCTTTCTTCGGGTCCGGAGTGGTATCCGAAATAGTGACAACAGCAGAACTAGCAGCAACAGTGGCCTTTGGAGGGTCGTTGAAGAGAACATAATCAACATCAAGTTGTTCAAAGAAGATTAGCATCCTCTGCGACCAGCGTTTGTAATTGTTGTCATCTAGTTGTTCAATCTTGGAAAGGTCACGGATTAATTTGTTGATGGAGAGAGCCATTTTGTGGTTAGGAAATTAATCAGTGACAATAAAAATAAATTTCGCTTCTAAATTGTTGGTAAATAATTGTCACTGAAACAAAAGAAGAGAAAAATATTTGTGGAATGTTGGGCGAATATGAATTTAATGTAAGCTGTGGCGTGAATGTGATCACTGCCTTAGAAGCGAAATTCTTCCTGATCACGGTGCAAATCAGTATAGACGTCGCCCCCCAAGGTTACACAGCGCCTCTGTAAACAGTGCACTCGGTTTACAGAAGATGGAACTCGAAAAATATGCTCAGAACCAGAGAGGAAAATTTTTGGGAGAGAAGAAGATTTCTGTGTGTATCAAAACTGCTGAAAAGAACGATATTTATTAACAAGAAAGGAGGCAGTTTCAATAACCCACTGAGATAATGGAGGAGTTAAATCAGGGAACGTGCAAACAGGTTTGAAGCGTTCAAACGAAAACTAACAAACGTGGATTGGACTTTGTCAAACGAAGAGTCTCATAAAAACTGGACTCTCGAATAAACTTCGCCCAAAAAGATGGGCCACACCGCGGCGCGCGGCCGAGCTGAGCCGGACGGCGGCGACGCGCGTGGGGAAGCCCAACTCTAGCCCAATCCATAGGGGGTAGTTATTCAAACAAATAAAGGAAGCCCTTTAGTTATAAACCTTTCAAAACTTCTTTGGTTTTCCAATGTGGGACACTAGCATTTCACACACCCAAAACAAGAAAGAGAAAAACCAAAGAACATAAGCTTAAATTTAAACAATGGCTTCCAAAATATGTTTGCATTACCAACAGAAACGACCTTGGTAGCGGACACCTTAGGTTAACCCTTAGATTACCTGCTTATCTTGCCTTATCAAAAAAAAAAAAAAAAAAAATAGTAACTCATATACAGCCTGAATGAATTATCTAATCAAAGGCTACCCCTAGGGGAAACTGAAGGGTGGGATACTGACATGATTGGTACGAGGGTACATTGTCACCATTAATAGGTTTTCAAACTCTCGTACATTTCCTCCATAATTTGTCTGCTGTATTCCAGCATGGCTAATTGTACGATTTACCATTACCAATTCAAATAATAACTCAAAAGTCACACTCACTGTAAATTAAATTAAATACCTGAAAATTTTTCTACTATACATAAATAAACCCCGTAAAAAACAGTACTATTACTATTTAAAAATATAATAAAGCCGATAACTTGAAAGGGAGCAGTGCATGCTACTATATATGGAATCTCAACTTTCTCAAAGTGGGCACCCCTCTTTTTAATTAATCATTTTAGTCCTTTCTCTCTCTGTTCACCATTGGAGGGTTTATCTATGGTGTTTGTGAAATCTCAAACAGCTCAATAAACTGACAACCCATCCCATTAAAAAAAAAGGTAAAAAAAAGAAGAAAAAGAAAAAGAAAAAACTGAGCTTTCTCTTATGGCTCCCACTGGAGGCTAGTGGGGATTATACACAACCAAGTCTTCAATCGGTATTTGCCATATTTTTTCTCTCTCTCTTCATTTAGCTCATTTGTGTTTTCTATCACTCATTTCATTCCCTTGTCATTTTTAGCTTTGATCCTCATTCCTTTTTCCTTTTTCTTTCCATCTAGGGTTAGTTTACTGCTCTTCTTGTTCTCCTTTTTTTGGAAAATAATTTGGTTATTTGATTGGTTTGTATCCTTAATTTATTAGTACCTTTCATAAATTTCCCTTCAAATAAACATCACCAAACCAAAAAGATTTTCTCTTCCCCCTCAATTTTTATTCTAAGATTCAATATTCATAAAGGGGGGAAAAAAATGAAGGGTTTTGATTTTAGTTCTAATAATGCTTTTTGATTAGTATTATATGAACTGGGTCTCATTCATTATTTATAGCTGCATCATAAAGTTTGAAACTTTATTTGGATTAATTTTGGCACAGAAAATGTAGGAAATTAAAACCTCAAAATTTGCTTGCTGCTGCTTTGAGATGGGTTTTGTCTGAAATGAATGAAATCATGGGTTTCTTTATTTTATTTTTGTTTTGCAGGGTGGGAAATGGTGAGGCAGAGAATCCAGATCAAGAAGATTGACAATGTGACAGCAAGGCAAGTGACTTTTTCAAAGAGAAGAAGAGGGTTAATCAAGAAAGCGCAGGAGCTATCAACTCTCTGTGATGCTGAACTTGGCCTTATAGTCTTCTCATCTACTGGCAAGCTCTTTGAGTACTCAAGCTCAAGGTTCCTCTCTCTCTCTCTCTCTCTCTCTCTCTCTCTCTCTCTCTCTCTCTCTCTCTCTCTCTCTCCATCCTTTGCTTGAGTTGTGTATGTATTTTTTGTGGTGGAGTGTTGGAGTACATGCTCATTAATTCACATATCAAGTAATGGAAAAGCTGATATATACCATAGGAGCTTGAAGATGGGTTGAGATCTCAAAGTACAGTAAATATTACTGATGGGGTATCCTAAAACCTACTACTTCTGAAGTGTGCGATTTCACTCTTACTAAAACAGTACCGAAGTTATAAATATGTAAAGTTCCTTTTGTTTTATATGTGATAGCATTATTGGATTTAAAGATATTAGCTAGCTAGGGCTTATAATTTGATTAAGATATTAATAGATTATCTTTTTTCAAGGATTTGGTTCTTAATAGTAGGTGGGGATTGACTGTTGTACATAATGGTGCAATTTTTTGTGGGCTGCATGGTTAGATGAGTGCTTAAGCTAGGAATTTCTTGAACATAAAATCAACACATTTCACTATGTATTAGAGCAATGCTTAAACTGGGATATCTGATCATGGATCACTATAACTAGATGTCAATGAATAGCTAGTTAGTGTTAGTTTTAGCAAAGCTAAATGGCCATTGCAACTTGTCACACAATCATAGACTTGCATAAGTGGGTTAGACTTCAAAGTTGATCCTACCTAGCTATGTATTTGGGTCTTGTCTGTCATATGATTTGTCCAATTTGATCTTCTTATTTCATCCATAGGATCTCCTTGAGATTTTCTTAGAGGATGTTAATGAGCTGGTACATGGGATCTATCTTCTTCCTTTCTGTCCTTGAATTAAATGTATGAAGTTTGATTGACCACAAATGACTGTGGTATGTACAGTAAGAACTTGGTGTTTAGTTAATCATATATAGTTCAAATTTCTAAGGGAACTACTCCAACTTCCCAACAAGTTTTAGTTCCCACAAAATAATAGATTTTACTTATATTCCTCTTTAGGAGGTTAAAGAACTTAGATTCGTTGGGAAAACTAGTTTTAGTTTCATCCATCTCTCAAAAAATTATTTCAAGCTGTTACCCAAACTACTTACCCCTCATGTGAACAAAAAAAAAAGGCTAGAATGCCAATTCCTTTGCTGTGATGGCAATGCTGTGGTAGGATAGATATTTAGTACATGAGAAGATCATATATATCATCATTCAAGGCTGAAATATGAAATAAATAAAGCTAAAGTGTTGCGTTCATTTGTATGTAGTACTTGGAAGAGAAATCATCCCATTCCCTCTGGTATCTGTCTACCTTTCCCAACCTTCTGGCAAGTTTTTCAGTTTCTTGATTAGATGTTATATGTTATATGAAGAAGTCATTCATCATAAAAGAACAAATTACTAAACCACATTTGTAATTATATTCTTGTTTTTTTTTTATTTGGCCCAAGATGTCTAATCTTCTACTAAGTTGTTTATTCTTTTATCTTCAATTTTTAGTACTGGTATAATGTCACTGTGCATTCGTACATTGTGGTCTGTCTAACTTGAAAGAGAGTGATATTGTTGGATTTGCAACAGATATTTTAGGCTTTTAGCCACATATTGGAACTGTACTTATAATATTTGGGAATATATCTTTTAAGCGTTTAGTATTAAAGTAGGCTGTGTCCTTGTGTGATAAATAATGGCTTCTGTCAGGCAGCTTCATTGTGGATGTATTATCTTAAGCTTTTTTTTAGTTCTCTTTTTTCGCTACTTCAATTAGTACTTTATATTTTGGCTTATAAGCTAACATCACTCTATCTTTCTAATAAAATGGCTGTTGTTGTGTACTTTGTGTTATTGCTGGATGGGATTGAAGCAAGTCTTTTGAGGCCCTTCAAAATGAATGAAAACCTGCTAGGACTAATATGTTTAGATTGTTACTTAAAGTCTTAAACTGCTTGTTAAAATATAGGTTGTATCTAATTGGTTGGAAAATGGAAGGCTCACCTAAGAAATGACAAAAGGGAAATATTTTAGTGGATACAAAGTACCACTTCTGCTATTTGTTGTGTCTTTCATTCTCCAACCCAAATATTAAACCAAAAAAACTTTTCCTCATCTCTGTCAAGCAGAGTGTTGATGTGCTTCATGGGGATGTATGTGCATGAAAAATTGTAGACATGGAAAAATCCTTTTGATGCTCAAAGATTCTGCATGCCAAGTATTTATCAAGATTTCATTATAAGATTTCCTTGTATGAAACCAGATTTATTTTCCAAACTCCAAAGATTGGCTGAGTATCTTGACCCTTTTCATTATTTTCTTCATCACAGTGGCTGAGTCTTGATGTCTATATAGATGTTACATTTCTGAATGCCTTCTTGATCTTAGTATGACTGTAATGGTGCTTCGCGTTTGTTATGTGGCATTTTAGTAGGCTTGATGAGAACATCAAACAACTTCATTGACGATGTTAAAATTGATTTCCGGCAACCTTCTATCATTATGGTCCAGTCTTCATTTATGCTCCTCATCTCTCGTGATTCAAGGGCAGTAACTGAATTTCCATTATTTGTTTCCATGATCATCTCCTCTGTAATAGTGAAATGACAAGGTTGAAGGAAACTAGTGAGGAGCTTTTTGATTCCAACATAGTCGTGAAGTTGGGGAATGATAGATTGTGATTTATCGTCCTCAAATACTATGACATTTGGAGATTAAGACTTGGAAGTAGGAAAGACACTTAAAATAAGGAAGGTAGGCTAACCATTGTTGTGGTAGAAAAGTTGATCTTCCTCATGGTACTTAGATTGTAGTTGTTTGAATTTCGCGATGTCTCAGACATGAGCATGAAGAGCTTTTCTGTAGGGGTAATCCTCAAATAGAACGAGTTTAGGGAGCTAAATGACTTGAAAGTAGGAATTGTGAAGTCATAATTGCTATTGTGGAAAAAGTACTTGATGTTCTTTGAGCTAGAATACAACTATGGTGTGCATCTAGAAGTTCTAATTAGATGCAAATGAAGAATTTACCCAAAGGAAAAGACATATGACATGGTTTATTCTGTTATGCATGTGTCGACAGCATCACTAAGCTCCTATCTGAGTCCCTTTTGTGAGTAATAACTTAACGGAAGAAGCTGGGAGATAATGTTTTGTCTCCTGAGCGGAGGAATACAGTGAAGGCCACCAAGCATCCTAGTTGTTGAGTGAGGGAGTAATCAGATGTGCGTAGGTTTTGTAAGTTGTCTCTGAGTTAGGATTTTGCAAAGTATTCTGATTGGTGAGTCTCCACGGTTGGATAGGGAATATTGTGATTGTACATTCAAGTGATTATTCGAGTGAAAGTATTCTGCAAACTTCCTGATTTTCCATGTCATGTGACAATGGGAATTCTACCCAGTTATTATTGCATTTCTTGTTTCAAATGTTTGTGACTGTTAGTCACTCCACACTTTCACTCCCAACGAAAGAGCACATTGCTCGATCATATGGCCTCTTGTTAAGCAGCAATTTAGGACTCATATGTCCCATGATATCAAATCAGGTTTTTGATCGGGACATACTAACTGATATGTCAAACAAAAAAGGGCATCTTAATGTTAGTGGTCTTGTCTATGATTTGTTTTACCTTAAGGCTTTGACTCCAATGCGCCTTTGAAGTTCTAACTTAGTTGATGCATTTTCTCTCGTTTCATCTTCTATATCAATAATTCAATATCATCAACAAATAACATACTCTGAGACTGTGACTCGTCTCCCTCAATGATCTTAGTGACCTCATCTATAACCAGCAAAGATAAATGAACTCGAGAACTGACTCTTTGTATAACTTGATATTAATAGGAAAGTGCTCTCCGTCTAGTGTCCCACCTCTACTTTAGCTCATTTATGCATATCTTCTATAAGCAATAGGATCTCCAAGCAGATTTATTTATTGAACATTCCTAGATGTTTTATCTTATGGCTTTGCCTTATAAAAGCAATATGTAAGTTCTTCATTCTCTCTATAGTGTACCATCAAGTTTCTAGTAAGATGAATGTGCATGATACCAGGATTCCTAAAGATATGGACAAGAACCTCCTCATTTATTTGTATCTCAATCACCCTCCCACCTAACCTCATGGTGTGGCTTAGTAACCTAATATTTCTTTACACAATGGGATAAGGTGCAGCTTCATGTTTCAGGCATATTAGCTTACTTGAAAATTGCCTAAACCGTTTTTTTAACCGTTTCCCCTAGGCATTTTTGCACTTCAATAGGTAGCTTTCATTGAGTCTCTCTTGCTCATGTACTAGAACAATATCATCAACAAAGAGCACACATCGTGACCTGTCACTCTCAACTATCCGCAATGAAAATAAAGTGACTCAAAACTAGTTGCAGTAAACTTATTGACAGCCTATGGGAAAAAGTAGGATGATGGCTAATCAACACACCTTTGTATATGTCCATTGTTCAAGCTAGTTTCCAGTGCAATAGATAACTATGACCTATCTGATCAGCCATTCTTTGCATTGTGCATTTCTAGGATGTTCCCATAAAATTTGAACTGAGTTTTCTCTAAAAAAATTAAATCTTGATTCCAACCTAGATTTCTCGTTAATGAAGGTAGCAAAATAAATTAAAGCTGTCAAATAGGTCGTGTTGGGTCGTGTTGAGTCGTGTCGAGTTTGGTTTCGTGTAAATCTCAAAATACACAAATTTAATATGAAATTGATGATAATTAAGTTTTGAGACAAATTGGTGTAATCGTGTCCGATTCGGTTTATTCGTGTTTGTCTCGTGTCGTGTTCATGATTATCTCACAAATTTCGGATCGTGTTCGTGTCGTGTTGTCGTGCCTTGTCAAACATTGACAACTCTAAAATAAATGAGAGAATAGCCCCTAGCGTTAGGCTTTATAGAATAGTTGTTCAACAAAATGTTAGTAGCAAGTCAAATCTAGAAACTAAATCAAACAGAACTGCTCCCGCTAGCCATTAGTGTGAGATGTGTCCTAAATGCCTTTTAGAAATTGCATTTGATAAGTAATTAACCAGATTAAATTTTGAAATCATGAATACATTATAATTTGACTGTTCTAACTTGCCTCTGAAGGATGACCCAAGTGATTCAACGGCATATGCTACATGCAGACAACTTCGACAAATTTGAGCAACAATCACTTCAACAGGAGGTAACTTAATAGTAATTGTCTTGTGGAAATGAGTTTGCTAGGTATGTTGAAAATCAAAATCCTGAAAGGAAGACTCCCTAGTACATACAGATGAAAAAAATTAACCTCTATGTCTGTTAATTAGTCTTGTTGATTTTATTTAGTTATTGGCTCTTAGTGTCCATCTTTTTTGTCTTACCTAGAATGCTGCCTGTGATTCATGGCTATTGACTACACATATCAATCTTCTTGTATGACTGTATAAGACGCGGTTTTTTTTTCGCAAGGGTGTTTCAAGTTAAAAAATGAGATGGACTTTGTAAATATGCGTATTATTTTCCATGTTATTCACTGAATAGGCTATTCTTTAAGACACGAAATGGTTATTCTTTGGACTACCAATATTCTTAAACCCTACTTTCAAAAGTAACAATAAATTTACATCCATCATCTGAAAGTATATCAACTTGGCTAACATTTTGAACCCTATGATCAATTAGAAAAGAATCATTGTTAATACTATTATGTTAAGAGACATGTGAGAAATGGATCCATATGGTCATATGGATCATAGAGCGTAAGGATAACCACAAAACTAAACTTATTTTGAGATTACTTAAGAGGAGGGTGCAATGAGGTGCATGGGTAGTCGACCTCTTTAGTATACTCTGTGTTGAAGCCTGCTGTATATCGTGATCAATCTTTTTCCTTTCTTAATAACAAAATCTTTAGTTACTAAAAACAGAAGGGGGAGATAGTCAAATAGATGTCCCTAGAGAGAGGCAGTGGCGGATCTAGAAAACTAATGATATGGGTGCCAAAACTAAATGATTAAATAATATGGATGCCAAAACTAAATAATTAGGATATTTTAGCAATAATGTCCAAAAATCCAAAAAGTAGGGTATTTTAGCAAAATTTTCCGAAAAAAAATGGGTGCCCGGGACCCCGAGGCCCCGTATTAGATACGCCCCTGGAGAGAGGCACAAGTGGTTTAACACAGGATGACCAAATAACAACTTAATCCATGTTGTTGTTGTTGTTGTTGTTGTTGTTGTTGTTGTTGTTGTTTAAAGTTCTTGAGTAGGAAGATGTTAGGGTTGTTCCATTATATTTTAAGCTTCATTGCTGGTCAGGGGGAAATTGGTTTGTTTGGAGGAGGATGGAATAGCTAGTGGTCTTCCTTGATTTTGTTTTTCAACTAAAAACAATGAACTATAAACGGAAAAAATGAAGGAAGTACTACATTACCTTTTATACAAACATGAAACAAAATGTTGTTCTTATTCTTATTCTTCAATAGTATATACTTGGCTACATCTTTTTCTGGGAAAAAAGAATCAGTGGGATTCTTATAGCAACCAGCATAAACGTTCCGTACAAGCAAAGGGATTCTTGACTTAAAACTTCCTTAACCAGTTCAGTTCAAGTTTTTCACTTGGTGCTGGAAGCCTGGAAGTATAAACTTTTTCAAGACTTTCCCGCGTGGTGTGCATTTTCACTTGGGATATTAAGGCTTCATTTTCCATGGATTGTATATATACCGTATTTTCTTTTTATTTGGCTTTGAGTCAGATTTTATAGTTTGCTCCAATTATCTCCGGACCAGCAAACCATGCTAATCAAAAAGGATGAATGGATTGAAATTCTTGGTTGTCTTTGTACACATCATATATGAGTATCTATGATTCTCGGACTCTTCATTTTAAGAGAAGTATCCGTGTCGGATACTCAGACACTAGGATACGATATGACACTAGGACACTCCAAATTAGCCACAAAACAAGAAAAAAAATCTATAAAATAGGCGAATCTGATGATCCGATCCTCCGAACCCGACCCTTGAATCCCCGAGTCTGAGAAACATAGATGAGTATGGTGTTTTGCATGTCACATAAGTGGGACTTGCTCTACTCATAATCCCTTCAAAACGCACAGAAATCCAGCCAAGTAAACTAGTGGTTTAGAGTCAAGACTCGAGTTAGGTCATAAAGTTTAAATGAATTTTTAAGAGTGAGGGAAGCTCTTTGTTTTTTGTTGTTTGAGCTTCACTGCTGGTGGACGTGGTGGTGACTGAGGCTGTCCCTTCTGAGATTTTGTTAACCCATGCACAGCTGAGTATAATTTGCAGATACTGATTCACATTTTTATGTTTGTGTTTTGCAGAGAGAGGATACTATGTCTACGGTGCTAAAAAAAGAACTTGAGAGCAAGACTCGAGAGCTAAGGTAACTCTGCATAGCTAGTGCTGCATATTAATAAGCTGTTTGGATGCAGAGATAAAAAGATCCACGCTAATATGTAAGCCATGGCAGCCGCGTCAATGGGGAAGAGATCGAAGAATTGAGCCTAGAAGAGCTAATCAGACTGGAAAGACAAGTCGAAAGGGGGCAAAGCAAAGTTCGAAGAGCAAAGGTTTTTGCGTTCTTGTACTCGTATACCTATCCTACATGCAATTTTTACCAGGAACCCTCTGTTGCTTACATTTGGTGATTATCTGCCTCAGGGTGATAAACTTCGGAAACACATCGCTGCCCTGAAGGGAAAGGTAGACACCCAACTCACAGTTAATACTTTCTCCATTTATTTGTAATCTTTTTGTTGGTGATGGTGGTCTAAAATAGCAACGAAAATTGGTACAGGAAGTCCAATTGGCAAAGGAAAATGATAAATTGAAGGAACAGGTGGAATTTGGAACTGATGTAGTAAAACTTATTTCAGCTTTCTTTCCCTTCCTATCTTTTTCTTGGCAATAAAAATAGAAATAAAAATAGAAAAGAAGTACTTTAACAGATTTGTGTTGTTCATACTACAGATGAATGATGAGTCCAATGAACAAGCTTCTTTGTTTCAGCTGGTCCAAACTTCTGAGTCTGAGGCCAATATTCCCTCATCAGCTCAAACTAGAAGGCCATCTGAACAAGAATATTTGCCGTCAGATACTCTTCTTAGATTGGGGTTAGTCTTGATACACCATTACTCTCGCTCTATGTATATGTATTCTTGAAATTTCCATGAATGATTGTGCAAAATGACTGTTTCTCAAAATGTAGGATAAGATCATGTATATCTGACCACCTCATCAAGTTTCGCGCTTTAGAATGGGAAACTTGTACACTGGATTGTTATCTTTTTGGTCTGTATCTGCATTTCAGCTGTATGATTAAGTAACGTCTCAAGTCTTGTTCTTGATATATTGCAGCCCTCCTATACACAATGGAAACTGAGGAAGAAACCATCTGCAAATAATGCTATTCATGAAAAGCACATTTAGAGAGAAGGTTGAAGCCACATACTTCTCCATATATGACATGTATCTTTTGTCTTCTGATGGACCTATGGCTATAACTGTTATCAGCTGATTCTATAAAGTGCTATATGGTAAATAATTAAGCACAAGATCAAAGGTTCACTCTCTGTAAGTTAGCTTCACCCTCCCCTCTACTGTTTTCTTGTCACCTTTGGTAGTTAACAGTTATCACCATTTTGCTGAGCCAAAAAAATTAGTTAACACCATTTGCATAATATTCCTCTTTCTGGGGCGCAACTCGCAAGTGTGTAAGCCTTTGTATTAAATTTAGATATACTGTATTGTTTTTTTTGTCTTTTTAGAGTAAATATTCTACTTTATGTGACCAGATGTAACTGTAATATCGTTAAATGTCACTATTATTAATAATTTAAAAATTGTCAATATTCGATCCTTTTTTATTGTAAGCTTACTTGAATTTCAGCCCCTAAGATTAATTACATGACAAGTATGAACGACACATCTTTGATGCTCTCCATCACGGGATGTGTGGCTCTTATGAAGTGCATTTCCTGAATTGAAAATGGTTTTCCTCCAGTCCTACTATGAGATTCTTAGGGCACATAATTTGCCAAGTAAACTGAATAAATTGATAATTTGCCAAAATCTTTTCTCTCCCTACATGAATACATACCGTAGTAACAGTCTTCATCTTAAAAAAAGAAATGTACAGTAATAGGTATCAGCCTAATTGTATTTGAGCTTTAGCTATCAGCCAATCACTGATCATTAATTTGAAACATTTTGATAGTCAGACCCTCAGACTATCACTTTGACTCAGTATTAGGCACTATTCTCTTCAACGGAATGGTGCGGGACGGTGAGGAACGGAACGGAACGGAACGGATTGGAACGTAACCGAACGGCATGGCGCAGATAATTCAAAAATATGTGAAACAAAATGAAGTACAGAATGCGGCACGGAACGGATTGAAACGAAACGGAACGGAATGCAGCATGGAAACGACGAAAAAAACAGGACCTTACTCTGGAGACTGAAATGTTTGATTTTTGAAACGTTCATTTTTCAGACCATCTTCTTTCTTCCAAAATAATAATGACTTCAACACAACACGATTGGTCCCTGGATTTCCAGCTCAATACGTTTGACATCTGTCTCTCTGTTTTCATACCTCAAATCCGCCATTGATGTCCTACTTACTACAACCAGTCAAAATTACAAACTTGCTACTCCTATTTATAACCGGTTTCTTTAGCAATCAAAACGACAATTTTCTTAATTACTTCAAAAGAAAAGGGGGGTAAAAAAGGAGAAATTATTTCCACTATGAAAAAAATCTATCGTAAAATTCGTAATTCAATTACAACTTTACAAGGCAAAATTCTAGAGAGTGAGAAAATCACGTCTAGCCATCTAACTAATTTACCACCTCATTTCCTCCCAAGCAAAATCCCCACATCCATTACCCTTTCTCTCTCTTCTCCCTTCTCCTCAGCCGCCATAGCCACCACCTCAATCACCACATTTCTGTAATTCTACCACTTACCCATTAATCCTCATCTATATCCAATTACTGGGTTTTTGTAATCTTCGCCACCCAACAAAAAAAAATCCAATGAAATAATGATACAAAAATATAAAAACATGAGTTGATTTTCTCCAATGACCCCACAAAATCTACATGAAAACAAAACAATCCCAAATGATCCCTACAATTTATTTGTTACCCAGAATTTAGAGAAAGATGTAGAGCAAAGTTGAGCCCTTCCTGTTGAATGAATTCATTTTTTTTTATTTCATTCAAAACTCAGGAAGGGGCTTTGAAATTTTCCTCTTTTTTTTTATTTTTTTATAATTCTCTTCCTAATATCCTAAAAATCCGGATACATTTTTTTTATTTTGTTTTTATTATTGGTGGCATTCAATTGAATGAATGGGTGAGATAGTGAAACAAATCCTAACAAGGCCGGTACAATTAGCTGACCAAGTTAGCAAAGGCACAGAAGAAGCCATCCAATTTAAACCAGAATGTCTAGAGCTCCAATCAAAAACCAAAAAACTTGCCGACCTTCTTCGACAAGCGGCGCGTGCAAGCAACGACCTTTACGAACGCCCCACGCGCCGCATCATCGACGACACCGAGCAAGTCCTCGAAAAAGCTCTCGCCTTGGTGGACAAATGTCGCACGCGCTCTTTGTTAAAGCGCGTGTTTACCATCATCCCAAACGCAGCGTTTCGGAAAATGTTGTCCCAGCTGGATAATTCTATAGGGGACGTGACGTGGCTCCTACGTGTATCGGCAACACGTGCTGAGGATGATGATGATGATATTGGTTATTTGGGGTTGCCACCAATTGCGTCCAATGAGCCTATCTTGTGTCTCATTTGGGAGCAGATTGCTAATCTTTCGACCGGTTCGCTTGATGACCGGTCTGATGCGGCAAACTCGCTCGTGTCGCTCGCACGAGATAATGACCGTTATGGGAAGTTGATTATCGAGGAGGGTGGGATTGGGCCGTTGTTGAAGCTAGCTAAAGAAGGGAAACCCGAGGGGCAGGAGAATGCCGCTCGGGCTATTGGGCTTTTGGGCCGAGATCAGGAGAGCGTGGAGCCCATTGTTAATGCTGGGGTTTGTCCTGTTTTTGCTAAGATTTTGAAAGATGGGCAGATGAAAGTCCAAGCTGTTGTGGCTTGGGCCGTTTCGGAATTGGCGGCCCCTTATCCTAAATGTCAAGATCATTTTGCTCAAAACAATGTCATACGGTTGCTTGTGAGTCATTTGGCATTTGAGACTATACAAGAGCATAGCAAATATGCTATTGCTAATCGGCAAAAGATGTCAATACATTCGGTTCTTTTGGATAGTAAGAGCTCGGAGAATTCATCGTCGTCGAGCAGCCACCACCATGATCATCATGACGATGAGCATAAACACTCGGTGGTGACGAGCCAAATGAAGCCGCAAACTGACCCACTTCCACAACAACAGATGGCCAACTTGGTGTCCGACACCATGGTGAAGCGGACGGGTGACCCGACAAAAGCGCCTGTAGTTTCGGGCTCGAAAAGTGGCAAGGTTAATAATCAACAACCAATGTACAACCACCCGCAGTTACAGCAACAACATCAGGTGTTGGCAGGGACAAGCTTAAAAGGAAGGGAGTTTGAGGACCCGTTAACCAAGGCTGAAATGAAATCAATGGCAGCCCGAGCCCTATGGTTTTTAGCCAAGGGGAATGTGTCCATATGTAGGAGCATAACCGAGTCACGAGCCTTATTGTGCTTTGCTGTGTTGTTAGAGAAAGGCCAAGAAGAAGTGAAATCAAACTCCGCCATGGCATTAATGGAGATCACTGGCGTGGCGGAGGAGAATTCGGACTTGAGACGAATTGCGTTCAAGCCTACTTCCCCAGCTGCAAAGGCTGTGGTAGACCAACTTCTCAGTGTGGTCACAAAGGCTGAATCCGAACTTCTAGTCCCATGTATTACGTCTTTGGGCCATCTAGCCCGTACCTTTCGTGCCACGGAGACACGGATCATCGAGCCCCTCGTGAAGCTGCTCGACGAGAGGGAAACAGAGGTAATGTTGGAGGCTATGATCGCGCTAGTGAAGTTCGCGTGCTCGGATAACTTCTTACATGTAGTGCATTGCAAGTCGATCATTGCGAATGGCGGGGTTAAGCATTTGATACAATTGGTGTATTTTGGGGAACAAGTATTGCAAATTCCATCAGTGCTTTTGTTGTGCTACATATCTTTGCATGTTCCTGACAGTCAAGTGTTGGCACAAGAGGAGGTGCTTATTGTGCTAGAATGGGCCACAAAGCAAGCTCATATAATGCAGGAACCTGAGATTGATGAGCTTTTACCTGAGGCTAAGGCTAGGCTTGAGCTTTACCAATCTAGAGGCTCAAGGGGATTCCATTATTGAGGTTATATATAGTTTGTTTGCATTTTGTTACATAGTGAGTAATACTGTGTGCAGTGACTTAAAAATGTTTGTTCTAGACATCAGTATTTTGGGGTCCCCTAGCTTGGAGCCTTGGAGTGTATATACACAAATTGAGATGATGTAGCTTTTGACCGCCATTGTAATTGTTTTTGGTAGTTATGTAGTTGAATCCACTAAATGACGATGACTCATTGATTAGTTCAATTTTAATGTTGGTTTGGTTTTAATTTCTGTTCAAGCAAATTCTAAATGAAAATGTTGTTCTTGTGATGAATGTGACAACATGCTGGCTGAAGAAGTAGTAGTGATATCAAAATGGCTCTAGAGAAATTCTTGAAGCTACTCTCACTATTATCAAATGAAAAGGTTTACTAGTATTAATGAGCAAGATGAGACAATAAAGAATGTTAATCTGTAAAACACCTTGAATCTCAGAACTGGACCTTATATATGTATCAAATTAATGAGAGAGGTATTCAACAGATCAATGTAAGTTTTTCTCTTTCTCCGGTTTTCAAAGTGATAATCCCACTACAATATTTTTGCTAGTTAATTGTTTTTTTCAAATATATAATTAAATTATGAAAAAAATTTCACAGATAGTAGCTATTTTAATTTAATTTTTAATTAAAAATACGCTGAAAAATAGAAAAATTATTAAAAAAAAAAATTAGAAATCACTTCAAAAAAGTTTGTGAAAAAGATATGAAATATCATTATAATAGTAGAAAGAGCTTGGGGGTAGATTTGACTGCACGGGGTAGTGTGGAGCCATGCTCGGTACCCAATAACTGTGTACTAGCCTCCGACGGAGTAAGATGCCCTTCAAGCCTATCAAAACCCGATAACCTACCCCGAGGTTCTCTCATGTCCCCTAGAGGTGTTTCGTGCGATTTGGTGCGAAAATATCTACCTTTGTTCCGCGGCGTCCTAAAATCTCAAAAAACGTGGATTATAGCCTTCGTTTTCGACTTCACGGGGCACGGGTGTTATTTTTGCCCAAACTTGTCGGGGAGGTCTACCATCACTCTAGAAGACCCTCGGTGCCCTAGGAGGGTCATCCGGAACCCCGGACTTTGATAACACTCATTCCTTTCGTGTTCCGACTGTTACACCAGTGTCCCGTAAAACGCCCTTTCAAGCCAATTAGGGACTGGATCAGCAACCGCAATGGCCTAACATGTCCGTTAGGGGTGTTCCATGCAATGTAGTGTAAAACTTTTCACAATTGTTTCAGGGCCTCCCGGAAGCCCAAAAAAGGTGGATTTTGGCCTTCGTTTTCGGCTTCCAAGGTCCCGGATGTCATTTTTGGCCAAATTTCCCCGGGAGGTCTATCATGACCCTAAAGGACCCTCGTTGCCCTAGAAGATTCATCAGGATCCCCAAACTTCGATCTCACGAATGTATTCGATGTTTAGGCTTTTACATTGGTGTCCCGTAAAAACGCCCTTACAAGCATATTAAGGACCCGATAATGGACCCTGAGGGCCTCCATGTCATTTAGGGGTGTTTCGTTTGATGTGGTGCGAAAATTTCCACGTTCGTTCCGGGGCTTCCCGGAATCCCAAAAAACGTGGATTATAGATTTCGTTTTTCGGCTTCCGGGGGCCATGGGGTCATTTTTCCCCAAACTTTTGCGGGGAGTATATCATGACCCTAGAGGACCCTCGGTGCCCCGAGAGGGTCATCCGGATCTCCAAACTTCGATATCACCCATTCATTCAATGTTTCGGCCCTAACATTGGTGTCACGTAAAAACTCCCTTACAAGCCTATTAGGGACCCGATAAGGGACCCCGGGGGTCTCATATGTCCTTTAGGGATGTTCTGTGTGATGTGGTGCAAAAATTTTCACCTTCGTTCCGAGGCCTCCCGGAAACCCAAAAAACCGTGGATTATACCCTTCATTTTCAGCTTCCGGGAGCCCGAGTGTTATTTTTGCCCAAACTTCTCCAAGGAGTCTATTATGACCCTAAAGGACCCTTGCTACCCCGAGTTGGTCATCCATATCTCCAAACTTCGATATCACCCATGCATTCGACGTTTCGTCCCATAAATTGGTGTCCCGTAATAACACCCTTACAATCCTATTAGGGACCCGATAATGGACCACGAGGACCTCCCATGACCTTTAGGGGTGTTCCATGCTGGTGCGAAAATTTTCACATTCGTTCCAGGGCCTCCGATAAGCCCAATAAACGTGGATTATTGCCTTCATCTTCGGCTTCCAGGGGTCGGGGTGTCATTTTTGCCTAAGCTTTTGCGGGATGTCTGTCATGACCCTAGAGGACCCTCGCTGCCCCAGAAGGGTCATCCCGATCCCCAAACTTCGATATCACTCATACATTCGATCTTTCGGCCCTTATATTGATGTCTCGTAAAAACGTCTTACAAGCCTATTAGAGACCCGATAATGGAACCTGGGGGCCTCTTATGTTACCTAAGGGTGTCCCGTGCGATGTGGTGCAAAAATATCCACTTTGTTTTGGGGCTTCCCAAAAGCCCAAAACACGTGGATTATTAGTCTTTGATTTTCGGCTTCCCGAGACCCGATTTTCGTTTTCGCCCAAAGTTCTCCAGCGGGTCTATCGTCACTCTAGAGGGACATGGGCTCCTATTTCACCCATGAAACATGGGACATGGGCCACCCAGAATTTATTTCAATAATTTTTTGATATACTTAGTTCATTTTGATCCATTATCGACTATCTGTAGTAGAAGAACTTTACAATAAAGTATTCTCAAGTTTGTTAATAAGAGCTAATAATCGTTATTTCTTATGCAGTCGGTCAAATATAGATTAAAGTTTACAATATGACTACTCATAATAAGTAGAATTATAATGCAACAAACAATGACATTTAGGGTTAGATACCGCTAACTTTTATAGAGGCACCACAAGCCAATAAATGACTTTTTTTTAGGGGGGGTCAAAGGCTAATACAGGGCCAGTGAATGAATATTACCATGACTTGAGGGTATCCCTCCCCCAACATTTTAATATTTTCCCGAAATAAATTAAGAGTCAGCTCCGGATGAATCTCTCCAAATCTCGCCTTGGTGGTGTTTTAGTTTTATTTACCAGTTAATCACAAAATTAGTACCAAACAAGAAAAAGAAAATTATTACAACAAAATTAGAAGCAAGACAACCCATCTGAAAATATTCTTTTGTTAAAAAAAAAAAATTAAAGAGTTGAAACATCCCGTGCATGGTACAGGCATGCATACTAGTTACTAACTATAGCATCTTTAATGATGAAAGTGCTCCACTCTCACAACCCAATGGTTAAGGATTGGGTTCAAATCCTTATTCAGGTAAGGAGATTAAAAATCCACTCTCCCTTATCTTTCTTTGCAGAGAGGTTGATTGGTTGGCTTACGTGACATATGTGATTTGCAAGGTATTACATGCGTCCTTTAATAAAAACAAATCCAACTAGGATATTTTTTTTAAACAAAGTGACGACTCCATGACAGAACTAAACATATATATGACACAATTTGACTACTCAATAACATCAAAGTAACAAAAAGTCTCATCGTACTCACCATCGTGAATACACTTTCTTTCACTGAGCACATCGACGAATTCGAGTTAAACATCCCATACCAACTGGGTAGTTTGATCTTTTTTCTTTCGAATTTTTTGACAAGACAATTATGGACAGGCTCAAGTTGACACCTTGGACAGATGTCTTTATGCAATAAATAAAAATTTTCCCTATAATTTTTTGATGAGCGTTTTGTGCGTGATTTTGTGCACCTAAAAACTACATTATCTCTGATAGCCTTCCCCTTGAAAGCTCTTAAAAAACTTACAATGTGATCAATATTTAGTGCTAATTGGCACACTCATGTTGATCAATCTCCTATTACTTTCAAGAACATGCTTTAAAGTTTTATAGGTTATCTTTTGACACCAACATTGCTAAAGTAGTGAAGGTTACCTTGAGCCACTGGTAAGTTGTAGGAAATATGTACAATAACCAATAAAGTTATCAACCAAACGACAATTGAATTCTAAGCCCTTGAACTTTAACGGAGCTTGTTCGTCACACACACGATCTCCTCATCCTCTTTGACGATAGTGCTAGTGTCCGTGAGAACAAGCGCGACAAAATAAACTTTTATGCTTTATGATTACTCATTCGGTCGATTTTTCTCAAACGGAATTGCTTAACGTAAATTCTAAATTACTAAACGCAAATATCTTTTACACAATCTTTCCGAAAGTACCCTTTTTATTTTCAGAGAACCTTCCTCTTTCCTATTTTTTTTCCTCTCAATTCCCCTTATTATACTCCTTCCATACATTGAAAAAAATTCTAAACTACTATCAACATGGATGATTTCTTTGCTCAAGATCAAATTTTTGATGATATTAACGATGATATTCATGTAAGTAAAACAAAAGTTTAGAAGAAGGAAAAAAAAAAAAAAAAAAAAAAAAAAAAAAAAAAAACCGCCCAAACCCCAAAACCAGAAACCCCATCGCCCAGCCCAGCCCAGCCCCCTCCCCTGACAGCCACCTCCACCGTTCATCCCCATCGCCAACCCGCGCCGCCCAACCTTCAGCCGCCGCTCCATACATACCACCGTCACCACAACCCCCACCATCGAAATCCACCCCCACGCTTGTGAGGATGATTATTATGAGGTGGGGTTTTTGATGAGGAGAGAGAGAGGGTTTCTGGGGATTTAGGTGGGCTTTTGAATGAGCAACACCATGAGGGTCGCCGTGATTGAGCTTCCCGGCGGGCCTGTTGAGCTTTCCGGTGAGCCGTGGATGAGTCCATTTCTTGATCCCGAGTGTAGAGATCAAGATAAAGAAGAAGTTAGGGTTGAGGTGATAAAATTCCACCCCACCGCTCTCCCCTTTACGCCATTGTCATCAATTCATCATGGTGATAAACTTTCATTAATTTATTGTAGCAAGCAACACAAATTGCTTTCTTTACACCATTATCCTCAATTCATCATCATCATTACGAAAAGGAAGGGGAGAATAGACGAATGACAGAGGGGGAGTGAAAATTGGTTGAGAGAAAAGGAAGGAAGAGAGAGAAAGGGCTGGAAATTACTTAGGGGTATTGTGGGAAGTGGGGATTTACGTTTAGTAATTTACGATTTACGTATAGCAACCCCCCTCTCAAATAATAGGTTCAACTAGCTAGGAGAAACCCTATTCGGTTTTACTGCATATGGATTCGTAGACGTAGATTCAAACAAAATGAAAACAGGAAACAAACCATGTGCGACTAAGCATGGAAAAAGATTCAAAAATCCAACAAGCACACACTCACCATCAATTTTAGTTTTAACACAGGAAAATAAGCATGCTATGAAGAGAGTTGTTTCATGTTTTCTTTAACGATTTTCTATAATTTTTTTGCCTAGACACGATAATAAAGGTGACGACTGACTGAGCCTTGAGAGGTAATGCGATATTTATAGTGAATTGCTAAATACCGCCTTAAATTACTACCTACCGCTCCTCCAAATTCCAATTTTGCCCTTTTTTAAATTTTCACTCATCATCTCCCTCTCTAACTCTCACACCAATTCTCCCTCTCTACCACCCACTCTCATACCCAACCTTCATCAGCATTCACTCAAGCAACGGCCGCGGATGTCTGCCGGCGACCAGGAAGTGCCGTCGACGGCGGCAGAGGTAATTTTTTTTTTTGCGCATTTTTTTTGCACAGTCGTCTGAAATTTCCGACTCGCCCTTGGGTGAGTCGAGATCGGCAGACGACTAACCCTTGGGTGAGTCGCCGGTCGCAGACGACTCACCCAAGGGTGAGTCGGAAATTTCAGACGACTGTGCAAAAAAAATATTATTATTATTATTATTTATTATTATTATTATTTATTGTTATTATTATTATTATTATTATTATTATTATTATTATTATTTATTGTTATTATTATTAATATTATTATTATTATTACTGATTATTATTTAATTAATTAAAAATGTGAACTAGCTCGGCACCGATTTACCGGCTCCTCCCCTCTACCATTTCACATTTTTAATTAATTAAACAATAATCAGTAATAATAATAATAATAATAATAATATTAATAATAATAACAATAAATAATAATAATAATAATAATAATAATAATAAATAATAATAATAATAATAAATAATAATAATAATATTTTTTTTGCACAGTCGTCTGAAATTTCCGACTCACCCTTGGGTGAGTCGTCTGCGACCGGCGACTCACCCAAGGGTTAGTCGTCTGCCGATCTTGACTCACCCAAGGGTGAGTCGGAAATTTCAGACGACTGTGCAAAAAAAATGCGCAAAAAAAAAATTTACCTCCGCCACCGTCGACGGCACTTCCTGGTCGCCGGCAGACATCCGCGGCCGTTGCTTGAGTGAATGTTGATGAAGGTTGGGTTTGAGAGTGGGTGGTAGAGAGGAAGAATTGGTGTGAGAGTTAGAGAGGGAGAGGATGAGTGAAAATTTAAAAAACGGCAAAATTGGAATTTGGGGGGACGGTAGGTAGTAATTTAGGGGCGGTATTTAGTAACACCCTATTTATATTGGGAAGTGTGGTGGGGTCAAGTGCTTTTTCCCTTCACCACGTCACCTCTTTATTTATTTTTTCTTTCGATTTTGCCTTTTATTTTTTTTGGCTCAGCTAGACTTGTTTTGTTTCGTTTAACCAACTTGCAATGAATATGTCAGAGTACATGAAATATGATTTTAATCTTAGTTACATGTTGTGGTTTTCAACCTGTTATAGTAACCGAATTAACTTACTTCTGGGTAACACCTAATAGGTGTTATGAGAAGATCTACAACTCTTTACTGAAAGAGGAAGCCTTCTATTTATAGAGAGTTTTTAACTACTCCGTATTTAATGGGCATAACATGTTGATGGGCCAATAATTATGGACCGACCTTACTTCATAATTTTTTGGCACATGATTTGGTAGTATTATTATGGATTTAATGAATTTTATCATTTATTACTTTTCTTTTTGATAATCATTTGTTACTTTTTTCTTTGAGGGGAATAGTCATTTATTAATTAGTTCAGCTAATTTAGATTGATTCAAGGGTTGAACAATTCATTTAACCTAGTCATTAATGTTGGTCATTTTTGTTTTTACCCATTAACCTTTAAAGATCCTTGAATATTCCCAATAAGGATGAAAGGTAAAACAAACACGACGCACCGTAAATTATGTGAATTGCTAAATACCGCCCCAAATTACTACCTACCGCCCCCCCAAATTTCCTCTTTGCCCTTCACTCATCCTCACTCATCACTCATCCTCCCTCAAACTCATCCTCACTCAAAGCACCACCACCACCACCACCACTCACCATCGAAAAACCACTACCACCACCACCACCACCACTCACCACCACTCGAAAAACCACTCACCACCACTCAAACTCATCCTCACTCAAAGCAAAACCACCACTCACCACCACCACTCACGGATTCGAATTTTTTTTGCTTTATTTACTCTAATTTACTTATTTTCGAGTTCGTCGGAGTAGTCGGGCGTCTGAAACAGGCGACTCACCCATGGGTGAGTCGCCTGTGGCAGACGACTCACCCATGGGTGAGTCGCCTGTAGCAGACGACTCACCCTTGGGTGAGTCGCCAGTCGCAGACGACTCACCCTTGGGTGAGTCAAGATCGGCAGACGACCGACACAAAAAAAAAAAAATTTATTATTTATTATTATTATTATTATTATTTATTATTATTATTATTATAATAATTATTATTATTATTTATTGTTATTATTATTAATTAATTATTGTTATTATTATTATTATTATTATTATTTATTATAATTATTATTATTATTTATTGTTATTATTATTAATATTATTATTGTTATTATTATTTATTATTATTATTATTATTATTATTTATTATTATAATTATTATTATTATTTATTGTTATTATTATTAATATTATTATTGTTATTATTATTTATTATTATAATTATTAATATTATTATTTATCGTCTAGCCGTCGCAGCTGAGTCTTTCATTAGTTTGATTTCTCCGGAGCAAGCGGAAGGTTTTCGATCGATTATGGAGGAGTATATGAGAGATTGGCGGGCTGCCAAATGATGTATTGACCCTAGATGAATTTGTTATATATTTATATAAGAGTTTCATTGTTATTGTTATTTATTTGTGTTATTGTAATTTGTTGTTTCTTATTTATCTTTTTTGTTTTATTGTAATTTGTTGTTTTATTTACCTCCAATAATCACGAAAAAAATATAACATGCAAAATATAACAATCACACAAAAATGTGACAATGATATAAGTAGAAAAATATAACAATCACGCAAAACATTCAATTACGTCGACCTCGCTAAACGATCCCAATGTGCTCTTCGCCTAACATACATTTGCTCCCAACCAGCGACACTATCAGAACGGGAAGTAAACCATGCTGCGCATATCGGAGGAACAGGGAAATCTGAGGCTAAATTCAGACGGATATAATGCATGTACGAATCACCTAAATGAGCTATGGATAAGGCCGAGTGCCTTCAAACCTTGCTACAGAGTTCCCTCCAGGGGAGCAACCGCGCTGATGACCAAGGTAGGCACCTTAAATTGCCCAATTTGTTTGGACTCGTTAGGTGATCTACGACCACCCTTGCCCCAGCAGAACGAACTAAGATATCTCGAATGAGGATATAGAATAGAACAAGGTAATCCGCAAGTGTCGAAAGAGCGGGTAATTCCATGTAAGGATGACAAAGGTAGGGCATTTCCCATTTTTATAGGAACTTCTGTACCAGAAACAATGGTATCTCCAATTATAGCCCCTCTGGGGTGTAAAATATATCTCTTCTCACCATCCCCATAGTGTATGAGACAAATGTATGCATTTCGATTAGGGTCGTATTCTATGGTTACGATTCTACCATATATGTCTTTTTCATTCCGTCGAAAATCGATTTTACAGTATAGACGCTTATGACCTCCCCCTCTATGCCTTGCGGTAATGATTCCTCTGGCATTACGGCCTTTACCACAATGACGCTGTCCATAGATCAAATTATTTCGTGGATTGGATTTCACTTGATTGTCTACGGCTCCATTGCGTGTGCTCGGGGTAGAAGTTTTGTATAAATGTATCGCCATGCTATTAAGTATTTTGATTTAAGTTCTTTTCTTTCTAAGAGGTGGAATAGAATAACCCGATAGTAAGGGCAATTTGTTTTGCCCAATTAATTGCATCTGTATCACTATCAAATAACTCATCAGTGACGAAATGCGTACTGTAATCAACACCATCACCACCGAACCGCTCCAAAGGAACCTAACGAAAACAACGAAAACAATGTTAGCTTAATCTTAAATTCAAACGTCTATCAAAACCGACTGAACCAAGGGACAGGCGTCTGAAATTTCCGTTTGGACCATGGAAGAAACAATATTAATAATAACAATAAATAATAATAATAATAATAATAATAATAATAATAAATAATAATAATAATTTCATTTTTAATTAATTAAACAATAATCAGTAATAATAATAATAATAATATTAATAATAATAACAATAAATAATAATAATAATAATAATAATAACAATAAATAATAATAATAATAATAATAATAATAAATAATAAATAATAATAATATTTTTTTTGCACAGTCGTCTGAAATTTCCGACTCACCCAAGGGTGAGTCGTCTGTAGCAGACGACGCACCCAAGGGTGAGTCGCCTGTAGCAGACGACTCACCCAAGGTTGAGTCGCCTGTAGCAGACGACTGTGCCAAAAAAATGCGCAAAAAAAAAATTTACCTCCGCCATCGTCGACGGCACTTCCTGGTCGCCGGCAGACATCCGCGGCCGTTGCTTGAGTGAATGTTGATGAAGGTTGGGTATGAGAGTGGGTGGTAGAGAGTGGGTGGTAGAGAGGGAGAGGATGAGTGAAAATTTAAAAAAGGGCAAAATTGGAATTTGGGGGGGCGGTAGATAGTAATTTGGGGGCGGTATTTAGTAACACCCATAATTATTTCTCCCCACAAAAAAATCAACCCATATCAAATCCAACGGCTTATAAATAATGAGTTTCTCATCTCTCAACCCCCAGCCTTAGGATTCAATGCAATGTAAAAACAAAACGGACCATGTGAGTAACTCTTGGACTGACCTAGAAAACCAACAGATAACATTTAAACCAGACTATACGAAACAAAACAAATTAAGCTGAGCCCAAAAAGTAAATGCCAAAGCCCGAAAGAAAAAAAAAGTTGAGGTGACGTGGCAAAGGGCAAAAAGCCCTTCCCCCCACCACACCCCCCCATCCCAATATAAAGATCGCTAACCTCTCAACCAGCTCCCCTCACGCTAAAATATCTCACAATCTCACAACACACAGAGAAGAGAGAAAAAGTTTGAGGAGAGAGAAAAAAAAAATGGCGGAGAGTGACAGGATGAAGGGAACGGTGAAGTGGTTCAATGACACCAAGGGATTTGGTTTCATCACTCCCAACGATGGTGGTGAAGATCTGTTTGTTCATCAATCCTCGATCCAAACCGAGGGTTTCCGTTCTCTCGGAGATGGTGAGGAGGTTGAGTTCCAGATCTCAACCGGTGATGACGGTCGTACTAAGGCTGTTGATGTCACTGGCCCTGGTGGGGCTTCTGTGAAGGGGTCCACTCGCGGAGGCAGTGGCGGCGGAGGCGGTGGTGGGTACGGTGGAGGTGGTGGTAGTTACGGTGGAGGAGGTGGTTACAACGGTGGTGGTGGAGGTGGAAGAAGGTCTGGCGGTGGAGGTGGTTACGGAGGTGGCGGTGGCGGTTATGGAGGCGGCGGTGGTGGTTACGGCGGTGGCGGCGGTGGTGGATGTTATAGCTGTGGAGAACAAGGACATATGGCTAGAGAGTGTCCATCCGGTGGTGGTGGCGGTGGTAGGTCTGGTGGTGGCGGTGGTTATGGAGGCGGTGGTGGTGGAAGCTGCTACTCATGTGGTGGGTCTGGTCACTTTGCTAGGGATTGCTCTAACGCTTCTCGTTGAACGTTGATGGCGGCTGGTTTCTGATTTAGGGTTTTATGAGTCTAATGGGTTTGTGTGGTCTTTTTTTTTTATTATTATTTTTAATTTTATGATGATTAGGTCTTTGAGAGAGAGAATATTTTGGGTAGTTGTTAGGGGGGTGTTTAATGATACCCTCTTTTTTTTTCTCTCTCCAGTTATGTTCTATGTTACTGCTTTACTAGTCAGATCGGATATGGTTGATGATTCGATTTTTGGTATTTGGAGTCTGTTTCTCTCTCTTCTGATGGTGATGGGTGTTGTTATCTTATCAGCTGATGGTTTTATGGTGTCTCTGGATGATGATGATGAAAGGGTGTTTGTTTCATCATCATCATCATCATCGTTTGCAAGTGTCTTCGTCTTTGGGGGGTTTACTGAGAATTCGAGATTGTGCAAATCTTTGTTCAGATCTCTGTTTATGAAAGTGTTAATATATCAATGAAATTATACTTCCCTGAAAATATCTTGCCTTTTCTTAATTGTTATTTTAGTACTTATTTTATTTGTTAATTATTGATTGATTCTTCTTAAAAGATTTGATATTATTTTGATTTGGATTATATTATTCTATCATGTCAGATGCTATCCATGGATCGTTTCATAGTGGTTGTTTGTTACCGAAATTGGGTTTAAATAATTGTGATAAACTTTGTTTTGTTTTTATGTTGTTGGTGTTTGTAATGGTTATGGACATGTACATCGATGAAATCAATGACTCATTCATTCTAATTGGTACTCAATTTAATTGGATGGCTCTTGGAATTGTCAATCTTGTAAAGAAAGAGAAAAACATGCAATATTATTGAGAAAGTAATTGGCTAAACCCGTGGGCGTATTGTTTAATGCATGTAGAGGCACCATAATCTACCTTTTCAAGGACTGTTTAACTTATTCTACGGGAACACTAATTAATGATGATTCAGTGTTTTGTCAGATAATTAATCTAGTTTATGTTATCGAGAGTAGTATTAATAGTTCTCATTGAGATGTTAAATTCTTGTCGTTGATGGTTTAGGCGTTTGATTCACCTTAATTTTACTTAAATTCAGTTCAGTCCAGTTCAATTTATAAGTAACTTTAACACTTATTTAACTTTTTATTCCGAAATAATTTAATGATGATAATTATGTGGAAAGATCTCAAAGCAAACTTTCAAATGAGTCTAATATTGACTATGTTTGGACAAATTTTGAATGGTTAACGGATAAGTTTAAAAAATCAATTCAGTTCAGATCAGTTCAGTTAAAATCAGTTTATCCAGGTGAATCAAACGGAACCTTAACGAAACCTTAGCGAAGGCTAAAAACTGTAATCAATGGGGGGGGGGTGTTTTACATTGGTACTTTGGTAGTTGAAAGGGAATCAAATGAATGAATACAAAAGTGTGAAAAGGCAAATGGTATTGTGTTACCAAGGAGTAAAAATGCAACATTTTAGGCAAGGTCACATATCATAGAGTATATATTGGGGTTATGGGAGCATCAATGTGATGTTTCAGTAGTCCCAAATTTGGGCAAAAGATTGAACCAGATCAGATGCTATGCAGAGTGGAAAGAAGTGGTGGTGGTGGTGGTGGTACTGGTACTGCATTATGCATAGCATTGATACTCTCTCATAAGTGGAGTAGGGGCAGAAGCTGATACCTTCCCAAAAGAATAGGGTATATTTCTCCTTTTCTGTTTGACCAGTCTTCCATATCCCTCCTACCTTGTCCAGGTCCTTCCCTGATTTTCTCCCTTTATTTTACTTCATTTTCCGTTCTCTTTTTAATTTACTATAACGATAATCACAAAAACTTGGTAAAACGGTGATTACTTTTTAGTGGATTAAAGGCTCATTGTTCATAATACGTGACTCCTATAATAATCCTATTTTTTTATGAGTTGGTCACACACAAGACTTAATCAACAATAATACTACTTGTTTGTGAATATTTGAATTTCTCTTGATTTTGGCCTAGTAAAAACTAAAAAGGCCTAGACTTTCCCTAATCTAGGCCTTAAATACACAAGATTGGAATAACAGAGTGCTAGCTCGGGGCTCACTAAATCCAATTTTCACTACATAACACCTTTTTTTTCTTTTCTTTTTTTTAAAAAAAATAAAATAAAAATTGGGGCAGCTAATTTGAGTCCCAGCTGACCGAGTCTTGAACATCCAACTTTTAGCATGTATTCTGTGAAGCATGTAGGCCATGGTGGCATGGGATAGTTGGTAGATAGGAGAAAGATAATGAGATGTGGGCAGGAGGAAGGAAGGATACATCTAATTACTACCTTACCTAGCAGCATGTCTTGTGTGGACTTAGTCTACCATGGGCTAAGTAATTTTAAAGGGTGGCTCCAGGTGAAGTAAAGGGTGGCTACATGTAAAGTAGGAGGGCGGCTCCAGGTGAAGTAAGGGGTGACTCCAGGTAAAGTATGGGGTGACTCCAGGTGAAGTAGGAGTGGTGCCAAGTAAAAATTTGAGGAGTAACTCTAGGTGAAGTAGGGGTGACTCCACTTTTAGAGATGGTAGCTCTAGGTGAAATAGGGGGTGACTCCAAGTATTGGTCCACCATGAACTAAATCCACACAAGTTTTTGTACTTCCCTAATTAACTTACTAGTGTAATTGAGTTTGCCAAAAGTGGGCCCCATATGCATTGTAACATAAATTAAAAGTGTGCTTTTAACTATTTATTACCCAACAATTACATCAAAGTAAACGCTACCTTGTTCCACACATTAACCACTTTCAAGCAATTAGTTTCCATCCTTTTTGTATGATAGATGCTGATGTCCCCAATTAGCCCATCTAAGCAAATTTTGGGAATCGCTTATGTATCAACATTTTAGAAACTCATATTTATGTACTTATTTTAGTGTGTAATCTTTTTCGGTGAATGGAATAGTATTTTGAGAGAGAAAAAATAGATACTAATTACGAATAAGTGGAGAACAACACATTCTATGCCTATTTTTGAAAAAGAGGAGCTTAAATCACCCATTACTTTATATGATTTCAACCCTTAGCTATGGAAAGAAATACGAGTAAAAGTTTTGTGTAAAAACGGGTCAAGTTTTTAAGGTCCAATTTTCACATGGATTTTCTTTGCTAGGAGTTCAGGATAGGAGTCATCGAAGATTTCTTTGCTAGTGATTATTTTTTTTAAAAAAAGATAGAGTCATCCAGGATTTTTTTGCTAGTGATTACGAGTATGAAAAAAGGATGGAGTTCACTGAGTCAGCGATGTGGATAAACCTCGTACATTCAAAGTGGCCCTTGTAGAAGTGTCCAGTGTACGCTTAATGGGTCCAGATTATAAGTGGGCCTGATCAAACCATAGGACCCACGGGATTATGTGTATACCGGAGGGGCAAGCGTTTATCAAGCCCAGTTTGTGGGTCGGGCCCTTGGTCACGGATTTTTTATAAGCACGTAGGAGTACTAGAGTATCACTCCAATTACAAAAACTTGTGTGGACTTAGTCCATAGTAGACCAATATTTGAAGTCACCTCCTACTTCACCTAGATCCACTCCCCTCTAAAAGTGGAGCCATCCTTCAAAATTACTTCATCTGGAGCCACCCCTCAAAATTACTTCATCTAAAGTCACCCCCTACTTTACTTGGAACCACCCCCTATTTCACCTGGAGCCACCCTTCAAAATCCACACAAGACATGCTAATAATAAATATTCTTTGAACAAGTTTTTATCCATTACAAATATTGAGTAGAAAATAAGTTATTAGCAAATTGATTAGCCGGAAAGGACATCATTTCATGTGTTACACAAAAATTCATATGAGGCGGCCTCATATATGAGATTGCCTCATAAGTTATAAGAGAGTTTTTGTGTATATTAACCATTTGTGGACACATGTTTTTTCAAGGAATTTCATTTACTTATAGGAGGTGTGGTTGAGTGGTAAGGACTCATTCATCCTTAATTAAGGTCGAGGGTTCGAATCTCACCTTGGGTATGGAGTAGCTTTAATTTCTTGGCCAGCTGTTCCACTCTTTGAGGTGCTTACAAGTCAGGGCGGGGAAATAGTCATTGTAGTTGACGGTGGATACCCTTGGTCGTGAACCAAAAAAAAAAAGAAAAAGGAAATGGGACCACCAGAGCTCATCTAATTCCTTGAGGTCTTACTTTTTATAGAAAAAGGGAAAATAATAAGAAGAATGTAGAATCCATGAAAGCTAAGTTCCCATTATTTTATGGATAATGGAATGAGGCTTGACATCCTTCGTGAATCAGGTGCCGGGGTTGTTGGCCCCTTCGCCATTATTGAAAAGGATTGTTTTTTGGGGAGGAATTGGTTTATTTTGTTGTTGTGCTCGATATCTTAATGGGATTTGCGCCTAGAGATAAACGTTATAATCATAGAATTGAAAGAGCCTATAAAAAAGATTCTCAAAAAAATCCCGTTCATCAGATCCTTGCACCTGCAGCTGAATAACCCCATCATGATGATTGATGAGTATAGAGTATGCTTTTCGTTATCGTGCCCATGTCTTATCGTTTTCATGGTTAATTATACTTACTTACTTACTAGTGCCCAATCCCACGCTTCCTTCTCGTTCTCTCTCCAAATTGCAAGTAACTTATACAATTCCCTGGCACGCCCAATTTGGTTCTTGTTGAAAATATATACTCATGTAACTGTCAAATTGAATTTAATCATGTTGTGTATGTGTGCGCACGTGTTAATAATACTCACAAATAATCTGAAGACATATTGGTCGAGATAAGAGTTATATATGAAGAAAAGAGACAATATATCCATTGTGGAGAAGCCAAGCCAATATTCATCACGAAATTACACATACCCTCAAATACGTACTCATACACAACATTCTCAAAATCCTTAATAGGCATCCAACCTAATCAACTTTCCTCTTCTGCTTCATTCACTACATTTCCTCAATTCTACCACACCATCCACCCACCAACCCACCACACCATGTAAATGAAATGACATTTGCTTCTATATATGTTGGGGAACTTGAGTAGTGTTTGGTGGAGATTAGTTGATGGCAAACCAAAGGCATTACATCATCATGTACTTCGCCTCTGAACTTTGAACCATGTCCATGGTCTATGTGATTGACTACTAGTTCCTGGCGTGGTTACATAAAATTGATCAAAGGTGGTGGGTATGGTTGAGGCTAGCCGCGGAAGGTGGAGGAGCAGTTATATTGACCAAATGAGAAGGTGGTGGAGGGCATTGGTAACATTTTGTGAACAAACCAAAGGTGTCAATTTGGTGAACAAAGTTGACCATGCTAGCCCAGCCACCAAACCCAAACCCAACTACAAACACCCACACTACTACAAATATGTTGAACACAAATGCCCCTGTCCACCTACCCACAAACTTAGGTGGTTGCTCCACTGCATTCTGCATAAGTTAACAAACATGTAACACATCATCAGTACTTAATTTCACATAAGATATATACCTGAAAGAAATAAAAAGCTGATCAAAGGTAAACATAGATTATATCATCTCCCTTTTAGGTCCCACAAAAGAATCAAATTCTCTATCCAGTACCAATATATGTCAGATGTATGTGAAGAATCAATGCTTTAACCAGGTTTGAGGTACAGGCTTAATGGCTATGGCAGTTGAGGCAGCTGGCATGGCATTCATGCTTTTGGGACTATAAGAATTTTCACCCTTCCTTTTTTTCATTTATGGTACCATTGTAGTACTAGTAGGCATGCACTAGCAGTAGCTAGCGAGAAATGAAACTAGTTACTCATACTGATGATAACCACATTAAATTGTTGTAAGTAGTACTAATCCATTTTTTAATGATCAATGTTAGGATATAGTTAGTGAGAAACGAATTAATTAGTACCTCGCGGGCAGCAGCAGTGCGGAAGGTGAACATATGAGCTAAGGCGGGGATGATGTAGACGGTGAAGCTAACAAGAAGTGATCCGACGCTGGAGTTGATGGGTCCGAAGAAAGGGAAAATGATAGCCAAGAACCAAATTGGGATGACCACAGGTAGCCTAGCTGCAGCCCTTTTGCACATGCTCTTACAGTCGTGCAACCCGATTGCCTTCTCCCATACAAAATACAAGGGTGTGCAGGCAAACCCAAATGTTATAAACTGCATAGAAATTCCATTATTAACCACGAAGAATTGTTAGTCAATGACCATAAATTAAATCAATCAAGCATATACTATGTACTCCGTAGTATATTGCAAGCTAGGGCAATAAGACATCAAATGTATCGTGCCTGATGGATGAGCATGAGGATGACAGCCATGTCACGGAAGGGGGAGCGAGGGAGGAGAGCAAATGCATTGGAGTGGTCAAGTAGCATGTCTCCGAAGGCCCAGTATACTGCTGATGCCGATGGGAGGGTCAGAGTAAGCACGTAAAGAGTTGCTAGCAAATATATGGCCTTGAACTTTTGTGGCTTCCACATTGCGTGCATTATCTCCCTGCACCAAAATTTGAACTGATCATCAGTATAATTTCTTTAGCAATTCCCAATCCCAAAACCCAAACACTTTTAAGTTTTAACTGACCACTGCTACATATTTCTCCTATCTCAATTTTCAAGTATGACTGTATTCTATTAATACATTGAGACTTTTGATTAAGTTGAAAATTTTTCTGTCCCCAACATTAACTGTTAATTTTACTATTGTTACTTCTTTGAGAGGATTATACTACACTTTGTGGGCATCTATTAATTAGTCCAGTCCAGTCCAGTCCAGCATGCTAGATGAGGAATTTTCATGAGTATATAATCATCACAATTCACAACAGTATCTTGATTACTTTGCCTAGGTGTTGTAATACCATTCAAGCTGTACAATAGCTTAATGTCTCTTAATATGAGTAATGGATAACCACGGCCTCTCTCGCTAGGTTGCTTATATCTTGGCCTCTCTAAACTCCGCCTATGTGATGTAGAATTGCAGTCTACAGTCTTGGTGGTGGACAACACCCCATTCTCCCAAGTCCTTTGTTCATATGCAAGCCTAAAAGGAAGACCTCGGGAAAATAAAGTAGCTCTAAAACAACATATTTCCAATATCTGATTGACTAAGTTCAAATTAAAACTAGACCAGACCAGCTACAAGGTTTATGTTATTGTGTATACTGAAAAGTAAAAAGGGAAAATGGTGTATGCTATTTTCTCTAGTTTGACAGGAAATTGTAACTTTTAAGTACAGAGGAATCTCAAAAGTCCATGAAATGGGCCAGGAGATCAGAGGTTTATCATCAACAGTACATTTTCTTTTACCATAACAAGATACAGAGATGCAGGGCAAAGGTAAATTACATACAATATGGGGTGGTTGTAAAAAGATAATTCCTTTAATGATAGAGCCAAATTAGCTGGATCCCATTTAAAGTGCCAAACATAAGAAAGGCAAGAACTAGAGCAGGAAACTAAAGAAAAAAAGAGGTCTAGCTTTCCACATTTGACAGTTATAAAACAAAAAGTTAGGTTGCCCAAGAACACAAAAAAAAGGAAGCCTTTTTCTGCTTCCCACGCCAGACCAGAATTTGTTTATAAATTGACATAATTGATTTACTTGCCACTCTATAAGAATACAAAGATTTACTATGATTATGAAAAGAAGAAAAAAAATAATAATAATTTGCATTTTCATATAAGTTACATTTATATGCACTCTGGTGGGTACGTGTTATATGATAAGGATGGGTCACCAAATGAAACCATGGTCATCAGAAAAATGTCTAAAGAGAATCATGCAGGGTCATTTTCGATGTAAAAGAAGAATTACTCTACTGTATAAACAGTGGCGGATGCAAAAATCAAGTCAAGTGGGTTCACCCTTTGTAATACATAAGATAATTCTCAATTATTGTATTGAAATTTTTTAATTTATAATAAAAGATTTTTTAACAAAAAAATAAAATAAAAATTCAAGCAGGTTTGGCAGAATTCAATCTCTGAAGAATGGATCCGCCACTGTGTATAAATAAACTAAAATGACAGATTAGCCCTTGGGAAGAAGACCAGATCTAAGGTTAAGTTTGACCAATTGGAATTATGCAAAGACAAGAATATTGGTAAGAAGAAAGGGTTTGTCTTACACAGTAACAGCATGTCCTCCGAATGTGTAGAGAATGTTTGTGGCCCCTGTGAAGTATAGTACCAACTTGGTCGGCCCTGAGTGCTTAACACCCTCAACCTAACACAAACAGTAACGTAATTCTTCATTAGTTTAATTAATTATCTATTAGCTAATCAAAATAAATATATATACTCATGTTACTAATACAGAGAGGACTGGAGTGTTTAACAAGATAATTAAACATTATTATAGTATTCTACATACACTGTTATCAAGTTGTGTAGTACGTACTGTCATGTTGACAGCTTTGGTAAAGTTGGATTCTAACATAGGTTTAGGGACTAGCTTAATACTAATAACACGACACCATAGATGAGAGATTAGAGTTAAAAACAAAGGTAATTAATCCAAATTAATTAAGCGGCACGTGAGATCACATGGCTTCTAGTGCATGAGCGAGCATCCCATGCAACCACGGGTTGGCTTGAACAAGTTTGGAATATACACAGAGAAACATATATTTGCCTAGTGAACAAACCGAAATCATATTAATTGGACTAAATTAATCTTATTAAAACCCAGCGAAATTAATTAACTTCTTAACATTATTATCCCACTAATTAATTAAGTTGGTTAACTTTTAGATTTTTGTAATAAAAAGTCGTCGTCGTGGTGATCATCATCATATATATAGTGGGGAGTGGGAACAATTAAGTAGACTCCTGATTAACAGGAGTGCTTTTAACAAAAAAAGGGATCAAATGGGGAGCATATTGCATTGTTTAGCAAGGCAAACAATAGAGATGGAACATTAATTGGCTTTAGATTAATTAAAATTAGTCTAACTAACTTTACATGTAACAAAGAAAGATTATGCCTTGCAACTTATTATTGTTAGCTAAAAGAGACCAGCCTAAACACAATTAAGTGCATGTAAAAAGTAATCTAAAGAAGGACAAAATAAATAAATAAAGAAAGTAAAGTACCTGGCCATGAAGAAGGGAGGCAATGGCAAGATACCAAGCAGTGTAAGTGGTCATGACCAAACCAAGGAAAGACCAAATTCTGTAGTTGTGAAAGGATGGAATAAACACAGTGGTTGCACAGCATGCCCCAAATATGTAGGTCCATGTCCTCTTGTCCAGATTATCATTTATGTAATATATGTTGCTGCAACCAACCCCATTATTTTGAATCAATTAACATACACTTTTATTAATTAATAGAAGCTACAGTATATATATATATATATATATATATATATATATATATATATATATAGGTAGGAAGAGATAATGGATGGATACCTTGCACAGGCAATGAGCTGAATGACAGATCCAAAGAGAAGAAACGTAGAGTTAAATGCCAAACCCACGTTCCTCCAGTGTTTTCCTAGTAGCCCGTCTAACACCTCAAACCACTACAATCATATATATTCCCAAACATTTCATTAATTAACATGGAATAAAAATGGCTTATAGTGTTTGTCACAAATTAAAGAGTATTTGTATTAGGTGTAAATGTAATTATATAGATACCTGAATGACATGATTCCTGAAATCAACCTTTTCTCTTTCTTTCCTAGTTCTGTACTCAACATAGAGTATACTAATGAGATATGCAGTCCAACTGCCGAGAATGCCATACAAGAGCTGAAATATTATTCCTGATAGCATCCCTAGTTGTGAGAACGAGTATGGCAATGTCAATAGCACCTGTGCTACCTGTATGTATGTATGTATGTATGTATGTATGTACCATTAATTAACAATGCAATGCAACCCAATTAATTAATTAACCATCAAGCAAGGAAAACTAATAAATGGAAAATCATGAATATTATGAATAGTCACTCACCTGATTAGAGGCACAACTAAACCAAGCATCATAAGTGGAGCCACCGTGCCACAAGAAGTTGGAGAGAGAAGATTTGAAGCTCTTGCTGGGGTTGCCTTCGTCTTTCTCCATTTCTATGTAGTTTCCTATTATCACTGTACCCTCAACCTCCTTTTCCATGGCCACCTTGTCTGAACCATTAGCAGCCATTTTCTGTTTTTGTATGTGTCCTGTGTCTCCTACTAATTAATTGTTTTAACTTGTTTTCTCTCTCTAAAAATCGATCTATTATTAGTACTTTAGCTTGTAAAATGAACTAATTAATTGTAGAGCTTGCTCATGTGCTAGGGTGTGTGGGAGTTTGGTTGTGAGTTGTGATGAGGAAAATTGAAATGTGAAGGAGAGTTAAGGAAAGAAGTTATGGTTAGGATACAAGGTATTTATACAAGACAACCCGCTTTCTTAAAAGATGTAAAGTTGTTGTCTTTGCCTAAATTTTGGGCATATTCATCCTACAAAATCAATAACAAAAAAAAAAAAAAAAAAAAAAAAAGGAAAAAAGAATTTCTATTATACTCTATTCATTTATTATATTATTGTAAAGGTTTATTGTTGGTTTTTACTATACTACTGGTGGCCTTCGAGCTTTGTTTGGGAGATTCGTTCTTTTCATTTTTACGTTTTTTTTTTTTTTTTTTGTGTGGTTTTTGGCCGTGGGATTAAGAATTTTGTCTGGTAGCACTAATTTGAAAGAGGAAACATAATAATCATAGGGGGTAATGCCAAATTTTGGATGATAATAAATTAAGTGAGAGCGTGAGTGGCTTCTCCACACGAGCGGGGCTCTCTCTTCCCGAGTTTATGATTGTGTTTCACAATTTGCATAAACTAAATCCTTGATCATAGGGGAAGAATTAACAAATAATCAAATAATATATTTCTAAATTCACTTTCAAAGACGTAAGCAAAAATGTATGGGGTGTTTGGAAAATGGGAATGAGAAACTATGGGGATGGGGATGGGATTTGGGTTGAGTGGATAGGGAATTTGTACAAGTAATCTCACTGTCTCATTTGTTATGTGGGTATTAGATTAGGGAATAGATTAGGGATTCTAAAGTTAGTTTACCAAAATGCCTTTAAATAAAAGAGGAGACAAAATCTGCAATCATTTATAATAGGCATGATAGTAATTTGACTGTTAAAATCCTTATCTCACCTCCAATTACCAGGCCCCTATGGGATTAAAAACATGGGATAAGAGGCGTTTTTATTCCCATCCCCACTCTTCTCTATTCCCCATCCCTGACACCAAACATGAGATTTTACAATCCTAATTTTCTAATTTCTATCCCTACCTCTTATTCCCACTAAACAAACGCAAAATTCATTCTTGTTGGAGATTCATATCATACTCTACTAATTTATGTTATCTACACGTCCAATCAAATATTAAAAGGATTTATGAGCTCTTTTATATTTTTATATATGGCATATAATCTGATAATAGTGTTTTATGGCCTGACAAAATGACAATAACATTGCCTACATGATATATATCCGTTATTGATTTGATGTTTTCTTTATTTTTTTCACAAATTTCCTTTTTTATAGTTATTTTGATCCAATTTCTTATCATATACTGTACCCACCACCCTGTAAGAGAAATTATTCTTTGCTATAGAAGGCTTAAGTTAGAATTTCTAATCAAGCAATCTCTACTATGATTGTTGTATGTGATGTTTGGTACTTTTGTTCCATATTTTCAATTCATTCACTTTCTTAATGGGTTGTTATAAATAGAAAAAGAATAGTGTTGGTGCATCTCACTATTCATTGAGATATTCGAGTGCAAACTTCCCTCGGATTCAGGCAAACTGATGCAAAGCATAATTGCATCACAAAGTTTGTAAACATTTTTCCAGTCACCTTGAACAGAGTATATCAATAAAATAAAATAAAAATAAAATGAGGCATGACACTGTTTTATATGCATTAGAACACCCCCGCATAAGACAAAATGACACGTAATTATGATGTCACTAAGTACGTATTACATAAGATATTAAAGCATAACCATAACTTAATTGAAATGTTATGATGTAAAAGGTGTATAATAATATATGGTAGAAATTAAACACAGGGAACAAATTTGACCAGTTATAAAAAGGTGTATAAGAAACAAGGTTTAGGCTCTGTTTGATTCACCTTAATTTTACTTAAATTCAATTTAGTTCAGTCCAATTCAGTTCAGTTTAGTTCATGTGTAACTTTATTACTCATATAATTTTTTATTTCGAAATAATTCCATGATGAAAATTATGTCATCGGAAAGATCTCAAAGCATACTTTCAAATGAGTCCAATATTGACTATGTTTGGACGAATTTTAAATGGTTAACGGTCAAGTTTAAAAAATCAATTCAGTTTAGTTCAGTTCAGTTCAGTTTAGTTTAGTTCAGTTCACATCAGTTTTATCAAGACCTTTACTTGGGGAGACAAAAATGGATAATGAAAAGGAAAGATATATATAAAAATTAAATTATTAAGATTAGAGTAATAAGGTAAGAGTAAGAGTAAGAGTGAAAGATAGAAATTATAACAAAGTAGACCAAATGATTGCAAGCAAACGGGCGTGGTCGCTTTTTTAACAAGAACAAAGTTGCTTTTCCTCACATGGCCCCTTCCTTCCCTTCCTTTCACATAAATCCTTCTGGACTTGGAAAACCCACTCCTCCTCCCCACTCCCCCAACAATCCCACATTGGCCTTTCCCATCACGGCCCAATACCCTATAATTTATCAAACCTCTATTTTTTTCCTCATCATTCTTTACCATATAAGTATATTCTAATTTATTTTTTTGCTCGTCAGAAATGAAGGTGCAAGTGAATGATGACTGAGACACCTCTCATTATGTCATATTCAAACTTTTATGTTTAACAATCAATATAACATAAATTTCAGCAGACACAACTCACAATGTATGGAGGATGGGAAATCAAACCCATGACTTTGCCTTATTAATAAAACGCTTAGGAGTAAATTTGAAATCACCGGACCACCACATTTTCAACTGAAAACAATAGGAATTATTATTGTGAATTTAATTCAAAAACATAAGTTGCATATAAAAGCTTTCAAATGTTAGACCAAAGCCTCCTATCACCCCCCCCCCCCCCCCCAAAAAAAAAAAAAAGGTTAGCTAGCCAGCGTTTACCTTACAAAAATAGGTAAGTAAACCAAATCTACGTGTCAAGATTCGAGACCTATACAAACAATGATTAATGAGCAAAGATCTTTCTATCAACCTTTATGCCTTTTTGTTAGTGTTGTAGTTTTCAAGTAATCTATAAACTGAATATACCTATTCAATTTCTCATCACTTTATTCATGTTCATCAATGGAAAAGAAAATAAGGATAGGAAAGAAGGAAAAAATGTTGGTTGTAAAAAGAAAAAGAAAGCTGCAGTGGAGAATAAATACAAAATGCAAGAGTACAAGAAAAATAAAACATGATGCCTACAGAATTGGTAACAGGAGTTGCATAAGCAATCACTGTTGGCATGCATGGAACTCACTGCTTTAGAGGAGAAACAGTAGTGAATTTGGAGGAGAAATTTGCTGTCAAGAAAAGATGTTACATTTCATGGTCCAAAAGGCTAGTTCAGTTGCTTCAATTGGATCTCGATCACTCAAATAAATAGGTTTTTGAAGCATATCTATTGGACTTGGAGGTACATTCTCACTTCAAAACAAACATAAGTTCATTAATTCCTTTGACCAGAAGTTTAAAAACACAACAAAACGAAATAGTCACCCCTTTTAATGCTCGATGTATTCTTATGTAGGGAGTTTTTTTGTCTTCCTTGGCTGGTATAGTTGGAAAATGCCAAATACACAAAATCTTTCTACATGGTTCATCCTTGATAGTTGATACCCTCGTGATCAAGTCCCTACGCCTACATATTTGGGTAGAGCTGTCAAAAGATGAGTCGACTCGGAAACCTGACCCCCTTTTCTAAGGTCCTGACAAAACTTTCTCAACCCGAACTCTTTTACAATCCAGTAAAGTGAACTAAAAAGTGAATTCGACCTAAATACCAATCTGTAATCGATCCGGCCTGAACCTGAAGTGATCTGACCCATAACATCGTTGGATCGACCCATTTGACAGGTCTATACGTTTGGTCATAAGACTCATAACAGGGAACTTATGTTGGTAAATTAGTAAACAGTGGTAAACCATAAAGTGGCATGCAAATACTTGTAAAGTTGTAAGTGAAAAAAACAAAGGGTGTAAAAAAAAAAAAAAAAAAGGGGGGGGTCAAGCTAGCTAGTTGGGAAAAATGGATTAATGATTGTCTGTGTTATTTCATAATTGTAAACCAAGGTAATGGGTAATTGATAATGGATTCTATATATTGCAATGGCAGGTCTAAAAAGTTTTAATGTTTAGTTACAGTGAAACATATTTATGGGATTTTGGGGTGTTGTTGTAGAATGGAGACCCACATTGTGGAATTTGATTCATTCCTTTAGTTTCTAGTCAAGCTTCTCTAGTCCTGAACTCCTGATGGGACCTGAAACATTCTCTGTTTTTTGTCAATTTGGATTTTGGACTACAATGGATTCATGCTTTATTTGCAGACCCTCAGCTCTTAGCACTTTAGCAGTGTGCTAGCTACTGAATACCATATCAGATTGTGGGATTGTGTAACTGGTCAGATTTTTTTTTTTTTATTTAATTTTTGAAAGTAATCTCGGATTGTCCATCAGTCGAGTCAAAAGTTTCTTTACTTTTTGATTTCGGAATGTAATAGACTAAAGCAAAATGACTCATAAAATTGTCGTCACTTCTTATTCATTGTAAAGTTGCTGATGGTCGTCGCACTTCGGATCTCGGGTCAATCCATTATGTTATAGTATATGCAAATGAAGACAATTTACCTGAAGGAAATTTATTGTTGAGATGAGTGGCAGGGCAAAGATAGATCATGTTACAGTGATACTATTATAAACCACTTAATTGTATTGGGCACAGAGATACTTGTATAATCATGATACTTACTCCATAGTCCAAAGACCGCAATAATATAAGTTATGTTGTTTATATAACGTTCTGAATAATAAGCATGCGATGGAGAAGGCGCCCACCACGTTATTTCCTTGAAGATGTGTAGGCAGAAAAAGACTGTAGTGTATCACGCTAAAGTGGCTCATCATCAACACTGAAATCCCCTTCCTTTAAAGACAAATAACCAACAACTTTACTAACTAATTAATCTTTGTTGTATGTATAGTGAGTATTTGTTATCATCAATAGACTATGATAAGGATGTGCTTATAACTTCTAACTTATAATCAGATCAGATTGGCTTCTCAATCGATCGCTAAATTTGGAGTGTTTTAATATAGAATGTTTCATATATACAGCCTTTTAAGCATGCATCATATATGTTTGTGGTAGCTAGATTTAGTGAAAGATTATGAATGCACATTTGCAATGATGGAATAAATGGAACCGGTTGGGTTTGAGGCAAACAACTAACATCATACTCCCAAGCATTAAGATCAATTTGGAAACATTTATTTGACAGGATGATGATGAATCTGATGTATATGTGGATCCTTTTGCTTGTTCTGATCATTCGATTTTGTTATGGAGATTGATTGATTGATGGTCAGCCCATCAGCATTTGCTTACAATTGTTGGCGCAGCGTGATGCATGCAATACGTTAAAGTTCAATTTTTCGTGGATATAATTCATATAAGTGAGGGGCCTCCATGTTGGATTCAATTTGAGGATCACAAAGTTTATTCCTGTCTTTAAATTGCATATCCCAAATACATTATTCAGAAAATTAATGAATGTGGAGTATTTAAGTTTACCAAGACCTTTGAGCTACAATGGACAATGGAGTAAAGTAGTACATTCAAGTATACTACCCAACTCATGCAACATTATTTGGTGTCCAACTTTGTATTCCTTTAATAATTAAAATTTTGGCGGTTATCATCGTACCAGGGCATTTGGTCTAGTGGTATGATTCTCGCTTTGGGTGCGAGAGGTCCCGTGTTCGATTCTCAGAATGCCCCTGTTTTTCACTTTTTTGCAAAAAAAAGTATAGTCGACATTACCCCTGTTTCTCTTTCAGAACTCTGCACTTTTTTTTTTTTTCCTTTTCTTTTTTGCTATAAAGACGCATGCAAATTGCAATAGTCCGCAAATGACACCAGATAAGCCAACCAATTTTTGAAACTCTGCACTTGACTATCCAAGAGGTGTTTGCTCACTGGTAAACAAGTTGGAACTTATACATCAGGTCACTCGAGGACTAGAGGCCATGCATTAAGAGGTGCCTCTTTACCAAACCAAAAAAAAAAAAAACAAAAAAACATCTGCACTTGGCTAATCACGATAAACTGATAATGGGCCCTTCTGATGAAGGCATGAGGCTGTGGCCATCACTGTGAAATGATGGGCCTGTCCATTTAATTTCGTAACTAGCCCTATTACTGTATACTTTAAAGTGTTATAAATAAAAAAAATCCGACCTGCCGGATTGAACCAGCGACCTAAGGTTGTGATGCTAATATGCTATTACATTAATTATCTGAACAAATCGGTTATGTGATTTTATTTCATGCAAGCACGTTTACAACATTTTCGACTCCAATTAAAAACGTGAGTTGAACAATAAAGAAAATTAAAATAACTCGGACCATGTCGCCTATAAGACCGCCTCAAGCAAGTTGAGACCTTCTCTATAGCCAAGCAAGACGTCATGCTTATTAGAGAGGGTTGAGGTCGCCTCATACAAATTTTTATGTTATTTTTTTCATGTCTTTTAACTTTGTAAGCGTGGTTTTCATGATTAAATTTTCAGGATTTAAATGAAATTATTATTATTTTTCTTTGCCCTTTGAAGTTAATAAAATATTTTTTATCGGCCCCTTTATCAGTATTAGTTGTATACTTGTATAGAGTTCTCATTTTTCTAAAATAGGGGTGGGTAAGAAAGGAAAAACGTTAAAAGCGTCTCTTCTTCAAAATAACTCTAAAATGTTAATAAAAATAAAGTTCTCATTTAACTCGTTCTTATCACCTAAACCCAATCTCCATAATTCACCATTGCTTTTTATCCCATGAAGCCAAATGCCAGCCCACCATTACTACCATGCTATTAAAAACAAATCTTCATGCTAGGCGATTAGTTAAGGTCTAAATATATACGAACTTTCTCGATGGAAACATATTAAATAGCGGTTACGTATATCAGATAATTAAAAGTTTATATTGATAAAAGGGTACTAGAGTAAAAACTTTACTATACTAATGGAGTTCAAACTCAATACCGTACTCATGAGATAAAGCAACACACCCATAAAAACAAAAATACACCCTTAATGTCTGATCTCATGGCCTTAATGTCTGATCTCATGGCCTCATGGTACTCTGATTTGTACCTAATTAAGTACACCAAAAATACAATAGATGTGAGTTTTAAAGCAATGGAGGTTCATTTACAAAATCAAACATGTCTGACTTTTAAAACCAAGTGGATGTCCTCAGACATTTGCCATACACCCTTAAGGACATAAGTCCAAGACACCGAGTACAACTAGTTCATTCTAACATATTCTAAAGAGCTCATTTTGCTTCTAGTTATAAGGGGTCACATTTTCAAAGAGAAACCCTTATACAATATTCTTCAAGCGCACAATTTTTTTTTTTAACGTTTGTTTTTGCTTCCCTAGATGCTACAACTTCAAATCATTCTCATATATAGTGTGGTCTCGTCTTCCTTCCCAAAAGCCTTGGTATCCCAAAATCATTGGTGAGGTTCTTAGTGATTAGAAATGACAAATGACTAAAAGTAGAGCTGTAGAAAGTTGATTCGATTTTTTTTTTTTTTTTTTTTTGGGTCTTTAAAAAACATTCTCTTACCCGAATTTGTTTACAACCCGGTAAAATGAACTAAAAAGTGGATTCGACCCAAAAATCAACCCGTAACTGACTCGCCCCGAACCCGATGTGTCCCAACCCGTAACCCGCTGGATCGACCCACTGTACTGGTCTAACTATAAGTCTATGAGTATTTAGTTAAGCTTCCTAGTGATTTCTTACCTTTGCAAAAGAAATAAAAAAAAAAAAGAAGAGCTTAATTCCAAATCTGTAGAAAGTGTTAACCAGCCAAGAAAAGCAAAAATTAAAAGTTATACTTACAATACTATTACCAAAGAAACTCAACCAAAAGAAAAAGGAAAAGGATAGAAAGAACAAGAAATCCAAGAAGAGCGCCAAGAGCAGAGATCGTGCTAATCTTTCTTTTTCATTTTTTCACAAAACTACTTTTCGCGGTAAAGTATCCCATTTCCCCTAACCCTCATCTCCCTAAATCAAACGGCCCACTATTCTTTCCCCTTCTCCCCCATTTTCTCTCTCCTCCTTCAATGGCTCGCATCTTTCTTTTTCTCTTCCTCATCACTCTCTCTCTCTCAGGTAAATCCCTAATTTCCCTCTCACTTCCATTTTATCTTTTTTTTTTTTTAAAATTATAATCTTTCCACTAAACTAATTGAATTTCAACAGAAATCCAAGCGGCGTCGTTTCGACTGGTAAACAAGTGTCGCTACACAGTATGGCCAGGCTTACTCTCCGGCGCCACGTCACCACCACTCCCAACAACAGGCTTCACTCTCAAGCCCAACCAAGCCCGAACCCTAACTTTCCCCAAATCCTGGTCGGGCCGAATCTGGGCCAGAACCCTCTGCTCCGGCGACCCCTCCGCCGGAAAATTCTCCTGCCTCACCGGCGACTGCGCCTCCGGTAAAATCCAATGTTCCGGCGCCGGCGCAATCCCTCCGGCAACTCTCGCTGAGTTCACCCTCAACGGGGCAGGTGGGCTCGACTTTTACGACGTCAGCCTCGTCGACGGATACAACCTCCCCATGCTCGTGGTGGCGCGTGGGGGCCACGGTGGTGATTGTAGTCCTACTGGGTGTTTGATTGATCTTAATTTGGCGTGCCCTAAGGAGTTGAGTGTGACGGTGGCGCGTGGAAATGGGAGTGTGATTGAGCGCGTGGGGTTTGGGAATGCAGTGGCGTGTAAGAGCGCATGTGAGGCGTTTGGTGCGCCGGAGTTTTGTTGTAGTGAAGGGTTCAATACGCCGGACACCTGCCGGCCGTCGGTGTATGCGACGTTCTTTAAAGAGGCTTGTCCACGGTCGTATAGTTATGCCTATGATGATAAGACCAGTACTTTTACTTGTGCTTCTGCTGATTATAACATCATTTTCTGCCCACCACCCTATACCAGGTATAATTCTTAAACCCTTATAATTTTTGTTGGAGGTTTTCTTTTATTATTGTTTGTGTTATTACTTATGTGTATTATGTTCATGGTAATTAGTTGTGACTTGTATTGGGTTTAATTACCAATAGGCCTCTTTGCTGAGCTCCTAGTTATTGCATACATCCGATGTTTACCCAATGCACACTCAAAAGCGTAGTGGAAAATAATTATTTGGGACTTGTGTTGCAATGTTGGTAGAGGATTCAAATGCAAATGGTCTTGGTGGTTCCTGAATATTCGCTTGCTTTCATGGATAAAGAAGATTAGGGTGACAATTATTGAATTTGATTGGATGTGGCCTGTGGGCTCCAAGTTGGGTTTGAATGCCTAGGGTGTTTTTATAACCAAATCTAATTTAACTGGATAATGACAATGTTTGGTCACTTAAGTGGAATTAGTCAAGACAAATGAAATGGAAGTGGAGAATGATTTAGACAGCTTAAGCTAGTTGTGCAAAACAATTATTGAAGTAGTATCATAATGTAGAGAGGTAGGTACTGGATTGGGTTGGAGGATTTGTGGCCCCGTTTATGATCAGTTTAATCTTTTCCTGGTCCAAATAGCAATACCTGGGTTTAAGCAGTTTACTTGTGATCCATTCATGAGGGATTTGTCTTGGTTAAGAAAGAAGCTATGAAGCTAAACTCCTGCCCACTTTCCCCTAGCCCACCATTGACCGACAGATCGATGGAAAAGGGCGAAATGTAAGAAGATGTAATCATGCAAATGAGCTTGAAGTTGAAGGGGTTAAAATCCCCCTCTCCCCGCCCTCAGGTTGGGCTTTTTTGTTGGGATGTTTCTTCTGTGCTCTTTTTAAGGAAGAGGGGGAGGCTTGTATGGGTAAGCTATAGATTGAGGGCATTAACAAAGGTATCCGTAAATGACGGCTTTCCTCTGTTTTGTTTGGTGGAAGTTTGGCGTGTTTTGGCCAAATATAAGAGATGGACAAAGTAGTGATAGCCAAACTGATATTGGTTTTTGTTGGTTTATCAAATCCAACTGATTGGATAGTGTCTGTATATGTCAGAAGCTAAATTTCTGATTAGCCTAATTTATGACTCTTGTATTTGTTTCAATGGTTCAACTCGAGAAGTTTGAAATAACCTACTTTTTTTGAGGACGACATGCTTCACATGTTCTTGAAATTGTCATTCTGCTCATGTGAGGCTCACTTCTTGGGAAATAGGTCTTGGGTTACAACTATCATTGTTCAAATCACTATTCCTTTTGCTCCCTTAGTTTCCATTCATTAATTTGAATACTATGGCTACTAACTCCTAATTATGTGGGAGTTCTGAAGACGGGTCTCTGTATATTCTGAACATCAAGTTAGCATGTTTTCAGATTTTTAACTGTGCAGTATGTTGGATTAATTATTGGAGATGTGTGAAGGTTGTTGAGGATGACATTGAAGCAAAACTAATCAAAGAGATTAGCAGAAGGTAGAATTGCATTCTGTAAACTTAGCCAATCAAAAGCTTGTCCTATCTTCTTTTTCTTCTTCGTCATCTTCTCCTGGTGGAGGGGTTTCCATTTGCTCTTACTGTTTATAAGGTTAATATCGTTCAATATTTGTTTTTCCTCAGAATTATGAGAAAGGAAAATAATTTTGCACATCATGCTTTGATTAGATCCATCAGGACTATGTGTGTATATGAAGACTTTCCTGTTTCTGGTGAATTTTTTTAATGGAACTCCTCATCAGTATTTTTTTTTCTTCTTTCTTTTTGTTGATTTATGAATAGCCTCCCTCTTTTGAGGGAAATAATACTTGAACCCAGGTTGTTGTTGGGGACAAGTGGAACGTTTGCCACTACGCTACCCACCCCAAGCTCAACTCCTCAGCTTTGTACGTGTTCCATCTTGCAATTACTTGAGTGAAATAAGCAATTGATCCATACATAGTATATGTTATTTGATTTAGATATCACTCGGGGTTAGTTGATGCTGGATTAAGGTACGGAGAGATGAAAATTACTGGATGAAGTGTGTGACTTGATCTGTTAATTACGCCGAGTTAGCCTTGAGGTCTTATTACTCCTAGTGCAACTAGAGCTGTCAAATAGGTCAGGTCGTGTCGTGTTCGTGTCAAGGTTAAACTTGTCGAGAATGTCTTGACCAAAACCTAACACATTTATTAATCGTGTCGAAAATCCTTGACCTGCACCTGACCTGTTTAATAATCGTGTTACCTGTTTAATGACCGGTTAACCCATTTGTCTTTACTTATATTTTAAACTAATTGAAATATGAGAAAAAACATTAAAATTTACCTAAACTAAAAGTTCTAACCAAATATAGTGTACATTCAATAGCCTAAAAGTATTAAAATGCTCAAGATAGGTGAGATTCTATTACATTATTTACTTGTTACAAATTACTTGAACTTAAATTTGACAATTCTAATTAAACGGGTTGTAAGCAGGTTGCTTTCGTGTTGGAAATCTCAACCTTAACCTAACCCATTTAACTAAACGTGTTACTCGTGTCAACCCATTTAATTAAACGGGTCGAAACCTCTTAACTTTACCCGCTACATTCGTGTCCGGTTCGTGTCGTGTTGTCGTGTCGTGTCAGCTTTTGACAGCTCTAAGTGCAACGGACTCTAGGTTGATGCCTAATGTATTAATAGATATTTACTAGACTAGGTCCTTTGTTTTCCTTTTATTGTTTTTTCCGGAGGGTTGGGAGGGTGAGGTGGTGGTGGAGATTTGGAGTGGTGGGATATTCTACAAATAACTTGTTAGCATACATTTATAAATTTAAAGCTTTACGACTTTTCACGTAAGCTACATGCCGACTTATTCTCTCCTTCCTGAGTCGACCAATGCCATATGACCATAGGCTCCTGCAGTCCTTCTATTTGTGAAAATGGGAACAGTGAACACCAGGATGTCCTCTATTTTAAGCAGGAAATTTTGCATTTCACTTTAGGCTTTAAACTGTTGGATTAGGCTGCAGCTCGAACCTATCTGACTGAATTCCTGATCAACTATCTGGTGATCAACTATCCACGAGGGTACCTCTAATCTATGTATATGAAATATTTGTTGAATTTTTCTGGAGGGCATGCAAGGGCAATGCATTCACTATCTCAAGCATACATGTAAATTTTCAAGCTATTCTGTTTTGAGTAATATCTACCACTCGTGACAGTGCTTCAATTTTTTTTGCAGCCAAAAGTTGCTTGGTGCACGGAGAATGGCCGGAGAACTACCATTAGTGAACAAGACAATGATGTACTTGCATTCAGCAAGCCGAAAGGTGTCTTCAGGTCTGACTGTTACCCAATTCCTTGCTGGTTGCATACTTGTTTTGAGTGTTGTTTTCTGGGATCTGATTGTGTAAATCTCTTACTAATATATGGGAACTTTCAGGCCGGTAGTGAAGAGAAGTGGGTTGTCATCTTTGACCCCATTGATGTACCAGTTCCTTTCACCTTTCACCATCTGTCTTTGATGCCTTCTATTTGGAACTTCAACCACAATTCGGGTAAAGATGAGTGATTCCACGTCTCGTGTAATTTGAAGAAAATAGCCTGGCTGATGTGTTTCTGTAAATACCATACTTCTGGGGTTTTCTCTTTTTGAATACGCTGCCATAAGTGGCTCAATTTTTTTGAATATAGTTTTGTTACCCCCAAAGAATAGGATGTAACAAAAGTACTGAAGAATGTCTGGCATATGAGATATGTCCAATTAAACAAACATTTGAGAGTTTTTTCAACCTGGCAGATTTTGGAAGCTCATGTGTTTTGTACTCGGTGAAGTATACATTTCTGATTTGCAGCTTTTATGACCTTTTAATGTTTGATGCTTGATATTTTCTGCTTCTAGCTGAACTATTTGATGAGCCGTGCCCTTGAGCCTTTGCTCTCCAGTAAGATGTAGACTTAGAAGTTCGAACGAACACCATTTTGCAGCGGTACATGTAGCTGTAGAGAGCATTACCCGAATCTGTAGGAGTGGTTACATTTGAGGAACATTTTGCAAATTCTCAATGATGCTCACTACCGTTATTGTTATTGCTATTGTTGTTTTTGTTTCCCTTACAACAACAACATCAACCAAGTAAGTATCCCGCCTAGGACGGAGTCTGGGAAGGTCGAAATGTACGCAGTCTTACCCCTAACTAATAGCCTAGAAGAGAGACTGTTTCCCTTCACTTTGGCAAATTAAACTTCGCAGGTTGAGTTAACTGGATATGACACCTCCGTAGGTCCAAGTGAGTTAAATGGGCTGTCTTTGAGTTTCCTTTGCAATGTTGACTATTGAGGCTTGGCCCGATGATTTGGGGAAGGATGTTAAACAATAGAACATGAGACCATGCATAAGAACATGATTTGGGCCCCCATTTTCTTTTGAATACGTCGATAGCTGGATCTGAAGGGTAACAGTCTGTGGACTGTGTAGCCCATAATTTACCAGAATCTCCCCTTAAAGTGACCAGCTCGTCTTGTGTGGACTTAGTCTGGACCAAAGAGTGAATGAACGATATAATCCAAATCTTTTAGGACATAAAAGATATTTTTTAAAAAGATTTGATCTTTGGTTCACCGTGAACTAAAGCCCACACAAGATATCGTATAAAGTGACATGTCTTTGGGTGGCCTAAACAACTTGACTTCAGCATAAAATAGAATTCATTGCCATTCAACTTTTATTTCTCTTTTTTCTCTCCTTTAGTTAAGGATCCAAAGGAGGCATTGAGGAGGAATAACTTTCCCAACCGTGGGGGAGCAATTTGGGCACCCTTCTTTACACCTGAAAATTGTTCTTCAAAATCTTTTCTACTCCTATAGCATAACCACAATTATGTAATTGCAAAGTTTATATGACCTGAACTAAACTAAAATTAAGTTAAGTAAAACAAAACCTTAGTCAATTTAACATTAAGTGGTTTGAAAAATGATATATCGTGACTTTTATCATTCGGGTGGAAATTAGTGATGACATGACCTTACTAAATTAGTGATGAGAAATTACGAGAATTTTACGGGATTAATAAGAATCAATGACATAGCCTTATCGAATCAAACCGTAAAAATAGTGATAAGACATTATTGAATCAAAGAGTGGAATCAGTAAAAAAGCAGCTAAGTAAATAAAAACTGATAAACGGCATAAAACGTGCAACATATTATCCACCGTGTCTCTTCTGTAAGTCATCAAATTGCACTTAGGTCAAAGTTACTGCCTTGAATGAGTTCCCCACAAAACCATAAAAAGGCCCAAAAAAGAGGGGATGAAAGACAGGGAATCCGATGCCCGATTAATATCAGCACTGGAGTAGTATATTAATAATGGTATCACATCCCAACAAGGCTGCCCTGCTGTCCACTTGTCGAAATATAGATGTCATATGATTGTGAGGTGTTCTCAATTTAGACCATCTTATTTTCATGGAGACAGTGTGGATCAAAACGGAACAGAACTTTAATAAAACGTGAACTTGCATAATACTCCTACAATAAAAGAATTACTGCATAATTAAACAAAATGTAAGACAAAGTGAGTACAAAATAAAATACTATATTTACAATATAGTATAACACAAATAAAATTAAACAAAATGCAACATCTCGAAAAAAAAAACAAAAAAAACAGAGCATTCCGTAGATTTTCATTTGTTACTACGTTGGCATATCCCTCACGTGAAATGAGGACGAAGTCCATTTAAAATAGTACTCCGCATAAGGAGTACAGTACTAGTCCATTATTGTTAGAGATTTGACACTACACTACTACTTGAGAAGTTCTGCTGTTCTGGTCATCACATGCATCATGCATGTCGATCTTATTCTTGCCACCATGCGTAGTCCTCTACGTGTATGGAATAATTTTGCTGTGCATAAATCTTTCTTGTACTCGACATTGGTAGAGTAGACACCGATCGAGAATGGAGTTGGAGTGATGGGTTAGTGTTAAACTAGTCTTGACCATATGATCTAGTATGAATTTGTATCATGTTGGTTGTTGGATTGGTATAGACTACAAGGGCCTGTTTTAATTGCTAAGCACTACTTAAGCTGGCCTATGTTGTTAGGTTTAGACCGGTTAAAAGTTGATCTGATTCGAAAATCCTATCAAAAATTGAATTATTTTTATGAATTCTAACGCAATTTTTTCGACTCAAATCAATTTACAACCAGGAAATAAACTAAAATTTTAATTTAACCAAAAACAAATCCGCATCCGATCCAAACTCAGTGGGTCGATTCGTTTGATAGGTCTAGTTGGGTTAGCTACATTTTGGGAGTGTCTGTTTTTGAGCAAGAAGGCCCATGTAGGTCCTGAATTGGGAGGAATTCCATGCAAATTAACGGGTCAGCCCGCTTGATCCATAATGATCTGTAAACTCCGGGACATCCTTATCTACAAATAAAATAACCTATATGTCCCAAATGGTAGGGACTTGAGGTCTGAAGGGTTATGCATATTTTAATGCCATATTGGGAGTAAAATACTAGATTAATGAACCAACAACGACACTAATGAAAAAAGCCCTTCTTCGCCTCCACCCTCTTGGCCTCTTGTCCCTATATGCAACTAATTATATATACAAGTAATACAACTTATGGACCAAAAGAATACTAAGGGAGTGTTTGGATGTTGGTTTGTGGGTAGCTTTTGATAAAGTTGGATGTTTGATCAGTCTATCATCTAATATTGGTGTTTGGATGTTAGCTTGTGAGATTGGCTTTTGGATTCCCACAAGCCAACTTTTGAAAAGCCAAGGAGATTGGCTTATGGATATTGACGGGTGGCATTAATGTAGTCCAATGACATAATAGTCCAAGATTTGCAATTATTTACTCCTATGCCCTCAAATTCCTCAATCATATGAATGTCCTTATAGGTAATTTTACATATAACCAGCTAATGTTACCAAACATATCTTTCCAGACATCCAATATTACCGGCCGCCCAAATCAGCTAACAATACCAGTCATCGATCACCAGCCACCAACCAACAGCTAATGTCACCAACCAATTACCAAACAGGGTCTAATATAAAGAATAAAACCACTAATAAATCGGATTTACAGGAATAAAGTGAGACAGATCCCCATTATATTATACACAATATAGTATACACCTTCACTCTAGAATGGGTATCACTCTTCCACTCTGACATCTCCACCCTCACTCTCTCTCTTCTCTGTACTCTACCTTCGAGGTCAAATTTCTTCTTTTTATGAGCAGTGAACCCCCAAAACTTCAGCCCCATTTGCCCGTTTTCATTTCCCACTCACATTTCCCATTTTTTCTGAGACAGGGCAACAAAATCCCCTGTTCTCCCTCATTTTTTTGTTATCACCTTATGCTCCAACATCATCACCATTTTCCATTACTGTAATTCTCTCTCTCCTGCTCCTTCAAGGCTTCAACCTCTACTTTTAACCCCCTAACCACATCCAACCATCCCACAATTCTCCTTCTTCATTGAAGATTCTCTTAAAGCAAGAAACACATCATGGATCTACTAAATTACTCATACTTCAACTTAATGCTTAAACTCGTTGTTCTAGTATTGCTCTCTAGAGGTACGAGTAAAAGACACAATCTTTACTACATTATATCATCTGGGTCTTCTTATTTTGCATCCTTAACCTAAAATTGAAATTAAAAACGCAATCTTTACACTGTTTCACCATCTGGGTCGTTTCTGTTCTTTTTCATAACTTCATTTCTGAGCTTGCATTTTACTTTTACAGGTGCATGGGGGGCTACATTCACATTCGTCAACAAATGTGAGACCACAATATGGCCAGGTATACTGGCAAATGCCGGTACCCCAAAACTAGACAGCACAGGTTTCGAGCTCCCCACCGACACTTCTCGGTCATTCCAAGCCCCAACCGGCTGGTCCGGTCGATTCTGGGCCCGAACGGGTTGCAACTTCGACGGGTCGGGTCTCGGGTTCTGCACCACTGGCGACTGTGGCTCAGGCACCGAGGAGTGCAACGGCGCAGGAGCCGAGCCACCCGCCACGCTGGCAGAGTTCACCCTTGGAACCGGTGGTCAAGATTTTTATGACGTCAGCTTAGTTGATGGCTACAACTTGCCCATGTTGGTTGAAGTCAGTGGTGGGTCCGGTTTATGTGCCTCAACCGGGTGTGTGGTGGATCTGAACCGGATGTGCCCTAGTGAGCTTAAGATGGGCAACGGTGACGCTTGTAAGAGCGCGTGTGAGGCGTTTGGGAGTCCTGAGTATTGTTGTAGTGGCGCGTACGGTTCACCTACTACGTGTAAACCGTCGATCTACTCGCAGGTGTTTAAACAATATTGTCCTAGATCGTATAGCTACGCTTATGATGATGCTACTAGCACTTTTACTTGTAGTGGTGCTGATTACACCATCACATTTTGCCCCTCTTCGCCCAGGTACATTTATTTATTCTCTTTTCTTTCATTATAGATTTATAGTGCAATATCATGCTTTTAGTGTCTTTAGTTCATTAGCCAAGCTAATTAATGCCTTTAATGTTGATGGGACCCTACTTGCGTTGATTGTTCGGCTAGTTTGATATGTTTGCTATTGAACTCGAGAGTCCGAACATAACGTAGCGGGTGACTTGCCAAAAAAAAGCTAATTAATGTGTTTGTTTTTTTTCTGCAAAAGAAAAAGTTTTTGGATTTGTTTTGGGATGTTTATGTTAAATTTTCCTCTGCTATGGGGCCTAATTGTTTGGTAAAGCTAGTTGATTCTTATTCTGTGTCACTTTGACATAATGGGTGAATGTAGATTGATATATTTCACATATTATTATCTGGTTGTTGTGATGTCATGTTGAAATTTTAGTTCATGTGAAATGATATTTCTTTTTCTAGTAAAGAGCAAGGACACTGACAAATTCAATTATGAATGCCATGTTTAATTGTTTATGTGTGTGTGTGTGGTCATTTTCACAGTCAAAAATCAGCAAGAGATACAACTCCAACCCCAGTAAGCAGTACAACGCCAACAACAACGACTACACCACCAGATGTATACGGGTCGAATCCAACGGGGTCAAGCTATGGATCAAATGGGTCGGGTGACATGACATATGGGACAGGAACCGGGTATGGGGCGGCCTTAGCAGGGTCCGGGACAGGAACCACAACAACAGCTATGCAAGCTGATGGGTCCTGGTTAGCTGGCTTAGCCATGGGAGGCTCAACATCTTTACAACCAACATTACTAGTAGTACCATTTTCTGCCATTTTCTCACTCTTTTTCACTTTTCTTTCCTTGTAGCCTGGTGTATTATTACTAGTTTTTTTTTTCTTTTTTTTTTTTAAATTATTAATGAAAAAGGGGCTTGGGGTGCTATGGAATTGGCATTTCATGGAACAGAAGGCAAAGCCAAAATGCAGAAGATTCTCCCAAATTGTAAACCAAATATTCTCCCAAAAATCTGCACTATAAAATTTGGGACTAGGAACTTTAGGGTGTTCTTTTTTTAGTTTGTTATTGGGGGGTTTTTTGGTTAAAGGGAAAAAGGGGTTTGATGAAATTTGCCATGCCAATGTGAACTTGTACAGAAAAAGGGTGGGCGGGGGTGTCTGGGAGGAAAAAATAGAAAAGACGAGGAGATTGCGGGTGGCACAAGATTGCAGCTTGGTTGTTTTGTTCTGTCTTGGGTTATCTGAATATTAAATCGTTTGCTGTTCATTTTTGCCTTTGAATTCAACTTTGTCATTATATCTTTTGTGTTTTTGTAGTACACCAAATGATGAAATGCAACCCAAAAAGCTTTGATATTCACTCGATTGGTATCCACTTTAGTTAAACATCTTTTGGAAAGATCTTGTGTAGCAGGAGCAAAAGTTGTGCGTCATATGCTTTTACAGATTTACTAGATTCTTCTGCTATCATTTTTTTGATGCTAAACACAAGTTTTAGACACTGTTTTGGTGGTGTAAAGCAAAGTCATGGGTTCGAATTGTCATTCCCCTCATGCTCTTTGTTGGTGCTATGTTGACAAGGTTGGTGTTTGCACTGGTTGTTCAGCTAGTCTGATGTGTTCGCTATTGAACATGAAAGTCCAAAAATAACATATTAAGGAGTGTCTCGGTCGCCATTCACTTGCACCCTCCTTTTATGATTATAACTAGAGTTATTCGTTCATCTAATTTTCAGCTACTATTTCTTTTTTTTTCTTTTTTTTGAGAGGGGAATATGAAATTTTCAAGCCATACGACATCTACAATCAAAATAACCCTAGAATATACTAAATTAACAGTAACAACACAATTTTTGCTAACAAGACAATCGACAAAGACACCTCGGTGCGACTCCCACTATGCATAGTAAACATGTGCTTCCTTTGATGTATCTTCATCTTTGATGGAAGTGGAGATCTCACCGCGAGCAATGCAATCACTTGCCTACAAAACTCTGTTTGATACCATCAATTGTATGTATATCCGGTCCCCAAATTCATATTGAATCTATAAAATAGAAATCACATTATAGGCGAAAAGAGAATCCTATGAAAAGGAAGAAATGAAAAAATCAAAGAACTCCACAAAAGGAGAGAAATTTATTCCACCTAGAGCAAAAAAGAGTAGAAATTAGAATCAAACTAGATGAAGAACATCAAATACAGGCCGGAAATGACCAAAATTGGTCCTCCCGGCCTGAAACTATGATGAAAGATAAGAGAAGGCAAAAGAGAAAAGTTAAGGTTTTGAGAGGAGAGAAAAGATATAATTGAGAAGGAGAGAGGGAGCTTTCAGTTCACATAATAAGGCCCTGTTCTCTTCAACGGAATGGTGCGGGACGGTGAGGAACGGAACGAAACGGATTGGAACGGAACTGAACGGAATGGCGCGGCGCGGATAATTCAAAAAAATGTGAGACAAAATAAAGTACAGAATGCGGAACAGAACGGAACGGATTGAAACGGAACGGAACAGAACGGAACGGAATGCAGCATGAAATCGACGAAAAGAAGAGGACCTAGTGTACTATTTCAGATAAAAATAACACATCCAAGACACACTCGACATACTCAATCAGAAGTCACAACACAAGCAAGCTGCAAGTGAGAATGAACCTTTTAAAATGGAAATGGCCCGTTTCTCCTTAACTTTTTCGCATCTGCCGACAAGTTGTAGGGGCGCGAATCCATGCCAATGCTAACTCAGAAAGTTTTGCTAAATGCAGAATCTCCACGTTATTTCATCTTGGTTTTGCTAAAAAGCTCCGCAATTTCACTAGTTTATCACTTCCATATACATCAACGTGAAGGTAACTCAGAAAGTTTGCAAATTTGCTTCTCCAAACCCCGAAATACACAACAATACTAGGAACATATGGAAAAAAAAGACAAGAGAGCCTGAACATAGAGCGCATATTGATATTCATTTTTGGGCCCAATTTATATGTACGAAGATGTAAATCCACTATGTTATACTGATAACTTGATAGGAGTACATGACAAATTGACATATCAAAATACCACTTTAGTTTGTGAGAAATAAAAGTCATGTCAAGAATTTGTCTAACAAATTTTTAGGTTATGAACGCGAGTGGGCCCATTGCACTAACCACCCCAAACTCGAAAGACAAATTAAAAAAGGAAAAGGTAGGTTGGATGGATAGACATTACTCACTGAAATTCCCACATAACTCTAGTCTTTAATGTTATCTTCCCCAATTTATCAGCCACTGATCCTGGATGTTCACCTTTATGGGCAGTGGATACAAGACGGCAGCCGCAACGGCAACTTTAGTCCTTCTCTCAGGTACCTATTGCCGTTATGAAATTAAATAAACTAGGGTTCTATATTTGTATGCGCTTAATTGAATGAAAATGATATTGTTAGTCAAAAAAGTTAAAAAAACCCTCCTCAGAAAATATTCTACAAAAGCCACCAAAAGGGCCAAAAAGACGTTAACGTAATCATTTAATCAATGTATACTTTTTTAATTGTCAACAATTGGATTAGGAAGCTGGGCCAATAACAGCCTGATTATTGGATGTTTCTCGTGATGGGAAAAATAAGCAGATCATGAGAAGGATCGCACCACTATATGCCCTACTAGAGCATATTACTCCAAAAGCATTTCGTTCTTTATGCTCTTGGGACGAAGAAGATGAGAGAAGTTGGTAGGTTGATCTCTTATGTCCAACCTTTTAGCCATTTATTTATGAAAATCATATCATTGGAGATACTTCCTCCGTCCCAAATTACATAACACCTTTAAAGTTGTCATATAATTTGGGACGGAGGAAGTATTGATTACAATGACTAGGACTGCATAGCGTTCTAGTTTCTCTGTCAAGATCTTTTAGTCATATACTCATACAGTCATACTGACATATATATCTCGTTCGATGCAGTAATCATTTGTCGTAACGGGTGAACTATGTTTTGTGAATTTGTGGATATATATACACTAATTGCAATTATTCTTTGGCTAACAAAGTTTATATGCATACCAATAAGTGGTCGATGTGAGTGGTTCGGCACTCTCATCCCTTAAGCAAGGTCGAGGGTTCGAGTCTTGTGAATGGAGAAACTATTTAGTGGAAGCACTTTATCCTTCATGGGCCGACTCGGTGCGAACATGATTTATCTTGGCCCAAAAGGCTTAGGTAAACCTGTGGTTAAAAAAAAAAAAACAAAGTTTACATGCATGATCAGTAGGCTTATGTTAGATCACTTGGTTCCCTCAGAAAAAACAGGATAGATCATTTGACAGGGTCAGGTGGTGATTCTAATAACTTCTTAACAACTTTTAGCCATCATTTATCTCCTGTAAGGAAATTCGTCAAGGTCACTATTAGGGATATACTCCATCCGCGGATATCCGCACCATCCGACCCGAATATATGGATCAAAACCCGAATAAACGGATCTTTAAGAGGATGGTGGATGGAGCGGGTGACGGATCGGGTAGAATTCGGGTGGACATTTTCCACCCGCGAACCCGACCCGCTAAAACCATCCATCACCCGTTTAATTAAAAAAAAAGGAGAAAGCATCTGATTAAATGATTTTCCCCTGTCAGAGTGTCAAAAAAGACATGTTCAGGCCATTGAGCACCTTTCACCAAGGTTAGCGGCACTGAGAATTGATCTCTGTCCTGCACATATGAGCGTGGGGTTCTTCTGGAAAGTATATTTCGTTCTTTTACATTCAAGACTCAATAAACAGGATGCTGAGCTCCTGTCAACACCTAAGGTTGTAGAAGCCAGAGCAAAGTGGATGCAGAAACTACAAAAGCGAGCCAAGAATTGGAACAGTATCTTGGTGGCCACTATTCTAAGCATAGTGCTGACTTAGATGAAGATTATACTCCACGATCTTCGCATAATGAGCATTTTACTAAAATCAAACATCACTAAACCGTTTATCACCCGATCCATCCGTTTAAACCGTGGATGATGGATGGAGTGGATTAGGATTGGATGGTTCGCGGGTGATGGATGGAGCGGATGGATTTCGCGGATGGAGCGGATGATGGTCCACCCGACCCGAATCCGATCCATTTACATCCCTACTGCTTACTCAGTCAACCCTCACTTTGCCCAAACCGTTTTCCTAGGAAGAGTAAACTAAGATTGATTATGTGTTATGTCAAATTTAAATGTACATGTTTTTTTCTCTCTTAATAATAAACATCTGTTCTGAGAGTTCAAATAATTTTAGCTTCAATAATTATTGAGTTTTTTAACTATAGAACTCGTGAGCATAGCACTGAACCTGCGGGATTAACCGGTTAAGCAAGGACCCATTGTACATTCATACAAATTATCAGATAATTTTGAATATATGTGTGCTCACGATTTGCAAGCAAAAATCTATAGCGTTTTTGTCTTAGATGTAAGATGCTACTGTACAATATTTGACGCAAAATTATTAACTAAATGAGGAAAAGTATTAAGAAGTGTGAAAAATTAAAAGTTATCTCTAGAAATAGTAAATACACATTAAAGTTCATTATTGACGCAAAGAACCAACTAACTTTTAAAGCCTTCAAGTTTGGAAACTGATCCTCTAGAGTTATTTCTCTATAGTTCCTCTCTCTCACGCACCGTTGGATTAGAGGCGGGTTTTGAAACCATTAGATTAGAAGGGTACCTTTTAAGAAATAGATAATTAGAGAAGAGAAATAGACACACACAAAAAAAAAACTCTACCGAAACACTAGAGAAGGAAACTCCAAAATATCCACACTTCAAGTTTGATGTTTTACTTTGTTCTTCTGTGGCACCTTATGCTTCATAAAGATTTTAGAAAATACCCAGTTCATCTGCCTTGATTCCATATTTTTAAATGAATCCCATGTGATTATGGTCAAGTACTTTAAATTATATTAATATAACCAAAAATTGAAGGTTCAATTTCAATTTTCAGGTATACATGACTCACAAGATTAAACAACCCTCGATGACAATTAATATATAGTCAAAACTCAAAATATATTATCGATCTTGTTTGGAAACTTTGAAAGAAGTAGAAAAGTTGGCTTTAGGAACTCACACAGTCCTTTCGATATATGTTGTCTACAATGTCAGTCCAATGTAAAAAGATGAACGAATGAGAGGTCCTAGCTTATCTATACTCCCACACCCGCGCTGGCCCAAAAATAAAGGAAACATGCCCAGCCCAAAAATACACTTATAGAAGCACAACAATAGAATTTGCAGCGGGATATATATATCTTCCCTGACTTGGTGAAGCAGCAGCCATTGCAGCCCATTGTCATGTTGATTCTCACTGGCATTTGTTTCCCACATGATTTTTACTAATAAGTTGTGTAGATTTAATTTATGATGGACCAATAATCTAAATCTTTTTAGATATGCCCTTCATATCCCTCACACAAAAAATGCTACATAATAGTTTTTTTTGGCTCGTCAAAAGGTTGTGGGATCCAATTTCATTGCACAAAATAAACACAAATAAACAACCTAAAAGGCAAAGCCACGCCCTTGGGAGCAAAGTGTATTACCATCACATTCCTAGAAATAACAATAAGTACAAAATTATGCGACTAGATCAACGTTACTAGAGTTGGCAAAAATTGATCCGACCCGATAATCGACTCGAACCTGACCCGCCACAGACCAGACCGAAATCCGACCCGACAAGATTCCAATTCGAAATGACCCGACCCGTTTTGACCCGAGACCGAAATGACCGGACCTGAATCCGAATGTTGAGAGACAATATTTGTCAAACTCATCGAATAACCCGAAACCGAACCCGTTTTTGACCCGATGTATTCGACCTGACCCATATTTAACCCGACCCGTATTTGACCGACCAAACCCAACCCGACCGACCCGTTTGCCAGGTCTAAACGTGACCTATTAGACTATTAGTATTAATAACAAAAAAATACGTTCTTATTATAATAAAAAAAAACACAGCTCCAAATTTAACTATAAGGCCCACATACCCGAACCAAATCAAAACCATTATCGAGCGTGGCCCAAGTAGGAGACCCGGGATGAGTTATGAAAATGGGTTGGCAATTCTTTTTTAGTTGGGCTCTAAGTATTAAATGGTTACAGTGCACACATACCTTCATACAATTGAGAGCACCCATTAATCATTGCCCTTAATTGGACAAGCTCGTTGAGTACCCACGATAATCTATCTATCTATCCAACTATATATCTATCTTCCTTTTTTTTTTTTTGATCACCCAACTTTCATCAATTTTTATTTATCAACTGAATATCTTTAACCAAAATTGGTAGACAATCAGCGGGAAAGTCCTCAATGTTTCGAGTTACAAAGCAATCAGCAATATGAAAATGGGCAAGAAAGTGAGTTACACCATTGCCATCTCTCCGTATATGGGACCATTTGCAGTGTTGAATCTCTGTTGCTCTTATAGTGTTCTTTTCCCAAGCATGTGGTCCGGTGGGTCATGCCTAAATGCTGGTTTACATGGAGTTACAGTTACACTAAATAAGTAAATATCAATAACCACAAATAATTAAATATATAAATAAGAAAACAAATGCAGTCATCCTCAGCTCTGTAGGATCGACTTTAGCCTTGTTCAGAAACGAATGCAGATAATCGCTCTCAAATCATAAAAACCTCATCCCCATCCGGTTGCTCTACTGTACAAAACCCCAACGAATAACCGGTTAGATAGTCTCCTGTGTTCGCTAGAGCTAAGCACACGCCTGTCAGAGTCATTGGATGGTCGTCTGGCATGCATCACCGAGGCAGTTATACACAAATTCCCCATGGATGTCTGAATCCTAGCTAGTGGAGACCGTAGAGTGTGCAATTTCTTCCAGTCCTGTCTGTGTCTTCAGTCCTGTGTCTTCTATAACAGCTCTTATTTAAATTGGTAAGGTACCTTTCCAAGTTTGCCTTACAAAACCCATAACCATAAGGCCTAAAAGTGATCCACAGGAGACTCTACCCACATAGCTTGTGTCACAACGTCTCCAAGGCGTAGTTTTCCATCATATAACGTTTCAATTTTCCTATTGCTGAAGTTGTAAACGCCTATGTCCCCACCCCGGCTAGTAAACCAACTACCGTAAATGAACAAACAATCAGTGTAATAAATACAGTTAGGCTTGCAACCATGACACTGATTTGCTTCCAAAGAGAAGGACGAATTCAAACCCAAGAAAATGGATCTGTTCCCCAAACTCGACACTACATCCACCCCTCCAGTCTCAAAATTCACATCAAATGCGCGGAAAAACTGAGTGTTGATGTTCCATATTTGAACGTCATATCCTGTGTCTGGGGGCAAGTCCTCATCATCATCACTAAAAGGTTCTGGAATTCTATCGCAAAGGATGGGATAGTGATCACTTACAAAATGGAACAGGACCAATAGTCGGTCATTGGATTCAACCAAATGAAACAAACTGTACCAACAATCAAAAGGACCATCGCTACTTGCGGTGAAGAGCAGACGTGGATCCGGAAGCCGTGCCACGGATCGAGGAGTGCTAGCTGCTTTCCCACTTCCAAGAGCTAAGACTTGTCCAGAGCGCTCGATGAGATACAACTCTCCATGATAGAAAGCAATGTCAGTACAACAATGTTTCAAACTACTATACCTAACCGCTGGAATCCACTCCTGAACATCTCCAGTGCTGCACCACGTAGCCACTTGGAAGTCAGACTCAAGATGATTCGAGTAGATGACAGCGATGACATAATCGGAGGTGATTGATGGATCTGCTGATAAAATAAACTTCTGATAAATAATGGTGTACCCCAATGAATAATCAAAGGGGCTTTTCGGAATCCTAGGGACCTTAATTTCTACGCCGGAGAAGGGGTTGAAGAGCAACAAGTTTGGGTCCTCGCCTCTGATGGAGAACAATAACAGCCACCCGCGTGACGACAAGAACTTTCTTTTGCCAATATCAGTGTCAATTGGTGGTGGGAAGTCCACGTTGTAAACCTTGTTAGAGAACGAAAAACAAAAGATTAAGGTGAGCAATTCACAAATCAATCACGTGCATTGTAGTCTCAATTCAATTGTGAATAACAGGCTTTAATTTTTTTGTCAAAAACAAACCTTGTGCTTAAGGCAGATGTTATGGAAACGGCGGCGTGTTAATAGACCATCGGCGTTCTTTTTTGCGGGGAGCATAAGCCATGGAATCTTATGGTAGTGGTCGTGATGAAGAAGCGGATGCAAAATAGACTTATATGTTCCCGATTCTCCGCATAAATTGGATTGCTTTACAGCTGATCTCCAAAGAGAGCAAACGGCAGCAAAAGCCTGCAAGTCCTCATGCATTTCCAAATGCTCTGCAATTTTTCCTCCTATGTCCAAGGGTATATTGCCCCACTTTCCCATCTTTCAGTTGGATTACAATAGAGTACTAGTAGAATCCAGTGGTAGGATGTTATAAGTTGGGGCTATCAGAGCAAAACCGTACACCAACATAAAAAAATTAGTAACATAGACTCATTTAATCCAAAATACAACTGATCTCCAAAGGGGTACTAACAAAATATTCAGATTCAAAAATCACAACTGGACTCTTGATGAGTTATATTCACTTTTTACAAGATTTTGCAAAAAAAAATCTCACATCAAAAAGGGGGGAAACTGCTGCAGGGGTTTACAGATATATCAGAACGCAACTGTTGCGGGGATTTTGAGAGGACACAACTCTGTTCGGAAAGAAGGTTTCTACATGAAGATCAAAGCTAGAGATGTGCTACTGTTGAATAAATAGCAATCAGGGGAGCACTTAAACTGATCAGAGGCACTAAATAGTTGAAGCTGTAATTTCCCATATATGATGGACAAGACACAAAGGAAGGAAGAAAAAATAATAATTGAAAGCCCTTGTGTTATGGACTCTGCAATAATACCGCAAAGAGAGGGAATCTGAAACAGAGAAACAAAGGCACAAGCAAAGCTATCCACTAATTCACCTCACAATTTTCAAAGATTCCAATTTTAAGTACAGAATAGGTAAAAGTGTGTAACTTAATGGGAAGATCTTAATGTAAATCATGAGTGAATTCAACAACAATTGAATAAAAATTCAATCTTGAAAACCCTTAATGTAAATCATGAGTGAATTCAACAACAATTGAATAAAAATTCAATCTTGAAAACCCTAACTTAATGTAAATCATGAGTGAATTCAACAACAATTGAATAAAAATTCAATCTTGAAAACCCTAACTTAATGTAAATCATGAGTGAATTCAACAACAATTGAATAAAAATTCAATCTTGAAAACCCTAACTTAATGTAAATCATGAATGAATTCAACAACAATTGAATAAAAATTCAATCTTGGAAACCCTAACTTAGCAAAGTAGAAAAGTACCTGAGATGTACTCAATTCAGGGAGGGCTTGTACAAGATGGACGATGGAACGGTGGAACGGTGGTGTTTAATGAGAGAGAACGGTGGTGGTGTTTAATGAGTTGGGGCCTCACTATGATTGTACTTGATATGAGCTAGTAAAATGTTTTGAATTGAAAATGCAGCAAAATAAATACACCAACACCAGATTTCCAAATGCTACTTAATGACACAAGTGACCAGTTTCGGGATGAAACTAACCTCACTTTGTTTTCCCATAAAGTTAAAATAAAGAATAACTCTTCACTAACTATGAAGCTACTTTATTTGAAACAATACAATTTCTATCAACACTATTAGGATGTCCTTTTATAGAGGACAATGATAAAAAATAAAAATAAAAATAGGACTGATGTGTTATCTAGCTAGCTATTGATTAATTTCTGTGTCACAAATGAATGTAAAAGTGCTTAGTTTCATCACCTTGGCTGAGTGAGAATGTAGAATATGAGGTCTTGTTACCATAAACAACTTGTACACTGTAATCTCCTAAGTAACCAAAGAAACTGTAGGTTCCATAACCATCAGTATCACCCTGAACTAACCCTGTTTGCCATTCTTTGATGAGCCTGTCCACAACATCACCTGTAGGAAGATTTTGGAGATTGTTGTCTGTCAAGCACATTCGGTAACATCCATCTGGATGTAGGGCTGTCCACAATATCATCCCTCTAACTGATGGATGAGAGAATCCTTCTCTTATTGCCACTTCCAAATATGCAGCCTGACAAAAAGCATCATCTTGAGCAAATTCAGTACTAACTTTGAATTATTTCCAATTTTTATCCAATCTCTATTCTTTGTTCTAATTCATGTGAAACTAGGTGGATATGTATACTCGGAATATGACGCTATACATCCAAATTCATTACATGTCATATCTGTTAAGGGATTGAGCGAGATCATTAATCTACCATAACTTAAAATTAACGTGTGATTAGTTTGAATTTGCAATATGTTAAAGAGTTGTCAGTACCTGTGTTTGTTTGTCAAGGGTTCTGCTAATATCAATCTCAGTAAGCCAGATGGGGAGACCAAGTGTGGCCAACTTATCTAGGGTAGCCCTTATGTATGGAGGGTTTGGGGCTGTGAAGTGACCCTCTAACCCAATGCCATCCATAGTCACCCCTCCTTGTTGGAGTTCTCTCAGCTTGGCAATGTAAGAATCAATAGTTGAATTCACATCGTCACAAGTTTCCACCACATTGAACTCATTCATGAAAAGGGTGGCCAATGGGTCAGCCTGATGGGCGGTCTCAAAGAAGCCCAACGTAGCGTTAGGTCCAAGCTTGTTCTCATAGAAGTCATAGTGGAGCATCTCATTGCTTACATCCCAATGTATGAACTCTCCTTTGTACTTGCTCATCAGGCTTTTGATCCGCGAATTTACAGCTCCTTCGAGGTCCAAACCCTTTAGGTTTCGGACCCAGGAAGGGGTGCAGCTTGGGTTCTCCCAGAAGATGTTGTGGCCCCTGACCATCAGCTGATGGGCCCTAACAAATTCTAGCATTTGATCTGGGACAGTGTAGTTGACTTGGCCTGGCTTAGGTTCTGTGGCATACTACTTGAGCTCATCTTCAAACACTGCTGCATTGAATCTCTCTATAAACCATTTCTGCATCATTTTCAATCTAAACATGGATTAATGAGAACTACTCATTTTCTGTCCAGGGAGGGAAAAAAGTATGCTCATGAGTCATGCTCATTTCCATGCTAGAGAAATTAAAAATTTTCTCGATATAGATCATCTTTTAAGCTTTCCAAACAGTTAAAATGCAGAAGATTTGTGTAGGATATATAAGGTACCTGGTACGGCAAATTTCCTAGGATGGTTCTTGAGATAGCTGATCCAAAGGGAAAATCCTTGGAGACTTGCTGCAAGGTGATAGCTGCTCCTTGCAAGCGATTCCCATTGGCATCGGAGACATGGATAGTCGCGGCACATTTTCTAACCTGGACAGGGGAACTATCATGATTTATCCCCTCAAGGTGATGTAAAGGTGGGTGAAAATCACATATTTAATTATGATGATAACATTGGGTTGGTAATTATAGTATATGATAGGGAAGCTTCTCATGTGTCAGTATTCTTCAGGATTGCAAGGTCCAAAGACAGAGGATAATAAGATTATAAGAAGCTATTAAGATTAAGGTGCTCACAGAATCTATCTTAGATTGTTGATGATTTTTCCATTCATCATGTGTGAATGGCTGAAGGGAACTACTTGCAACTTCTATTTCAACATCTCCTCCATCAGTCTGCAAAAGAGCAAAGTAAAATGTAAATGAGAACTGTAAAGTAGATTGTTAAAAATTGAAGGGAAAGGAAGCCATTGTATTGTATAACAAAAAGAAAATGTACCTGAAAATAAAGGGTCGATAAATTAGAGGGTGACTGGAGTATGAATCCACCCTTCAAAAATGACCAGCATCCACTGGTAGCAATGACATTGCCTATGCAATTATAACTGTCTTTCTCTGATATTAAGCCTGCCTTTACTAATGCTGAATCTGCTCCCTTTATCTTCACCCAGCCTGTATAATTTGATCATCAGAAATTACACAAATGAGTATAGATCCTAATTTTATATGCTGATTAGTTTCAACGAGTCTAAGAATGTTGTCGAAAACAAGATAGTAGGGACGACCAAATCTGTTTCAGTGTCAACCTTTATTTGTTATACAACTTATAAATATGCTTAGGACTTTCTACCAATATCTTTTCGAAAGTTCTGATATTAGAATTTGGTTTAAACTTGATCAAGTCAGCCCGAAACGTTTTACTTCTATTAAGAGTTCTCCACATGAAATGTTCAGGCCAACCTCACTCCTTATTTACCTTTTTCTATTGTTGTCGAACTTGCATGATCTTCATTGTCAAGGAATGACAATTTAGCTTGCAATGTTAAAAGAGATTATGATAGAGGCATGTATCTGATCATATCGAATAACTTTGCTGAGAGGAGAATGAGATTAGAAAATTTAACTGGAGAAGGAGTACAAACTGGCACCAGGAAGACTGTGAATAAGAAAAACAGGATAATGTCCGACACTTTCAGACCCAGCAAAAGATCCTTTTCTGACTTCTTTCACTTGATCTTTAAGGATTCCTCCACTGTAAAGAGCTTTCTCTGGCTGTGGTTTACACTGCAATTTCCAAGTAATATTTTGATGAACATAAATTATCCCACATATGTTCTGTAAGTATTACTTATCTTTCTACAATTTCAGTTTAACGTTGCGCATGCATATTTGTGCACCCCAGACCTGACCCTAAAATGGATGTCTCTTGCATTAGGTTTGGTTATGTGGATGTCAGCATAGATAATCAAAATTATGATTTCATTGTATCTTTACCTCAGAATAAGCAGCGTAATCATACACAGGACCACCTGAAGAAAAATCACAAAAAAGAAAGTTGAATCATAGAGTAAGTGCACAACTGCACATGTTAAAAAAAAGTAAGAATCATAGTAAAAAGGGAGAGTGAAGAAATTACCACAGGCTGGCACCAAGACAACTCCCAGGCGAAACAATAACAGTAACAGAAATATGGGGAGGATATCTTTCATGCTATTTTCCTAGGCCGAAATCAGTTATTAGTATAAGTTTGGGTTTCAGTAGTGTTCTCCTTTCTGTAGCCACATACGGAGTACAAGTTTTTAAATTGATGTCGGATGGCTGAGGAATGCAAGAGACTAAATATGGGAAATCGACATCGCAGGTGCTGCAGCTTGTATGTATACATCTTTTTGATATATTCATACAATATCAGCCATACTGCTGGCTGTGGCCTGTTCACATGCAGGGGAAAAGAGTAAAATTTATCAGTTGTGTAAAAACTAATCATATAGGACATATTGAACTTCTTTCTCCTTGCTTTCTGTGAATGAGGTTTTTGGCTTTTTAGGGAGTTTTCCTATAATATTTTTCCATGTTCAGTTAATCCACCGTCTGAGCACAATTCCCAACTACATTGCATTATAAGTTTATGCCTTTGTTTGGCTTATAGCTGTGTGTAGCTGCATGATGTCCTATTTATACTAATATAATTTGAATTTGAATTTGAGTTTGTGCCAGGAATATGGCAGTTAGCAGTTTCAGATAATTGTTGGATTTTGTTCAGTTCCTCGATTACACTACAGTAAGATATGGCCAGTGAAGATGTCTTTCTCAGGTAAAATTTACATTGGTTAAAACTTCAATAGGCCATGATCAATTGTTAAATGTTAACCTGATCTTGAATTTATCGTAAAGCCCATCATTGGTCATGTGTCTACATGGGGAAAATGCATTGTCTTATATAAAGTAGATGGGACTTGCACTAGGTATGGGAGGTGTTCTTACTGTTCCTGGGTGTTCTTTGTTACATCTGATCCGACACTTTGCAAAACCTTTGTAATTGTAGATATCTAAACTCAGAAAACTTATGTCTTACATTAGGTACTATATAGTGGTAAAATCTATTGATACACATCAGACAAAAAGGTATTTGATCTAAAGCCAAAGGGAGAACTAAATAAGAGAAAAATCTGTTGAGTGATTCTCAGTTGAAATAACATTACATTAACCAGGAACTAAGAATTACTGAACCATCATTCTTGTAGAATGATCAATATATAGTGCAACGAAACGGAAAATCTGAAATAAGGTCCCTGAACAATAAACAGGAGTGATAATTGGTCACCTATGTAGATTAGGACGAACTACCAGTATGTATACCTAGAGTTGAATGTTGAAATGCCTAGTTTCATCCCCACGGGTGAGAGAGAATGTCAAATGTGTGGTCTTATTTCCATACTTCACCTTTATCTTATACTCCCCTAGAAATCCATGAAAGCTAAACAAACCAAGCTGATCGGTAATGCCCTCTATTTTCCCTGTTTGCCATTCTTGTAACAGCTTATCAACTATGTCTCCGGCTGGAAGGTTACGCAAATTGTTGTCTGTAAGGCACATTTGATAACATCCCTCTGGGTGCAGGGCTGTCCACAACATTATACCTTTTACAGATGGGTGCGAAAATCCTTCTCGCAGTACTTGCTCCAAATAAACAGCCTGCAGAAGAAAATAAAATGTTTCTCGTTAAGACCTCTTACAAAAAATAGTCATACATACTACTCCGTATGATTTACAGCCCTGTAAGACAATAGGTTTACTTTAATTTAGATTACGAGGTTATATTACTGACCATTACTCACCCTTTTTACTTCATATAAACTTTGCACTTGTAATTTAATGTACTTGAAATGAATGTGAAAACTATGCAAATGTACTACTAGTATGGAATAGTAATTAGTTGTCGTTTACCTGTGTTTCCTTGTAAACTGTATGAGATATATCAACTTCAGTGAGCCAAATGGGAAGTCCAATGGTGGACAACTTATCTATGACAGCTCTAATGAGGGGAGGGTTTGGGATAGTGAAATGCCCTTCTAGGCCAATACCATCCATTGTAACTCCCCCTCTTTTGAGCTGCCTTAGTCTTTCAACATAGGCATCCACAGTTGAATTAGCATCATTGCATGTCTCTACCACATTGAACTCATTCATGAACAAGGTTGCTAGTGGATCAGCCTGGTGAGCCGTCTTGAAGAAGTCCAGTGTGGCATTGGGCCCCAGCCGCTTCTCGTAAAAATCATAGTGGAGCATCTCATTGCTGACATCCCAGTGGATGAACTCTCCTCTGTATCTTCTCATTAGGCTCTCTATTCGAGAATTGACGGCCTGTTGGAGCTCGGTACCCGTTTGTTTTGTCACCCATGTTGGGTTGTATTTTGGATCCTCCCAGAAGATGTTGTGGCCTCTGGCAGTAATTTGGTTAGCTCTAACAAATTCCAGCAATTGGTCAGCTAAAGTGTAGTTGATTTTTCCTGGTTCTGGTTCTGTGGCATACCACTTAAGCTCATTCTCAAACACTGCTGCATTGAATCTCTTCAAGAACCAATCCTGCAACAATTTTGAAGTTGATCACTTCAGCTTAATAACCGTAGAGGAACTGAGACAACTCAGACAAGTAGTTGCAGAAACTGTGCTGCCTAATAAGAGTAATTGTAGAGAATCTGAAGTCTTGAAAGTGCTTTGAGTGTGATTTGTGCTGTGTTATTAGACATATATGTGATTTGAAGTCATGCTAAGTGCTTACTAGGCTTAGTGGTGAGTTTTTTCTTTTCTTCTTCTCTATTTTTATGTGATTTAAAGTCATGCTAAGTGCTTACTAGGCTTGCCAGGCACGTGTGGTTTGCGGGCTATTGCATGCGTCCTTGTAGCAAAAAAGAAGAAGTGCTTACTACTTAGTAAATGACCTGGTAGGGAAGACTTCTAATAATGGTAGCTGCAATTGCAGATCCAAATGGAAAATCTTTTGAAAGTTGCTGAATGTTTACTGCAGCTCCTTGCAGCCTTTCTCCTCGAGAATTCGATACATGAATTGTCACGAAACGCTTGCGTTCCTCCATAAAGGCGAAAAAAGATTAGTGTTAGCCTACATTATCATTAATTAAAGGAATTGATCATCTTGACCAACCTGAATTTACCTCGTTAGTTTTGGCTTGTTGATTCAGCCTCCACTGCTCTTCGGTAAATGGCTGCAGGGAGGCACTAGCAATGGATATGTTGGTAGGTTTTCCTTCAAAATCCTATGAAACAACAAATTAAAGCTGCTAAATAAGAATACATTGTAAAGTGTTAGCAATAGGCAAGAAAGGAATATACAAGTACCTGAAAATAGAGCAGTGATAAATCTGAAGGCAAATCCAAAACAAAGCCACCTTTGAGAAATGACCAACACCCTTGCTTAGCAACCACAGTTCCTATACAACTTTGTGTTACATTTTTTGTGCTCAAGCTTGCCCTTATCAAAGATGAATCAGCTCCCTCTAGAATCACCCAAGCTGCACGTCGCTCGGGAAGCAAAAAAATCAGAAGTGGATCCAATTTTGTATTATAGGCGTACACTCAAGCAATTGATCTCAGGTAAAGTATCCCATGCTAGAAGTTCACATTTCCTTATACATTTGTCTTTCTCGCAAAAACTTGATCAAGCAAGCGATTCACAGGTGTATTATTGTATATAACAAAAAAGCGTAATATGATAAGAAAAGACAGCTTAATAACCTGAGAAGGCGTAGAAAGAGCGGGAAAGATTATGCAACAAGAAGGTGGGGGAATAAGCGTCAACGCTGGATTTCTTATAATCTTGGAGGATACCCCCGCCATATAGCGGGTTCTCTGGATATTTCTTGCACTGTATTGTATGCCCACGAACCATGAAAACATAGTATGTTAGGACGGATTAGGATCCTCTCCAGTACATCTATATTATTAGCGTGAAAGTAATAATAACAAAATTTACCTCTGTATAAGCTGAAGAATCATAAAGAGGACCATCTGTACATACATGTCAGAAAAGCAAACCGTGTTAATGTTAAAAACTTAAAATCAAAGAAGCAATTAATTTTAGGACGTGCAAATTGTAATGAACAGAAACGAGAATAGAAGATGTTAATTACCATAAGTACTGGCAAAGGGAAACAACCCCAGAGCATAAATGAGGAAATTAAAGGTGTGGAAAAAGAGAGTGTATGTTCTCATCATAGGGTCACCCAAATGCTTGGAATTATAACCACTAGATATAGGTGATGTGCTATATATTGGAAAAGGGGAATGAATTCATCGTACTTGTAACTAACTTAATTAACTTGTTTATTTTGATCAACAAATATGATGATTATTCATTTTAGTTTATTATTTTGACTTTTTTGGCAAGTACGTAATTAGGGAGGCTCATAGGTCTCGAGGGACGAATGCTCACAAGGTAACAGTGGAAGGCCAGCAGAGGGTCTCTTTAGCAGGCCCGTGCTTGCTCACATGTGACGTGAGGGTGAAGATGAGTGAGTCACGAGTGGGAGTACTGTGAGAGAGAGAGAGAGAGAGAGAGAGAGACTCCTTTGCCAATTGGTGATTTATGAATACTACATCATGTTAGATTTAACCATGCTTTGATTCATCCTCAGAGATAGTTAATCTGCTATAATGTATACAACATGGCGTCAAAAATGTAAAAAAATTCTCAAGTGAAATCAAATGAGGTTCATTTGTACGCAATCTAATGTACCTAGCTAATAACATACCCTGATATTTAGATTAATTATATTCGTTGCATCTGATATGAGTAGTGCATTGAAGACCGTAAAAAAATTAATGTGAACATTTTCATGGGACTGAAGAAATAAGTATTACAATGAATTCTGGAAGAGTAATAACGAAGACGAGTTTTAGCCCTAATTTGATATAAATCAGCTAAATTAGTCATCATCCTTAAAGAGCAAATATATTGTACTTGATGTTGTATGAAGTATGGGGGGATGAGGGATTAATCACAAAAATGCAATCAAATCCAATGTAGCAAGCAATCCTCCCACAATGGGTATGTTTGGCACAACTAGCTGTTTTGCTAGCTAGAAAGTCAGAATATGGTAAGAAATCAGCAGAAAATTGTTAAATTTCAATGAAATGGTAACAAATTAGCTGTTTTGCTAGCTGAAATTGAAAGCTTGCATGGGTAGCATTCAGATTTTAACTGTTTTTGGAACTGAAAGTTGAAAATAATCGGATAAACTGTTTGGTAATAGAGAGTGAAAGCAGTAACTGAAAGATGAAAGCTGTAGCTTTAATCTAAAAGCTAGTTGTTTTTGCCAAACATACCCAATGTCAGTTGGATCTGATCATGAACTTGTACAATCTACAGTATGTTAAATTAATCAGTAGTAGTACCAATAAGTGGTTGGTGTGAGTGGTTCGACACTCTCATCCCTTAAGCAAGGTCGAGGGTTCGAATCTTGTGAATGGAGAAACTACTTAGTGGGAGCACTTTATCTCTTCGTGGGCCGACCCGATACAAGCAGGACTAGCTTTGGCCCAAAAAACTTCGGTAAACCTGTGGTTAAACCAAAAATAAATAAATAAATTAATAAGTAGTAGTAAATAAGTTTACTATATTTGGGCTAGCTTTAGTTGAAATGGTGGAACAGTAGCTAGGTGGTACTGGATCTACTCCATAAAATACTCGCAGCATGCATGCAGTGCACTAGTGACTGACGGCCCATTAGGAAGATTACAGATTGCCAAAAGTTGAACCAACCAGATACCAGAACCAGCAGGCCTGTTTCTGCACCACCATTAAAACTTGTGTTGCAAGCCAGTTTTGTTTTTTGCATGCCACAAAAGCACCAAAACCACCACCCATGTCCATACCTTTCATTATTAGTATAAGCCTAAGTGGTCCTGCTGCTCCGATCCTTTTCATAAGAAACCAGAGCGAAACAACAGTGCTGTAACCGGAAAACAGACTATATATGAACATTACTCCAAAACTGTCTCTCTTACCATTGTCCTTTTCTTGAGGTTTCATAGTCATAAAACTGAGCTTGTATTATTACCAACTGTTGCGAATTTGCGATGCGGAGATTCACAAGTTATTGATTTAAGTATCGGCCTATCTCTTAAACGCCATACGCATTTTATGATCCTGATTACGTAGAGAGACAAAATTTTGCAGCCCTACCAAGAGAAACCAATCTTAACTAGAGTAAAATTAGACACAGAGTAAGAGTAGTAGCAACTACAGTACAGAGTAACTACTAACAAGCATAACAAATTAAACTCTCTTTTGCAAGAGTCACTAACATAATACCTAGAATGCACTTAATTTTTTCACCCTTTGTGGTTAGATCTTGGCTATGATCGCCATCCGCCAAAACTGTTAGGGGTAGGGTAATTAAAGGTCTGTATTGAAGAGAAGGGAAGGGGTGCATATGTATCTCGAACAACAAAAGAATAATAAGATTCACATGATGTCATACTTAAAACAAATTTTACGCAGAAAATTGTCTCACAACAGAGAACACGAAACAAAAGACCGTGATATGTACAGAACAAAGTATATCTTTTTAGTACTCGTATATTCCAAAACAAAATACAATGTAGTAGCCATCAAGCTGTTAAAACACACACACACCCTCTGTTTTACAAGAGTTACAAAATTGTGGTTTTGGGACTTACAGGCTTTCTCCAATTTACATGTATTAATCACTCCACAGTTACATTTTGAATGCTCAAGTAAGAATAGTATGGTATCCCAAGGGTAAAATACTTGTTTGCACCGTTTACTCCATTTCCCTCGATTGCATGAAACAATAAGCACTCAACTACCATTCACCACTGGTTTTGCTTTTTTGCTGGCTGAGACCTTTTTGTAGAGGTCCTTCGTTCTCATCGCCATCAAAACATCCAAGCAACACCCAACAAGGCAAGCACCAGCCATGATCAAGAAGCAGAGCCTGAAACAGTGGGGGCCGTGGCACTCATTCCCGCCACTAGGAGTGACAGTAGCCTCCGCGTCATAGAGCAAACCAGCAAGCAGACCCGAGAACAGGAAGGAGCCTAGTGGAAGGTTCAGGATAAGAATGTTGTAAATTAGACCATAGTATTTGAGGCCGAATAGCTCTGAGGCTGTAGGAACTGTGATTGCAAGGCGAACACCATAGCAGAAACCGACTATGATTGATCCAATGTATAGGCTTCCTGGCATTGCTATCGCCATCACAACATATCCAGCGGCTAACAACACCTGAGAGGCTGCATTGAACAGCGGCCTTGGGGTTGCAGCTTTCCTGCAGAGTCATAACCAGTCATAAGATTCAATTTGAGGTGTGAATTTTATTTGATACATTACTTCAATGGGTGTTCTACTTGTGTTTACCATTCCATTCAGACACACCGGATACAGAAATGAATGCCATAGACATTTCATTAGCAGCTTACTGTAGAAGTTACATACGCAAGCTGCTAATTAAAAATTAATGACTTGTCCCAGATAAAGCCATACCATATCTATCTAGTGGGGGACCTCCATGGAAATTATCAGATCTGAAGACTCAAAATCCAAAAATGCCAATCTAATCAATGGTCCACATATAAAACAAGCCCACTTCTACAAATACAGCAAAAGAATATCCTCCTATCTTGATTCCTTAGCACAGAAGTTAAGGTAGATTTTTCATTTCATGAAATTAAAACTTTGAATGTTATAGCTAGTCCAAAATCAATTTTTTTTTTCTTTTTTGGTTTAACCACAAGTTCACCTAAGTCCTTTGGGCCAAGGCTAATATTGTTCGCATCGGGTCGGCCCACAAAAGGGTAAAGTGCTCCCACTAAATGATTTCTCCATTCACAAGATTCGAACCCTCGGCCTTGCTTAAGGGATGAGAGTGCCGAATCACTCACACCAACCACTTATTAGTAGTCCAAAATCAAATTTTAATATGCGCGAGATACAACAAATGCAGCTTGTGCATAAGTCAGTTCTACTGTAACAAGCTCAAACCCTTTACCCGAGGTGTCCATGAACTTCCTCCCCCCAAGAGAGTAATAACTAATAAAATCTTGGATGTGATAAGGATAGGAATCAGCCACTAGCAAATTTGAAATGGTTTGAAGAAATCAGAAATTCATATAATATGACAGCAGACTTGGCTAATCAAATATAAAAAATAGCTTGTAAGAAGTAGTCTCCAGGATTACTTAATGGGAAGAATGATCATGTGAATTCCTCTACCAAACTTCATATTCTAAACCGCTCAGGTATGTGTACACCATATAGTACCTATATTTAAAAACTTGAATAACATCCACTTGCATGCCAACTACAAAATTCCTTCAACAAATATACAAAGACCTAGAAACATGTTCATCAAACATGTGAACAATAAAAAAGACAGCATATTCAGAACGAATATCTTTTTTGGTAATGTTCAACCCGAATATCTCAGAACAGTTAATGGTTAAAAACAAGAACGTCATGTATGAAAATGGCGCAAGACATCTAGACATGCCTCATCAAGCCAGGCAAGATTAGAGACATGTCGATGCTCCAAGCTTAACAAGATATAAACTGCAGCGAAATTCAAAATATAACAAGAATGACATAGGCTATGTTTGGCAAAATTAGCTGTAGCTGTAGCTGACATAACCATAGAGAAATTAGACTTACTTGATGTAGTATTCTGAAACTGTCCCGGAAATGATTCTGCCAAAAAATCCCATTATGCTAAGAAGGGAGACAAAAATTGATACGTCGGTGTAGCCAAGAGATGATCCCATCTGCCCCATGTTGTTCATCACAGTCAAACCACTCCCAACCCCACACAGGAACGACACAAACAAAACCCAAAAATCGACAGTCTTTAATGCCTGAATGATGGTATGTTCTTCTCCAAGGGCAGGCTGTGATATCTTAATCTCCCCATTCAAACCCGCCTCCTCCTTGGAGGGTGGCTCAGCCACTACCGCTAGCTCTTGCTTTAGGTGCGAGTCAGGCACCACCTCTTGAGCTAGTAAAGGCTCAACAGTCTGATCCTCAATATGATCAGCTTTATTAGCTCTTGACCCACGCCAGTTTTTGAATGCAATATATGCTGGAATTGCCAATGGGATGGCAAGCAAAGCCAATAAAATGACTGCAAATACCCTATCAAACACCTGACCTTGCGAGCCTAGGAAATCGTAGGCTAAGAGGTAAACTGCAACAATAACAGCCACAATATTGAACATATTGAAGTAATTAGACTCTTCTGTGATCTCTGCTGCAGTGACCGATGGAGGGACCTCCCGAAGCAAGACCATAGCAGTTAGACAAACCGCGAAAGGAACAACAGACAGCATCATAAGGAAGTGAGCAGGACTAGCTGAGAAAAGGGCATTGCAAACATCAGTGAATATAGCAGTGCTTAATCCCACATAGCCCTTGAGAATCCCAACAACAGGTCCCCTGTTTTTCCGAAAATTTCGAATACATGTCACCAAAATGGCTGTGTTCATCCATGTTGTGCTGTTCCCTCCCATACACAAGAATATACACATCTGCATCCATTTAAAAGGAAACTTCTTAGCCGTGCTTAAGATCACAAAAGGTCATAATAAATCTGGGAGCTCAAAGTAGAGCATCTAAATTCTAAACCATCCAACCCTAAGGCCGGGGATTTCGAGTTTCATCTCCTCAATCCTAAGATTGACAGTGGCATTCATGAATCATGATAGAATCCCATGGTCAATTCTCATTCCTTACATATTGGGCCTGAGAGTCGGGTTTCCTTGTCAATACTCTATAATATCACAAATTCTTATATGAGGCAGTCTCAACGTGAAGCCACCTCAAACAAGCATGACGTTATGCTGATGTCAGCTATAGATATGGCCTCATGTTGAGGAGGCGGCCTCATATAAGATCCATTGCTATAGTAGTAACAAGGCCAAGAAACAAACAAACAAACAAAAAGAAGTTGTCATTCACATTAAGTAATGAGTATATATATTTATTTCCCGGATTGAAGGGAATTGGTTTCATACCCATCATTTGGTGTAACCGCCATAGACTTTCAGTATAAGCTAAGCTAGCCTATCAGAATTCAGAAATGAGAAAGCCACTCATTAAATGCGATCATGAAACTCAGAAACTTTAAGCCATGCTTAAAATCCCATAACTAATAAACAACCACAAAATCAACTTCATTTCCGAAAAACAGAGAGAAGCAAGCATAAAATAAAAAAATAAAAAAATAAATAAAAAAAAAAAGAAGAAAAGAAGCATGCAAAGTGAAAGGAGTTACGGACCGCCCAATAAGGAAGGGGAGAAATGGTGTTGCTAACAACAAGCCATTGAGCGCCATAACCAACGAGACCTTCAACAGAACCAATAAGAAGAAGTAACCAAGTAGGGAAAGTATCAGAAGCAAGCCCAGCAAGAAGCCCAAAAGCTTTACCCACATCTTTAGCAACTGAAAGGTTGTTTAATTGGACCTGGGTTAGGTTCATTAAGCTCTTTATGGAATCTGAATAGTTTGAGAATGTGTAATTGTTGCCGGAAATTGCTTGGACCCAAACGGCCGTTACAAAGCCCAACCATTTTAGGGTCGTGGCTGTTGAGGGACGTTCTATTATTGACCTCATTTTGACGTCACCCTGTTGTTATGGCAAAATGGGTAAACTAACAGTCGTAAGGATCAAGATTTTGAAGAGAGAGAGAGAAAGTGGAAGGGAGATGATGGGCGGTAAGATATGGCGCCGTAGTGTATACCAATCGATGTTGGGTGTGCCACATTGGGGAATTTGGGGGGTGTAAGCACGCCATATTTAAAGGGGGAGGCAGATTTTTAAATGAGTTTAGATTTTAGAATTTAGAATTTTTTTTTTTGGTTTAGTATTGAGAAACTTTCTCTGGTCGTGGTTAAAGGACATCTCCTAACACACGGTCTCGTGTACATCTCCTAACACATAGTCTCGAGTATTTCACGAATTAATTTGTGTAGGTGCTTCCCAGGAGGTTTGAATTTTGAACCCATAACCTAGGTAAAAGTTATAACTTGTTTGCTCAACTTATTTACTAATGAGCCAACAACTCTTGACTCTTGAGTATATTTTTGAAAGTTTAGTATAAAGGTCCACTTGTATTTGAAAAAGGGTGTACTGTAATTTGATTGACATTTAAAGGGGGCTTTTATTTTTTGGGGGAAAAAGGCAAATGTGCATTCCTGTGGGCTCTACTGATACGAATCATACGATGCGGTCATGAGTCATGAGTCTCATGACATATTGACATGACTACATGAGTCGTGAGTGGTGGCGACGGCTCATTTTAGACGAACGACGCCCTTAATTAACCATCGCTGGTCGCGTCACGCCAAAAGGGTACAAACCATGGTGGGTGCCTGGTGTTGGGGAAAGCACACAAATACACAAGCGGAAGCAACAAAGACTTTTTCCCCGGTTGTGATGCAAAGATGAGCAATAACCAATTCAAGCAACCAAACAATATTGAACCAAAATGACAGCAGCAAATGGAACTATAAATCAGCCCAAAAACAGTAAATAAACAAGGAGACGCAAGGATTTACGTGGAAACCCCGATGTGGGGAAAAAACCACGGGACCGTTAACAAACGGTGCCAAAACCTCCACTAATCAACAAATTAACAAGTGGGTACAACAATAGTTCTTCCCTAGATCAACTAGAGGTATTCACAATCATCAAGGATCAACCTTGGCACAACAAGTCTCCCAAATCATCACCCAAAAAGAGTGGAAATACAATTTCGTATAAAATAAGAGCTGAATTTAGAAAACTGAGTTAGAGAGCTCCAAATGAAATTCTGACCGTTGGATTTGAAGAGGGGGATGTCAGGAACAACGTGCTAAAATCTCGCGACGATCGGAGTTCGTTTGGTCGTCGATCGGGGCGGATTTCTGGGCTGCCAGCACCAAAATTCGTGGGTGGCTCCTCTTCTCTCTCTCCTCTTCTCTTCTAGACTTTTCTCCTGAATTTTTGAGTGTCTAGGCTTTCTCTCTCTTGCACTCAGCCCTTCTAACCTTTTGGCTTATAAGGGAAGCCACTTGTGAGTGAATATACGAAATTGCCCTTCACTTAAACATCATATGGATAACCCATATGGTAAGCAAATATATCCCAAATTAATTGGGTTCTTCCTCCATGTAGGAGGGATACTCCAACAAATCTCCCCCTCACTCCTACATGGGGGGCTCGACCAAGCCCGCAATCTTTCTACAAACAAGAAGTTTCTCCTTAGGCAAGGCCTTCGTCAACATGTCCGATCCGTTGAGATCGGTGTGAATCTTCACAAGCTCAAATGACTTGTCTTCTACCGCTTCTCGAATCCAATGATACCTCCTCCGTATGTGTTTGGTTCGGGAATGGTAGGCTGCATTCTTGGCAAGGTGGATGGCACTTTGACTATCACAATAAAGAGGGTACTTGTCTTGTTTCAAACCCAACTCCTCTAGAAAATCTCTCATCCAAATAAACTCCTTGCCAGCTTCAACCGCTGCCATATACTCAGATTCTGTGGTAGACAGAGCAACACACTTTTGCAATTTTGATTGCCATGAAACAGCTCCCCCTGCAATTGTCATCAAGTATCCGGAGGTAGACTTACTAGCATCAATATCACCCGACAAATCAGCATCTGTGTAGCCATCTAACACAGGTTGTCCGGGACCAAAGCATAAACACACTCTAGAAGTACCTCTGAGATACCGCATGATCCACTTTACTGCTGCCCAATGCTCCTTACCAGGATTAGACATGAACCTGCTAACAACCCCAATGGCATGTGCAATGTCTGGCCTAGTGCATACCATGGCATACATCAAACTCCCCACGGCGGATGCATAAGGCACCGTCATCATCTCTTTCTTGTCATTCTCACTTGTAGGACACTGGCTGGAGCTTAGCTTCATGTGACCTGCAAGTGGCGAGCTCACGGGTTTAGCTTTGTCCATCTTGAACCTCTCTAGCAGCTTCTGGATGTAACTCTCTTGTGATAGCCATATCTTCTTGTTCTTCCTATCACGAGAGATACGCATGCCCAAAATTTGCTTTGCAGGGCCAAGGTCCTTCATTGCAAAGGACTTGCTCAAGGCACTCTTCAGGTTGGCAATCTTCTCCTTATCCTGTCCAACAATCAACATGTCATCCACATAAAGTAAGAGAATGAGAAAATCACCTCCGGCGTAATGCTTCACAAACACACATGAATCTGCATGTGTCTTGTGGAAACTGTGGTCTTTCATGAAAGACTCAAACTTCTTGTACCATTGTCGAGGTGCTTGTTTCAAGCCATATAAACTCTTTTTCAAACGGCATACAAGCTTCTCACTTCCCTTCTCTTGGAAACCTTCTGGTTGCTCCATGTAGATTTCCTCCTCTAAGTCACCATGGAGGAAAGCAGTCTTCACATCAAGTTGTTCCAACTCCAAATCCATGCTAGCAGCTAAGCCAAGAACAACTCTAACAGAAGACATCTTTACAACTGGAGAGAAAATCTCTTCAAAGTCTATGCCTTTCTTTTGACCTGAGCCTTTCACCACCAAACGTGCCTTGTACCTAGGTGGTGAACCATCTTCTCCAGTTTTCAGTCTGTACACCCATTTGTTCTTGAGTGCTCTCTTGCCCTTAGGCAACTCCACTAAGTCATATGTGTGGTTCTCATACAAGGATTTCATCTCATCTTGCATGGCATTATACCACTCCTTGCAGTGCTCATGTGACATAGCCTCCTCGTAGCTTTCAGGTTCTCCCCCGTCGGTCATCAACACATACTCATCTGCTGGATATTTAGAGGTAGGCTGTCTCTCTCTGGTGGATCTTCTCAACTGTGGTTCTGGTTGTACATGGGGTTCTTCTTCATGTGTATGATCTGGTGGTGGCTGAACATCATCACCATCATCACTGTTATGATCATCATTGCCATCTTCCTGTTGTTCTCCCCCTTGAACTCTAGGAGTTACTTCAGGAAATATTGGATCTGAGTTGGCGCTGTCACTAGGAGAAGGCTCTGGTTGTTTCTTCTTCTCACAATCTGCAAAGGTTTTGTCTTCAAAGAACACTACATCTCTGCTTCTAATCACTTTCCTGCTAACTGGATTCCACAATCTGTACCCAAACTCATCCTCTGAGTACCCTAGGAAGATGCATGGCTTTGTCTTGCTATCAAGCTTGGACCTCTCATCTCTGGGAATATGAACATATGCAAGGCACCCAAAGACTCTCAGGTGGCTGAATGATACCTCTTTACCAGTCCATACTCTCTGCGGAACATCTCCATTAAGAGGAACTGAAGGTGACCGGTTGATGAGGTACACTGCTGTAAACATTGCCTCGGCCCAAAAAATCCTAGGCAGCTTCGCATGAGAGAGCATACATCGAATTCTTTCTTCAATTGTTCTGTTCATTCTCTCTGCAAGTCCATTCAGCTGAGGTGTCTTGGGAACTGTCTTCTCAAGCCTGATGCCCTGTACTTTGCAATACTCTTCAAATGGACCCCTGTACTCTCCACCATTGTCAGCTCTAACACACTTGAGCTTCCGGCCTGTTTCTCTCTCAACTCTGGCCTGGAACTGCTTGAAAAACTGTAGTACCTGGTCTTTGGTTTTCAACACAAAAGCCCACAGTTTTCTAGAATAATCATCAATAAAAGTAACAAAATAAAGTGCACCGCTATGTGACTTAGTATCCATAGAACATACATCAGTGTGAACAAGATCTAATGCATGTTTTCTTCTAGATGGGGGACGAGTATGAAATGCTGCCCTATGTTGTTTTCCAGCTAAACAATCAACACAGGGTTTCAAGGACATACCTTGAACATCAGGAAGGAGTTGCTTCTTAGCAAGCATTTGCATACCTCTTTCACTCATGTGACCAAGTCTCTTGTGCCATAACTCGCTGGAGGAATCATCAACTGCGTGTACTTCTCCTTTGCACAACTTAGCTTGCATCACATACAAGGATCTCTGCTTGCTCCCACGAGCCACAATCAAACTTCCTTTGATAAGCTTGCACTTTCCACCACCAAAGTTGCTGGAGTAACCAACATCATCGAGCAACCCAGGAGATATCAAATTCAGCCGAATGTCTGGAACATGTCGGACATCTCTCAACACCAAACTGCAACCTGTGGATGTCTCCAAACACACTGTACCCATGCCTACAATCTTGGATGAGCCATCATTCCCCATCTTTACATAGCCAAAGTCACCGCTGGTGTAAGATGAGAAGTAATCTTGGTGCGAGGTTAGATGAAACGAAGCACCCGTGTCAATCACCCAAGTACAATCATCACTATCTAGATTTAGGCAATGGTCACCAATAAAAAATAATTCATCACTTGTTGCAATTGCAGTGGTGTTGTTATCTTTCTCTTCTTGTTGTTGCCCGAATGTCTCACCCTTTTCTTTCCTTTCTCTGGACTTGTCTCTCTTCATTTTCCTGCAATGTTTTTGAATGTGGCCTGGCTTATCACAATAGTGGCAAATGATCTTACCCTTTGATTTTGATCTCCCCCTGGACTTGTCTCTATGCTGGGGATATCGAGTCTTACTTCTTCCCCTGCTTGATTCTTGTGTCACATTAGCCTCTGGTTGTGTGGAGGAACTCATTTCCTTCCTTCTAGTTTCTTCATTCAACAAACTAGCTTTGACAATTTCCATTGTCAGCGTGCCCTCTGGTGCGGAGTTGCTAAGTGATACAAATAGAGTGTCCCAGCTTTCTGGCAATGAGCAAAGTAGTAGCAATGCCTGCAGCTCATCATCTAAATTCATCTTCATTGCAGACAACTTGTTAATCAAACTTTGAAATTCATTCAAGTGAACTACTATGCTATCACCATCTTTATATTCCAGTTTCACAAGTTTTCTAATCAATGACGCTTTACTCAAGGCATTCTTCCTTTCATACATGGTCTCAAGTTTCTTCCAAAGAGTATAAGCATTCGTGTCATTGGCAATATGTTGGAGGACACTCATATCAACAAATTGTCTAATTGTTCCAACGGCTTTACGGTTCAATATTTTCCACTCACTTTCAACAACACCAGTTGGTATGGTTGCATTTAAAATTGGTTCATACAAATCCTTCACATAAAGGATATCCTCCATTTTAGTTTTCCACACGGAGTAATTTCCAGAATTCAAACTAATCATTCCGTGCACACCAGATTTTTCATCCATCTTTAACAACACAACAAATTCACAATGACTCTAACCAAAGCTCTGATACCACTATGTTGGGGAAAGCACACAAATACACAAGCGGAAGCAACAAAGACTTTTTCCCCGGTTGTGATGCAAAGATGAGCAATAACCAATTCAAGCAACCAAACAATATTGAACCAAAATGACAGCAGCAAATGGAACTATAAATCAGCCCAAAAACAGTAAATAAACAAGGAGACGCAAGGATTTACGTGGAAACCCCGATGTGGGGAAAAAACCACGGGACCGTTAACAAACGGTGCCAAAACCTCCACTAATCAACAAATTAACAAGTGGGTACAACAATAGTTCTTCCCTAGATCAACTAGAGGTATTCACAATCATCAAGGATCAACCTTGGCACAACAAGTCTCCCAAATCATCACCCAAAAAGAGTGGAAATACAATTTCGTATAAAATAAGAGCTGAATTTAGAAAACTGAGTTAGAGAGCTCCAAATGAAATTCTGACCGTTGGATTTGAAGAGGGGGATGTCAGGAACAACGTGCTAAAATCTCGCGACGATCGGAGTTCGTTTGGTCGTCGATCGGGGCGGATTTCTGGGCTGCCAGCACCAAAATTCGTGGGTGGCTCCTCTTCTCTCTCTCCTCTTCTCTTCTAGACTTTTCTCCTGAATTTTTGAGTGTCTAGGCTTTCTCTCTCTTGCACTCAGCCCTTCTAACCTTTTGGCTTATAAGGGAAGCCACTTGTGAGTGAATATACGAAATTGCCCTTCACTTAAACATCATATGGATAACCCATATGGTAAGCAAATATATCCCAAATTAATTGGGTTCTTCCTCCATGTAGGAGGGATACTCCAACACCTGGGTGGCCATGGAATATGTTTCGGAATATTACAATGGATAATGATATTCATACAATGGTTGTATTTTATAACTTTCTTTTTATATAAGGGGAGGGACAAAATTGCCCTTACTCCTTAGGATTTCAGGGGGAGTATTTATGCTATAGTGAGAAAGGGGAGAGGAGAGAGATAGACACACAAAAATAATTATAATGTACAATCATTGTATGAGATTCATTTTCCTACCACAATTGTTTTTGTATTCACGACTTTCGTACAAACATTTTTTTTTTTTTTTTTTTGTTGGGTAACCAACCAACTGTGCTTTAAGGTCGGGTACGGGGAGGGGAAAAGGAGAGGCCGAGGGGGATAATGAGCGCATAAAGCCTTGAATTCAAAGATGTACCTAGGAGGCTAAGAACGAGTGAAACTGGTGCTACTACACCAAAGCTTGGGCTCCTTTTGTACCAACATTCAATTAAAGGCAACCTATATCATTTCTCATAGTCATACTCCATATTAATATTTCCCAATTCTGTATTTTACAATTAAAATAACATTACCTAAGTAAGTAAATAATTTCATATATGGAAATTTTTTTAATGTGATTTCAATTTCAAGTTGACATTGCTCATCACTTTTGAATTTTATAAAGTTACTAAGTTTTCTTTTCTTTTGAACGCTATAAAGTTACCACTTTATAACACTCATATACTAGCTTGGGTAATAAAATTGAGAATATCAAGTATATTATTAGTTCTTAGAACGACTTCTCGCTTCGCTTTCACTGATCAACTTCTGCCAAATTAAATTATTCTCACATGTTAAACTCTCCTTAATTATAATAGGAATAATATTGAAGTCATTGACAATTTAAAGAAAATAACTAAAGAGTTCTAGTGTAAACTCACACTGTGGACTGATTCTAAGACCTTAATTAAAAAAATATTACAACCAATATATGTAGGCTTATTCATAACAAGTTAGAGTTAGTATTACGAAAAATCACTTTCAGAAAGAAAAGTAGGAACGCAAAGTTTCGACTGGAATTCATAAATTTAAAATTTATAGACCAATTAAAATCCATTAAAAAATAAGATCAAATAGACAAAAAAAAAACATTAAAGGATACTTTTCATTCAAAAAAAAAGTCATTAAAGGATAGAATGAAATATTCTAATCACCCTTCGCCAACCTAATAGCCACATAGGACCTAGTATTGACCTTAAGCTTAAATAAGAAAAATACTAATAATATATATTAAGCTGTAAACGTGTTGTAAACATTATTGATTGTTTATATAATATTCTTTTACCTTTCTCCTTTTTTTTTCCTTATGCAATAAATTAATACAAAAGTACGAGTACTTTTTATGACATCCTAGCATGATATCAAATTTGTGTCATAAATCAAAAAATATATATTTGTTTTTAAATGAACTAATAATTATTGGTCAAATTGACAAGAGTTAGGGCCTGTTCTCCTCAACTTCCCCCTGAAGTATTCAGTAAAATTAAGTTCAGTTCAGAAAAATTCAGTACAATTCAGTAAACCATAGAACAAATTTACTCTTTGTAATTATAAATTCAGTAAAAATAAGTTCAGTTCAGAAAAATTCTGTTCAATTCAGTAAATTTCAGTTCAGTTTAGTATTGTGTAGATAAGTTCAGTAAAAAGAAGGTGAAGAGAATAGGCCTTTAGTCGCCAAATAGCTTAGAGTCCTTAGTGACCTATAATTATTAAAAATGACGAGTGTAATTTTTTGGGGCATAATATCATAGCAATAATAACTACTTAATCTCCTAGGATCGGAGTATAAGAAACGAGTGACTTAAATTAGTATCTTGATGGAGTAAGTGGTAAAGAACTATATATGTTGCATTGCCTTCCTTCCAAATCCAATACATTGCTTAAGCAATTAGGCGATAGAATGAAGGAGACAAGTGAGAAAGGCAAATACTCGATCAATTATTGATTGAGAAAGGCTTCCATTATAAAAGTTGAAAGAAAATCTTTAGGTTTCCCACTTGGCTGGTGAAAAGCATTATCATATACAATTTAAGAGGCTTAAAAATATCACTGACAAATCAATTGATATTTGCAATGGCCCAGTTGTACGTTGACGTCAAGTTCCATGCATCCTCTAATCATTGAACATATAATTATATAAGGAGTAAAGTATTAGAAATGATATTTTGGAAATTAATCATAGAGCTCTAGGTTGGTTGTGTTTATATTAATATATCCCTTGTTCCACCACATTTTGAAAATGGCGGGATAGGGTATAGGCCCTTCGTTCTCATACGAACCACGTATATTGTAGAACTAGATAATTATATGGCCATATGTCCAGACGCGATATATTTGGACCTCCCTATCCCTTGGTACGTAAATAATGTAATGTAACTATCAATACGATTTGCTAATGAAATTGGAAGGTACAAGACATCAATGATTGGCTGAGCAATGATACATGTCTTTTCGTCTCACGTATCAAATAATTTTTTACTACAATTGAGCAGGTGTCTTTTTACTACAAAAATATCTTTATTGGATTTTTAGTATTACAGAAGACGTCTTATTCTTAAAAGACATAATCATTAGGCTTTCTCAAATAATGCTCATTATTACTTGCATCTTCCTTAGTTAATTTATGTTTGTTTTCTTGATGATAACGAAGCTTCTTAACTTGTTTTTCTTCTCCAAATTACCAATTTCGTAATATTCAATTTAGCTAGATTAACTTATACAGTATAAATGCTCGGATCATGCATGGCTTATTTGAGAAATAAAACTATCTAATTACAGTAATCATGCATGGCTTTTGTCAATACTCGATCAGTAGTAGGTACATTCCTTTAGCTAGATCTTGGACGCCGCTACATCATGAATCATGATGATTGTATATCTTTATTTTATTTATATATTGATTTTATATACTACGCTTAGTAAATAAATCATTCCAAATAACTGCATGCATCTATTCGCTTATTATTGTAATCAAAATTCAGACATGATGTATGTAATGTAATACTTCGTTCAATGGAATATAATGTGATATTTTGTAATGATATCGATATGCTTATCAATTTGGCTTTTTGTTAAGCTGATGACAAGAAAACAAGGGTGGCTTGTTGCATACACACACACACATATATATATATATAGGAATAAGTTGTCGAACATTGACCTCTCACCTTTCAAGGTCCCAAAGTCAAATCTCACCCGCTTAATTAACTTTTAATTACCCATCAGGCATGTGTATTTCACCGGAGTATTTGAAAATATCCTCTCATTTCAACTAGACAACTTGCGTTTTTTAAGGTTAATTTCTATTGATCTAATTAATTTGTACGAACCTAATTTAATTAATAATTATTTGCTCAACTCGAGTTTTGCTTTCTTGTACCAAGGTTGTAAGAATTGACCAATCATAAAGAAAGATGAGAGGTTAAAAGGCATAACGAATATTTGAATTGATTTTTATTTTTCAAGTTAAAAGGCATCCACACGATCAAGTCTATAATATGCTTCAGGATTTTCAAGTGCGTACAATGTAAAAACGTATCTATCCTTCATCAATCCAAATTTTCTGCCTTTATTGTACAAGGGAGGGAATATATGGTTGGAATCCGTTGGATAGTCAAGTGTTACCTCCACTGTAATTATATCTTCGCACTTTTTTTTTGAAACAAAGTGTCACTAAAAAAATATCGGGGATGGGCTGGGTAGGGTATTGAGAGGCCTGGGCTAAACAGTTAGACGACCCAAACCGTGTTCTCACACTCATGTGGGCCGTTCACCCGTCTGTGGCAAAGACCAAAAAGTGTTTTTAAGTTGAAAATGTTGGGGTGAAGTAAAATAATGTCGTCAAAACAGTGGCGAATTCAGAAAAGTTTGAATATGGATGCAAATTTTTTAAAAAAGATACAAAAATTTAATTATGGGTGTAATAAGGGGCAAAAGCAAAGGATTTATACCAAAAATAAAGAAAATTATACAATGTATATGAAATTTCCCAAAAAAGTATGGACCCTATAAGTCCCTTGCTAGGTCCGCCCCTGCGTTAAAATCGTTGAAGCAAAATTAATAGGATATCACCAACAAGCACTTAGATGAGTTGGTGAGGGACTCTTCTAACTTAAGCAACGACCTCGGGTTTGAGACCTTGTGAATGCAGCAGTGTTAAATACTTGTTGGGAGAGCTTTGCTACTCTTGTGGTCCCACCAGACTCGATCCGAATTCAACCGGACGGTCTCAGAAAAAAAAAAAAAATTAATAGGATGTCGTGAACATTTTCGCCGGAAAAAAAAAAATCATCTGGAGGGAAAAAGTAAAATTGGGGAATTGCATTTGCGTTTGCATTACATGCTCTGACAGTCACTCGGCCCAGTATTTCAGAGAGAGAGAGAGAGAGAGGAGAGAGAGAGAGAGAGGAGAGTGAGTGATGGATTTTTGAGGGTGAAAGTGCAGAGAAGAGAGAGAAAAAAAATGATGCGAAGAGAGATCTCCGCATTTGCTCAGCGTCGATGGCTTCTTCTTCTTATCCTCGCTCTTGCTCTTTTCTTCTTCGCCTTTTCAATCATTGCCCAGGTAATCACTCTACTAGATTTCCTCCACATTTCTTGTTTTATTTGTTCCTTAACATCAATTTAATCTAGCTGAACTTCTAGGGTTTCAATTCGTTTTTATTTACGTTTGTGATTAATGACATTATTAGTATACCTGATGTTCAAAATTTATGGTGCATCTCATTTTGTTGCATCCACAATCCACATTGTAAATCTGGTATTCTGTGGGATTTAATCTGAAAAAACTGTAAAGGCTTGGTACAAGAGAAATCATAGCATCAGTTACAAACAAAAAACTTTATGCTCAGTTTTGGATTAAAAGATCTGATTGTGGTAGAATTGAATGAGAGGGGTATATTAGGCCCTAATTAATTACTACTTATTCATGTTTTTTTGAAAGGAATTTTTAGGGAGATGTTAAAAGTTTTCTCACAAATTATGATCTGATACAAGCACAAATACTAATTTGGGACTTTGATTTATTCCTATGTTTAGCATTGCTGAGTGGTCACTAAATCCTAGTGAGCAGTAATTTTAATTAGCTTGATTATGCTCATTCACTTGCTTGAACGCTTGAATGGCTCTAGAAAGTACTAAGTAACGCTTAAAAAGCAATCTGGAAAACAAGATTTAACAAAAGAGGCTTCTTGAGCTTGATCAGTCGAAAGATTGCTACAATGTGAAGTTTTCTAAAGTCTAATCAATTGGACATGCTTGAGGAGGGACTGGCTTTTGCTTGGCTTTGAAGGCAGTAAAATTGATACGAAGCTGTAGGGTTTCTTTGATGAAGTAGACAAGATCTTCAGTACATGTTATAAGCTTTCTTTGATGAACTAGAACATATCGTATCTATGGACTTGGTAAACCTGGCCAGGCTCAATCTTCATAAGCTTAGACTGTTGGTCTTATTATGTCGAAGATCAAGAGCGAGTTTGCTGCTTATTGGCATCTGAATTCTGAAATTCCAAGGGGTAATTTACATGTGCCAAGTTGTGGTTGCTAGTACGTTTTTTCTTGTTATTCCATTGAGAGATATTGTTCCTACATTGAAAGATGAGTTATTAGTTCTGATATATGGTGGGGGACTGGCGGGTTGATTACATGGGTTTTTTTCTCCTGTTTTTCATGTGCAGGTTATCGGTTATGGTGCAGAAGAGCCTGAAATTACTCACAGAGTGTTCTTGGATGTTGACATGGATAACCAACGTTTAGGTGCATAGCTATTTACCTTTAAATATCAATTTGAACATTTGCAGCAGCCATATGTTCTACTCCCTTTTCTTTATTTTCTTGTCTTCCTTTTTCATTTTCATTTCATATTTTCGGTTTGTTGTTGTTGTTGTTGTTGTGGGGGGTTGGAGACTTGGAGTTATGCAAGAGGTAGATAGACAGCCAGGTGGGAGTGATCCCTTGTCTTCTAATGAAGAAGGATTTTGGTTTGGCGGGGGGGGGGGGGGGGAGCAAAGAAAGAGTAAGAAAAGGAAATACGACTTACTCTTTCATTGGTGCGAGTGAGAAATTATCTGGTGAATAGTATACTGATGTCATTTCAGAAAAGGAAGTTATCATTTCTCTAAAGGTTTACGAGGGTTTTTGGGTGTGTGACTTTATAAATGAAGAAAATGTAAAATATTGAGGGAAGTGAGCTAGAAAGAGTATATTTTGTTGTAAATTGTAGTATGGTTTTTATTTTCCCTCTTGTTGTTCGGTGAGGGAGAGGATAAAAACACTATAGAGTGTATGTGTATCTTTATGCACCCTACAAGTTATAGGAATTGAAGGACGAACATAGATTAAAGGGCTAGGTGAAGGTTACTAAGGGATTGAAAACAAGTAGTTAGAGAACTAAATTATAGATATTTGCACTAGAGATCATAAGGCATAGCCCTCATGGAGTTTTAGGTTAAAGGAGTTCTGATTCCTAGCCTAAGTTCTTCAACTATAGCAGCTAATGTTGCCTTCCACTTGGAGCTGGACTGTGGGTTCAGAGGCAATGTGGTTTTGTCGGTGTCTTTGGAGGGAGTCAACCAGGGTATGGGTCAATGAACTTGTGAAAACACATATTTTAGGAAGTACTATAGCGTTACTAGTTATTCATGACTTCATGAACTTTGTTAAAGTTGAGGTGGTGATCCAACTGTAGCCACTGGCAGAGTGAGGTCACTTGGCAGGCAGGCATACTCATGAAGCTGTGATCAAAGAACAAAGTGTTTATAGTTTGTTGGTTCTGGTTGAATATCAGTGTTTAACCAAGTGAGGGTGTTTAAAAAAAAGGCATCTAGTAGACAATTCAGATTTTGTTCTCTTGAAAAGTTGAAACCTAATAGAAGCGGGCCTGAAAGAAGCTGCTGATCTGTTGTCTGTTTGTACTAGCCCTCATCCCCTGACAAGAAGGAGAGTGGACTTTGTCCTAGATTAGTCTGGTTGTTCGCTGTAATGTTCTGTTATAGTAATTACGACTGTGCCAGTCCTTTATAATCAGTTCCTAGTCGGAGATTCAGTCATTTTTATACTTTAAGTTGAAAACTTGGAATAAACTCGATCCCCTGTCTCAATAAACTATTTCTTTATTTCGTTGACAAGTGCTCTGTTATAGCCCGTGCATCTTTGTTTATGTATTTATTTACTGCACACTAAGCTTATAGTCCATGTTGATCACTGCAAAAGTCAGCTTCCTTGGAAGTTGCATATTCCTCAAGAAAGATGTAAAGCTATTCGTATAATCAAGAACTTGGTGGTACTTCAGATTTTACCTTCTATTATCAAACAGTGGACCTGTGTCATTAAATGCACTTTTCTAGCTGATATACAAGATTTACTATTTTGATCTTTGAAGTTTATAGTCGTCAAACTTCCCACAGGTAGGATCGTGATTGGATTATTTGGCGCGGTTGTTCCAAAAACTGCTGGTAAGTATTTCACCATCTGGTTATCCCAGTTAGCTTAAACTTGCGCTTGAATCTATCACAAATATAGCTCAGTTCTCTTCTCCTTAGATGATGACTATTGTTCTTAGTATGAAAAAAGAACAAGAGGGAAATTATGATTTAAGTAATTCAATATGAAAATGAAAATGATAATAATTTTTCTCCCCTTCATTGCTCACATTTTATGTCCTATTGCAGATGTTAATGGTCATCATGTGTATATTATAGCTTGAGTATCTCTTGGATTCATACGTGCTAAACCAACTCAAGCCGCAGTGCATATATTTGTCAAAGTGAAATGTTATGCTCTGAGTGTTCTCTCCTTTTATATGCTTCAGTATTTTACTTTCATTTCCCAGGAACTGTATTCAGTTTCTATTATATTGTTCTTCCAAACCGGAAGTTGATGTTTGCTGGTCGTCTCTCATTTAATCTAACTTAGCTGTGTTTGTTTGTTTACTCCTCTCCAGAAAATTTCAGGCTTTTATGCACTGGTACACCCATTCTCACCTTTTTAAAATTTGTAACTGCATTCTGCCTTTATCCTGATATTTGTTCTTTTAGGCATGATATCCTTCTTCTGTATGCAGGAGAGAAGGGGCAAGGAAACAATGGAAAACCTCTACATTATAAGACAACACCTTTCCATCGTATAATACCTGGGTTCATGATTCAAGGCGGTGATATTGTTCATGGGGATGGAAAGGGGGGAGAGTCCATATATGGTGGCACCTTCCCAGATGAGAATTTGAAAATAAAACATTCCCACGCAGGTATTTTCATATGGATCCAAATCAATGCTCCCTATATTTGTATGACATTATTGTTTTCGCTTCTGGTGCTGAGATGATGTTATTGCAAATATGTCCCTTGATTTATCAGCTTTTGCCTAATAGTGTCTGCTATTTGTAGGAGTCGTGTCTATGGCAAACTCTGGACCCAATTCCAATGGTTCACAGTTTTTCATCACTACAGTGAAGGCAAGCTGGTAAGTTATTACATGAACACCCACTCCTCACTGCCCCCCTCCCCCCCAACATGCAAAAAAATAGAATAAAAAAGGAAACTAAGAACATTATAACATTAACAACAAGATGACACTCCGGATTTAAATAAAATGGTCTATGCAAGAGGGATCCCTGACATGTTTTGTACTTGCACACAATCAAGTTCTGATTCCTTCAATTCTATTTCCTTCAATTCTCCATTGAACTGAAAGAAATGTCATCTACATATCAAAATTGGATTATTTTGACGTGAGAACTGGGAATACACCCTTTAGCTTCTTGAAGGCAAGCATCAGCCTTAGATTCTTAAGTTGTGCCTTTGAGGATGGGTCTATATTTACGTGTCTGATATGAGTCAATTGGCTGGGGCATATGTGCTACAACATAATACAATTGTTCAGGTTGGATGGGGAGCATGTTGTCTTTGGCAAGGTGATACAAGGAATGGATACTGTATACGCAATCGAAGGGGGAGCGGGAACTTACAGCGGGAAACCTAGGAAGAAGGTGATCATTGCGGAATGTGGAGAGATACCAAAGAGCAAGTGGAACGACGATGCAGCTAAACTTTAGGAATTTGCTTCTTTTTAAGTTTAAGAGAAAGATTCAGTTTATAGTTAGTGAATCTTCAGACCCCCCCCCCCATCTTGTACGTAAATTATTACATGCGGAGAAGAAAGAAGAGAAGAAACTCAAATCATGTCCGTGGAATCAGACGCCTGATTTTCCCAACACTTAGTTTCTTAGGTATATGACTATAGTATAGCGATCTATTATGGTGACCACAGTCTACAGAGACATGTAATATAGGTGAAGAGGTGAAATGTTCAATTATGCTTTGTTGTCTTGGTGTAAATGATACATGTTTGATTGTTTGGTGAATTAACTAAATCGAATTTCTACTTACAAATGTTGCTAGGAAGTTTTTATTTTTATGACTGTTCTGCTGTCTTGAAAGTTCATGTTTGCATTTTATTTGCACTGCGGTGCTGGTGCTGAGTGGTGCATATCAAAATAGCCGTCTGCTTCAAGGTTCAATCCTCTCCCCTCAAGAGTCAAGACTTGAGGAGTGTACTAGTTCATTTAAGTTAGGATTGATATGATTTACTTGAGAGAACAGGATTAATATGCACAAATCGTTTGCTGAAATGTAACGGTTCCTCACGTAATCACAAGATAATGAAGTTCCCATCATAATCAAATTGCATAATCAGAAGATAATAAAGAATTTGAGATGATTAGTCACCTTTTTGACATACAATAATTAACAACATGGAAAGATACACAGCAATAACAACGCTTATTAGTCACTCTTAAAAGATTGCTCACTCCACAGAGAAGCAAAGTGGATTAGATTCGAGAATTTTCAAGGACGAAACTTGCAAGCACTTTTGTGACCTTGTGCATTCTCGCCAGCAAATCCAGCATCTACCCAAGCAGAGTAACCTCCTTCAATATTGGCAACATGCTCAAATCCCTGTTGCAATTTTACACGAGTAAGTATATCGGTAAGGCATCAATGGTGTTCGTCGAAAAGGAAAGAAATTACAAAGCATTCAAATTACGCACTTCATTCTGTAGATCGATCGTTGCTTTTAGACCTCGACCACCACGGTTGCAAGCCTGATTAAAACAAAAAGCATCCATTAGATAGATTAATGAAAATCTCAACAATTCACCATAGTACATAATTATTATGGTCTGCAGTATTTTAAAAGTCTTACCACAACCAAGTGATCATCTTTCTTGCTGATTTCTGAAACCTGAGTCAGAAATTCAGGATTCTGCACTCGTCCTCCTTCTGTGAAGAACAAGTAGGGGATATTCAGGGCACCTTCAACGTGGCCCTTCTCGAACTCCTCCTTTGTTCTGATATATGAATTGGAAGATTAATGAGTTCATTGTTGATCGATTATATTGTGTCACAATGAATATCTTAAGTACAAATCTTTATGTTTTTGCTTAACTCACCTAACATCTAAGTAACGGTATCCTGTGCTTAGGAGACCTTTGGCTGTGTAAACATCCACATTCTTTACATCTTCAGAGGGCCTGCAAGGTCATAATAAGAACTTCTGTGATATTCAAAGCAGACACAAACAAATTTGACATAAATCAAGGCAAAAGGACTAACCCCTTTGAAGCATCCATTGATCAAAGATGGAACAAGACTTGAACTGGAGATGTGTTTCTCAGATTCCCCTTCTCCTTCTCTGTGATGAAATTATGAGTAAGTTAAACAACAACAGTGAAATGATATGGTATGCAGTATGCTCATGTCACATTTATATATAAGCTCTCAAATTGGTCAATAAAATACTAGACTACTAGTAGTATTAGACAATGCAAATTAATATACAAGAAACGTTTCGTATAATTAACCAAAGACATGGCCTCTGTTCTTCAAGATATGTTCATGATTCAAAGTTGACCAAATAGCTCCTCTTTGTCCGCAATTTGATATACCAAGGGAGTACATTATTGTAATTTCTTATTACTACTACTTTAATAACAATCTCCAAGTGGGCTAGCTCTGGCCGTTTCGACTATTGTCATGCTTCTACGTTTGTAGCTAGAAACGTTTCTCTATACCGACAGGAATCCTGGCAACAACAATTGATATTCCCCTCATTCAGTATCAACCCTATTAAGAAAATCAGGAACTTAGCTTGATTTTATTGGACTCTCTGTTTCTCTCTCTCTTTAAACCTTATCGCCCCAACCCTTTGACATGAGTTCACCCTTAAGGCCTTAACTAAAGGTTGTCCTAATACAATTACTATTCTTCTTTTGACTACTATGTATGTCAGGTTATTTTAGTTCTTACTATCATTTAAATTCTTACACAGGCTATTCACTATTGTCTTATCTCACCAAATAATGTGGAGTAAGATTTATGCTAGTGTGAGACATGTGATATGAGTTGTCACCTTAATGTAATTACTGGTATTTGTAATAGACATGAGCATTACTGCATTAGCCATTACACAAAAACCTGTTTAAGATTTCTATAAACAAAATAATAATATTTGTTTAAAACGGTTTTACCATAACTTTTGGTAATACGAGGGTCACTTTTTAGTGAAACGAGGATCATGGCTCATAATAAGTGATCCCTATATTTCTAAATAGTAATCTCATTTTTCTGTGTGTTGGTCTCACACAAGACTTTGCTCTAGCCATTAATCCTGAAAATAATCGCCAGAGTCATACAATTTAAGATTCACGTGCCCAACACTGAAGAACATTTTAATACTTTGACTTTACTAGTGAGAATAAGCAATGATCACTTCAATTTTGGGTCCAGTGAGTGCAAAGTGTTTTTGAGTGATTTGATCTCGCTAGGTGTTTTCGAGTCTAAAACGCTCAAATATCATTAGATTATTGTGAGCAACTATTTCCTTAATTAATTATTGTGGATGATCAAAAATTTTACAAGAGTAATTTCAAGTGAAATACTTCTAGCTAAATACGAGTACAAAGCAAATGATACACTATGAATGACTTCGCCACCCACCCAAATTTTAAATTTCACCCCACTTGTAAATAACTAAATAGAGTAAATACATGACTAGCAAAAAGAAATAGAGTAAATACATGTCAGTGAAGTATATTTTAACCCAAAACAATCAAACATGAACAGAACACTTGCTTAAAAAAAAACCGAAGTCAACCTTCTCCAAAATAAAATTACTCAGCTTTGAATTCGACTTGAGAATCTGAGATTTGAGTTCATGTTTCATTTCTCTGAAAGGGAGATGATTTCTTTATTCATTTACCATTAAAACAAAAAGAAAAACACAAAAAAATGTTGATGGTTCACAACTTCACATGGTGAAGTGAAGACAATAGACAACTACTGTGTCGTTGTAGTTTGTCGTCTGCCACATTCTCAACATCCTCACCGATCATCGTCATCTTCAAACCGATCACAAGGACCAGAAGACATTGTTTTGTTTTGTTTTTTCATTCTCTTTTTTCTTTTAGAGCTCCTAGTTAAGTCAAACCTCAACCCTTCTTCTTCCCCTCTAAACCTCCCCAATTTTCTCTCTCCTCGATCAATCATTTCCCCCATCTCTCTGTAAGAAATGGCTAGCAGTGAAGAACCCAACAAGCCATCAAATCTCTATGACCCTCCATCTTCACCAACTCAACCTCTCCTCTCAAAACCCTACCCATCTCCCGTAATTGAAGAGCATCAACCTCATGCTTCTAGCTCACAATCTGAAGCTGATAGAACCCAGTTTCTCCAAATCTCTTATAATTATGGCCCTAGACCCTTCAAGGACCTACCTTTTCTCATCCTGTTTCTTCTTTTTTCAGTCTCCACTTTTGGGTTTGGCATTTTCTCAATTGCCCATCACAATTCTAACTTTTCTTCTCTCTCCTCTTTCTCCTATGACCCTACTTCCTCATCTTGTGTTAAGGGTTCAGTTTCCAATCACGGGTCTTTTTCTTCCTTTGCTGTTTTTGGGTTTTCTAAATTGGGTTCTTCTTCTTCAACAAATTTTGTGAAGGGTTTGATTTGGGTACTTGTGATTACCTTCATTTTGAGCTTGCCTCTTGTGTGGGGTGTGTTGTTGCTGCTTAAGCATTATACTAAGCAGCTTGTTTATGCATCACTGCCTTTCTTTATTGTGATTCCTGTTGCTGTAAATGTTTATTGGTTTGTTGCCTGCACAGTTAACTCCTCATGTAGCGATGGTTTACCCCTTGCCTATAGGATACTGTTGATGCTGTTTGTTTTCTTGGTCATTGGAGTTATTGTGTGGATATTTGTGCTCAATTGGCATCGAATTGAATTGACTATAAATATAATTGGTGTTGCGGCCAATGCCCTGTCGAGGAATATGGGGTTGTTTGGTGTTGTTCCATGTTTAAAACTTGGGCTGCTGGTATATTATGTGCCCATCGTTGTGTTCTTGGTGTTTGCTAGGTTGAATGGGAAGATTTTGCCCCGCGAATCAAGGGGAGAGTATTCTTGTGCTTGGAAGCAAGATGCCTGGGTGCCTGCTTATTATGCATTGGGAATCCTTACTATGTTGTGGTCTGCAACAGTGATGCTTGAGACTAAGGCTTATGTGATCAGTGCAACGATTGCTCAGTGGTATTTCTCAAAGGATGATTCAAGTCCAAAGCGAAAGATCAGAAGTTCTTTGAGGTAATTCGTTGTGACTTATCGAGTGCAGAGTATAAGTTTATGGCTTATCTAGTTCCATTATGCATTATGCTCATTGATCTTACATCCTTTATGGATTCGGAAACAGCCTCTCTACTAGGCGACTAGTTAGGGGTAAGGCTGCGTACATCTGGACCTCCCCAGACCCCGCCCTCGGCGGGACATTTACTGGGTTGTTGTTGTATCTTACATCCTTTATGGACTGGTATCTTCAATCATTTTAGTGAATGTGTATCAGGCCTCATGTGTGTATCATCACATTATAGAATATATAAGCGATAACATTTCTAATGCAGCATTTATGAAGAACTTCTCTCTAAAAGGCATTCAAAATCTAGTTCAGATGGTTTGAGCAATTAGTCAATGAGCTTTCTGTTCTATTCCTGGGGGTTGGCCTGCGGTGGGTAGGCTGGAAGTTTGCGAGAGGATATTCCACAAAGACATCTTAACATAGCATACTGTATTTCACTTTTGACTCTCCAGCTCTGTTGTATCTTATGGATTTCTTAGGCGTAATAAGAGTGAAAAGGTTGCTCTTTTGCAAAGTATGACAACAATCACAAAAAGCCTTTTATAAACGCCGATGTTAGGGGGTTACGTATTGGTTTCTTTAAAAATTGCTGGTTCGTATTTACTGGACCGCTGACTCTATGTCATCTAACAGTTGGCTGCTATAGTGGTTAAGATCTCTTTTAGCATATGGTGATCTGGAGACACTAAGGCCTCGTTTACTTGGTTGCAATCAAATTTAATGCCATTGTAATTATTTTATAAAGTAAATGTAGGGTGAAAAGTGAAGGAGTGGGAGGAGAGGGATAGGACAAGTGGGGTTGATTGCATTATTCATTGTAACCACAATTGCTCAACTTTTCCCATGTAATGATGATTACTCTGGATGGTGTAATCAATCTTACTTTTTCCATCTCCTTCCTCCCATTTTTCCTTTTCCACTTCTCATTTACCCTATAAAATGATTGCATTGCATTGCATTTGATTGCAAGCAAGTAAACACCACCTAAGATTTTGACTAAATGATCTCAAGCTCTATGAAGAGATCTTCTAAATTTAGTGAAAGCTGAATGCTTGTCAAGTTCTGAGTTCTGACACTGGGTTTGGCTGCCAATTATCGTATCCGTGCTTGCAGTGTAGGTTCTGATTCATTGACGGGTGTTTATTTTTGAGTTTTGTCTTATTATCTTATTAGTTTTATCTCACAATCTTTTTCATAAGCGAGTTGAACTCAGATTTGGAAGCTCAGTGATTGATTTCCAAGTAGGACCATGCATAATTAGAACATAATTTAGGACCAGGTTACTCAGTCACTCTGCGTTTTCAGATACATTATCCTCACAACCCATCACTAGTCAGTGTAAGACTGCACTGAATCTTAGAGAGAAGTTAGAGAGCAACAGGCGGTTTAGAGAGAGGAATTTTCAGTCCATCAATCATGATCTGTGCATCTCAGCTCTTACAATGGCAAAATGAAAGTATTAGTATCTCCTGTGTTGTCTTAAGTCTTGACTAGTACTAGAAACTAACAAGTGTTGATTTATGCTAAGCTGTACAAATGAATGAATAGAAAAAGTAGGAAAATAAAAGTAGTGTATTGTAAGTCTTATTCAAGCTGAAGGATGTGAAGAAAAAGGACTGAGCACACCCAGCTTGCCAAGGGGGTGTGATGATGGAGTCTGGTTAATCTTTTGGTAAAGATATCTGCCAATTGTTCTGGACTGTGAAACTTTTTGTCGAACAAAGTGACAGTCCAGATCTATGTGCTTGTTTCGTTCATGGAAGACTGGGTTCTTGGCTATGTGGATCGCTGCTTGACCGTCACACTTAAGTGGGACGGGAAGATTAACAGTGAGTTCATGAAGTCATCAAGTCATCGAGTCAGAACCCTGAGAGGGTAGCTCAGCTGCTAAGATATCTGAGATATATTCCAGAGGTCTCAGGTTCTAGTCCCCTCAGGGCCAACTGAAGTTTTCCTGGTCGTTAATTTCAGGGCCCATGGGAATAGTCAAGCAAAGCTTGGATACCCATCATATCAATAGTAAATAAAAAGATGAAGTAATCGAGTCAGCCAAACAAGTTCTCCGGTCACTCTCCTCATGAATCTTCATGGAAGCCCTTGAGTGGGATCTTTCATGATGTATCTTAGACTATGCTTGGCAGCCTGCATGAACTGACTTAAAAACAGAACGGCATAGCTAATGTCTGCTGTCTGACCTAGTGTAAGTTAAGTAATTGAGTTACTCGCCAGCTTTGGTAACTTTAAGGGTGAGGGACCAGGTCCACCTTGATATGATTGCTGCTTGAGATTGAATTCCAAAGGACCCACAACAGGGCTGGGTGTGTCACAACAAAACTTTTTTTAACAGATCTTGTGCAAACTTTCTTTGGGTCATGATCAAACCTGAACTTTCTTTCGGTGTTTGGGCCCTAAGAGTTGGTGACTAGTAAAATGGTCGTCTAAGCCTAGTAACCACCCGACAACCGACCCGAGAGCCTCTCTTGTCCCACAGGGACAAGCAATAAGGTGCGAAAATAACAACATTTGTTCCGATACCCATCTGGAGCCTAAAAATGTGGATTATAGCCTTCAATTTTTGGCTTCCGGTGCCCTATTGAGATTATTGCACAAACTTCTTCGAGGGACTCGCTGTGAACAAGACAACAACTCCAGTGCCTCCGGTAGGCCATCCGGGTCCATGAATTTTGTAATCACCCATGAGTTCGGTGTTCGGCCCTTTTAGAGTGGAGGACTAGTAAGCCGACCTTCCAAGCGTAATAGGGACCCGATAAGTGACCCCGGGGGTCTCCCACGTCCCCTAAGTGTGTCCCGTGCAAAATGGTGCAAAAATAACAAATTTTGTTCCGGGGCTATCTAAAAGCCCAAAAACCATGGATTATAGCCTTCAATTTCAGCTTCCCAGGGCTTGATTGAGATTTTTGCCCAAACTTCTCCGGGTGACCAATAAGACCTAAGATAAGCCTTGGTAGGCCATATAGGTTTCCGAATCTTCGTATTCACCCATGACTTCGGTATTCGGGCTTTAACGCGGGTAACCACTAGAACGGACGTCCAAGCCTGGTAGGGACCCAATAACCGACCTCGTGGGCCTCCCTCATCCCCCGAAATAAACCCGTACGATATAGTGCGAAAATAACAACTTTTGTTCCCAGACCCATCGGGAGCCCAAATACGTGAATTATAGCCTTCAATTTTCGGCTTCTTGGGGCAATACTAAGATTATTGCCCAAACTTATCCGAGGGACTTGCTCTAAACCAAAAACAACTCCTGTAGGCCATCCGGGTCCATGAATTTTGTAATCACCCATGATTTCGGTGTTCGGCCCTTTATAGTGGAGGACTAGTAAACCAACCTGACAAGCTTAATAGGGACCCGATAAGTGACCCCGGGGGTCTCCCACGTCCCCTAGGTGTGTCCCGTGCAAAATGGGGCAAAAAAAACATTTTTTGTTCCGAAGCCTTTTAAAAGCCCAAAAACCGTGGATTAGCCTTCAAATTCCGCTTCCCAGGGCTTGATCGAGATTTTTGCCCAAACTTCTCCGGGTGACCAATAAGACCTAAGAGGGGCTTCGGTAGGCCATCCGAATCTCCGAATCTTCGTTTTTAACCATGATTTCGGTATTCGGGCTTTAACGTGGGTAACCGCTAGAACGAACATCCAAGCCTGGTTGGACCCAATAACCCAGCTCGTGGGCCTCCCTCATTCCCGAAATAATCCCGTACGATATAGTGCGAAAATAACAACTTTTGTTCCGAGACCCATTGGGAGCCCAAAAATGTGGATTATAGCCTTCAATTTTCGACTTCCCGGGGCCCTATTGAGATTATTGCCCAAACTTCTCCAAGGGACTCGTTGTGAACAAACAACAACTCCAGTGCCTCCAGTAGGCCATCCCGGTCCGTGAATTTTGTAATCACCCATGATTTCGGTGTTCGGCCCTTTAGAGTGGAGGACTAGTAAACCGACCTTCCAAGCCTAATAGGGACCTGATAAGTGACCCCGGGGGTCTCCCACGTCCCCTAGGTGTGTCCCGTGCAAAATAGTGCAGAAATAACAAATTTTGTTTCGGGGCCTTCTAAAAGCCCGAAAACCGTGGAATAGCCTTCCATTTCAGTTTCCTAGGGCTTGATTGAGATTTTTGCCCAAACTTCTCAGGGTGACCCATAAGACCTAAGATGAGCCTCGGTAGGCCATTCGGGTCTCCGAATCTTTGTAGTCACCCATGATTTCTGTATTCGGGCTTTTGTGGAAAACCATTAGAACGGACGTCCAAGCCTGGTAGGCCTCCCTCATGGGCCTCCCTCATCCCCCGAAATAATCCTGTACGATATAGTGCGAAAATAACAACTTTTGTTCCCAGACCCATCGGGAGCCCTAAAATGTAGATTATAGCCTTCAATTTTCGGCTTTCCAGGGCCTTATTGAGATTATTGCCCAAACTTCTCCGAGGGACTCGTTGGGAACCAAGAACAACTCCAGTGCCTCCGATAGGCCATCCGGGTCCACGAATTTTGTAATCACCCATGATTTCGGTGTTCAGCCCTTTAGAGTGGAGGACTAGTAAACCGATCTTCCAAGCCTACTAGGGACCCGATAAGTTACCCTGGGTTTCCCACGTCCCCTAGGTGTGTCCCGTGCACAATGGTGGAGAATTAACAATTTTTGTTCCGGGGCCTTCTCAAAGCCCAAAAACCATGGAATATACCCTTCAATTTCAGCTTCCCAGGGGCTTGATTGAGATTTTTGCCCAAACTTCTCCAGGTGACCAATAAGACCTAAGATGAGCCTCGGTAGGCCATCCGGGTCTCCGAATCTTCGTATTCACCTATGATTTCGGTATTCGGGCTTTAACGTGGAAAACCACTAGAACGAACGCGTAGGGACCCAGTAACCGACCTCGTGGGCCTCCCTCATCCCCTAAAATAATCCCGTACGATATAGGAGAAAATAACAACTTTTGTTTCGAGATCCATTGGGAGCCCTAAAATGTGGATTATAGCCTTCAATTTTCGGCTTCTCGGGGCCCTATTGAGATTATTGCCAAAACTTCTCCGAGGGACTCGTTGTGAACCAACAACAACTCCAGTGCCTCCGGTAGGCCATCCTCGGCCCTTTAGAGTGGAGGACTAGTAAACCGATCTTCCAAGCTTAAGAAGGACCTGATAAGTGACCCCGGGGATCTCCCACGTCCCCTAGGTGTGTCCCGTGCAAAAATAACAATTTTTGTTCCGGGGCCTTCTAAAAGCCCAAAAACCATGGATTATAGCCTTCAAGTTCAGCTTCCCAATGCTTGATTGAGATTTTAGCCCAAGCTTCTCCAGGTGACCAATAAGACCTAAGAGGGGCCTCGGTAGGCCATCCGGGTTTCCGAATCTTTGTATTCACCCATGATTTCGGTATTTGGGCTTTAACGCGGGTAACCACTTAGAACGGACGTCCAAGCCTGGTAGGGACCCAATAACTGACCTCGCGGGCCTCCCTCATCCCCCGGGATAATCCCGTACAATATAGTGCGAGAATAGCAATCTTCGTCCTGGGCGCCTCCGGAAGCCCAAAAAGCGTTCATTATATACCCTTTGAAATTTTGGCACGCCTGAGGCTAATTGCTTCAGGCACTGGACAATGGTGCTGGGACATGTGTGGTGACGAGTGTTAGGGACAATGGTGCTGGACAGGCACTGACACATGGGCGTTTGGGACAGGCCCGGGGACTTGGGGAACGGGTGCTGGGACACTTCACAAGCGGTGGGCGGTCGTAGTTTGGGGTCACTTTACCCTCTAACTTCATAGGCACCTTGACATGGGACATGAGCACTTGGTAGGCGCCTATGGGTGCTGACATAGGCGTTGGTGCCTATATAGGCACTGGGTGACAGTATAAGGCTCATTAAAGGCTATTTGGGACACAATAACCTACCCCAGGGTCTCCCACGTTTCCCTTAGGGTCCTCGTCTGATATGGTGTGAAAATGAACGTTATTTTTCTGAAGAAGAAGTGGTCTTGGAAAGAAAAATTAGGGATTTGCGAAAACTGATAAAGAGGATAGAAGAAAATCGCAATTCTTTTTCTTCATTAATGCTAAACTGCCGGAATCTTGGAGAGAATTTCGAGAGGCTCAGGAGGTTTAGCGAGAAATTCTAATTCCATCAATCATGATGTGTGCATTTCAGTTTTTACAAATGGCAAAATGAAAGTATTTGTCTCCTGTTTTGTCTAACTACTGCATCAACTAACAAGTGTTGAAGTCTGCTGAGCTGTACAAATGAATGACCCCCCCCCCCCAAGAGAAAGAAAATAAACGAAGTAAGAAATTGGCTCTCGCAATTTGCTTTGTTCGTTTGTTAAGCATGTTGAATGGCAGTGGCTACATGAAATGTACCCCTCAGCTGATGGAAAGTATGAGAGTATGAAAGATTACTGAATTCAATCTTTAAGGCTACCTTCTATTCATCTTTGTATATATTTCCTCTTCTAATAGAACAGTTCTTCAGTTACGACACCTTCTTGACTGATTGTTATCAATCAGTATTCTGTTTTCTACCTTGGACTCCAAGATTACGAAAGGATATTGTGATACTTTTTTGTTTTTATATTATTATTTTATAGATAACATGGGTGTCCAAGCTTTGCTTGACTAATCCCGTTCGCCTTGAAGTTAATGACCAGGAAAACCTACTTTTTTGTTTACTGGATGTATTAGTCAACGTATCTCTGACCATTGTGCTACATTTACAGAAATGCGTTTGGCCCCTCAGCTGGAACATTATGCTTCTCTGGGCTAATAATATGTGTTGTCCGCATGGTGCGTGCTGCTGTAGATAGCGCTAGACGAGAAGATGCTACTGGGATAGTGAACGTTGTCCTACGATGCTGTGTCAATGTCTTCTTGGTAGCTGTAGATTTTTTGAACAAATTCACGATAAACTTCGCAGCTATCACCGGCGAAGCTTATTGTACTTCTGCAAGGATGACATATGAACTTTTGAAACGTAATCTTCTATCGACTGTTTTTGTGGAGACCATTTCTACACGTTTACTGGGTGGAATAATCTTTGTCCTTTCGGCAATATATGCTGTTGTGGTAAGTGGTGCTTCTAGTCTGGTTTTAACTCCTTCATAATATCACTGATGCAAGGAGACTGTAGTCCGTCTTCCTTATAAAATGTAACATCCTGCTGTCAATTATTCAAGGAAATCCATATTAGTTTTGCATGTTACCTCTAGCACATATCTATATAACCTCCAGTTATTTCGTTGGATGATTGCATCTCATTTAATCCATAGTAAGATAAATTTCTACATTTTCATCTTATAGTCCATGCTGTAATTTTATTCCATGAAAGTTGCGGTTGTCTTCATTTCTGACAATTTCATATATTGGTCATGCAGACTGTGATAGCTCTAGCTTCGAAACTCTTTTTATTTGATTTTCCTACCTTTTCCATCCAATTTGTTCATTACAATTAATATTAGTGCGTATTTGTTCCTGAAAATGCATGCCTTCAAGCTGAATCCTGATGGCCGCCCACCCTGTTTTCCCCTTCACCCCATAAAAGGAAAGAAAAGGGACGAGAAACAAAAGGGAACTTCATTGCCACTAGTTTGGTGTGGGACTAAATGAAATTGGGCAATTATCTTTGTTCCTCTTTTTTTGGGAGGTTTTTCAGCACTGCAGAAGATGATGGGTGTGTGATTTTGCAGGTCTGTGCCATCCTAAATGGTGCCACTGATCTTGGGGTGTATTCTTATTACATAGCGCTCTTGGCGTGGGTGCTGCTTATGGTGGTGCTTGGTTTCTTTGTGCACGTGCTTGACGATGTTATTGACACGGTATATGTGTGCTATGCCATTGACCGGGATCGAGCAGAAGTTTGTAAACCAGAGGTTCATGACGTTTATGTTCAGCTTCCTATTACCAGGAGCCACCGAACTCCGCTCAACGTGTAAATTGTGTTCGATTTCTTTTTTTTTCCTCCCTTTTGTGTGGTTTGATCTCTGTAATTCTGTTATTCCATTCGTTAACCCCACTTTGATATGACCTGTGGGTTGTGCATATCTTTATCTAGTTTTTCTTGTAGATTTTGAGGTTTGCTTGCAATAAAAGAGCTAGTCTCAAGGGAAATATGAGATGATTGGATTACTTTTCCTTTTTAAGGTTGTATATAATCTGGTTGGATCTGTAAAACGGATCAGACGGTCACATTCTAGTATGGCCTTTGGTCCTCGTATTTTGGCTTACTGTCCAATCCAATCTAGTGGAAAAAAAAACCCAAAATGGAGCTTGGATCTTTCTACAAATTTCAAATGTGGCTACTGTTAGCATTGGTTAACCGGTTATTATTGATCCCCTCACTTCCTAGTGGTATTTGGTTGATAAGTACTCCCTCCGTTCCATACTTTGGAGACGACTTTTTTCTCTGATTTCCTTAGGAATTTCCCTTTAGTGTTGTTTCCTTTGTATCTTTTGGGGCAATTTTCCCTGGTAAACTGGATTTTTCCGCAGTTCAAGCTTGGCAAAGCACCCGTCCGGCCCTTCCTACCAAATGGTAAATAGAACCATTCTAAAATCAGTCAAACGATATCGCGCCAAGGTTATTAAAAAGTAAAAGAAGAAATAAAATTCAATAATCTTGTTTCTAAATAGAGTCATCAGCAATATGGTGATTTGTTACCATAACACTATAAAATTTTTTTGCGGCCATCCATATAATGGGTTTTCACTATATAGGTAGCAAACAGGGCAAAGTCATATTCCAGCTTTTGCTCATCACGCACACAAGATACGAGAAGCTCAAAAGCTAATCATGTTTCCTATCTCACTATAGCTTCCAAGTGCATAAATCCATGGGGAGATTGGTTTGTATAAATAACAAATAATATGAACCATAAACCATATGCGTATGTTTGGTGAGTCATGTCATGATGAGTGCCTCGGGGAGAAGAAAGATGAACCGCGAATAACAAGTAATTTGACATTCACTACTTCCATTAGTAACAAGCTCCCGACTAACTCCCGAAATTCATGGGCCCGGCTTCAAACTATCCATGCATCCCATCATCCTCACTTTCACACTCGACACTTTTTCTCTTACACATCTTTGAGTACCTTTTGATCTGATCTCTTAACAATTCACCGATCTGCATTGCTTGCTATACTAGTGTGATAATGTCCAGTGTCCGTAACCATATAATATGTTTCTATGGTGTTTATGAACTAATATACTTGTAGGTTTCCATCTAAAAATTAAGCAATTGTGCTTTTCTATCCTCTCTAGAAGGTGAAAGAAGTGTGGCAACACGTTGCTTATTAAGCTAGGGATGGTAAATTAGGATAAATTAAGTGCAGATATGAATTAATCATCGCGTATTGAAAGATTAAGTTGTATATAGTCCTAACATACATAACGCTGCTTATTCTATAATGAATAGATTTTACATTTAACGTTTTAAACTCGGTATACCTTGTGCGTGTATATAAGGTTGAACTTCATTTCTCCAGCTTGGTTCTCTACCTAACATTTGTGGAAAATTAATGTAAGCAATTGCTCAAGCCAATAATGAAAATAGAGTCCTTGGAGAGTTTGTAGGCAGCTAATAAGGGTAGATGGATCATGCCCACTTGGATGAGAACCTTTTGTCATCCCATCAACACACGTGACATGACACAAATAATCACAATACAACACATTACACATCCCATTCTCATTTCATATTACTAACATTTTTAGAATTTAGTGCTTGTGATTTTTCAAAGATCCACTCATATACACGATTCTCCTTCACCCCCCTTCTATCTTCATATCTCCCCTGTCCAGCCTAATATAATAAGTACTCAATCAGCTAATATAAATCAAGCAATTGGGGATGCGATATCTTATTGAATCTGTCAAATGCCCAAAATTGATAAATTTGAGGAACTTGACCGGCTACAAGAAAAATGGTGGCCAATGAATCTAACTAAGCATGAAACTATGCAAGTAGCCCTCTTAAACAGGGATTTGGTTTGGTTTCCATAAATAAATAATTACCATTAGACAAGTTGTTTTTACTCCCTTTTCCTTTTACATTATCCTGTTTAACTACTGGTGAGTGGTGTCTAATTAAGTATAACTGATTTATTTAATTAGATTTTTTTTGTTGGTCTTTTGCCAATAGTATTCACTGTCGACCACAATGACTAATCCTCTCACCCCAACTGTTAGCACACTAAGCGGTAGGGGGCTGGCCAAGAGATTTTTTCCATACGCAAGAGTTGGGATTCGAACTCCCAACCATTTGTTTAAAGGATGAAGTGCTGAACCACTCATCTTGGTTAGTTCAAATAGCATTGCATTTATCCAATGTGGACTGTGACAAAATTTGCTTAACCTTTACGTAAAGAAAATACATACTTATAAGTATTGTGCAACCCAACAGATGGGATAGGAATGTTGGTTTGTGCGATCCAAGATGGCTCCACTGTAGTCTACGCTCGATCTACTACCAAATTACAGTCACTCATTCCTATTATCCTATCCTGTAGTTCTGTAAGATGGTCAACAAGGTCGAAATCCTCTGTTTTGGTATCTAAACAATGTAAAATAGGTAAGAATTACTTTGGGATTTATCTAAAAACGGATTGGAGTATGTAAAATCCATTCTCATCAATGGAAGCGTAGTCTGAGAATATAAGTATATTTTTTCATACGAAAAATTTGTTGCCACTACTTTTTGATTATGTATTGGATAAACCTCGGATACATGTAATAATATACAAACCACGTACACCAAACAAGGTTACTAGCTAAGATAAATTTTGTTGACAGGCTTAACCAAGAGGTTTAGTAAAAATTGAAACTAGTTAGAACCTTTATCATGAAATCCGACTCCATCACCAACTCAACTACCACATTGAGACACCTCTCTCTCCATATTCCAAATATGGTCGAAATATCTTCTTAATATAACTAATTGAAGGTTATAAATTTTTTAAGTTGTGCATTCAGTTTGAGAGGATTCGCTTCAAGGGACTGTCAAATGCATAGTCCTATTTTTATCTGGCGTTACAATTTGTTCTTGTACTTGCAGTATTGTTTGAACTGCTGCGGTTACATACATTGTAGCAATTGACATTTCACATTTCTCATGCGGTCATACCTAACACTCCTAAGTGATAGGAACTATACTAGTTTGCCAGTGCTTACGCTAGTTGTTGAGCTATTTTAATATGTTTGCTATTGAATATGAGAATCCAAACATAACGTAGCGGAAGATGTATTGGTCGATATTCGAAAAAAAAGTGATAACAGATAACACCATTAAAATAGTAATCACAAGATGACATTTGGTCATTTATGGCATCAGTGACAAGTCAGCTCATCATACTCCCATTGTAGACTGTAGTACACCTGCACACTGCATTTACCCACTATGGTCCATATTAGTACTAATACTTACTAGAAAATCATTACACTCATCAGTACTCTTTCGTAATTTGTCATCAAATACAATGGCAATTTAGCAAACCACATCCTATATAAGCCCACTCCTTTTCCTTTTTGACACATCACTCATTCACTCCCATCCCAATCATCTAAATCCTTCCATTTTCTTTTTCCCTGAAACACTGATCACCAAAAAGCAACTAACCAGAGCAAGCAACAACAAACTAAACCAAAGCAACAATGGCTATGGCTTTCAAGATGGTAACCATACATCACTTCTTCTTCTTCTTCTTCTTCTTCTTCCTTTCAATTTCTCTCTCCTCTACTTGTTTTATATATATTAATTGAATTATTAATTGATGTCCATTTTTACAGGCGATAACGGGAATGAGAGTGACGGATGAATGCAAGAACTCATTCATGGAAATGAAATGGAAAAAAGTGCACCGTTACATCGTTTTCAAGATCGACGAGAAAACCGGAAAAGTCACCGTCGACAAAGTCGGTGCCGCCGGCGAGAATTACGGCGACCTCGCCGCTTCTCTCCCTGACGACGATTGCCGTTACGCCGTGTTCGATTTCGATTTCGTCACCGTCGATAATTGTCGCAAGAGCAAGATCTTCTTCATCGCTTGGTATTCACGCACTCTACTAATTAGTAATAATCACTTCTTTTTTTTTTTAATGTTAATCGAATGAAATTGACGGTGAGCATAATTAATTACAGGGCACCGACGGGATCAAGAATAAGAGAGAAGATGCTATACGCAACATCGAAAGATGGAATGAGGAGAGCATTGGATGGAATTCATTATGAAGTTCAAGCTACTGATGCTAGTGAGATGGGATTTGATATCATCATGGACCGTGCTAAATAATAAAATACTAATAATTAAGGAGCTTCTAATTTACTACTACTAGTAATTCTCTAATTTATTAGCAGCCCCTTCATAATTGATATGATGTAAGTGTTTAATCTTGAATTTTGATGGATGATGATCATGTTAAGCTAATTAGAGGAGTAGATCAGAGGGTTGTGATTGGAGGAGCTTTGGTTGCTCCCCTCATCCTTTGATCTCTCTCTCTCTCTCTCTCTCTCTCTCTCTCTCTCTCTCTCTCTCCTTTTTTTCTTTCTTTCTCTGTTTGATGGAATTGTACTATCTTGGTTTGTAATGTATGTTAATCTTCTAATTGAGTAGAAGAATAATTGTGTTAATGTTAATCAAATGCCACTCACCATGGGTTTTTCTTAACAACTTGTCTACTACTAATATCAATTTTCTTGTGGGGACATGAACATAGAATAGAATGATTCTCTTTTTAGCACTTTTTCTAAACCAGAGTCACCTACAGTTTGGTGCGCACTGCTTGCTTAATGCTTATCTCAATCTGGGGGGGAAAAAGGCCGAATATGAAATTTGACCTTATTCTGGCCAACCAAACCATACTTTACTCATTACTCATCCACTGTACTGCATCCACTCTGTGGCCTCTAGGAGTATTTTTCTAAGAATCTCTCCAATTTTTGTTGTTGCATGTATGAGGCCTTCCTATTAGTTATCCCCTAACTCAGCGCTCAAAAAAGAAAAAGTCGACCTTTACTTACTGAGTTCGGATCCTCTAGAATTTTTTTCTCTAGAGTTTTTATGGAGTTCTTTTTTACTCTTTATGTCTCTCCTCTAACTATTTAGTAGAGATATTTTATTTGAAAAATAAATAATTAGAGGAGAGAGATAGAGAGTAAAAAAGGAACTTTACAAGAACTCTGGAGGATCCAAACACTTACTTAGAGGTCTGTTTGCCCCAATATAATTTCACTTAAATCCAATCCAATTTAGTTTAATTCAGTTCAGACATGCCTAACTTTATTATCCAAATAACTTTTATTACGAAATAAATTCATGATAATAACTATGTCATCGGAAAAATCTCAAATCATACTTTCAAATGAGTCCAATGTTGAATATATTTGGACGAGTTTTAAATGGTTAACGATCAACTTACAAAAATCAATTCAGTTCATTTTCATTTCTGTTTAGTTTAGTTCAATTTTTTCCAAGTGAAAAGAACGGAGTCTTAGGGTCTTAGGTGCTACTGCTAAGTGATGGCCTAACGTGCACGAGTTGGGATCCTATCCATTTCTTTTGCCTCAGTTTTCTAAATGGAGCGCTAGATGTTCTTCTCTTATTTTGTCCTTTTGAATTTACTTAATTAAAAAATTAGGTAGAAGAAGATCTCACCTTTCATTTAGTAAATGGAGACCTCCATTTCTTTTAAAAAATGGAGAGGATCCAAACTTGATAGGCACTAGCTTGGCGCTCGCACAAGCTGAGCAGATCGTTTATCCGATTGCAATTACCCAACACCAACAATTCATTTCATCTACGAGTATAATTTATAAACTTAACATATCAAGAGACACTAGGGGACACCTAGCTAGTGAGCTAGATCAAGAGCATTTTAGCTTATTTTTCCATTAAACTAGTTTTATCTCCGTGCTCCGCACGGACTCGTGAATATCTCTCGAAAATGAAAATAATCTTCTAAGTGATACCTCATCCCTGTTTTATACTGCACAACTAATAGTGCATTTAATTATTTTAATATTTTTGGTATGAAATGTCCCTTTAAATCGATGTACATCAAAATTAGAATGAATGTAAAAAAAGATTGATTTATAAACATAATTTTATATTTTAATATTATTGGTATGAAATGTCTCTTTAAATCGATGTACATCAAAATTAGAATGAATGTAAAAAAAGATTGATTTATAAACATAATTTTAGCCTACATCAAAATTCTAAAAAGAAAAAAAAGAGATAAAGATTAATAAACCTTTTTTCGAGTATACTAAGACTTTATTCTCTCAATTTATTGTTAGTTCAATTTAGTTTAATCTAATTCAGATTAGTTAAGTAGATCATGTAGGAAAGTACCACTTAAATAAATTTTATTTATGTTATAGAAGACTAAAGGTCAAGTTAAATACATATGACATCAAATAGTTAAGGTATTGTTAGAAGTGTCATTTGTTGTTATTTGACCAATTTGTACACATGTGGCATCTACATGTAATCTTCATACGAACATTTCCTTTTATGTGTCATCCTACATGTCATCACCGCCAGGAAATGACTCAACTTTTATAAGACATATATCTTATTTTGAAGTTTTTTTCAAATCCAATCCATTGAAGCAATATTTATTTTTTTGACTTAAGTAACTAAAGTTTATTTATTTATTTATTTTGTAATATAAAAAAATGCTAATAAATATGTAATAAAGCTAACTAATGATAAGGCATTAATGAGTGACACTTGGATGGTGAGTTGTTAGGTTATGTGGCAAGTTTTGCTTACGTGGTGCTTAGGGGTCATCATCACACGAATTTACACCTCCTACGTGGCGTCCTACTTGTCGTGCCCACACAAATTGGATTCACTTTATATGTATACCGATGTGGCGTCTATGTGTCATCTTCACACGAATATATCCCTCCCATGTGACATCTCACATGTCATCCTCCCACGAAAATAACCCAACTTTATAGGACATAATACATATGTATCTCATTTTGAAGTATTTTCCGAACCTGATCCAATGAAAGAAGAATTATAATTTTTAAAGTTGCGTAACAAAAGTGCTTTTATTTTATAATCTTGACTATATGATGATAAATATTATAGGTTGTATTTATGAAGTCAAATTATTAATTAATGCTTGATACATTTGGATGGAGGCTTATTAGGTGGCGGCATACGTGTCATCACCACACGAACTTGGCGCGTTGGCGCTTAAGTGTAATCATTACACGAAATTGGATCTCCAAGGTGGCGTCCCACGTGGCATGCCTACACAAAATTGACTCAACTTTATATTTGTAAAAACTTGAATCAGTTGTGGGTTCCTTTAATAATGATGGTAAATTAAAGGACCTTTGATAGCAATAAGCGCGTATTTATGTGATTGAGGATGGCCGAAAAAATAAAACTATCATGATGAAAATCATACATTCATATTCAAGTAGTCTGGACAATGAACTATGCATCAAAAAATGTTACAAACAAAAGACATACTACGTGTCTTATACATTTAACTTACACAAAATCTCATATTACATATATATCTTATTTTGAAGCGTTTTTCAAATTCAATCTATCGGTGTAAGATTTATAATTTTTAAAATTACCTAATAAAAGTTATTTTAGTTTGTTATTGGAAATAATATAATAATAATTATATTAAAACTAAGTAATGATGCTGCATTTATGACGGGGTGACACTTGTAAGCTATGTGGCATGTTTGCACATGTGGCGTCTACGTGGCATCACCACACCAACATGAGCCTCCTAGGTGGTGTCCTACGAGGCTTGCCCATACGAAATGAACTCAACTTTATATATATATATATATATATGTGTGTGTGTGTGTGTGTGTGTGTGTGTGATTTTGTAGTTAGTAGGCCGTAAGGTTGGACATATCTTTCAAGGTGGCTATGTATGACGCGACACACCCTTAATTTATTTTATCAGGACAACAAGTATCAGTACTATAATCTAGCAAAGGTACTTAATTCTGGATCATAATAGATTGTTGTAGCCAATAATTGAGATTGAGGTACAAATAAGTCAAATAGAATATAATTTGGCAGGTAAACGGGGACCATTTGAGGTAACTATGCATGAGTCAAGACTGTACTGAAGTTTTGCTTGATTGTTTTTTAGATGTAAAAGGTTCCGATATGCATTGAGAATTATCATATTCATCATAGATAGATAAATAGATAGATAGGCTAAATTATGCTATAGTAGTTAAACACCCAACATCTTTGATCACCGTCCCATGCTTTTACTGGCAATGGAAAAGGGCCATTAATAGAGGATCAAAGACACTGCTTCTGCTTGTGCCATGGTTCTGTTACTAACCAGAGTAGATCAGGGGATCACCCAAATAACATGTACTTAATCAGATGGTTAGCACATGTCACGTGCTTATCATGCAAATTGCTGGGGCCAGCATGTGCAATTTACATGATTAATATGCATTATGATTGTAGTATCTAGTATGCACCTTGTTTCTACTATTCACCAATGATTTTGGTCTTTGGCTTATTAGAGTGGTCGTTGAAGTCTAGTAGGACGACCTAATAACCTATTTGTAGACCTCTTATAGTGTCCCGTGTGATATGATGAGACATTAACAAATTTCGTTTAAAGGCCTTCCAAAAAATGAAAAAGTGGATTATATTTGCATCATTTTCGACTTTAATTTCTTCAACCCGGTTAAAATATTTGCTCAAATTCTTTTAGAAATGTCCATTGTCACTCAATATGACCACTCGTGCATTGTTATACAAAAGTATACTTGAAGCCCTAGATAGGCCTTACGGACCTTCGAAATTTTGTTTTTCCTTATTTCTATGTATAGCTTTTTAGAGTGTGGGGACTAATAAAAAGTCTTCCAAATTTAATAGAGACCCAATAACCGATCCAGGGGGCCTCTCATATCCTCTAGGGATGTCTCGTGTGATAATGCGTAAATAACAACTTTTGTTTCAAGGCCATTTGAAAGCCCAAAAAACGTGTATTAACCTTCATTTTTGGCTTCTGCGACCCGGTTGAGATGAGATTTTTGCCCAAAAATTCAAGGAGTCCATTTGCCACTTAATAGGACCCTTTGGTTCCCCCGGTATTCCATCCAGATCTTTGAACTTTCATTTTCACCAATGATTTCGGTATTAAGAACTTTAGAGTTGTGAAAATTAAAATGGTCATCCAAACCTAATAGGGACATGGTAACCGACATCGTGGACCTCCCATGTCTCTTGGGGGTTTCTCGTGCGATATGGTGCAAAAATGACAACTTTTGTTTCGGGGTCAAAAGGAAGCCCAAAATACGTTGATTAATAGCCTTCATTTTCTGCTTCGTGGGTCCCGAATGAGATTTTTTCCCACACTTTCACAAAGCACCTATTTACATCCAAGAATAACCCTGCTGCCTCCGGTAGGTTATTTTGGTCTTTGAATTTCGTATTCAATACTATTCACCCTTAATTTTAGTGTTTGACCTTTTAGAACATTAACTACTATAATGGCCTAGTCTAAATTGGACCCAATAACTGATTTTGTGGGCCCTCGATGTCTTTTAAAAATGTCCTGTACGATATGGTATGAAAATAACAACTTTGTTTCAAGGTTGTTCGGAAGATTAAAAAAAAAGTGGATTATTACATTCATTTTCGACTTTCCGAGACCTAATTGTAATTTTTGAGGAAACTTTTTTTTGGAGTCTATTTTCACCCAAAAAGACCACGGTATGCCATTCCGATCTCCAAACTTTATATTCAGACTTTCTAGTAACCAACTATTACCACATCAAAGCCCCCCTCCCCTACAATATCTTGTGTGGGCTTGATTCATGGTGGACCAAAGATCAAATCTTTTTTAAAAATATCTTCCATGTCCCTAAAAGATTTGGACTATATTCTTGATTCAACCTTTGGTCCACGGTGGACTAAGTCCACACAAGATAAGCTGCCCCTTTCCCCCGGCCTCCGGGGGAGAATTACCACATCAAGCATCATCTAAAACTAAGTTTAGTCAAGAACCGGGGTCTTACAAGGCCCTACGGTGCCGCGGAAATACACGAAGCTCTCATGCAGATGCATCCCACAAAAGCCCCGGGCCCGGATGGGATGCATGCAATTTTCTTCCAGCGCTTCTGGCCTATTGTGGGTGATGATGTGGTGAGATATATAAACAGTTTGCTGTATGACGGAGAATCCATGGCTGATGTAAGCAACACGCTGGTGGCACTTATCCCCAAGGTTAAATCTCCTACGAGAATTTCTGAATATAGACCCATAAGCTTGTGCAATGTGATTTACAAAATCCTGAATAAGGTGGTAGTGAATCGCTTGAAAGTTTTTTTGGGTTCAATTGTGTAGGAGAATCAAAGCGCTTTTGTACCAAAGCGTTTGATTACAGATAATGCACTTGTGGCTTTGGAGTTGTTTCATAGTATGAAAGCAAGGTCCAAATCAAGGAGAGGTTCAATGGCTTTGAAGTTAAATATGAGTAAAGCCTACGACCGAGTGGAGTGGGTTTTCTTGGAGCGTCTACTTGAGAAAATGGGATTCAATAGGGGCTGGATTGCCTTGATCTTACGCTGCATCTCTTCGGTTCGTTATTCCTTCATAGTGAATGGGCAACCAAGGGGTGTTGTGAGTCCAGCTCGCGGGCTACGGCAAGGAGATCCAATCTCCCCGTACCTTTTTATTCTTGTGGCAAAGGCGTTTTCTGGGCTTCTAAGGAAGGCAGCGGAGGACAAGGCCATCCATGGTGTTCGGGCTAGTCGTAGTGGGCCACAAGTTTCTCACTTGTTTTTCGCAGATGACTGTTTACTCTTCACCCGGGCGAACCGACGGGAATGCCAAGAAATTGCCGATATACTGAGCAAATACGAAAGGGCTTCCGGACAAAAGATTAATTTCGAGAAGCCGGAGATGTCTTTTAGTAAGGGTGTCACCGTAAGCATGAAGGAGGACTTGCGACAAATGCTTCATATGCGGGTGGTTGACAAACACGAGAGATACCTTGGTCTTCCAACACTTATTTGGCGATCCAAGCGGGCTATCTTTGCTACTGTAAAAGAGAGAGTATGGAGAAAATTGCAAGGCTGGAAAGAGAAGCTACTCTCAACGGCAGGGAAGGAAGTGCTACTAAAATCCGTCATTCAATCTATTCCTACATATGTTATGGGTGTCTTCAAACTCCCATTGACGTTGGTGCATGAGATCAATGCTTTGATGGCAAAATTCTGGTGGGGGCAGCGGGGGAACTCGAAACGGATACACTGGAAATCATGGGACTCTTTATGCAAACCAAAGGGGGTAGGAGGTATGGGCTTTCGAGACTTAGCTGTGTTCAATGATGCTGTTTTAGCCAAGCAGGTGTGGCGTCTTCTACATGGTGAGAGCACCCTTTGTGGTCGTTTGTTTAAGGCCAAGTACTATCCGAGAGCAAGTGTCCTTGACTCGCAGTTGGGACCATGTCCTAGTCATGTGTGGCATAGTGTGTGGAGCTCAAAATCACTTCTCCTGGAGGGCCTTCTTTGGCGGGTGAGTAATGGCCAAGATATCAACATTTGGCATGATCCATGGCTAGCTGACGAAGAGGGGCGCTTCGCTACGACCCCGACTCCGGGTGACAGCGAGATTAGTAGCGTGGCGGAGCTAATTGATTATGATGCGGGGTGCTGGAGGCTTGATGTTCTTAACTCCTTGTTTAATGATCGTGATAAAGACTTGATTCTCGCTATTCCCATAAGTGAAAGGCTGCCCAAGGATGTCTTGAGGTGGGCGTTCTCAAGAGATGGTAACTACACAGTTCGCACTGGCTATTTGCTTGGCAAAGGTATTAATTTTGATGAATTTGATGTTTGTTGACCAGTGATATGGGAGGCAGATTTACCTCCTAAGGTAAAGTTGTTTCTATGGCGAGCAAGTATGAAGATTCTACCCACAAGAACTCTCCTCAAATATAGACATTTGATTGATTTTGATTTGTGTCCTTGGTGTGAGAGGGAACCTGAAACTACCCTGCATATTATTTGTTCTTGTTCATCCATAAAATCTGTGTGGGAAGCTAGTCCCTGTGCTGCTGCAGCTTCGATGATAGGTTTGGCGTCCTTTGTGTTGAGGTAACACCCCAAATACCAAATATTATTATTAGTTGTGTTTTATTTTATTTTAGTTTGTAAAAAGAAAATAAAAGAAAAGAAAAAGAAAAGAAAAGAAAAACAAAAAACAGAAAAAGAAGGAAAAGAGAAGTGTGTGTGTGTTGCTACGTGAGTTTGGAACTCACTTGTGGGCCTTAGTTGGCTTTTGACTGGTTAGCCCACCAAAGCAAGCCTTTGTGTGGCTTAGTCTAAGATAAGGAAGCTTCCACTAGAAGCTGCTGGACAAGAAACAAAAGGGACGATATTTTTTGTTCTGTCGACAGGAGCACAGCCGAAACAGTAGAAAAAGAAGAGAGCCAGTGACAGAGAGAAAAGCAGAGGGAGGGATTTCTCTAAAGAGGTTTGTTCTAGTTCACGGTTGATTCGGCTTGTTCGGGTGAAGATAATCAGAGTACTTGAATCGGTCATCGACAGGTATTTGTGGGTGTATCTTTGGGTTTGTGGGAGTACCAAAGTGAGTTAGGGTTTGTCAATTTGTACTAGTACCAAAGATAGATTGTCTACTTGTTGTTTGTTCTTGTGATTGTTGCCGATTGTACTCTTGATTATCATAGTGGATTATTGTTTAGTGCGTGGAGATCCGCACCGTGGTTTTTCCCCTAATTGAGAGGGGTTTTCCACGTAAAATTATTTGTGTTGATTTTGGGTTCTTGTACTTTATTTTTCCGATTATCTGTTGTTGTGATTGTGGGTAAATACCGTAGTTTCCCCCAACAGTGGTATCAGGGCTTTTGGTTGTAGGATCGGTGGTGGAAAAATTACTGTATTTGTTGAAGGAGGAATTATTTTGTGCAAGTAACATGTCTGGTAGTGTGCCCAAATTTGAAATTCCTTTGTTTGATGGTAAAATGAATTTTACTGTGTGGAAGAGTACGGTTGAGGATTTGTTGGTTCAACAAAATTTAGATGAGGCTTTAGATGAGACAAAGCCTAGTGGGGTGACCGATGCCCAATGGACATCGAAGAAGAAGAAAGCTGTCAGTACTATTAGATTAGCTATGGCTCCGGAGATTAAGTATAATTACTTGACTGAGACAGATCCAAAGAAGTTGTTGGATAAGCTCCAGAGTGTATATGCATCAAAGTCACTGACTAACAAGCTTTGTTTGAGATATGAGTTGTACCAGCTAAAGATGGAGCAAGGTACAGCGTTGCAGGACCACATTAACAGTTTTAACCAGCTAGTATGTCAGTTAAGAAATGCAGATGAGAAGATCTCCGATCAAGAGGAGGCATTGTTATTGTTGGCTTCACTACTTAAGTCCTACATGCCAATTGTGCAGACATTACTTGTAGGGAGGACAGAGATTACACTAGATGAAGCAATGACAGTGTTGAGAGAGAATGATCGGATGATGTTGCAGGTTGATGGTGTATCTCCTAGTGATGGAGGAGATAGAGTACTAGCTGCGGAGGTGTCCGAAAGAGGGAGGAATCATGAGAGAAGAGGAGGTGGCCCGAGAAGTAGATCGAAGTCACGCGCGAGAGACTTTAGTAACGTGGAGTGTTACTATTGTGGTGAGAAGGGTCATATTCAGAATCGTTGCCCAAAGATGAGAAATGATTTGAAGAGTTTCAAGCAGTTGCAAGAGAAGATGGGTAAGACCAAAATTGATGATGATAGCGGTTCCTCTAATGTAATTATGTCTTGTGATGGTAATAAGGAGTTGTTCTTGGCTAGTAACAATGAGGGGAAGGAAAGCCAAGAGAGTTGGGTGTTGGACTCCGGCGCTTCGGTTCACATTTGTAGAGACCATGCTATGTTTGATACTTTGTGCCAAGATGGTGAGTATGGTGACATCAACATGGGGAGTGGTAAGTTGAAGGTGAAAGGGATGGGTAGCATCCGAATTGAGCTCCATGGTGGTGTGACTAGAACCTTCCACAATGTGAGGTATATACCCAATGCTCGTGTCAACGTGATTTCGTTGGGTGAGTTGACATCGCAAGGGTGTAGATACATTGGTACGGGAAGGTGGTGCAAAGTGTATCGTGGTGCTACTTTGATTGTGCAAGGAAAGAAGGCGGAGAACAACTTGTGTTATGTTGAGGGTCATTGCGTAGGGAGGAGCAAGACTGCGAAGAAGAAGGTTCGATTCTCGGACAAGGTGGAGGTATTTGGTGATTTGGGTCGAGGGAGGATTTGTTGAGGTAACACCCCAAATACCAAATATTATTATTAGTTGTGTTTTATTTTATTTTAGTTTGTAAAAAGAAAATAAAAGAAAAGAAAAAGAAAAGAAAAGAAAAACAAAAAACAGAAAAAGAAGGAAAAGAGAAGTGTGTGTGTGTTGCTACGTGAGTTTGGAACTCACTTGTGGGCCTTAGTTGGCTTTTGACTGGTTAGCCCACCAAAGCAAGCCTTTGTGTGGCTTAGTCTAAGGTAAGGAAGCTTCCACTAGAAGCTGCTGGACAAGAAACAAAAGGGACGATATTTTTTGTTCTGTCGACAGGAGCACAGCCGAAACAGTAGAAAAAGAAGAGAGCCAGTGACAGAGAGAAAAGCAGAGGGAGGGATTTCTCTAAAGAAGTTTGTTCTAGTTCACGGTTGATTCAGCTTGTTCGGGTGAAGATAATCAGAGTACTTGAATCGGTCATCGACAGGTATTTGTGGGTGTATCTTTGGGTTTGTGGGAGTACCAAAGTGAGTTAGGGTTTGTCAATTTGTACTAGTACCAAAGATAGATTGTCTACTTGTTGTTTGTTCTTGTGATTGTTGCCGATTGTACTCTTGATTATCATAGTGGATTATTGTTTAGTGCGTGGAGATCCGCACCGTGGTTTTTCCCCTAATTGAGAGGGGTTTTCCACGTAAAATTGTTTGTGTTGATTTTGGGTTCTTGCACTTTATTTTTCCGATTATCTGTTGTTGTGATTGTGGGTAAATACCGTAGTTTCCCCCAACACTTTGGTGATCTGGTGGCACAATGGAGTGAGGAGCTATCGAGTGAGCATTTTAAGCTTGCTTGTATTATTGCTTGGGGAATATGGTTCGCCAGAAACCAGCAAGAATTTGAAGCGAAGAGTATGCCAAATGATATCATCTTGTCACGCGCACTTCGCCTTGCCACTGACATGGAGCGCCTCGAGATTAATAGACGACCGCCCCCCACCAAGGCTTCTCTTGTTGGTGGATTAGTCTGGGTACCACCAAGCTCGGGGTGGATAAAACTCAATGTCGATGCTCATGTGAGGGATGATCGATGGATTGCTTTGGCCGTGGTAGCAAGGGATAGCAATGGGGATGTTCTTTTCGCTGCAGTCAGAAGAACAAGAGCATGCTGATCGCCTCTCATAGCTGAAGCTCGAGCCTGGGAGTACGGTCTGCAAGTTGCACGTCGAATGGGTGTTGCGAGTGCTGTCATTGAATCAGATACCTTTGGGCTAATATCCCGCTTGTCGAAGAATACTCTTGGCCTTGAAGAAGTGGATGTCATTGTTAGTGATGTGTTTTTTAATGCTTCTTTCTTTAATTTTGTTAATTTTTGTCTTGTTAAAAGGGATGGGAACTCGGTAGCCCATCACCTAGCTAGAATTAACATTCTTGGAGTAGAGCAAGTTTGGAGTGGTTGTATGTCCGAGAACATTTTCTCATACGTCCTTATGAACAAATTATCAATATAATGCTTCATTTCCCCCCCCCCAAAAAAAAAACTAAGTTTAGTCATTAGGGCCTGGAGCCAACTAAACCAAAAATGTTGTGGTCAGGGCCCATAGGCTTAGCAATGCAAGATTTCAAGGGATGTGACAGGTCGGCCCATACTAATCCTACATTTTTTGTCTGATTGATGAAAACTATTTGGGGATTTTGTCAAAAAACATTCCAATTATTTGGAAAGAATATTAATTATTAAGTAGGTGCGCTGATATGAGCCCGATGACGATGAGCCCATGACAAATTGTAGCTAATAGGTGGCTCGTTTCCGCAGTAACTGCTAGTGCTAATAGGTGGCTCAGCCTGAACTTCAACCGCTTCCCTCCCCGGCATTTCCTTTGCCCGCCTACTTCTCTTCTCTTTTCTTCACAAACTCTTCGTCTTTCTACTTCGTAAGTCTCTCTCTCTCTCTCTCTCTCTCTCTCTCTCTCTCTCTCTCTCTCTCTCTCTCTCTCTCTCTCTCTCTCTCTGATTCAATGCACATATTGAGATACTAGTATAATACCAGCGTTGACTTGATTTCACTTCACTTATATGCTTACTGCGTTGACCATGTTCATTTCAATGGTCTAATTTTCCTCGCTAAACCCTTAATTGATTTTATATGCCCCGCAATTTCTTCTTTTATCCTTTCATTTCGCATTTTGGCATTTCTTGTTTCGTTGCATTGCTTTATTGCTAAACCCTTCAATTTAAATTTAATACCTGATTAACTTAATCATTGCCCGAATAAAGGGAACGATAGATGTGATTAGTTCAACGCAAAGAGGGGGGGGGGGGAAAGGTGCCAAATTGTATGGCATCTAATTAAATAGTACCCAATTGTTTTTATCAATTTTATCCCCGGTAATCTCCTAATTGATATGATTTTGAACAAATTCGTTATATTTCTGAATTTACTGGGCTGCATTTCAGCTAAAATTATCACTAGAAAACTTTGCTGCTTGCATGAGTACGAGGGATCATTAGGCAGATTGTCTGAGATAGAGTATTGTCTAGTTCTAGTAGAAAACAATGATGCCATGGATTTAGTAGGAGAGCCTGGATACTGTAATACAATGTTTCGAATTTATGGGTTTGTTAATGGATTTACATTTTTACTTAAACCTACCATGATTTAATTTGAGGGGTTGCTGATGCAGCTAAGAGCTAATATATAGGAACTTCTTTCGCAATTGATCAGCCAAAATTCTCCCCAGGTTCATGAACTGTCGAACCCTAATAAGTTCATTACTCATTACGCTTCCACAATTGCTTGTTTGTTAACCATGGGCTTCTGCTAAAGCCCTGATCAAACTTGTTGCACTATGATATGTAGCCAGAATGTATGGTAGTACCTGCGTGAGCACCTGCCTTTCATGCATACATTTTGGTAGGCAACTGGTTCTCTGTGTAAGTCCAGCTGTTTGTAAAAAATTGTGGGCTGTATTTGCATTTTGTTACTTCTTATTCTTTTGCGATTATCTGTAGTAGAAGACTATCAGCCAACTCAATAATGGAGGGTTCATCGTCAAAGGAATTACCACTGGGTTTCGATCCAACCATGGCAGAAGAATATGGATCCCTGTCAAAATCGCTTTTGGAGTTCACTACCATTTCTACCACAAATAGAGCTTGGGTTTTCAAATCAGATACAGGTAGAGTTAACGGTATTTTTTTCCTTTGGCCCCCAAGAGCACAGTGATTAGTTTTGTTATGCAATTTCTTTAGAATGTTTCACATATAACCTTTCTTGGCTCCTCTGATGTTATAATTTTTTGCAGGTAAGGATGCCAAGGCAATATTCTCTGTTAACCAACCAAACCTCTTGGCAAATAAAATGAGAAAGTCCCTTCTGTCTGCTTATATTAGAAAAAATGGCAGCAATCTGGTGAATTTCGAATGGTCCCCATTCCCTGTTGAGCTCTCGGGGGTGTCTGTAATGGTTCCTTCACCATCAGGTTCAAAGATTCTTATTATTCGGAACCCTGAGAGTGACTCTCCTACTAAATTTGAAATATGGGGTCCTTCAGCCGTGGAGAAGGAGTTTCATGTTCCCCAATCTGTTCATGGCTCGGTCTACTCTGATGGATGGTAATTATTTACACTACCATCTCATGATAGATTTCTCATATCATTTTGTTAAATAAATTATGTTTAATGAAGGAATTGAGATCCTCTCCATTTCTTTTCTCCATTTCCTAAATGGAGGGTTGGGTCTCCTTCTCTCATTTTGCCTCTTTGAAATTATTTAATTCAAAAGTTGGTTAGATGGAGAGCTCACCCTTCATTTAGTAAATGGAGGCCTCCATTTCTTTTAGCAAATGAAGTATATGGTTTCAACTGCTGAAATATTCTCTTGCCTGTCTGTTTTGTTTACCCTCACTCACAGGTTTGAAGGCATTTCCTGGAATTCTGAGGAAACACTTGTTGCGTATGTTGCTGAGGAACCTTTACCTTCCAAGCCAATTTTCAACAATTTTGGTCACAATAGTGGAGGTTCCAGTGAGAAGGATTGTAATAGCTGGAAAGGCCAAGGGGATTGGGAGGAAAGTTGGGGTGAATCATATGTAAATAAAAGGAGGCCAACCCTATATGTCATCAATGTTAACAGGTTCCGCATCACCTTCTGATTTTTCATTGCCTAACAAGTTGTGGATTCATCCACCAAGACGTGGTAAGTCTGCAATACTAATTTTTCCTAGTGTTTGCAGTGGTGAGGTGCGTGCTGTGGAGGGAATCGAACGGTCATTGAGTGCTGGACAAGTTATATGGGCTCCAGCAACTAAAGTCTCACCGCAACTGATTTTTGTTGGGTGGTCGTCAGAGTCAAGAAAACTTGGCATGAAGTACTGTTTTAACAGGCCTTGTGCCTTGTATGCTGTTTGCTCTCCATTCCACGAGTTAGCAGGTGATAATTCTGATCATAGGTGAGTTACCTGTAGCTAATTTTTTGCTCAGATTTTGATGATACTTGTTTCCATCTCTCTGCAGTCCGTTCCATGAGTTGGTGTTCTCTTTCTCTTGTGCACCTCTCTGCTGTGCTGGGGTTCACTAAACTGTTTTATCATGTTTGAGAGGCAGTACATGTGTTTGTGTGTGATTTTAACTTTGATTTGCTTGTTTTCTGTAGATGCAAAGACAGCTCGACAGTCGTAATTTTGACTAAAGGAATTAGTAGTGCATTCTCTCCTAAGTTTAGGTATGTTTCTGTTTCAGGTTCAACAGGTTTTTTTATTTTACTTTCATACTCTCATTCTGGAGTCGCTTATTTGGATGTTTGTCTTTTCTTAATTACTATGCTTCATATAAAAAGAAATGATTCTGACTTTGGTATGTATGATATATATATATGATGATGAATTAGAGCCTCTATATAATGAGGACAAACAACATGGCACTCAGGTTCAGGTAAAAGAGGATGTCTAAAAATTAGGTCCATCATGAAAGAATTTACAAGATACTCCCTCCGGTTTTATATTCCATAAAGGAAACGTGAAACTTTTACCTTGCCAATTTAGAGTTCCAAGATTCTCTTTTCTCCAATATTTTACCGTTATTAATAGTTGCTCCGACCTATTTGTCTTTCTTCTCAACTAATTTGGACATATCAATTGCCACTTTGTCAAATTTCTCCATTTATTTGCAAACCCGTACTATACTATCATTTGCATCATGGACAAATAAAAGGGAGTATAAATATGCAGGCAAGATGTGTATATTTTATGCATGCGCAACAACATGTTGCAATGATTTTGACATAGTGGTTATTTCTCTTTTCAGCCCGGATGGAAAATTCCTTGTGTTCTTATCTGCCAAAACATCTATAGATTCAGGGGCACATTGTGCCACAAATTCACTTCACAGAATTGATTGGCCAAGTGAAGGAAAGCCAAATTCGTCCTTAAGAATTGCTGATGTGGTGAGCTCCACAACAATTAGATCTTAAATTTTTGATAGCTTGGGTTTCGGGTTTCCTTTTTCTGTCCTTGTGTTCATTTTTATCACTATATTATTATCGTTGTTGTATCTCTCTTTCTTTTGCTTCCCTTCCTTTTGTCTCTCACTCTCTATCTCGTCTCTGATTCCCTCTCCCAAGTCATTGTTAACTTGAATGACCAGATATCATGTGAAAGGTGTTTCAATGTTAGGGGCAATAAACTGGTAAAACTGCTCTTTGACAAATCATTTGAAACATCACTACATTTCCAGTAATTTTGTCATGGTGTTGCTGTAGACTTTTGGGTTGCTTTCAAACTGCTTTTAGTACAAATAGGATGTATAGAGAAGTTAAATAAAATAGACTATACTTGTGCATCCCATCTGAGGAAAACATGTCATGGAACTCGTTCTTCATATTGTAGGTCCCTGTTGTGATGTGTGCTGGGGATGGTTGCTTCCCTGGGTTATATTGTTCTGGTTTCCTGAGCAACCCATGGCTTTCTGATGGATGTACCATTGTTCTATCCTCCATCTGGGGAAGTACCCAAGTTATACTTTCTGTGGACATACTGAGGTAGCAATGACTCATTGACTTGAAGTCTAACTTTAATCTTTTTCCATTTGATCACGTTATGTGTTCTTCTATATGCAGTGGAAATGTATCACGCATAACACCTCATGCATCTGCTTCTTCATGGAATCTTCTATCCCTTGATGAGGATAATATCATTGCAGGTGTGTATTATGTCTGTGTATGTGTGTCTACTGGGGTGGGGTAAGGTGTTTGATTTTAGCATTGAGAGTCTCAATAGTGTTAACTGAAATAACATCCTTTTCTTCTGCTGTTGAAGTATGCAGCAGCCTAGTAGAGGTTCCAGAAATCAAGTATGGTTCGCTTCTCAAAGACTCATCTATGTGGAGTTGGCAAGATGTGTCTAGCCCCATCTTCAGATGTTCAAAGGAGGTTATGTTTTCTTTTTCTTTCTTTTCCCCCCTTTTTTTCTTGCCCTTCCATCAGAGCCATCTTTGCACTAAAATGATTGCCCGTATTTGTGCGTTAACGGCATACTGAATATCTGGTCTTTACAGGTTACAACCTCAATGTCTTGCCTTCAATTCAGCATTATGAAGATACCAGTCCGGGGCACGCTTGAGAAGTCTTCGGAAGGTAACATGTAGATGTCTTGCTATTCTGAAAAAAGGAAGTTCTTTAAATGTTGAGCAGATTAAAAAAATGCAGTTTCTGTGACGTTTCAATCTTGAAATTATTGATATTTGCTAGGGAACAAGGGCCTATTATGCCTTATCATGGAGTTTTCCTACCCTTATTAAAAAATATTGCTTATTACTAATTTAAACGATTGAATGAACCAAAATATTTGGTCCATCTACAGGTTTTAAGAGGTTTATTTGGAACTATGGATGGGAAACGAATGATGAAGAATCAATAAAGCTCCTCTTCTGTAAAAAAAAATAAATTAGAATCAATAAAGCTCCTGATAATTAAGTTGAGCAAGAATTTGACAGAGTTGCTATAATATGTCTGAAAAACAAGTGTAAACAGGTAAAAGAATTAGTTGTCGTATTTCCTACTTTCAAAAGACTCCTTTTCTTAGCCTACATGTTAGAGGTCCTTTTGCAAGAGATTTGAACATGGCTTGTAATGAGTATTGGCCAACTCCTCTATGTGACTTGGTTGAAATTTCATCAAACTTACCAGATCCAGCCTTCTCAGTCAATCCTCAATAGGCTTGGTGAACTTTAGTGATAATCCCATCAAACAAGCAATACGTTTATTGAACCTAAGTCATGTTGCTTTTGAGGATTTTCATGTGAGAGGAATCAACCTATGATAGAAATCATGTATCAAAGTTTTGTGTGCTTGCCTCATCTTCCCTTGCTAAAGTTGAACACAGAAATAGAATGTGAATATTGAATTGAAGCAGGGATGCCATTGCTTCTTTGGTTGTTTCCTTTGACTTCTTTGAATAATTACCCAAAATCTATATGGTGCTGGTCCATGAAGTTATAACATCCGTCTCTTATCATGGCTGTGAATCTGCTTCATCAGGTTCTTTAAAACCTTTTGAAGCTATGTTTGTTTCCACCAAAAGAGAGAAGAATGGCGCTTGTGATCCGTTGATCGTTGTCCTTCATGGAGGCCCTCACTCTGTTTCCATATCAGGCTTCTCCAAGTCCTTGGGCTTTCTCTCTTCAATTGGTTACGGCTTATTGATTGTAAATTATAGGTAAGTCATAAGTCACGAATGAAATTGTGTTTTCTTTGATAGACATTAATAATTGATAATTAAGTCACGAATGAAATTGTGTTTCTTTTCTTGATAGACATGACTAAAATTGTTAATGATATGTTAATTCCGGGGAAAAAAATTGTGGTTAACAAGTCCACATGTGAAATTACTTGAGGGGTGTTTGGTGAAGCTTCTATCAAGGTTCAACTTCTCCACTCATTTTCCCTCACATCCACCCTCCTCCACTTCCATCTCCACCAAAAGTTCAGCTTTTTTAGACGCTGAAAATAGCCCCCAACGAGGCTTGAAGCAAAAGCTTCAATTGGAGCTTCTGCTTTTGGCCTCCTTGGGGGCTATTTTGGTGATGGTGAGGAAAGTGGAAGAGGGAGGATGTCAGAGAAATGAGGGAGGGGGTGAAGCTGAGACTTGAAAGAAGCTTGGGCAAACACACTCTTAATCTATTTTGTTTACAGGTTTTATTTTCAAATTTTCAAATGTTAAGGGTATTGCATTGTTTGTTGATGACATTGTCTTGATAGACGAGACTAGAGAAGGTGTTAATGCCAAACTAGAACTTTGGCGGGGTACACTAGAGTCGAAGGGCTTTAACTTGAGTCGGACAAGGACTGAGTACATGGATTGCAACTTCAAGAGAGATAGGGTTGCCTCGAACTTGGAGATTAAGTGCCCGTTTGGCCTACCTTCTAGCAACTTCTCCTTCTCCTCCCAAAATTTGCTCTTGTTCACCCCCTTTTTATCCACTCCCCCCTCCATATCCAACTTCTAAGAAGGTAAAATAAAGCTAGAAGTGGATGGAGAAGGAGAAGTTAAACAAATTTGGGAGGAGAAGTTGAATTTTTGGGAGCTAGGCCAAACGGGCCCTAAGATTGGTACTGAAGTCGTACCGAAGAGGGGTTGTTTCAAGTATCTTGGTTCAATTATACAGCGTAACAGTGAGAATGATGATGATGTGACCCATCGTATTAGAGTAGGGTGGCTAAAATGGAGGAGTGCGACATGAGTTCTATGAGACAGGAAAATTCCACTCAAATTGAAAGGTAAATTCTATTGTACAACATTTAGGCCAACTATGCTATATGGGGCGGAGTGTTGGCAGATGCGGCAGGTGCATGTGCAAAAGATGCAGGTGATCGAGATGAGGATTGTTCGTTGGATGTGCAACTCTACAAAAAGAGAAAAAACTAGGAATGAAGTGACGAGAGGCAAGGTGGGAATGACCGACATTGACAACAAGATGCAAGAGACGAAGCTTAGGTGGTTTGGGCATGTTAGGAGGGGGCATCTCTGTGGTTTGGGCATGTTAGGAGGAGACATTGAGATGCCCCTGTGAGAAGGTGTGAGAGGATTTTACTTAGGGACTGTAAGAGAAGAATAGGGCATCCAAAGAAGAGTTGGGGAGAGGGTAATCAGGCAGGATTTGATCCATCTAGAACTTACAGAGGACTTGGCCCAAGATAGGAAAATTTGGCGTAGTAGGATTCCTGTAGAGGATCCTCGATAGATAGTGGTTTTTGCATTGCTTAGGAATTAGAGCTTGCAATATTTTGTTTCTAGTTTGTAGTTGTCTTCCTCGCTTTATCCTATTCATTTAGTATTCTTATGTGTTAGTCTGCTAATGCACATTCTTTATTTCCATATTTATTGCATGCACTCTTGCAAAAAAATTAAAAATAAAAAGAAAAAGAAACCTTTTTTTGCAAATGTTTTTTTTTTTTTAAAAAAAAGAATTTTTTTGGGTCTTTCGGAAACAGTCTCTTCTAGGCGACTTGTTAGGGGTAGGCTGCATACATCTGGACCTCCCCAGACCCTGCCTTAGGCGGAATACTTAGGGTTGTTGACATGTTGGTTCTCTTAATCAGTTGTTGTTGTTGTTGACATGTTGGTTCTCTTAATCAGTTGTACATCTAACAATCCCTCATGATACACAGATACATACATCTCCCCTACGACACCTCAAATGAGCTTGAGTTTTCTGACCTCTAGCAGAAAATATGGGGGAAAGAATAGAATTCATAATGAAAACAAGCTTAAATTAGATTGTCTGGGTATTTCTTATACTGAACACTTCTATATACCACCTTCACAGACCCAGGGCAGACATTACAAGCTTGTGTTGTCTTATTTTATGCAATTGTTTATTGAGTATTGTCCCATTTCATGGTGATACTGATACATCACAGAGGTTCACTGGGATTTGGAGAAGAAGCATTGCAGTCTCTTCCTGGAAAAGCTGGAAATCAGGTGCTTACAAGTTTGTGCTTTTTCTATCTTGCATCCAACCTTTTATCAAAACTGATTTCGACAAAGTTTGTGGTTGTGGGTCGTAACCCTTCATTTTCTTTGTGTAGGATGTCAATGATGTACTTACAGCAATAGACTACATAATTGATATGAAACTGGCAGACCCCTCTAAGATTGCTGTACTTGGTGGTTCTCATGGTGGCTTTTTGACCACCCATCTCATTGGCCAGGTGCTATGGATGTTTTCTGTTTTTTTTTACTACGAGTACTATTACCACAAAAACACAAGCTTTTTCCCGACAACGCAAAAGAAAGATAAAAGATGCAAACAACAATAATAATAAATCTTTTTGCCCGGGATGGAAGAGTCACAAATTTTCAACTGTGTAGTAATAGTAATTGGACTTATCAGATGCCTCACTTGTCTGTGACTTCCTTATTGATGTAAAGTACTAGTGTGCATACCCGTGCGATGCACGGGATGTTTCAGTTTATTTTTATTTTTTAAAAGTTGAATGTTTTTTGATGGGTTGCCTTGCTTCTAACTTTGTTGTAATAATTTTCTTTTTCTTTTTTGCTGCTAATTTTGTGATTAACTGGTAAATAAAACTAAAACAACACGAAGGCGGGATTTGGAGAGGTTCATCCGTAGCCTGACTCTTAATTTGTTTAGGGCAAATATTAAAATGATGAGGGGAGCTTCCCCTCAAGTCATGATAACAGTCTTTCACTGGTCGTGTATTAACCTTTGACAAAAAGAAAAAGTCATTCATTGGCTTGTGGTGCCTCTATAAAAGTTAGAGGTATCTACCCCTAAATGACATTGTTTGTTGCATTATAGTTCTGCTTATTATGATTAGTCATACTGTAAACTTTGATCTATATTTGACCGAGTGCTTAGGAAACGATTTTAGCCTTTTATTAACAAATTTGAGAATACTCTGTTTTATAAAGTTCTTCTACTAAAGATTGTCATAGTAGACAATGAATCGGAATGAACTAAGTACATCAAAAATTTATTGAAACAAAATCTGAGTGACCCATGTCCCAGCGCCAGCGAGTGCAATGTCCCATGTCCCAGCGCCCAGCGAGTGCCATGTCTCATGTCCGAGCGTTAATGTCCCATGGGTGAAATCAGAGTTGGGGACCAGGATGACCGTCCCGAGGTACCAGAGGTCCTCTAGGGTGACGATAGACCCCTTGGAAAACCATGCCCCGGGAAGCCGAAAATCAAAGGCTATATTCCAAGTTTTTGGAGCTTCCGAGAGGCCCCGGAAGGAAGGTGGATATTTCCGCACCACATCGCACGGGACACCTTTACCGATCATAAGAGGCCCCCGGGATCCGTTTGGCTTGTCAGGGCGTTTAAACGGGACACCAATGTAAGGGCTGGAAAACCGAAGGCATGAATGATATAGAAGTTTGGGAATTCAGATGACCCTCCCAGGGCATCGAGGGTCCTCTAGGGTCATGATAAACCCCCCATAGAAGTTTGGGCAAAAATGACACCCAGGCCCCAGGAGGCCGAAAACGAAGCTAAAAAAATCCACCTTTTTTGCCGGGGGGCTTGGAACGAAGCTTGATATTTTCGCACCACATCGCACGGAACACCTCTAAGGGACATGGGAGGCCCTCGGGGTCGCTGATCCGGTCCCTGATAGGCTTGGAAGGGCGTTTTATTTACAGGACACTGGTGTAAGAGTTGGAACACCAAAGGCATGGGTGATATCAAAGTTCGGGGTTCCAAATGACCCTCCCGAGGTACAAACGTTGCTCGAAAGTCATGATAGATCCCCCGAAAAAGTTTGGGGAAATCTGATACCTGGGCCCGGGAAGCCGAAAACGAAGGCTATTATCCACATTTTTTGGGCTTCCGGGAGGCCCAGAAACGAAGGTAAATATTTTCGCACCTCATCGCATGGAACACCCCTAGGGAACATAAGAGGCCCCCGTGATTCGTTATCGGTTCCCTGTTAGGCTTGTAAGGGCATTTTTACGGGACACCAATGTAAGGGTCGGAACACCGAAGGCATGGGTGATATCGAAGTTTGGGGATTCGGATGACCCTCTTAGGGCACCGAGGGTCCTCTAGGCTCATGATAAGCCTCCCACAGAAGGTTGGGCAAAACTGACACCCGGTCACCGGGAAGCCGAAAAGAAGGCTATATAATCCACGTTTTTTGGGCTTCTGGGAGTCCCCGGAACGAAGGTGGATATTTTCGCACCACATCGCACGTCTAAGGGACATGGGAGGTCCTCGGGGTCGCTTATCCGGTTCCTAATAGGCTTGGAAGGGTGTTTTATGTACGGAACACTGGTGTAAGAGTTGGAACACCAAAGGCATGGGTGATATCAATGTTCGGGGATCCAGATGACCCTCCCGGGGCACCAAGGGTCCTCTAGGGTCATGATAGACCCCCCGGAAAATTTTGGGCAAAAATGACACCCCGACCCTGGGAAACCAAAAACGAAGGCTATAATCCACGTTTTTTGGGCTCTCGGGAGACTTCGGAACAATATTTTCACACCACATCGCATGGAACACCCCTAGGGAGCATAAGAGGCCCCCGTGATCCTATATTGGGTCCCTGTTAGGCTTTTAAGGGCGTTTTTACGGGACACCAATGTAAGGGCCGGAACACCGAAGGCATGGGTGATATCAAAGTTTGGGGATTCCGATGACCCTCCTAGGGCACCGAGGGTCCTTTAGGGTCATGATAAACCCCCCAGAGAAGTTTGGGCAAAAATGACACCTGGGCCCGGGAAGGCGAAAACGAAGGCTATATAAATCCACGTTTTTTGGGTTCTGTGAGGCCCCGACACGAAAGTGAATATTTTCGCACCACTTCGCACGAAACACCCCTAAGGGACATGGGAGGCCATCGGGGTCGTCTATCTGGACTTGATAGGCTTCGAAGGGCGTTTAATTTACGTCACACTAGTGTAAGAGTTGGAACACCAAAGGCATGGGTGATATAGTTCGGGGATCCAGATGACCCTCCCGGGGGCACCAAGGGTCCTCTAGGGTCATCATAGACGCCCCGGAAAAGGTTGCGCAAAACTAACATTCGGGTTTCGCGAAGCTGAAAACGAAGGCTATAATCCACTTTTTTTGGGCTTCGAGGAGGCCCCGAAACGAAGGTAAATATTTTCGCACCACATCGCATATAACACCCCTAGGGAACATAAGAGGCCCCCGTGATTCGTTATCGGGTCCCTTGTAAGGGCATTTTTACGGGACACCAATGTAAAGACCGGAACACCGAAGGTGTGGGTGATATCGAAGTTTGGGGATTCGGATGACCCTCCTAGGGCATCAAAGGTCCTCTAGGCTCATGATAAATACCTCAGAGAAGTTTGGGTAAAAATGAAACCCGGGCCCCGGAAAGCCGAAAACAAAGGCTATAATCCACGTTTTTTGGGCTTCTGGTAGTCCCCGGAACGAAGGTGGATATTTTCGCACCACATCGCACGGAACACCCCTAAGGGACATGGGAGGTCCTCGGGGTCGCTTATCCGGTTCCTAATAGGCTTGGAAGGGCGTTTTATGTACGGGACACTGGTGTAAGAGTTGGAACACCAAAGGCATGGGTGATATCAATGTTCAGGGATCCAGATGACCCTCCCCGGGCACCAAGGGTCCTTTAGGGTCATGATATAGCCCCCGGAAAAGATTGGGCAAAAATGACACCTCGACCCCGGGAAGCCAAAAACGAAGGCTATAATCCACGTTTTTTGGGCTCTCGGGAGGCCCCGGAACAATATTTTCACACCAGTTCGCATGGAACACCCCTAGGGAACATAAGAGGTCCCCGTGATCCTATATTGGGTCCCTGTGAGGCTTTTAAGGGCGTTTTTACGAGACACCAATGTAAGGGCAGAAACACCGAAGACATGGTTGATATCAAAGTTTGGGGATTCCGATGACCCTCCTAGGGCACCGAGGGTCCTTTAAGGTCATGATAAACCCCCAGAGAAGTTCGTGCAAAAATGACACCCGGGCCAGGGAAGGTGAAAACGAAAACTATAATCCACGTTTTTTGGTTTCTGTGAGGCCCCAAAACGAAAGTGGATATTTTCGCACCACATTGCACAGAACACCCCTAAGGGACATAGGAGGCCATCGGGGTCGCTTATCTGGTTCTTGATAGGCTTGGAAGGACGTTTTATTTAAGGGACACTAGTGTAAGAGTTAGGAACACCAAAGGCATGGGTGATATAGTTCGGGGATCCAGATGACCCTCCCGAGCACCAAGGGTCCTCTAGGGTCATCATAGACCCCCCGGAAAATTTTGGGCAAAACTGACATCCGGGTTTCGAGAAGCCGAAAACGAAGGCTATAATCCACTTTTTTTGGCCTTTCGGGAGGCCCCGAAACAATATTTTCACACCACATCGCATGGAACACCCCTAGGGAGCATAAGAGGCCCCCGTGATCCTATATTGGGTCCCTGTCAGGCTTTTAAGGGCGTTTTTACGAGACAGCAATGTAAGAGTCGGAACACCGAAGGCATGGGTGATATCGAAGTTTGGGGATTCCGATGACCCTCCTAGGGCACCGAGGGTCCTTTAGGGTCAAGATAAACCCCCCAGAGAAGTTTGGGCAAAAATGACACCCAGGACCCAGGAAGGCGAAAATGTAGGCTATAATCCACGTTTTTTGGGTTCTGTGAGGCCCCGAAACGAAAGTGGATATTTTCGCACCACATCGCACGGAACACCCCTAAAAGACATGGGAGAACATCGGGGTCGCTTATCTGGTTCTTGATAGGCTTGGAAAGGCGTTTTATTTACGGGACACTAGTGTAAAAGTTGGAACACTAAAGGCATGGGTGATATAGTTCGGGGATCTAGATGACCCTTCCAGGGCACCAAGGGTCCTCTAGGGTCATCATAGACCCCCCGGGAAAGTTTGGGCAAAGCTGACATTCGGGCTTCGAGAAACCGAAAACGAAGGCTGTAATCCACTTTTTTTAGGCTTCTAGGAGGCCCCGAAACGAAGGTAAATATTTTGGACCACATCGCATTTAACATCCCTAAGGAAAATAAGAGGCCCCCGTGATTCGTTATTGGGTCCCTTGTAAGGGCATTTTTACGGGACACCAATGTAAGGGCCGAAACACCGAAGGTATGGTTGATATCGAAATTTGGGGATTCGGATGAACATCCCAGGGCACCGAGGGTCCTTTAGGCTCATGATAAACCCCAAGAGAAGTTTGGGCCAAAATGAAACCCGGGCCCGGAAAGCCGAAAACGAAATCTAAAATCCACGTTTTTTGGGCTGCTGGGAGTCCCTGGAACAAAGGTGAGTATTTTTGCACCATATCGCACGGATCACCCCTAAGGGACATGGGAGGTCCTCAGGGTCGCTTATCCGGTTCCTAATAGGCTTGGAAGGGCGTTTTATGTACGGGACACTTGTGTAAAAGTTGGAACACCAAAGGCATGTGTGATATCAATGTTCGAGGATCCAGATGACCCTCCCGGGGCACCAAGGGTCCTCTAGGGTCATGATAGACCCCCCTGAAAAGTTTGGGCAAAAATGACACCCCGACCACGGGAAGCCAAAAACTAAGGCTAAAATTTACATTTTTTGGGTTCTGTGAGGCCCTGAAACGAAAGTGGACATTTTTACATCACATCGCACGGAACACCCCTAAGGGATATGGGAGGCGATCGGGGTCGCTTATCTGGTTCGTGATAGGCTTGGACTGACGTTTTATTTAGGGACACTAGTGTAAAAGTTAGAACACCAAAGGCATGGGTGATATAGTTCGGGGATCCAGATGACCTTCCCGGGGCAACAAGCGTCCTCTAGGGTCATCATAGCCCCCCCGGAAAAGTTTGGGCAAAACTGACATCCGGGCTTCGAGAAGCCGAAAACGAAGGCTATAATCCACTTTTTTTGGGCTACCGGGAGATCCCGAAACGATGTAAATATTTTTGCACCATATCGCATGGAACACCCCTAGGGAACATAAGAGGCCCCCGTGATTCGTTATCGGGGTCCCTTGTAAGGGCATTTTTATGGGACACCAATGTAAGGGCCAAAACTTCGAAGGTATGGGTGATATCGAAGTTTGGGGATTCGGATTACCCTCCCAGGGCACCGAGGGTCCTCTAGGCTCATGATAAACCCCCTAGAGAAGTTTGGGCAAAAATGAAACCCGGGCCCCGGAAAGCCGAAAACGAAGGCTATATAATCCACGTTTTTTGGGCTTCTGGGAGTCCCCGGGACGAAGGTAAAAATTTTCGCGCCATATCGCACTGAACACCCCTAAGGGACATGGGAGGTCCTCCGGGTCGCTTATCCGGTTCCTATTAGGCTTGGAAGGACGTTTTATATACGGGACACTGGTGTAAGAGTTGGAACACCAAAGGCATGGTTGATATCAATGTTCGGGGATCCAGATGACCTTCCCGGAGCACCAAGGGTCCTCTAGGGTCATGATAGACCCCCCGGAAAAGTTTGGGCAAAAATGACAGCCTAACCCCGGGAAGCCAAAAACGGAGGCTAAAATCCACGTTTTTTGGGCTCTCGGGAGGACCTGAAACAATATTTTCACACCACATCTCATGGAACACCCCTAGGGAGCATAAGAGGCCCCCGTGATCCTATATTGGGTCTCTGTTCGGCTTTTAAGGGCGTTTTGACGGGACACCAATGTAAGGGCCGGAACACCGAAGGCATGGGTGATATCGAAGTTTGGGATTTCGATGACCCTCCTAGGGCACCGAGGGTCCTTTAGGGTCATGATTAACCTCCCAGAGAAGTTTGGACAAAAATAACACCCGGGACCCGGAAAGGCGAAAACGAAGGCTATAAATCCACGTTTTTTGGGTTCTGTGAGGCCCCGAAACGAAAGTGGATATTTTCACACCACATCGCACGGAACACCCCTAAGGGACATGGGAGGCCATCGGGGTCGCTTATATGGTTCTTGATAGGTTTGGAAGGGCGTTTTATTTACAGGACACTAGTGTAAGAGTTGGAACACCAAAGGCATGGGTGATATAGTTCGGGGATCCAGATGACCCTCCCGGGGCACCAAGGATCCTCTAGGGTCATTATAGACCCCCAGGAAAAGTTTCGGCAAAACTGACATCCAGGTTTCGAGAAGGCGAAAACGAAGGCTATAATCCACTTTTTTTGGGCTTTCGGTAGGCACCGAAACGAAGGTAAATATTTTCGCACCACATCGCATGGAACACCCCTAGGGAACATAAGAGGCCCCCGTGATTCGTTATCGGGTTCCTTGTAAGGGCATTTTTACGGGACACCAATGTAAGTGCCGGAACATCGAAGGAATGTGTGATATCAAAGTTTGGGGATTCGGATGACCCGCCCAGGGGACCAAGGGTCTTCTAGGCTCATGATAAACCCCCAAGAGAAGTTTGGGCAAAAATGAAACCCGGGCCCCGGAAAGCCGAAAAAAAGGCTATAATCCACGTTTTTTGGGCTTTTGGGAGTCCCCGAAACGAAGGTGGATATTTTCGCACCACATCGCACTGAACACCCCTAGGGGACATGGGAGGTTCTCAGGGTCGCTTATCCGGTTCCTAATAGGCTTGGAAGGGCGTTTTATGTACGGGACACTGGTGTAAGAGATGGAACACCAAAGACATGGGTGATATCAATGTTCAGGGATCCAGATAACCCTCCCGGGGCACCAATGGTCCTCTAAGGTCATGATAGACCCCCCGGAAAAGTTTGGGCAAAAATGACACCCCGACCCCTGGAAGCCGAAAACAAATGCTATAATCCACGTTTTTGGGCTCTCGGAGGCCCCGGAACAATATTTTCACACCACATTGCATGGAACACCCCTAGGGAGCATAAGAGGCCCCCGTGATCCTATATTGGGTCCCTGTTAGGCTATTAAGGGCGTTTTTACGGGACAACAATGTAAGGGCCGGAACACCGAAGGCATGGGTGATATCGAAGTTTGGGAATTCCGATGACCCTCCTAGGGCCTCGAGGGTCCTTTAGGGTCATGATAAACATCCCAGAGAAGTTTGGGCAAAAAATGACACCCAAGCCCCAGGAAGGCGAAAACGAAGGCTATAATCCACGTTTTTTTGGTTCTGTGAGGCCCCAAAACGAAAGTGGATGTTTTCGCACCACATTGCACGGAACACCCCTAAAGGAAATGGGAGGCCATCAGGGTCGCTTATCTGGTTATTGATAGGCTTGGAATGGCGTTTTATTTACGGGACACTAGTGTAAAAGTTGGAACACCAAAGGCATGAGTGATATAGTTCGGGGATCCAGATGACCCTTCCGGGGCACAAAGGGTCCTCTAGGGTCATCATACACCCCATGGGAAAGTTTGGGCAAAACTGACATCCGGGCTTAGAGAAACCGAAAACGAAGGCTGTAATCCACTTTTTTTGGGTATCTGGGAGGCCCCGAAACGAAGGTAAATATTTTTGACCACATCGCATTGAACACCCCTAAGGAACATAAGAGGCTCCCGTGATTCGTTATTGGGTCCCTTGTAAGGCATTTTTACGGGACACCAATGTAAAGGCCGGAACATCGAAGGTATTGGTGATATCGAAGTTTGGGGATTCGGATGACCCTCCTAGGGCACCGAGGGTCGTCTAGGCTCATGATAGACCCCCCTGAGAAGTTTGGGCAAAAATGAAACCCGGGCCCCGGAAAGCCAAAAATGAAAGCCACGTTTTTTGGGCTTCTGGGAGTCCCTGGAACAAAGGTGGATATTTTCGCGCCACATCGCACGGAACACCCTAAGGGACATGGGAGGTCCTCGGGGTCGGTTATCCGGTTCCTAATAGGCTTGGAAGGGCGTTTTATGTACGGGACACTGGTGTAAGAGTTGGAACACCAAAGGCATGGGTGATATCAATGTTCGTGGATCCAGATGACCCTCCTGGGGCACCAAGGGTCCGTTAGGGTCATGATAGACCCCCCGGAAAAGTTTGGGCAAATATGATACCCCGGCCCCGGGAAGCCAAAAACAAAGGCAAAAAATCCACGTTTTTTGGGCTATCGGGAGGCCCCGGAACAATATTTTCCCACCACATCGCATGGAACACCTGTAGGGAGCATAAGAGGCCCCCGTGATCCTATATTGGGTCCCTGTTAGGCTTTTAAGGGCGTTTTTACGGGACACCAATGTAAGGGCCGAAACACCGAAGGCATGGGTGTTATCGTAGTTTGGGGATTCCGATGACCCTCCTAGGGCACCGAGGGTCCTTTAGGGTCGTGATAAACCCCCCAGAGAAGTTTGGGCAAAAATGACACCCGGGAAGGCGAAAACGAAGGCTATAATCCACGTTTTTTGGGTTCGGTGAGGCCCCGAAACGAAAGTGGATATATTTTCGCACCACATCGCATGGAAGTATGGAACTCCCCTAAGGGACATGGGAGGCCATCGGGGTCGCTTATCTGGTTCTTGATAGGCTTGGAATGGCGTTTTATTTACGGGACACTAGTGTTAAAGTTAGAACACCAAAGGCATGGGTGATATAGTTCGGGGATGCAGATGACCCTCCAGGGGCACCAAGGGTCCTCTAGGGCCATCATAGACCCCCCGGAAAAGTTTGGGAAAAGTTTGGGCAAAAATGACATCCGGGCTTTGAGAAGCCGAAAACGAAGGCTATAATCCAATTTTTTTGGGCTTCCGGGAGACCCGAAATGAAGATAAATATTTTCGCACCACATCGTATGGAACACCTCTAGGGAACATAAGAGGCCCTTGTGATTCGTTATCAGGTCCCTTGTAAGGGCATTTTTATGGGACACCAATGTAAGGGCCAAAACACCGAAGGAATGGGTGATATCAAAGTTTGGGAATTCGGATGACCCTCCCTGAGCACCGAGGGTCCTCTATTCTCATGATAAACCCCCTAGAGAAGTTTGGGCAAAAATGAAACCCGGGCCCCGGAAAGCCGAAAACGAAGGCTATAATCCACGTTTTTTGGGCTTCTGGGAGTCCCCAGAACGAAGGTGGATATTTTCGCGCTATATTGCACTGAACACCCCTATGGGACATGGGAGGTTCTCGGGGTCGCTTATCCGGTTCCTAATAGGCTTGGAAGGGCATTTTATGTACGGGACACTGGTGTAAGAGTTGGAACAGCAAAGGCATGGGTGATATCAATGTTCGGGGATCCAGATGACCCTCCCGGGGCACCAAGGGTCCGTTAGGTTCATGATAGACCCCCCGGAAAAGTTTGGGCAAAAATGACACCCCGACCCCAGGAAGCCCAAAACGAAGGCTCCACGTTTTTTTTGCTCTCGGGAGGCCCCGGAACAATATTTTCACACCACATCTCATGGAACACCTGTAGGGAGCATAAGAGGCCCCCGTGATCCTATATTGGGTCCCTGTTAGGCTTTTAAGGGCGTTTTTACGGGACACCAATGTAAGGGCCGGAACATCGAAGGCATGGGTGATATCGAATTTTGGGGATTCCGATGACCCTCCTGGGGAACCGAGGGTCATGATAAACCCCCTAGAGAACTTTGGGCAAAAATGACACCCGGGCCCCGAGAAGGCGAAAACGAAGGATATAATCCACGTTTTTTGGGTTCTGTGAGGCCCCGAAATGGAAGTGAATATTTTCGCACCACATCACACGGAACACCCCTAAGGGACATGGGAGGCCATCGGGGTCGCTTATCTGGTTCTTGATAGGCTTGGAAGGGTGTTTTATTTACGGGACACTAGTGTAAGAGTTGGAACACCAAAAGGCATGGGTGATATAGTTCGGGGATCCAGATGACCCTCCCGGGGCACCAAGGGTCCTCATAGACCCCCCGGAAAAGTTTGGGCAAAACTGACATCTGGGCTTCGAGAAGCCGAAAACGAAGGTGTATATAATCCACGCTTTTTGGGCTTCCTGGAGGCCTCGGAACGAAGGTGGATATTTTCGCACATCATCACATGGAACTCCCCTAGGGAACATAAGAGGCCCCTGGGATCCGTTATCGGGTCTCTGTTAGGCTTGTAAGGGCGTTTTTACGAGACACCAATGTAAGGGTCGGAACACAGAAGGCATGGGTGATATCGAAGTTTGGGGATTTGGATGACCTTCCTAGTGCACCGAGGGTCCTCTAGGGTCATGATAAACCTCCTAGAGAAGTTTGGGCAAAAATGACACTCGGGCCCCGGGAAGCCGAAAACCAAAACTATAATTCACGTTTTTTGGGCTTCGGGGGGGGGGGGGAGCGAAGGTGAATATTTTCGCACCACATTGAATGAAACACCCCTAGGGTTCATAAGAGGGAAAAAAAGACATTAAAAAAGTAGTCCAAGTACATGGAAAAGGTTTTCATTACCTATATAAAAAGTGGCTAGGGGCGAAAAGAAATTTGGGAAATCAGGTGCCAATGCCAGTAACGACTCTTTCTATTTCTATTTTCAAAGTTTGCTGGGCTTTTGGGCTTTAAAACTTAAATCAGGCTTATTGATCTTAAACGTAGCTCAGTTTTCCTTTCCACTGTTTCAACTTCTAATTTGCCTCCCAATGATGATGATATATATTGATTAGAAAAAATTGTTGGCCAATAATCCAATTTTTCCTTATTATTATTAAGCCTGCCTAGTCTTTAGAAATTTAAATAAGATATGGATAAATGATACTTGAAAAATGTTTTCCAACAGAAGTTTTCATATCCTTCATATATTTGGGTGTGAATTTAGCTAACACATTAAATACTTAGCAGAGTTGGTGTTATGTGATTGTTGATATATTTGATGTTGGAGGCTCAAATCTTGGTCTTACCATTTTAGTTTCCATTTAGAATAACAACATATGATATGGACCTCATGTTACATGGTAATGATGATATGAGCGCCCCATCCTGAAGTTGTATGAGGTGGCATCCAGAAGAGAGGAGGGGCCTAATAGGAGTGCCACGTGGCAAGCATGCCAAGGCCGCACAGTGTTTTAATATTAAGTAAGATTGGGCCAATTGATGTTTGTGCAATTTGGATCTAATACTGATATGTTTTCGTTTAGACTAGGTAATTCAACCCAACCCAACCCAACCCCCCCCCCCCCCCTCCAAAAAAAGAAGAAAAAAAACAAAAACAAATAAGCCACCTTAGATGAGAGTTTTGTGCGAGAAACTGGGTTGATATTTGGTTTGGTATGAGCATATCTGTTTGTGAGATTTTGCTCCCTTGTCTATTTTTGGAAATGATCCTTTAAAATATACGAGCGGGCTTACATGAAAAGTGTTGCTTATGCTATTTACATATGGCAGGCTCCTGAAAAATTTGCTGCAGCTGCAGCCAGGAATCCTGTTTGTAACCTTGCACTGATGGTGGGTACAAGTGACATCCCTGAATGGTGTTATGTGGAGGCTTATGGAATTGAGGGAAAAGCAAATTTTACGGATGCGCCGTCCAAGGAACATTTGGATGCCTTTTACGACAAGTCTCCCATTGCACACATTGAAAAGGTATTTGATGTTCAAAAATAAACGGTCAAAATGGTCCTGATGAAACAGTCGTGAATAGCATAATGCAGGTTGAGCAATCAATCATATGTCAATCATGGAGTGATTAAGTAATCTGCAAAACTATAACGTTGCATAAGCTAGCTCCGTGCATCAGCAAATCTTTTTGTACCTTGTTGGTTTGCTTTCAAGTTCTTGGAATTGCAATGCATACCAAAGAAAGCGAACATTGAACAGATTAGATATGTACTATGACCATATTTCGTTTCTTTCCATTTTTGGCCTCGTCAAACAAGTCAGTTCTTGAATTTTATGTTATATCTTATAGTATATTTACTTGGTGGGGTGGCCATGGTGATCCATTATCTTCTGCTAATAACCAACATATTCCTCCTGATTGCCATCTGTATCAACTAATTTGCAGGTCAAAACACCTACTCTGTTTCTTATAGGTGCTCAAGATCTCCGTGTCCCATCAAGCAATGGATTGCAGGTGACATGCTGCCTTTCTTCTTAATTATTGGTTTCTGCCCAGTTCTTTGTATTTATAGAGTATCATCGAGAGAATGCTAGTGTGGATAACCTACCAAAAACTGTTATTTCACCTGTTTTGACTTTGTTGCTAATGTGTTAATATGACAATATCAAAAACTATTTTGAGTCATTTCTGTCAACCATGAACTGCAGCATGCAGAGGCTGACATTAACTTTTGAAAACTTGTGCAAATGTTCAAGATCATCCCAAATTTGATTATGAAAGATGATGATTTTGAAAGATCCATGATTATCTATCTTTATGTAGACTGTCTGGGTGCCACCCATTTGTTACTGTGATGTAAAACTGGACACAATGTGGTGATGCTTTTTTGCATTTGAAATGAGTTCAGTATGCGCGAGCTTTAAAGGAGAGAGGAGTTGGAGTCAAGGTAATCGTGTTCCCAGAAGATATCCATGCAATCGACAAGTAAGTGACCCTGTCATACTCTATGAACTTGTGATTTGTGAAGCCTATTGGTTTGTAGTTCTAATACTACTGTTTTCCAATGCTGCCCTGACTTGCAATCCCTTAATATTCATGACAGACCGCAATCGGACTTTGAGAGCTTTCTGAATATCGGAGTTTGGTTCAAGAAATACTGTAAATAGATGTGATTTCATATTACATTCACACTTGCTGAAAGGTGCATTGCCATTTGCAATGAGCTACCAGCTACCTTGATTGCTGGAAGGAATGAAGAGCGCTAGGCCCTGAGTTATGTTCCTTGTGTCACTGTCATTTTATTTGTTCTTGAAGTTGATAATGCTTCTTCATGTCTGTTCAATGTATGTATAAACTCTGACACTAGAATAAATATCAAAAGACAGTGAACTCCATATGGCAAACCAGAACATGCGTGGCCAGAGCTTGGCTAATTAGTCCCAAATTCAACTGTACACTTTTCACCCAAACGGGGAGGGCCCCTACGTCATTAACTTCATCTGCATTTCACGGTGGCCCTCATAATTAGCTCTCAGAAATGGCGATAACTATGTTTCCATTAAAGTTACTACGGACACAGGGGATCAATAACTTTGATCCACAGTGCGAAATTTGTGAAAAGTGAAAGACTCTAAATTGTGAAAATTTACTCACATAGGAGGCAGGAGCTTATCACAATGTTGCTACGTACTTGTATCAATAAATTAATGACTCCTCATCAAGGAACTCATAATCATAAATATGTTTGTCAAATTCTCAACATGGTCCTCTCTCATTTACAAAAAACAAAAGTCAGTATTCTTTTTTTTGTCCAAAAAAGCCCGTATTCTTTATGTTCAGAGTTGATGATGTTAGTTGTTACTACGATTTTATTTGATTTTTTTTTCTCCTTTTCTTTTTTTATTAAAGACGATATATCAAGGTCCCCATAATCTACCATGTCCACTATAGGTCTCCTGTGCCATGTCATGCGAAAATATAAATTTTCGTTCTGAGCCTCCCGAAAGCCCCAGAAACGTGGATTTGGCCTTTGATTTTGGCTTTTCGGGGCTCGGTTATCATTTTTTCCCAAACGTTTTTAGGATGTCTATCATGACCATAGAAGACTCTCGGTGCCCCGAGAGGATCATGTGGATCCCCGAACTTTGATTTCACTCCTGTTTTCGGTGCTCCAACCCTTACATTGGTGTCCCGTAAAAACGCCCTTCCAAACCTAGCAGGGACTCGATAACAAACCCCGGGGGCCTCCCATGTCCACTAAGGGTGTACAGTGCGATGTGGTAAGAGAATATCCACATTCGTATAGGAGCCTCCCGAAAACCCCAAAACGTGGATTTATATATAGCTTGATTTTCGGCTTCTCGGGGTTCGATTGTCATTTTTGCCAAAATTTCTCCGAGGATTCTAACATGACCCTAGAGGACCCTCGATACCCCGGGAGGGTCTTCCGGATCCTCGAACTTTGATTCCACCCATACTTTTGGTGTTTTCAGCCGCCTACATTGTTGTCCCGTAAAAGCGCCCTTCGACGTCTATAAGGGACTCAATAACCGACCCTATGGGCCTCTTATGTCTTATAGGGGTATCCCGTGCGATGTGTTACGAAAATATCCACCTTCGTTTGGGGGCCTCCCGGAAGCCCAAAAAACGTGGATTATAAATAGTTTTTGATTTTCGGTTTCCTGGGGCCCGGTTGTCATTTTTGCCCAAATTTCTCCGGGGGGTCTATCATGATCCTAGAGGACCCTCGATGCCCCGTGAGGGTTATCCGGATCCTCGAACTTTGATTTCGCCCATGCTTTAGGTGTTCCGGCCTTTACATTGGTGTCCCGTAAAAACGTTGTTTCACGCCTATCAGGGACTCGATAACCGACCCCGTGAACCTCCCATGTCCTTTAGGGGTATCCCGTGCAATCTGGTTTGAAAATATCTACCTTTGTTTCGGGGCATTCCGGAAGCCCAAAAAACGTGGATTATAGCCTTTGATTTTCAACTTTCGGGGGTTCAATTGTCATTTTTGCCCAAATTTCTCTGGGGGTGTATCATGACTCTAGAGGACCCTCGGTGCCCTGGGAGGAGCATGTGGATCCCCGAACTTTGATTTCACCCATACTTTCGTTGTTCCAGCCCTTACATTGGTGTCTCGTAAAAATGCCCTTACACGCCTAACAGGAATTCGAAAACCGACTCCGGGGATATCCCATGTCCCCTAGGGATATCACATGCAATGTGGTACGAAAATATTCACCTTCACTCCGAGGCCTCCCCAAAGTCCAAAAAACGTGGATTATAGCCTCCGATTTTCGGATGCCCGGGACCCGTTGTCTTTTTTGCCCAAACTTTTTCGGGCGGTATATCATGACTTTAAAGGACCTCCGGTGTCCCGAGACAGTTATCCGGGTGTCTGAACTTTGATTACCAATGGGACATAGTTAAGGAATTTATTTATTTTATTTTAACATGAAAAAAGTATGACCTAGTTATCATTAGACATAAGAAATCCATTTTGATAAAGGTGTTTCCTAATAATGTTTTGTTTGAATACTTGTATCTTAATGAGTAAATAGACGACAAGGTAGGTGAGTCATGGCAAGCTTATCCTGAGAGCATGTAGAAAGAGTGAGGCCAATAGTTTGTGACTTTTATAAAAACAAACTGTAATATTGGTTCCAGTGGATCCAAAGCTCTCATAAATCATAATAGCACCAAACTCAAAGGCATGCATCATGGCCCCCCATTTATCTTTAAGAACTGTAAAGCGACACCGAATATTATGTTAAAGAATAGCTAGATTACTTTGGTGTTTCGGGGCAGGCAAATTTCACTGAAAACAAACGTATAAGATTAAGCTCCTTTCTTCCTCAAGAAGAAAAAACTGAAGAAATAAAGTTCCTCTACTACTCTGTCTAAATAAATAAATAATGTTGGCGTGTACAAAATACATGATTTCTCTTCATATATGCTCCGTAATAAATAGAGTAATTTCTTAAATCTCCATTAGAAAAAATATTAGAGTATTTCTTAAATCGAATTCGACCTGATTCTAGTTTTCATAATTTTGCATAATCAGCAGAATAACTGATATCCCAAAATTTAAAAAATGAAAATATATCTTAAAATGAGTTCTTGTTTATTGTTCTAAATTGGACAAAGGGTCCCTTTTTTTCAATTGAAAACCGGTGACAGTAACTAGGAGTAATTGGGGATAGTTAAAGGCTGTTGGAAAGTCTAATTGGGGACAATTAAGGACAATGGGAGAGAACTAACAAATTAAGGGACATGCAGAAAATAGAGATGGGAAGGACTAGGGGTGTAAACGAGCGAGTCGAGCCCGAGTCGGGCCTTGCTCGGGCTCGGATCGGTTTGTTTTGGCTCGACTCGGGTTCGGCTCGAAGCTCGCCGAGCCGGAAAAATCAAAGCTCGGACTCGGCTCGGTTTAGGCTCGTGGCTCGGCTCGGCTCGGCTCAAATTCAAACTCATCATTACAAACGTAAGAAGAAATTGATCTAAAACAATTGCATTTGAATTTGACTATAATGATTCCTTGCACGTTCTCATATGAAGAAAAAAACCTTAAAAAATAAGAAATCTCTAAAAATATCTAATGGTTTTATTCGAATAGAGAGAAAACTTAACTAAATCGAGCCAACCGAGCCGACCGAGCCGAGACATAGTAGGCTCGGGCTCAGCTCAGAAAGTATTCGAGCAGGTTCGGGCTCGGCTCGAGCTCGGTTTGACCTGAATTCGAGCCGAGCTTTGACCGAGCCGAGCCCGAAGGCTCATCAAATCGGCTCGACTCAGTTATACCCTAGGAAGGACAAAATAATCACTTGTCTACCACTAGTCCACTGCACCTCCACGCCTCTCTAATCGAACCACCGTTCGATCATGATGTTTTGATATGATAGATGATGGGAGCGACCGCTTTAATGATATTTATGCGATTAGGCATGATTGCAGCCGTTAATGTAGCTATTTTGAGTGGGTGTCTCCTTTGACTTCCATCCCTTCATTTGTAGTCAATTGTCAAACGTTATTTAGATAAAATAAAAACAATAAATGAATAAATGAAATCGAGCCTCACTTTTTTTTTCTTAACCAAATTAAAACATATGCTTATTAATTAGTTGATTCATGGCATTTGGAGTAAAAAGTAGAAGAGTCATGGATGGAGTATGAAGCAGCTCCCACCGGCCACCATCAAGCGCAGCTTGTTGCTTGAAAAAGCCTTACTTTCAGTATGACGTTTGCCGGAATTGGAAGTAATGTGTTTGAAATTGTCACGAAGAATATACAATGCAACCCGCTCCTCATCAAATTTTGCTGGTTCACAAAAATTCGTATGAGGTGACATTAAGGGGAGGACCTCTCTAACAAGCATGACGTCATGCTTATGTCATAATAGAGGAGGTAGCATGTCAAATTATTTTATTGGTCCATCATGGATTAAGTCCATACAAGTTTTGTATGGAGGGGGTCTCACCTTTAGGCCGCCTCATAAAAGACCTTTTGTTGTTGGTTATAGTACTCTTTAGACTTTATTTCTTTTTTTTGGTTCACAACCAATGGTATCCATCGTCGACCACAGTGACTATTTTCCCGCGCTGGCTTGTAGGCATCTCAAAGGGTGGGACAACTGGCCAAGAAATTTAAAACTGCTTCATGTCCAAGCGAGATTCGAACTTTCGACCTTGATTAATGATGGATGAGTACTACCCTACCACTCAACCATACCTCCTTGATTTCTTTACACTTTAATTGACAACCAACATATACTCTAGAAATTAAAGTTGGCCATATGAATGAGGCCTTGCGGAAACATCATCAATTAAAGGACTTTGCTTTTCTTTCCCAAAAGTACTTGTAACACATTAAACATAAATGAAGCTTTCTGCTTTAACACGGTACCTTTGATAGGTGTGTGTGTATAAATTATCTGCAAATGGAGTACCCATGCAATTAATAAAGTGAGCCTTAGCAAGATGCACAATTTAGGATATATGCTAGATTATTGTAGACTTTGTAGTCTTGATTGTTACATATGTATATGGTCATATGGTAGTTGATAATGGTCCTCCTAGCATCGTAATGTCAACATTTGTATTGAATTCTCCTTTTGGCTCTACCAATGAATTAATCTAACAAAATGCAATCCTTTTTGGGGGAGATGAAGTTTCATCATTAAAGGCGAGAAGGTATATATGAGCAAGTGAGGATAGATAACGACCCATTTTTAAAATTTTGTGGATAGTAGCGTATTATTAAGATAGGTATTTTGCGATAGATCTATTACCTTCTCTTAAATACGAGCTATTACACATTTTGAGCACGGTTGTGCAATATATTTGATACTCCCTTTGTTTTATGAAGATGTTTACATTTGCTTTTGTACGGTCTCCAATGCACCACTTTGACCGTAAATAATTTTAACTATATGCATTGATAAATAATAAAATTATAATTTTTCAAAAGTATTCTTTAAAATGAATCTAACAATAGCATTTTTATATTATAAATTTTTGTACTTTTTCACTAATTTATGGTCAAAGTTTGTGAACTTTGACATGGAAAAATGAAGTGTAAACATTTTGGTGAAACGGAGGGAGTATCATTTATAGTAACATGCATCATGGACCAAGAACTTTGAATTATTCGTGGGGATAACTAGTAGTGAATTAGTGATAATCACTCAAACAGATTTCTAAAAACTTGAAAATGTGGCCAAAGCCTCACAATCACAAGTCGAAAGCAGTGAAGAGTACACTAATGATTTAATCTATATATTGAACATGAGTTGCTAATTCGACCTGCTTACCGAAACCGATTCGAAAAAGTTTGACCTGCTAATTATCCGATCTGTTGATGACCCGAACCCAAAATGAACCTACCCAAAAACTGATCAGAACCCGACCTGCTTATCGCAACCCAACCCGCCAAAGACCCGAACAACTAATGCCTAAACTTGAAGTGACCCGATCCAAACCCGACTCGACGTGTTTGCCATTTCTATTTATGAGCCTTTCTCCGGCCATCTTAACAAACAACAGGTAGACCCTACCCTCCCTTTTCTTTCCGTTTAGATGAAAAAAGCTACCCACGTCCGTACAAAATCAACGGCCTGGATGGAAATCCATGTGCTTATAATAATACTACACTCTAAAAAGTCACATTATTGTACTCTTTTACAGCATTTGTTTACTAATTTCTTTCCTTTAGTGATTAGAGATTGCTAATTTTACTAAAGAGTACGACAACAAGTCTTTCGACTGGCCCACTTCTTGTTCCTAAATGTTGGAGATTGCAACTCTCACAAATCACCCAATTCCAACGACCATCAAAATTTATCTATTGTAATTGTACTCATCAAAATTTTCCTGCAGGGATCCTTTTGCTAACACTATTTCTTGGTCATCAAAGCTCTAATATATAAAAATGAAATTTGTAAATATCAGTCAAAACATGACTTAATCAAAGACTGAAATGTTGAAGAAACCTGAGATTAGTCACAAGAATTATTTTTTATTTTTTTTGTAAGGTAAGAAGAGTGAAATGGAAGAACTAGGAGACCCTCCTCTCGAGGGTGACCCCTAGTATATCCTCATAAAATATCTGTTTCAAATCTCGCGAGGGCGGTTCGACAAAGAAATTAGGTGTGTCACAAAGATGGTCATCCAATCAGCTGCTCTGTTCCCCTCCCTAAATATGTGTTGGACGGCTGTTGGATACAATGGTGCTAAAAACTTACGGGTATCAATGATTAATGCATAAATCGACCATGGAATTTCAATCTCTCCTCTTAAGGTCTTAATGACTGTTAAATTGTCGCCTTCAATTTGTAGTCTGTCAAGTCCCATTTTGACTGCGGCCTTAACACCATCCCTAAGTGCAGTTGCTTATGCAATTAGTACTGATGCTGACCCAACTTGTCTAGCTCCGGCGCCCAAAAATAGACCTCCTTCATTTCTGATCACATATCCTGCTGCCGACTTTTCATCCTTACAAGATCCATCAAAATTGACTTTGCAATGTCCTAGAAGTGGTTTGTCCCACCTGACTAATTTTTGATCCACGATTTTAAGATATGATGCGCTCTGCACATCATGACTAGGACTGAAAACCGATGGTTTACACCTTTCAGCCCATTCAGAACCGCAAGCTTTTGCCTTCAACCAACACCCGATGGCGTTGAAAGTCTCGTTTTGAAAAACAACTTTGTTACGTTCTGTCCAAATACTCCACAGAACAAAAATAGCTTTAGTCATTTCACCTGAATCAAGGGTAGTGCCAGGTTTATTTAAAGACAACCAATGCAAAAGATTACCCGAGGGTGGGACTACTTCAAGCCAGCCCGTATCATAAGCCTTATCCCAAACTTGTTTTGTAATTGGACATTCACTAAAGAGATGATCTAAGCATTCAGCGCTAGTTTTGCAGAGAGGACATATGGTATCTAGTGGGACCTCGTGTTGCTAGAGTATTCCTAACCGCAAGAGATCTATGGCAAACTTGCCAGAGAAAGATCTTAATCTTGGGAGGGAGGTCGAGCTTCCAAATCCAACAGAAGTTCCATTTGTTGAGATTTGTCATATCAAGTCCGTGCGCCAACCATGTTGTTGTTTTGGTTGAGAAAATGCTGTTTCCCGTAAGGCCCCAACAGAATTCATCCTCTATATCGTGATAGGGCAAGGGAGTGTTCATGATAATATCTCTAATATAACGGGGGACAAAGCTATCTAATTTTTGTAAATCTCAATTTTTCAGAGGGGTAATCACATCACAAACACGCCATTCTAGGACCTCACCAGAAAGCTGACTGATATCCATCATATCTACAAGCGACGTACTAGAACACCAACTATCCGTCCAAAAATGAATATGTTGACCATTTCCGACTTTCCATCGGATACCTTTACTGAGGAGAGTACGATTGTGCAGGATTTTTTTCAAAGCCCACGATTGGGAACTTTGAACCTTGCAATCCATAAGTCCACTATGTTCAAGATATTTTGCAGAAATTGTTTTAACCCAAATATTATCAGGTTCCTTTAGAATTTTCCACGTTAGTTTACACAAAAAAGCGCTGTTAACCACTTCTAGGTTTCTGAGTCCCAAGCCACCCACCACTTTAGGTTGACAAATCTTTCCCCACCCTATAAGGGGAAAGTTTCCATTACTTCCCGAACTTTTCCAGAAAAAATCCCTATTGATTTTATTGAGCTCTTGACAAGTAGATTTTAGGATTTGAAAGCATTGCATAGTATGCGAAGGAATAGATTCTAGGTTGGCTTGAATAAGGGCAACATGCCCTGCCTTGGACATCGAGCTTGCAACCCATGCTTCCATACGACTTCTTGCTTTGTTTACAATATCGGCGAATTGGGTTTTTGAGGCACGCTTATCCAAATCCGGGCAACCAAGGTATCGTCCTAGTGAGTGTTTGATAGGAATTTGGACAATAGTATTGATCATCTGTTTCGTTGGTTGCGTGACGTTTTTAGAGCAAACCACTGTTGACTTGTGAAAGTTGATAAGCTGTCCTGACTGTTTGCAGAAATGGTTAAGGATACTCATAAGTTTGCTACAAGATTCTTTGTTGGTTTTGCAGAAAAGAATACTATCATCTGCAAAGAATAGACCTGGGATAACGGGAGCTCTCGGCACAATTTTGATTCCAATCCCGGATTTTCGTTGTTGACTTTCAATGGTAATACGACGAAGTAATACATCCATACAAAGAATGAAAAGGTACGGGGAGAGCGGGTCACCCTGCCTGAGGCCACGGGAAGGGGAGAATGGGTTAGTTGGTTCATCATTGATCATTATGGAATAAGAAACCGTTGTAACACATATTGCTTAATCCATTGGATCCATGTATCGCAAAATCCAAGAGATTGAAGGCATTTAATGAGAAAGTCTCATTCAATTCTATCATAAGCTTTTTCCATGTCAAGTTTGATAGCAAGCCATCCCGTCTTACTCTTTGTGACCCTGAAATAATTCATGATCTCATGAGTAAGCAATACGTTGTCATGGATGGATCTGCCTGGAACAAAGGCGCCTTGCAGAGGACATACCAGATCATTAAGTGCAGGACGTAGTCTGTTGACTAGAACCTTCGAAATAATTTTAGTTAAAGTGTTACAGAGGCTAATTGGTCATAAGTGATTAACAGTTTCGGGACTTTTAATCTTAGGGAGGAGCGTAATAAATGTATGATTAATTTCTTTTAAGATTTTTTCACTATGAAAAAAGGCCATTATTGCTTCACAGACGCTATCTCCGACAATGTGCCAGTAAGCCTGAAAAAATCCGGGACCAAAACCATCAGGGCCCGGAGCTTTTGAAGGGTCCATCTGAAAGACAGCATTTTTAATTTCTTCGTTGGTGAAGGCCTTGGTAAGTTCTTGGTTAAGACTATCATTGACCAAAATCGGGATATCTGAGAGATCCAGAGAGTGATCTATTGAAAAGTCCATTTTAAATCTTTTTTCAAATGCTTTAGTAATATGCTCTCGAATCATACCATCCTCCTCAATCCATGCTCCTGAACCTTCTCTTATTTTAAAAATTTTTCTTCGTTTAGCTCGCGTATTATGAGTACGTTGGAAAAAAGACGAGTTGCGATCCCCATCAGTTAACCATTTCTTTTTTGCATAAACATTCCAATAATTTTGTGAAAATAGCAGAAGTTTTTCTCTTTGAGCAATTAGACGATCGAGCGTAGCGTGAAGGTTGAAGTTATTCGGCTCATTAATCAGTCTGTTTTCCACGTGTTTTAGTTTCTCGTGATTTAAGCTAACCTTATTATGAATATGCCCAATATAGGAATGATTCCATTGCTTAAAATTGACTTTCAAATTTTTAAGTTTTCGTGTAATACGAAACATGCGTGAGCCTGAGTAGCATGAAGACCAAGATTCTTTAACAATCTTTTCGGCCGCCGGATATTGTGTCCAAAATGGTTGAAATCGAAAAGGCCTGGGTTTGGTGCTAACTGTCGGGCATGTATCGAGGATGATGGGAGAGTGGTCCAAGCATGCAAAAGAGAGATGTCGCGCAATGCTGTCAGGATACATACGACGCCAATCCTCCCTGCCTAAAGCTCTATCGAGCTTTTCAAGAGTGAAAACTCCATTAAACTTTTTGCGTCACGTATATGGAGAACCATTGACTGTGATAGAGTCAAAATTAAGCGCCCCACAGAAATGATTAAGCCTAGCAAAACGCGAGGGCTGACATGCGAGACCGCCTTTTTTATCATTCGGGCAAAGAAGTTCATTAAGATCACCTATTATACACCAAGGGAGAGTAATGACTGAATTGAGATATTCAAGTTGGGTCCAGAAAGGATCTTTATGTCCTTCTTGGGCTGGTGCATAGATACCTAAGATAGCACTTTTATGTCCCGACGATAGTTCTGTGACTTCTAACGTGACAATTCTATCCATTTTGTGGAGTACTTTTAACTCCGTATTATTTTCATTCCAAAGTGCCCAAATTCCACCTGAATGATTAACTGGATTAATATATTCAAAGTTGGAAAACCCCAAATTTTGGATTCTTCTTGTAGTGTTCGTGGTATTAGTAAGTGTTTCAAGTATGAACATAATATCAGGTTGAATAAATTTTCTTAAGAAGCAAATTTTACCAACCGCTTGAGCTTTCTTAGCTCCATTAACATTTCAGCACAAAATTTTCATTTAATTAACAAGAAAGAGAGGATATTGTCAAAAGCAAGCGATGAAGACAGGGAAAACAAAACCCAAAAAAAACTTTAATGATGTAGGTGGATTCCTTAAGCTGCCAACATACTATCCCCCAAACTCTGTTTTTTCCCCATTTTTATAAGCTACAACTAATTCCCCATCACCTGAAACGACAAACCACATATACGACTCATTATTATTTTTTGGTTCACGATCAAGGAAATCTATCGTCGACTATAGTAATTATTTTTCCGCGCTAGTTTGTAGGCATGTTAAGGATGGGATAGTTGGTCAATAAATTTAAAGATGCTCCATACCCAAAGCGAAAATCGAACCTTCAATATTAATTAAGAATAAATAAGTCCCTATCAGTCCACTATACCTCCTTGATTTATAATTTTATACGACTCATTATGTGATACAATATATCTGTATATCCTCCCAAAATAAGAAAAAAACTAATCAAACCTCATTACACTGCCATCTTGTTCCCCTTTATCACAATTAAAATAAACCAAAAAGACAATTATCTCTCTTCCTTAACACCCCTCTCCTCACTCCACACCACACTCCCTCGTTCCTCACTCCCACTCTCCACTCACTCCACTCACTCCACTCTCTCTCTCTCTCCTCTCAAATGGCGAAAATTCTCATCCCACCGTTGCTCCTCATCTTCTTCACCCTCACCATATTCTCATCCTCAGCTCAAACTGAAACAGAAACCCCTCAAACTTACATAATCAAAGTAGACACCACAACAAAACCCTCCATCTTCCCCACCAACACTCACTGGTACACTTCCACCTTCTTCCCCACCACCACCACCACCACCACCACCACCACCACCACCACCACCGATGATTCTCTCTCCTCACCTCGTATCCTCCACACATACGACACCGTATTCACCGGCTTCTCCGCTACCTTAACACCCTCTTACGCCGCAACCCTCCTTAACAACCACCCTAATTCCGTCCTCGCCGTCATCCCCGACCGCCGTCGCCACCTCCACACAACCCGGTCCCCTCAATTCCTCGGCCTCCGTCTCAAACAAGGCCTCTGGTCTGAATCCGATTACGGCTCTGACGTCATCATTGCCGTCCTCGACACCGGCATAACCCCCGAACGCCCCTCTTTCTCCGACCACAACCTCGGCCCTGTCCCTAAACGATGGAAAGGTGTCTGCGAAGCAGGGGAAAACTTCTCCCCCAAAAGCTGCAATAAAAAAATCATCGGCGCTCGTTTCTTCTCTAAGGGACACAAAGCTGGTATCCCCGGGTTTGGCGGGTCAATTAACCAAACGACGCCGTTGGAGTTCAAAAGCCCGAGAGACGCAGATGGGCATGGGACCCACACTGCCTCAACGGCTGCCGGTCGTTATTCTTTCAATGCTAACATGTCTGGTTATGCATCCGGGGTCGCTAAAGGGGTCGCCCCGAAAGCCCGTTTAGCTGTTTATAAAGTTTGCTGGAAGAGTTCCGGTTGTTTCGATTCGGATATACTCGCCGCCTTTGATGCCGCTGTTAACGACGGCGCTGACGTCATTTCAATCTCCATTGGTGGTGGTGATGGAATTTCCTCCCCGTACTATCTTGACCCGATTGCAATCGGGTCGTACGGTGCGGCGGCGCGTGGGGTTTTCGTCTCATCATCAGCGGGTAACGACGGGCCGAATTCGATGTCGGTTACGAATCTCGCACCATGGATAACCACTGTCGGGGCGGGTACAATTGATCGGAATTTCCCCGCGGATGTGGTGTTAGGAAATGGGAAGAGAATCACCGGAGTGTCTCTTTACGCCGGCGAAGGAATGAATAAGAAAATGTACCCGATAGTGTACCCGGGGAGATCGGGTACACTATCGGTTTCGTTATGTATGGAGAATTCCCTTGACCCGAGTGAGGTCAAGGGAAAGATTGTGATTTGTGATCGTGGAAGTAATCCAAGGGTGGCAAAGGGTTTGGTGGTGAAGAAAGCTGGGGGTGTTGGGATGATATTAGCTAATGGAGCTGCTAATGGTGAGGGTTTAGTTGGTGATGCTCATTTAATCCCAGCTGTTACTGTGGGATCTAATGAGGGTGATTTACTTAAAGCTTATGCTAGTAAACGTAACGCTTTTGGGACGATTGATTTTAAGGGGACTGTGATTGGGGTTAGGCCAGCGCCTGTGGTGGCTTCGTTTTCGGGCCGGGGGCCCAACGGGCTTAACCCGGAGATATTGAAGCCTGATTTGATTGCACCCGGGGTTAATATCTTAGCTGGGTGGACTGATGCTGTTGGGCCTACCGGGTTGCCGGATGATAAAAGGAGGACGGAGTTTAATATCTTGTCCGGGACATCAATGGCTTGCCCTCATGTTAGTGGAGCTGCTGCTTTGTTGAAATCGGCTCATCCTGATTGGTCACCGGCGATGATTAAATCAGCGATGATGACGACGGCGAGCTTGATCGATAATCGGCTTAAGCCCATGACTGATGAAGCTGCTAATGGGAAAGCTTCAACAGCTTATGATTTTGGTGCAGGGCATTTGAATTTGGATCAAGCATTGGACCCGGGTTTGGTATATGATCTTAGTGAAGCGGATTACGTGAGTTTCTTGTGTTCAATTGGGTATGGACCTAAGACGATTCAAGTGATTACACGTGTGCCGGAGAATTGTGATATGAAGAGGAAGGCATTGCCGGAGAATCTGAATTATCCGTCGATTGCAGTTATGTTTCCGAGCTCGAGTAATGGGGTGATGAGTAAGACGTTTATTAGGACGGTGACCAATGTAGGGGGTGTGAATTCGGTTTACAAGGCGAGGGTGGAGGTGCCGGCGAAGGGGGTGATGGTGACGGTGAAGCCGGAGACGTTGGTGTTTAGTGAGAAGGTGAAGAGGGTGAGTTTTACGGTGACTGTGAGTGCAGATAGTAAGCATTTGGGGTTGGGTGATTTGGGAGCGGCTTTCGGGTCGGTTTCGTGGTCGGATGGGAAGCATATGGTTCGGAGCCCCATTGTAGTTACTCAAATAGATCCGTTGTAGACTATCATAAATGGGATTGATAAAAAGGCAGGATCTTGTAGGTGCTGGTGTATAATAGGGTTGGTGCAACACTAATCTATCAGGCAGGCAACAGAAAGGGAATGTTGAAAGGGAAGGAAGTGAAATTGGTGTGTTTGGTGGGTGGCAAGAATTTGTTGTAGCAGTTGATGGTAAAACCTAATTAGGGCAAGGAGCTAGCTAGGTGGTTTGAGGTATGCAATGCTGGCCATGCTGTTAGTATGTGTTTTATGTTCATCAGTTTCTTTTACTGGTTTTGGTCCTTTTTCTTATTTGTTTTTGCTTTGGTTTTGGAATGATTCTGTCTTAGGAATATGTTGTTGTTGTAATTAGAAGAAGACAATGTTGTATAATGACAGAAAGGAGAGGTTAATATATAACCAGATGTTGTTCATAGCATCATTTCCCTTGTGACATTTGTGATTAAGCTGACTATTCTTGCATTCAAGTATTTTGGTTTGTAGTTATTCAATCACTAAAATACTCCTAGTCTATACAACAACAACAACAACCCAGTAAGTATCCCGCCTAAAGTGGGGTCTGTGGAGGTACAGATGTACGCAGTCTTACCCCTAACTAGTCACCTAGAAGAGAGACTATTTCCGAAAGACCCACAATAAAATACTCCATAATCTATCTAGCAAATAATTATAGTTGCAGCATGTTGTTTTTGCACTTTCTTTGTGGAACTTGAAATTGAAACCTAAAAACAGCAACAAGAGGCCTAACAAACTACTAACAGTAGTAGTACTGTTTTTGAGAGTTGGGATCCTCTCTAGTAGAATGGTCTGGTATTCGGCGTGGTAACTCACAAGAACTTGAGAGGATCCTTACTCTCAAGTCTAGGGGGGTCGGTGTTTAACGACTTCTGTTAAGCTGCTAGTGCTAGCATCTTGCATCTTTGGGCTTGGGCTTGAGGCCGTGATAGGATTGAGTTAAGGTTAGGCCCATATTTATCAATAGTTGTACTCTTGTTTTGGAGCTAATCAACACTCCTAGAATTTGTATTTGTATTTGGATTGCATTTCACCAATATTGAAAGAAGTTCTTTCAAACATGCACTGCAAATGCAATACTGCATTTTTTAAGTCGACAGACTGCTTTGAGAATTGAAAGTACCGGTTATGTTAAGTTGTGCCAGTCATTGGTAAAAACTACTCCGTCCGGCTCAAATTATTTGTATTCTTTGGTATTTGTGACTCACAATAATGTGAATCACGAAAAATAAAGTTGATAAATAATTTGGGACGGAGGGAGTAAAACAAGTTCTTCATGTCAAGAATCAAGAGATTAAACAACAAAAAAAGAAAGGTAAAAGGACAACGAATCTGTGTTTCTTTTTATATTCCTCTAACAAACTTAACGTGTCAGGCATAGCGCGGGAACCAACCTTCCCCACATTACTTGAGCGCGTCTTCTGATACGTGTCAACCCACCATCACACCACCGTATCTCCCGTATCCTCGTTTCCAAGACACCGTCATCCCCATTCCGTTTCCTTCGCCCTTAATCAAACTCAATCCCCAATCTCTCTCTTTAAATTCCCTTCTCCCTTACATTTCTTAAACCCTTACAAAACCCTCTGCAATATTTTCAAAATCCTTACCAATCAAAATCATCTCTCTTTGCTATCAATCAAACACAGAGATCATCATGGCAGAAAAGAGCTCAACTGATATCCCAGTTTCCACCATTGAATCAGTTGACAACCAACGAAGCATCGAGCTCGCTTACGGCGACCTCGAGATCGTCCTCCTCCGTCAAAACGACGCTGCAGTAGCCGTCCTCGCTGGAATCGGTGATCAACTCAAATGGCCCTTAACAAAAGACGAACCCGCCGTAAAGCTCGACGACTCCCATTATTTCTTCACCTTGAATACCGAAGATGGAATCTTGAACTACGGCCTCACAATCCCCTCAAAGGGTCAGGAGGGTTTATTGAAGGGATTCGATGATATTCTTGAGAAGTACAGCGGGTTTTCGAAACAGAGGGTGGTGACTGGGGGAGAGGATATGACGTGGTGGACGGCCGCGAAGGAGAAGGTGGCGCCGGAGGAAGTGGAGAAGGATGACGGAAGAGAGAGAAAGTGGAGGAGACCTCGGCCGCGTATTGGACCAGGTTGGCGCCTAATGTGGAGGAGTATAGTAGCTCTGTGGCTAGGATGATTGCAGCTGGGTTTGGGCAGGTGATTAGGGGGATTATTTGGCGTGGGGATGTTACTGTGGGCAGGTTGAAATGGGGGAATGAGTTTTTGAGGAAAAAAATGGGGAAGAGAGAGAATAATGCCCAAGTTAGTCCTCAGTGTCTTGAGAGAATTAGAAGGTTTGCTTTGCTTTTTCCCCTGTTATATTTTCTCTGCCTTTGCTTTGGTTTATTTTGTTACTGTTGTATTGAGTATTACTAACACATTGATGATCTTGTATGTCAGAGTGAAGAGGATGACAGAAATGTCTGAGGGAGTAGCAGTTGGAATTCTTTTCAGGGGTGATAAAGGTGTCTGAAACTGTGACAGGCTCAATTGTAAACTCTACTGTTGGGAAGAAGTTTTTCAACATGTCTCCAGGAGAAATCATCTTGGCTTCCCTTGATGGATTCAGTAAGTTTATTTTTTTCTCTCTCTCTCTCTCATTTTGTCAAATGTATGTGCAGAATGTTTCAGCCTTTGCTAAACTGAATAAGTGATCATTTGTGCATTGATAAACTGAACAGACAAGGTGTGTGATGCTGCTGAAATAGCTGGGAAGAACATCATGTCGACGTCGTCAACAGTGACAGCTGAGCTGGTGAGAGACAGATACGGCCAGGAAGCAGAGAAGGCGACATCGGAAGGGCCGGGAGCAGCAGGGCATGCCATGGGAACTGCCTGGACAGTGTTCAAGCTAAGGAAGGCTCTTAATCCCAAGAGGGTTTTCAAACCCACTACTCTTGTTAAAGCTGCTGTTACCAAGAAGACTCATTGATAGTGATCAACCGATGTTGAAGTTTAGCTAAGAGAGACCAGTTTTAGAGTAGAGTGCGATATGTTCTCTGTTTATAGAGCTGTTTTGTAACCTCTCTGGAAATTTTAGTTCCATTTACGCTGGAAATGTAATTTAAATAGTCAATACATAATCATTGATTAGTTTTTGAGCCTTTTAGAATTTGTTGCTACTACTGGTGTTGGTGTTCTAACTAAAAGTGAATGAAGTTTGCATTAAAATGGAAAAGATGATCTGAAGTTCAGATTCTTTGATTTAAAATGGGTGATGTGCATATACTGTACTTCTCATTTTGGGGCTATGAAAAAGAAATAAAGACGTCCAAAATACTGTTCAGAGTTTATTGTATGTGATATATTGACAAAAGGGTTATATATAATTAGAATCCAGACAACAATTTGCTGCAGCTCTCCAAATCCAGCAACTACTCTACTGAATCATTGTTACAATCATTTCACTTCAATAAGAAGTCTTGAATGGTTTATAAGTCTTAAGATCAAGAACAACACCAGCAACAGATCCAACAGCAGCAGCAATTGATACCAGGAGACAAGCGAGGCTCAGAATCTGCAGTCCCACCCATTGGCTTGTCCACCTCTTGATCTTCTTCTGTGTCATGTACATCTCGGTGGGGAAGAACACTGTCAGAGGCCAGAACCCGAAGGCTCCCAGGATCCCAACTACGTCATTGAAGAAAGGCAAGAGCATCGATATGAGGGTCGTTATCACCACAAAAACCGTCCTCCATACCAGCCTGAACAAGTTGAGCTGGTAAACCCCTACAAATGGGATTGGTATAGCATATTCTTCTGTTATGAACTCGATCTTGGACCATCGATGTGCACTCCATTTCTCCACAAATGCAAATAGAGGCTGACAAAATACCTGATTTGGATGACACATTCAAGGAAATGTTGCTTAGAGTTGGATTATGTTAAACCATGTCCTGGTTATCTTTTTAAAAAATGGGGTTTAAGCCGAACCTGATATGCACCCACGAGATGGATCACAATTGCAAGGTTTGCAATGTCGAGCAACCAATAAGGATTGTAGAAGCCAAACCCGGTGAGAAGATTGCCAGGTGCCAGATCTCCAAAGGCTGCATAGCCCATGCACCCACATAGGATGTAGAACAAGGTAGTGGTAGCTATGCTCAAGGAAGTTGCCTTTTTCATGGTCTTGTATTCTGCTGGTGGTGATCTTATTGTATCCTGCAAAATAAGCAGCAGTTTAATAATACTATCATCATCTGATGTGATTCCCAAATTCGAAAGTCAAAAAACCAGTCACCTGAATTTCAATAAGGATCATCGAGAAGTTATACGCAAAAGCGATGGCTCCTAGAGCTTGCATACTTCTCCATAGCTTCTGTGTCGAAGTAACTGTTCCACTATCAGTCACTGTCCCTATGCTTATTCCTGTTATGCTTCCTTTGAATTTTCCATTTTCTGCAGAGATCATGAGAAACAAATTTTACTAAGAAACTATTCTATCAATGCCATAACATTGTCTATCTACATTACCATCATATATAATGTAGTTGCTTAACTTGTTACCTGCAACTTTGGCGATGCCAAGACCAAGGCCAATGCTTGAATATGTGAAAGACATGATAGCTGCAACTATGGAGAGCCACCAGACTTGATCGAAATCTGGGATTTGTGAGAATATCACCTCAGTGATCCCAAATGCTATCATATATCCATTGGCTGACATGTGGCACGGGTCTTTTCCGCCGCTCTTGTGGAAGCAATTTGATCTTTTTATCGCCCTGAATTTGACATTAGCAAAACAGAACAATCAATCAAGACAGCTACCTCACTATTACTTTGAAGATTTTATACAAATTGATGATCAGAGACAAAAACTGAAGCTTACATCAAGCTAACTGATGCCGCTATTGTATATCCAATTGCAGTTCCAACCAAGTTCAGGTACTGAATCATTCCACATATAATAACTTTTCTTCCCCCTTCATATGAAGAAATCAATCAAAAAGTAATTGTGAAGCCTAAATGGCTTGAAATGGGACAAACATAATTGTTTTACGCATGTAATTGAGCTATTTACCTAGTATGGCCTTAACCGCTTCCATGTAGGTGTAGTTTCTCGGCCCAGTGACTGAATCACCAGACCTATAGCACTGCGAAAGGAGAGTGGAGGCATAGAGAATGACAAGCGCGAAGACAGTCAGTACAACAGGACCAACTATCCAACCGAGCTGAGCTATAGCCCATGCCAAGGACAGGACTCCTGAACCTATGACAGCAGTGATAATATGTGATGATGCTGTCCATAATGTGCCTGCAGGACAATCACCAAACATTCAATATAATTACATCCTATTTTCAATGTAAAAGCGAAAGCTAAGACACTCTTCTTTATCATCAGAATTCAGTTGTGTTATATACTAGCTGAGAAATGTTATAGAGTATGAGTAATATTCACCTGTTCTCTTCACGCGTCCATCATCATCGAAGCACTTTGAGTAATTTGCTTCTATATTCATTGTTTGGGTCTCACCATGGACCTTGGCTGGCTGCTTATCAAGCTGCTGGTACTGCTTGATACTCCTAGCTTTATCAAACTGCACGAAAGCAAAAATAAATTGAAGCCTTATTATGCTAGATGACTAAATGCAGGTGGGTAAGCTAATTGATCATCAACAAAAATCAAATACTATTAAGGATCGAGATTAACATATGAGAGCATACCGAGAGATTGGCTAGTCTCGGTGGCATGGTTCTACTCCTTGGCAACATGTTTAATGATGAATAGGAAGGTCAACAGTATAACACAGACAGGATCGGAGAAAGAAGTTGAACAACTTTGGATTAGCAAAGGTTTATGCAAATTCTGAGAGTTGGATAAATCCAAATGGGAGAAGCGGCAGTGCCTTTTATAAGAGGTTGTAGATACTAACAGGAAAAAGAGGCTATTATACCGATACAGGATTACGCGAACAGCAGTAGCCTACATTAGATAACAACTTAGCTTGTATTTATCACTTATATCATTATAGAATGGACTACTTATCAGAATCCTAGTTTCATTCCTCTGACTGTTTCCTACTCAAGTGACAAGAATCTATAGTAAGTAGTAAGAATTAGTTGAAATTGTTATGATACTGTCATTTACAACTGATATTTCCCAAATGCGAGTATTAGTATACACAGTATATACATTATATGCAGAGTGTTACATGATCATAGTATAATTGAAATGAGATATTTTCAGAAAGAGGCAGAGTACAAGTTCATTTTTGGCATACCACCTGTCATATGTCGCTCTTCTACCTGACAGATATTTGACGAATGAAGAGTACGTATCTATCGCCCATTTCATCTTTGTGATGCTAAAGGACAAACATATCCCAACCACCTACATTACAATTAAAGGTGCACCACACCTTGTATATGCATTATGCATTTGCTCTTTTCATTCATGTCGACAACTAGATATAAAGCCAAAAAGATTACTACTCACTTTGAAGAGACCGGGGTAATGTTAATGTAACGTCAACATATAAGCTGCTGACCTCTGTAACTCTTATCTTAATTAACGGAACTAATCAAGCTTAGATATTCCACATGACAGAACTAACGAATGATCATGAAAGTTGCTAGAATTACTACTATATATATATAGGGTCATAATCATCATGATCCATATGTCAATACCACAGCTGCAAATTCTGCTGCTAGGTCAGTAGGTCTATGCAGTAAACCGTATCAAGTAATTATCACGAAATGAGAGACAGCCAAAGCTTTACTTCCATGAATATGGAGTCTCCAGTATCCTGCTTCCTATGACATCTCGCGAATGAAAAAGTCAATATCATGTAATCAGCACAAATTTAAACAACACATTCAACCTTACTGTAGAAATTAACATATTGCCAATAAGAAAATACACCCTTAAATAGAGCTGATTATCTCTTTAGTTATGGTTTTTTCCTCTTCTTTTCTTTGTCCTTATCTATGTAAATGAAAGCAGTTCACTCAAGTCACTGTTAGATGTAGACCTCACTACACTTTGCATAATCTTATATGGTGCAGTACCAAAACCCACAATCAGCTCATCATGGATCCGTCTAAAAGGATAAGCCTCTAGATTAGGACACATGCTTTTAGCAATCTTTAATGGGGTGTCCCAGCTTATTGCTGATTGAAACCCATACATTCCACTTTAAATCAAGTCTCGGTATTTTGTATTTAGATGCTTCCTCTATTACGGAGTAAGGTTTTTTTTTGTTGGTTATTATGTTCCCAAAATTTATTATGTACAACCCGAAATGGAAATGTAAAACTTTTCCAGGGCAAAAACTCCATTATGATCGAGTTTTTTATTATTATTAATATTTTTTTTTTGGGTTCTCATGCATGAATTATTAATTTTTTATCTGGAGGTATCACTTTTCATGTATGGTGGCACCATTTTTTTTTGCTTATAGGTATCACGCCTCATGCATAAGGATGCCTTATATGAGATTTTGTGTTTTCGGAGATGGAAGTACATCGTCCAATATGAGTTGGGCTTTTAGGTCACTTGATTAGATATTTAGATATGTCAATTCTTATTGCTTAAATCTCTAAGTCCACATAGTTGTGTGGAATTCAATAAAACTATACCTTAAAAGAAAATAAAATCTATCACTCATAAAACATGAAACTCCACATGAATTTTTTTTTAATGTCTTCGTTATATTTTACTCTGCGTCATAGTTTCATTTGGTCCACGAATCTACCTAGACCGTTAAGGTGTAGACAATAATTGTGGGATATGTACCTCTTAAGAAAAAGTTCCATCTTTTGACATTGGGTTTATTAAGGACTTATAGGCCCAGTAGGCAAGAAGGAAGCACAAGAGACCTTCTTTGCTTAATCCAAACTCCCAAATGAGAAAATAACACGACGCCGTTTCCTCGTTGAAGGTTTAGTGGTAAATTTCTGATGGCAAAACAAGTGAAGTGACAGAAAAATGCTGTGAGAGATGGCATCCGTACGACAGAGCAGTAATGGTGTTCTCGCCGGAGTTCGCGCCACCGACACCATCATTGTCGACGTTGAGAAGAAGTCCATCGCCAAGCGTCAAATTTCCAGGTTTACCCTCTTGAAATTCAACATTTATATTAGCGATATTAAACTGGGTCTGGCAATGTGATGATCTATTTTGTAGAAAAGTTGACACCTTTGTCAAGTTTGATTTGTTTTTCAATACAATGATGGCATGGCATTGTTTGCAATTTTATAATGATGTGAAACCCTGTTGTTACTTGTTATACTCCTATATGCTTTTGGTGTTTCGATCGATCTTATTATTATTATTCTACTGATTTCTTGTTGGCTAAAAAGATGACTGCATATTTTGGAAGTTTAGTGTACATTAATTAACAGGGGTTTTTCCACTTATATTGACACATCGCAGGAAGATTTAAGCTCTTTTTGGTTTTTATTTTTAATTTAATGTTTTCTAATAGGTTGCCTCGCTTCTAATTTTGTTGTAATAATTTATTTATTTTTTTCTATTTTGGTGCTCATTTTATGATTCACTGGTAAATAAAACTAAAATAACACTAATGTGGGATTGGAGAGGTTCATCCGCAGCCCGACTCTTAATTTATTTAGGGGAAATTTTAAAATGTTGGGGGGATGGATGCCCTCAAGTCATGGTAATTGTCATTCATTGGTTGTGTATTAGCCTTTGACAAAAAAAAAAAAAAAAAAAAAAAGAGTCAATTCATTGGCTTGTATGGTGCCTCTATAAAAGTCAGAGGTACCTACCCCTAAATGACATTGTTTGTTGCATAATAGTTTACTTATTATGATTAGTCATACTGTAAACTTTGATCTATATTTGACTGAGTGTTTAGGAAATGATTATTAGCCTTTTATTAGCAAACTTGAGAATACTCTGTTATAAAGCTCTTCTACCAAAGATTATCATAGTAGACAATGAATCGAAATGAACTAAATACATCAACAATTTATTGAAACAAAATATGGATGGCCATGTCTCATGTCCCAGCGCGCAGCGAGCGCCAGGTCCCATGACCCAGCGGCGCCAACGCCCATGTCTCATGTCCCATGGGTGAAATCGGAGTCCAGAGACTTGGATGACTGTCCCGAGGCACCGAAGGGTCCTCTACGGTGACGATAGACCTCCGTAGAAGTTCAGGCAAAAACGGAAATCAGGCCCCGGAAGCCGAAAATCAAAGGCTAATACACGTTTTTTGGGCTTCCGGGAGGCCTCGGAACAAAAGTGGATATTTTCGCACTACATTGCACGGGACACCCTTAAGGATCATAAGAGGCCCCTGAGATCCGTTATTGGGTCCTGACACAAATGTAAGGGCCGGAACGCCCAACGCATGAGTGATATAGAAGTTCAGGGATCCGGATGACCATCCCAATGGCACCGAAAGTCCTATAGGGCCATGATAAACCATCCGAAGAATTTTGGGCAAAACTGATGCCCGTGCCCCCGGAAGCCGAAAACAAAAGCTTCGGAACATTCCTAGGGGACATGGGAGGTCCTCGGGGTCGCTCGGTCCCTGATAGGCTTGGAAAGCCTTTTACGGGACACTGGTGTAAGAGTTGGAATCGAGAGTCCTCTAGGGTCATGATAGACCCCGGGAAGCCGAAAAACGAAGGCTATAATCCACGTTTTTTTAGCTTCCGGAAGGCCACAGAACGAATGTGGATATTTTCACACCACATCGCACGGAACACCCCTAGGGGACATGGGAGGCCATCAGGGTCGCTTATCCGATCCCTGATAAGCATGGAAAGGCGTTTTACAGGACACTGGTGTAAGAGTTAAATCACCAAAGGCATGGGGGATATCAATGTTCAGGGAACCGGATGTCCCTCCCGGGGCATCGAGGGTCCTCTAGGGTCATGATAGACCCCCCGGAGAAGTTTGGGCAAATATGACACCGGGGGCCCGGGAACCCAAAAACGAAGGCTATAATCTACGTTTTTTTGGCTTCCTAAAGGCTCCGGAACAAAGGTAAATATTTTCGCACCACATCGCTGGAACACCCTAGAGGACATGGGAGGTCCTCGGGGTCGCTTATCCTGTCCCTGATAGGGTTGGAATGGCGTTTTACATGACACTGGTGTAAGAGCCAAAACACCAAAGGCATGGGTGATATCGAAGTTCGGGGAACCGGATTTCCCTCCCGTGGCACCGAGGGTACTCCAGGGTCATGATAGACCCCCCGAAAAAGTTTGGGCATAAATGACACTTGGAACCCAGGAAGCTGAAAACGAAAGCTGTAATCCACATTTTTTGGGCTTTCCGGAGGCACGGAATGAAGGTGGATATTTTCGCACCACATCGCACGGAACACACCTAGTGGACATGGGAGGTTCTCGGGGTCGCTTATCCGGTCCTTGATAGGCTTGTAAGGGTGTTGTGCGGGACACGGTGTAAGAGCCGGAACACCAAAGACATGACACATGAGTGATATCGAAGTTCGGGGATCCGGATTTCTTTCCCGGGGCACCAAAGATCCTTTAGGGACATGATAGACCCCCCGGAGAAGCTTGGGCAAAAATGACACTCGGGGCCTGGAAAGCCGAAAACGAAGACTATAATCCACGTTTTTTGGGCTTCCGGGAGGGCCCGGGACCAAGGTGGTTATTTTCACACCACATCGCACCGAACACCCCAAGAGGACATGGTAGGCCCTCGGGGTCGCTTATCCGGTCCCTGATAGGCTTGGAAAGGCGTGTTATGGGACATTGGTTTAATATCCTGAATACCAAACGCATGGGTAATATCGAAGTTCGGGGATCCAGATGTCCCTCTCGGGGCAACGAGGGTACTTTAGGATCATGATAGACCCCCTGGAGAAGTTTGAACAAAAATGACACTCGGGCCCCTGGAAGCCAAAAACAAAGGCTATATAATCCACGTTTTTTGGGCTTCCGGGAGGCCCCGGAACGAAGGTGGATGTTTTCGCACCACATCGCACAGAACAACCCTAGGGGACATGGGTGGCCCTCGGGGTCGCTTATGCGGTCCCTAATAGGCTTGGAAGGGCGTTTTACGGGACACTGGTGTAAGAGCCGGAACACCTGGGATCCGGATGTCCTTACCGGTGCACCGAGGGTCCTTTAAGGTCATGATAGACCCCCCGCAGAAGCTTGAGCTAACACTCGGGGCCCTGGAAACCGAAAAAGAAGGCTATAATCCACATTTTTTGGGCTTTGGGAAGGCCCCGGAACGAAGGTAAATATTTTCGTACCACATCGCACGGAACACCCCTAGCGGACATGGAAGGTTCTCAGGGTCAGTTATCCGGTCCTTGATAGGCTTGGAAGGGTGTTTTGCGAGACACAGGTGTAAGAGCCAGAACACCAAAAGCATGGGTGATATCGAAGTTCGGGGATCCGTAAGTCCTTCCCGGGGCACCGAGACTCCTTTAGGGTCATGATAGATCCCACGGAGAACAACCCAGTAAGTATCCCGCCTAGGGCGGGGTCTGGGGAGGTCTAGATGTACGCAGTCTTACCCCTACTAGTCCCCTTGGAGAACCTTAGTAAAAAATGACACCCACGGGCCGGGAAGCCGCAAACGAAGGCTATGATGCACGTTTTTTGGGTTTCTAATAGCCCGAAACAAAGTTGGATATTTTTGCACCACATCAGACGGAACAACCCTAGGGGACATAGAAGGCCCTCGAGGTCGATTATGTGGTCCCTAATATGCTTGAAAGGGCGTTTTACGGGATCCGGATGTCCTTACCGGTGGACCGAGGGTCCTTTAGGGTCCTGATAGACCCAGGGGCCCGGGGAAGATGAAAACGAAGGCTTTAATCCACACTTTTTGGGCTTCCGGGAGGCCCCGGAACGAAAGTTGATATATTTGCACCACATTGCACCGAACACCCCAAGTGGACATGGAAGGCCCTCGGGGTCGCTTATCCGGTCTTTGATAGGCTTGGAAGGGCGTTTTGCGAGACAATGGTGTAAGAGCCGGAACACCAAATGCATGGGTGATATCGAAGTTCGGGGATCCGTATGTCCTTCCTGGGGCACCGAGGCTCCTTTACAGCTTGTTTGGGAGTTTTGGGTGGGAAGGGAAGGGAAGGGAAGGGAAGGGAGGAGAATGAAGGTGAAATATTTCACCTTGTTTGGGAGTTTAAGTAAGGAGAAGGGAGGGGAATGGTGGGGAACCGACTACTGTCACTCAAAAATTCCCCTTCCCCTCCATTCTCCCCCAAGTTGGGGGGGGAAACAAAAATCGAGTTAATGGAGGGGAATTGTTCCCCCTCATTCCCCTCCCTTCCCCTCTTTAGAAAAACTGACAAACAAGGAGAACATTTTATTTTTCCCTCATTCCCCTCCCTTCTCCTCCATTCTCCAACTCCCAAACAGGCTCTTAGTCAAAAATGACACCCGAGGCCCAGGAAGCCGAAAGTGAAGGCTATAATCCACTTTTTTGGGCGTCGTGGAGGCACCGGAACGAAGGTGGATATTTTCGCAGCACATCGCACCGAACAACCCTAGGGGACATGGGAGGCTCTCGGAGTCGCTTATGCGGTCTTTATTAGGCTTGGAAGGGCGTCTTACGGGACACTGGTGTAACAGCTGGAACACCAAAGGCATGGATGATAACGAAGTTCTGGGATCCGGATGTCCTTACCGGTGCACCAAGGTTCCTTTTGGGTCATGATAGACCCCCCGCCAGAAGCTTGGACAAAAACGACACCCAAGGCCCGGGAAGCTGAAAACGAAGGCTATAATCCAACATGTTCTGGGCTTTCGGGAGGCCCCGGAATGAAGGTGGATATTTTCGCACAACATCGTACGTAACACCCCTAGTGGACATGGGGAGGTTCTCGGGGTCGCTTATCCGGTCCTTGATGGGTTTGGAAAGGCGTTGTGCGGGACACTGGTGTAAGAGCCGGAACACCAAAGGCATGGGTGATATCGAAGTTCTGAGATCCGGATGTCTTTCCCAGGGCACCGAGGCTCACCCGGAGAAGCTTGGGCAAAAATGACACATGGGGCCGGGAATCCGAAAACAAAGGATATAATCCATATTTTTTGGACTTCCGGGAGGGCCCGAAACCTAGGTGGATATTTTCAAACCACATCGCACAGAACACCCCTAGGAAACATGGGAGGTCCCCGGGGTCGCTTATCCGGTCCCTGATAGCCTTGGAAGGGCGTTTTACGGGACAGTGGTGTAATAGCCGGAACAACAAAGGCATGGGTGATATTGAAGTTTGGGGATCTGGATATCTCTCCCGGGACACCGAGGGTCCTTTAGGGTCATGATAGACCCCCCGGAGAAGTTTGGGCAAAAATGACACCGGGGCCGGGAAGCCGAAAACGAAGGCTGTAGTCCACGTATTTTAGGGCTTCCGGGAGGCCCGGAACGAAGGTCGATATTTTCGCACCACATCGCACTGAACAACCCTAGGGAACATGGGAGGCCCTCGGGGTCGCTTATGTGGTCCCTAATATCATATGCTTGGAAGGGTGTTTTATTGGACAATGTTGTAAGAGCTGGAACACCCGAGATCCGGATGTCTCTCCCGGGACACCGAGGGTTGTTTAGGGTCATGATAGATCCCCCGGAGAAGTTTGGGCAAAAATGACACCCAGGGCCCGGGAAGCCGAAAACGAAGGCTATAGTCCACATATTTTAGGGCTTCCGGGAGGCCCGAAACGAAGGTCGATATTTTCGCACCACATCGCACGGAACAATCCTAGGGAACATGGGAGGCCCTCGGGGTCGCTTATGCGGTCCCTAATATCATATGCTTGGAAGGGTGTTTTATTGGACAATGTTGTAAGAGCTGGAAGACCTGGGATCCGGATGTCTCTCCTGGGATACCGAGGGTTGTTTAGGGTCATGATAGATCCCCCGGAGAAGTTTGGGCAAAAATGACACCCAGGGCTCGGGAAGCCAAAAACGAAGGCTATCCACGTTTTTTAGACTTCCGGGAGGCCCCGGAATGAATGTGGATATTTTCGCACCACATCGCACGGAACACCTCTGGTGGACATGGGAGGTTCTCGGGGTCGCTTATCCAATCTTTGATAGGCTTGTAAGGGCGTTGTGCGGAACACGGTGTAAGAGCCGGAACACCAAAGACATGGGTGATATGGAAGTTCGGGGATCCGGATGTCTTTCCCGGGGCATTGAGGATCCTTTAGCGTCATGATAGACACCCCGGAGAAGCTTGGGCTAAAACGACACCAAGGGACCGGGAAGCCGAAAACAAAGACTAATCCACGTTTTTTGGGCTTCCGGGAGGGCCCAGAACGAAGGTGGATATTTTCGCACCACATCGCACGGAACACCCCAAGAGGACATGGCAGGCCCCCGGGGTCGCTTATCTAGTCCCTGATAGGCTTGGAAAGGCGTTTTACGGGACACTAGTGTAAGATCCGGAATACCAAAGGCATGGGTGATATCGAAGTTCGGGAATCCAGATATCCCTCTCGGAGCAACGAGAGTACTTTAGGATCATGATAGACCCCCTCAAGAAGTTTGGACAAAGATGACACTCGGCCCCGGGAAGCCGAAAACAAAGGCTACAATCCAAGTTTTTTGGGCTGCCGGGAGGCCCCGGAACGAAGGTGGATGTTTTTTGCACCACATCACACAGATCAACCCTAGGGGACGTGGGAGGCCTCGGGGTCGCTTATGCAGTCCCTAATAGGCTTGGAAGTTGGAAAGGCGTTTACAGTATATTGGTGTAAGAGCCGGAACACCTGGGATCCGGATGTCCTTACCGGTGCACCCAGGGTCCACTAAGGTCATGATACAACCCCCGCAGAAGCTTGGGCAAAAATGGCACCCGGGGCCCGTGAAGTCGAAAAAGATGGCTATAATGCACATCTTTTGGGCTTTCGGGAGGCCCCGGAACGAAGGTGGATATTTTCGCACCACATCGCACGGATCACCTCTAGTGGACATAGAAGGCTCTCGGGGTCGGTTATCTGGTCCTTGATTGGCTTGGAAGGGCGTTTCACGGGACACAGGTGTAAGAGCCGGAACACCAAAGGCATGGGTGAATAGTGATATCGAAGTTTGGGGATCCGTAGGTCCTTGGAGCACCTAGGCTCCTTTAGGGTAATGATAGACCCCAAGGAGAAGCTTGGGCAAAAATGACACCCTGGGCCCGGGTTGCCGAAAACGAAGGCTATAATCCATGTTTTTTGGGCTTCCGAGAGACCCCGCTACGAAGGTAGATATTTTCGCACCACATCGCACGGAACAACCCTTGGGGACATGGGAGGCCCTCAGGTTCGCTTATGCGGTCCCTAATATGCTTGGCGGTGTAAGAGCTAGAACACCTGGGATCCGGAAGTCCTTACCGGTGCCCCGAAGGTCCTTTAGGGTCATGATAGACCCCACGTAGAAGCTTGGGCAAAAATGACACCAGGGGCCCGGGAAGCCGAAAACGAAGTCTATAATCCACCTTTTTTGGCTTCCGGGAGGCCTTGGAACGAAGGTTGAAATTTTCGCACCACATTGCACGGAACACCCCTAGTGGACATGGGAGGCCCTCGGGATCGCTTATCCGTTCCTTGATAGGCTTGGAAGGGCGTTAAGCGGGACAATGGTGTAAGAGCCGGAACACCAAAGGCATGGGTGATATCGAAGTTCGGGGATCCGTATGTCCTTTCCGGGGCACCGAGGCTCCTTTAGGGTCATGATAGACACCTCGGAGAAGCCTAGTCAAAAATGACACCAGGGGCGCAGGAAACCGAAAACGAAGGCTATAATCCACTTCTTTGCGCGTCGTGGAGGCCCCGGAACGAAGATGGATATTTCCGCACCACTTCGCACAGAACAATCCAAGGGGACATGAGAGGCCCTCAGAGTCGCTTATGCGGTCCCTAATAGACTTGGAACGGCGTTTTACAGGACACTGGTGTAAGAGCCGGAACACCAAAGGCATGGATGATATCGAAGTTCTGAGATCCGGATGTCCTTACAGGTGCACCAAGGGTCCTTTAGGGTCATGATAGACCCCCCGCAGGAGCTTGGGCAAAAATGACACCCAGGGCCCCGGAAGCTGAAAACGAAGGCTATAATCCACATTTTTTGGGCTTTCGGGAGACCCCGGAACGAAGGTGGTTATTTTCGCGCCACATTGCACGGAATACCCCTAGTGGATATGGGAGGTTCTCGGGGTCGCTTATCCAGTCCTTGATGGGCTTGGAAGGGCATTGTACAAGACACTGGTGTAAGAGCCGGAACACCAAAGGCATGGGTGATATCGATGTTCGGAGATCTGAATGTCTTTCCCGGGCCACCGAAGCTCCTTTAGGGTCATGATAGACCCCACGGAGAAGCTTGGGCAGAAATGACTCCCGGGGCCCGGAAAGCCGAAAACGAAGGCTATAGTCCACGTTTTTTGGGCTTGCGGTAGGGCCCGGAACCAAGGTGGATATTTTCACCCCACATTGCGCGGAACACCCTTAGAGGACATGAGAGGCCCTCGGGGTCTCTTATCCGGTCCCTAATAGGCTTGGAAATGCGTTTTACAGGACACTGGTGTAAACTGGTGTAAGATCTGGAATGCCAAAGGCATGGGTGATATCGAAGTTCGGGGATCCAGATGTCCCTCTCAGAGCAACGCGGGTACTTTAGGATCATGATAGACCTCCTGAAGAAGTTTGGACAAAATTGACACCCGGGCCACGGGAAGCCGAAAACGAAGGCTATAATCCACGTTTTTTGGGCTTCCGGGAGGCCCTTGAACGAAAGGTGGATAATTTCACTCCACATCGCACGAAGCACCCTTAGGGAAGATGGGAGGCACTCGGGGTCGCTTATCCGGTCCATGATAGGCTTGGAAGGGCGTTTTACAGGACAGTGGTGTAATAGCCGGAACACCAAAGGCATGGGTGATATTTAAGTTCGAGGATCCGAATGTCTCTCCCGGGACACCGAGGGTCCTTTAGGGTCATGATAGACCCCCCGGAGAAGTTTGGGCAAAATGGACATCCGAGCCCTGGGAAGCCAAACTTATTGTAAACGCACCTCATTGCGAAGTATTTTTAGATTCGTATCTGATGGGTGTAGTTTTTGTTAAGATTCGAGATGTATGAAAAATATTATATATGACTTTCAATATTTGACGAAAATTAACCTCTTGAATCCTGAACAGCAAGGATGCTAAGACTCCTAAACGTTGTAACCAGTTATTTTTGGTCGTTATCTAAGACTTCTTAACGTTTTACACCAACTACTTTTTGTCATTATATTCGCTTAGGTGGCATGCCTCATTGCTCCCGAAAAATACCTCCTTGTATATAAATATATTGATTGATTTGCATACAACATTTTATATGAACCCTTTGTAATTTGGCTAGAGTTGGACAATAAACTTGGACTACTTGTGCCTTGAACTGAGGAAATAAAGGATTTGGATACTCCCTTGTTTAAAATGGAAAATAAACTAGTTTCTAGCTTTCTGGACTTGGGCATAAGGATGGGATTAGGATATAACTGTTGTTCTCTGGGTCTGACCTGGGCACCTGGCTCTTCTTACTTCTTAGGGAAATACTGCTATAGACATAAGTACTTCGGGTTGGAGTGAAGAGCCCAGGTAGTTATGGCTCTTTTGATGTCTTGGTGAATTTTTTGAGAGAATAGTTATGCTTTTGCTGGAGGCAAGTAAAGGTGAGCGTTGCAAGGCGACAAGTTGCCTCCCTCGTCTTGTTGGCTGTGATAAGATGGGAAGCTGCTATCCTCGGTTGGGCGTGTGATCTCAATAATCAAGAGTGAGCAAATTTTGGCCAAAAGGGTTCGCTCCAAAATTCATAAAAAGACCTCATTTTGCCTTAGTTGTGAACTTCACGTCGATTATCTCACTGAATGCCTAGAAGTCACAGGAGGGTAGCAAGGAGCTTTGAAAATAGGATTAGATGATGGTAGGAATCATTGAATGCCTTATGCCACAATGTATCTCCAGTACTCTTCATCCCTTATCATATTGTCAAATAGTTATGTTCTACTTTTCGTATTCTAAGTGCCATCTTTGGTGAATGTTTCTATAACTTGGAGTGATTCTATTCACCTTCAACTGGGTGAATTATGAAATGCTCTGGACCTTTTAGTAATGTTACTAATATGTGCTCAACTTCTTTAGACATGATTGATGATGGTTCATGGAAGCCAGTCTCGTGGAGCTTAGTTTCAGTTGTTGCCTCCTTTTCCTTCCTATATACCTGTATGGCCCTTCTAGTGAGATGAGAGGAACATGGAGATGGAGAGAGTTTGTTGATTGCATTTTTGTTCTCAAGGAATTCGAACATATGCAGATTCTGATAATGTTCGTTGTTCTATTGTCAGGTCAGTGAGGAAGATTGTTAGCCTGGATAATCATATTGTGTTGGCATGCGCTGTGCTGAAAGCAAAGAAGTGTTGAATAACAGGGCAAGAATTGATTCAGAGCCATAGGATAACCTTACACTTGAGGATCCTGTCACAGTTGAATATATTACTCGTTATGTTGCTGATCTTCAACACAAGTATACACAAAGTGGCCGTGTCAGACCATTTGGCCTTTCCACCTTGGTTATTGGCTTTGAGTCCTTTGACCCATATGCTGGTTCTCCAAGTCTCCAACCCTTTCTAAGACATATCCATCATGAACTTTTTATATATAGGAAAGCAAATGCAACTGGCAGAAATTCTAATTCAATGCAGAAGTTTTGGAAAAAAATTATAAGGAGACTTCTGGCCAAGAAACTGTCAAGCTAGCCACAAGTGCCTTGCTTGAAGTAAGTCTGAACTTGTCACAGCTCAATTTTCATTCTTTTTTCAATTATACCAAAATTATAATGGCTTCTTTTGAAGTAAAGGATGTCTAAAATTCTAATTACAATTCAGGCTGAGTAAACATCGCATGCACAACTTGTATAAATTGGTATTGTGAATCTCTTAGGTTTATGACATAATAATAACTCATATGGTGTAATCTTTATCATACTTCTGTTTTTTGATTAAAAAAAATTGTCATATTTCCTTAGGCTTAAAAGAAACTTTCAAAAAAAAAATTATATCACCCATTTCATCAACTCTCTCCAGTATAAAATTGATTGTATGCTTGAAATTAACTGACCCAAGTTTTCATAATTACTGTGTATTTAAAGCTTTGCTTTCTAAAATTTGGTAGCATTGGTACTGATCAAAAACATTTTTTGTTAGTGTTGGTCCTTTTATGATTAGTATTTTTAATTTCTATTCTTTAACTTTGTGAAAAGTCGTCACGTAGATGTTAAAGTTAAAAATCAATTTGTCTTGCATATATAGGAAAAGGGTGCAAATTTCATTGCAGGACTGCAAAACTACGAAATAGAGTGTTGAAACCTGTGTTTCTTTCTTCATATTGCGGGTAGAATGTCAAAAGCAAATGGCGATATATCCTCAGACCCTTCCTTGCATGCACTTGGAATTGACATGTGTACTATCCTGACCATGGCGCAGTGCGCCCATCTCCCTCTATGCCCCTTAAAACAAAGTAAGGAAAAGGAAGGTTTTCTCCAGTAGAATCATACTTCCGAAGTATTTGTAGGAAGCTATTGAGCATCTCTTGTTATAACAATATCTCACCCAATCTCAGTGAAGAAAGCCAAATTTGCTTTCAGCCTGTGTTGTGCTGTGTATATGAGACCTTCTGTACATTTTCAGATTAGGCTACTCCCTGCACATTAGGCTCTCGGTTAGATGCAAGTGAACCTCTTTTGAAGTTTGAACCTGTTTCTAGAGAAGACATCTGTTGGGCATTCATTGTTTGATGCTCCAAATTGCTGATTGTGTGTTTTTGCTGCTGATTATAAATTTAATAGCCTTGACATTAGGCAGAACCTGATTTAAGCAAGCCCTGTATCCATGATTTATTCACAAAGCAAGCATGGAATAGGATATATTGGCATTTCATGGTTGACTGATGATATATACATATAGGATGGACATCTACCTACTCTTGGCTGTCAATGTTGCCTTCCTGCTCTTTGCATGGTGTCTTAGAAAGAATTACTGTAACTCAACTTCAAAGTGTTTTAGTCAAGAATGGCGGTGTATATATGGATGTATAGAATACAAAGGGTTCAAAAGTTCATGTTAGATATTTTACATTGTCCAATTCTAGCTAGACACCACAACATGGTGAACAAAACTAAAATTGGTGCGAGAACTCGTGAGGTGACTGAGATTTCCTATACCCCTTATATGAAGAACTCGAGAATTGTTGACTGAACATATAGCATATAGCTTTGTATCACTATTTTGTGTGGGAGAACTTTGTTATGAAAATTTTGTGCTATTGAATTGAATATTTACTCCATGAATTTTCTCTTACATCTTTGATCGTGGAAATATTTGTTGATGTGGTGTTAGGTTGCCGAAAGTGGAGATACGAACATTGAGATTACTGTGATGACATAAGAGCACGGGTTATGCAAACTTGATGAAGCAGAAATCAAAGCCATTGTTTCTGAAATTGAAGCAGAAAAGGCGACAGCAGAGGCTGGGAAGAAGGGTCCTCAGAAGAAACTTAGAAACTATTTTTTGTACGCAGCTCATGTACTTGTACAAGACCCTTGCAAAGAATTGAATCAGTCTTTTTTGCTGTTGTTTGAGCCATCTGGTTTCATCACAAAATAGGTCACTCAACTGATCATTTCTCTAAATCCTCAGATAATTGACTCTACTACTCACTTTGTCGCCACCATTTCCACCCCCAACTAGGGGCAGACCGATGTACACCAGTACGTGGTAGCCACAACCCTATATTTTTCAAGAATTTCCTTATTACGGTATGATTTTTCCTATTTTCTGTAGAATTTCTTCGTTGTTCTTAATTGCACTCAAATTTTAAAATTTCTGGGTCCGCAACTACCCCAAACACCGCCCCCAAGAAAAGAAAAGGGAAAATTATAAAGAACGGGGAGAGCATTAATTGATGAATTGTTGGATGGATCTTAAACCAAACCATGTTAGCATCTCTCCCTTGTCTAAAGTGGGTTTTACGAGTGGGAACAAGTAATGGATCTGCGTGATTGACACCCAATTACTATCTGTTAGGATGACTTTTTATACTTGTACGTTGGAAGTTGATAGATTAGTACATGGCTGCATTCTTGTTTGGTGATTTCACATGATGGGTTAGGTAGAAGTTCATATATTGTCTGTCGGGTGGAAATACCTCTCATGCATGCCCAAAAGACTACTTCAGATCAGATCAGTTGTATATGCATTATTATGCATAAGTGCATTACCCTACTCCCTACCTAATTTTTTGTTGCCTATATTTATTCCCAATTCTGGCTAACGATGTGATGCGGAGGAATGGAATTATGCTTCTTATTGCGCAGCTCGGCTGGGGTCCTCCTTCTTGTACATGCATTTTCTCCTTTTAGGATTAGGATCCTTTTTCAATATCTTATTTTCCGCATTTATGGATTACTTGACAATGAAACTTTTTTATAAGGGTAGGTTTTTTTCCACTTATTTTAAAATTGGTTTTAGTTTAATCGAGCTTACTACTATTTCTCCCCCCAAAGAGTTGAGATCAATAGTTGTTAGGGTGCGTTCTTTTCCACTTATTTCCACTTATTCTCACTGATTGAGTAAGGTTCTGCCACTGATTGAGTAAGGTCATGTCACTGATTTCCACTGATTCAGTAAGGTCCTTCCACTGATTCTCACTGATTCAATAAGGTCCTGCCACTGATTCTGTGAGTAGGAATGTGGGTCCTGCCACTGATTTTCACTGATTCAATAAGGTCTGAACACTGATTCTCACTAATTGAGTAAGGATCAATAAGTGGAAAAGAACACACCCTTAGTTGTTTTTTGAGTGTATTGGACCATTACCATGGTGTTGAGGGAACAAAGTTGGGAGTAGATGATGTAATGTGAGGGCGGGTAGGTAAATTGAATGAGGTCGGGCCGGTGGGCCCAAATGAAAAGAGAAGGGTTTTAATTGGACAGCCCATAATGAACGGAAGGACGATATCGGGATGGGGATGGGCAAGTTTCAATCGATGAAGAAGAAAATGACAATGACAGGTGGTACGTTATCGACTTTTGACCGTTTGGTTTTGTCATTTATGCTGTGCATAATACGAGTAATGTATGTGTGTGAGAGAGAGAGAGAGAGAGAGAGAAAGAGAAAGAGAGGCATGAAATGAATCAAGAGGTCAGACATCAAAATAATTTAGCTAGGGGAAGTAGTGAGCATCTCTTCACCCACCAAACTAGCTAGTATGATCCATTTCTACATGATCTATTGATATCATCCACATATGAATTTATCAAATCACGGATCTTTTTTCTCCTGTGGATACCTCATGCCTCTTATCCGTTATTGAATTAATTGCATTATTGCATCATTTCTCTTACCAAACACTTTTTAACTTCGTCTTGGTTCCTACCATCACTACTTTTGCTATCTTGCACAACCTGCCTATATCATCCATTATGCCGCGTCCATTATTTCATTTCCCCCATTCCTCTCTCAATTAGGTTATTTAGGTATACATGACCAAATTCTGATTTTGCAAAGTTTGGTGAAGATTTTGCAGTCTCGTGGTTTTCGCCCCCGTAAAATAGGCATTTTCAATGTTAAATACTGTGTGTCGTTTATTTATCTTGTGTATTATGTATTTATATTGTGTTTCAATTGCGATCAAATCCCTAACAATCAAAATCATAATGGGGCGAAAATTCTCAAACATATACAAGTATACATCAATACATGTGATGGATGCATATATGCTGAATAAACTAGCTAGAAGTGTTCCCCTGCCAAACTAATTCGATACGGGTATGTATAATAATAATAATAATTAACAAACTAGGTACCGTACATAGTACTACTCCTCAATCCTCATTATCAGACTGACACATGGAGCCTCTAGAGAACAGTGGAACACGAATTAGCAATAATGAGACGTATAAATTTCCAAAAGCTTGATTGTGTCTAATATAAGAAGTCTTAAATGGGCTCGGTTAAGAATGGACGGCTGGTACTGATGGTTTTTGGCCAATTTTGGGAGGGGTTAGGTCCAGCTGTATGGTACACCCATGAATTCATACTTATAGGACGACTATGATAGGTGCACTGCCATGTATTTCACTATTATTTATTGTATGGACCACCAAGGGCCGGGCAAAGTGGGGGAGAATACATTCTTCAATAATCTTGACCGGTTTTTTTTTTTAATTAAAAAAAAGTGTAAGTGAATGGCGACAAAAACATTTCCTGCTATATCATTTTTAGACTCTCGTATTCAACAGTGAACATATTAGACTAACTGAATAACCAGTGCAAGCACTAGCCCCATCAATGTAGCACCAACAAAGGATTAGTATAGTTGCTAGAATCCAACAGACACAAGGCATTTTACATACACATATGTACATCATTATGAATTTGCCATTTTAGTAAATTGGTATGGTGGCCAACTGCCCATTTCCACTCGTCAACTGGTATTGGTAAAAAAGGGAGTTTTAATTTGTCCTACTACTGCTAGGTGCTAGATATTATTAGCTACTCCGTCCAACATACGAGATGAAATACTCTTCAATTGATCCCCCCAATACAATTCACAAAACATCAAAAAAACATTATTTTTCTTTCTTTTTTATTTTGATCTTTGTGAGGTACGTCTATTAGAGCGGTTTATTGAAGGAATTGATTGGAAAAGTTCTCATCCCCCAACATACTCACCACCTAAAATGTACTCCATCGTAATACTACAAGCTAGTACTTGATGAGCTTCTAGAAAGAATAAAGTTTGTTTGTTTGTTTTTAAGTCTTTAGAAAGAATAAAGTGTTTTATATATATCGCAAATTGTGGCGACAAGGGCCCAAAGTAGCTTTGATATTTGATTGGCATGACTAGTTGAAAAAAGCGCGGGCCATTTCCTTCTTTAATTTCCACGCATGACATGGGTCCAGTTCCAACCTAATTTGTATACTTCATGAATATGGTGCTTTCATTATTTGGAAAGTACCCAAAGTACGTAAAACATTCATCCAAGTTTAATTTCTTAAATTTCTTTGCAAACAACGTGCATCCACTCAATTTAACCAATATAATCTCAAGTATGTAAGTATGATTTATTTTTGATTATTAGACCAATTAATTTGGACGTATAATTAAACAACCCGGCCCTTCACTAGCTATGTCTTATTTTAAGTTGAACATCGTCTTTATACTAAAATACACGTAGCATGATCGATTAATTAGAAATGTTTTTCCCAACCTGGCTAAAACCAACAGACAAAACCTTTGAGAATTTAATTAGGAACTAGAATGCATTTCTCACCAAACTCCTAATTAACTAAATAATGGGACAACTAGCATATATATACAATGCATGAATCCTAATTTAGCTAGTTATATAGGACCTAATTTCCTACTAATTTAATTGATTACTACTTGATTATTGGGTAGATCGATAGAAAGACTGATGAGTCATGTCATGAATAAGTGTAGGCAAAGGGAGCTCTATTTTATAATTAACAGCGAGGAAAATAGAAATGGACATATATAGAGGACATATGGGATTAATGAAAATGAAATGTGAAAGAAACTTAAATGGCCCCAAAATCATATGAGATATATTAAGTTGAGCCCATACTAGAAAGAGACGACAGAGGAAATTATAGAGAGCTCGGCTAGCTATAGATCATATCACTATTCACTACCAACTTATGTACGTCGTCTAGAGGAAGAGGTGGGAATATAAGTGCTAAGTGTGTTGAAGTGGGTTTGTGTCCCACATGGAAAGATTTGGTGGTCTTGAGCATACATATAAGGAAGTGGGTTACTCCACCCATTGCCAATTGGTTTTGGGTTGGAACCTCACTTATCTTGTGTGTGTGCTCACTTGTTAAGGCCCAATTTGTTGAAATTTAACATGGTATCAGAGCTTCACTAAGCTCAAATCGAATACCTAAATCACCTCTAATCAGTTCATTTCATCTTCGATTGTTTCGATTTGCTTCATCGACAATCAAGCTTTATAATCACAATCAATTTCATTTCATTTTTCGATTAATTGGTTTGTTCTTCGTCAATTAATCACAGCTCAATCTGATTTAGATATTCATTTTCTTTTTCCTGCGATCAATTCACGTCAATATAATTGATCGAATTTCATGTTATCCGCAATGACAATTCAAGATTCTGGTTCGCAAAGCTCGAATTCTGGTTCAAACTCTATTGATCAATTTGATCCTTTATTTCTTCATCCTGCTGATCATCCTGGCTTATTATTGGTGTCGAAGTCTTTTGATGGCTCGAGCTTCGGTTCATGGAAGAAATCAATGTCAATAGCCCTGTCAGCGAAGAACAAGCTGATTTTCATCACTTCGAATTCTCAACCTTCTGCAACTGATCCTAAGTATAATCAATGGAAGAGGTGCAACGATATGGTTACATCATGGATCTTGAATGTTTTATCTCAAGATATAGCTGAGAGTGTTCTTTATTCAGATTCAGCTCATGATATCTGGAAAGAACTTGAAGATCGTTATGGTCAAGCTAGTGGTGCCAAGCTTTTTCAATTAGAGAAAGATATTCGTTTATCAGGTCAAGGTACCAATGATATTGCTGGATATTTCACCAAACTGAAGAAAAATTGGGATGAATTGAATACTTTATCTTCTCTGCCTATTTGTTCTTGTGGTGCTGCACAAGTTTTCCAGAAGTTCAATGAAGATCAGCGTCTTGTTCAATTCCTCATGGGACTCAACAGTGATTACAATCACATTAGAGGTAACATTCTAATGATGAAACCTCTTCCCTCTATAAGTCAGGCATATGCCTTATTATCTCAAGAAGAGAAGCAAAGAGAAGTCCATGCTTCTTCACAGTTTGTTAATGATTCTGCATCTATGTATGCGTCAAATCACAATCAAGATGCTCAGCAGAATATTCAATTTAATCAAAGTCAGAAACAAAATTTGATGGCAAAAAGAATTATCTGCAATCATTGCAAGAAGCCAGGGCATATTGCAAGTAAATGCTATAGACTTGTAGGCTTTCCTAAAGATTTCAAGTTCACTAAGAATAAGAGATTTGCTAATAATGCAATGAATGAGCAATATGACATTGTTTCTCAACCTGGAGAGGATTTCTTGCACAATGCCTCACAAAACTGGAATTTATGCAATACTGTCAATGCAACTCAAAATGCTCCTGCAACTCAAGGTTCTCAGTCCTGGAATTCTGGTAATAATAACCAGAATATTTCTCAAGCTCAATTTACTCAACTTATGTCTATGATGAGTAATTTACAAGCCAGTGGTAAATCTACCAATCAAACTGGAGCTCAAAGCAATCATTCTTATTCTGGAGGTCTTAATATCATTCCTGCAGGACCTACTGGTCAAGCCTTCACAGCTGCTAATTGCTCAGGTATAAAAGCTTGCTCTTCTCATACATTTTCTGGTAAATGTGTTTGTTGTAATTGTTGGTCAGTTGCTGATTACACATGGATCATTGACACTGGTGCCAGTGACCATATGTGCCACAATGAAAACCTGTTCATCCAAACACAAACCCTACCTAAAGCATATCATGTCACTTTGCCTAATGGTCATGTTGTTAGTGTGCATAAAATTGGTTCTGTGCGCATTCATCCTGACATTATTCTACATAATGTGCTTCATGTCCCACAATTCAAGTATAATTTGCTCTCAATAGGCAAATTATGCAAACAAGCTTTCTCTTATGCCATTTTTACTAATTCTAAATGTTATTTTCAGGGCCCTTCAATGAAGAGGCCACTGGAACTTGGTAATGTTCACTCAGGGCTGTATTTGCTGCAACATAAGCCTGTTTCTCAAGCTCAAACACAACTCAGATTTCCTGCATCTCACAATTCAAGTTCTGTTCAGTTAGACAAAGCATGTAATCTAGCTGATTTTTCTCCTACAAATAAACATGTTCCTAGCTCTTCTCAACTGTTTAATGTGACTAATTCAGTTGATGAATCTATGATTTCTTCTTTTGTACAAGAAGCTTTATGTAATTCTGTTAGAAATAATGAAAATGGTCATATTTGGCACCAAAGGTTGGGTCATTTACCTTTATACAAGCTCAAACAACTCTCATTTTTTCCTGATAATTCCATTGATGCTATTAAATGCTGTGATATTTGTCCAAGAGCTAGACAGCATAGGCTACCTTTCCCTCTCAGTCAAACACAATCCTCAAACCTTTTTGACCTTGTTCATGTTGATGTCTGGGGACCCTATCATACAGCTACTCATGGAGGTTATCACTATTTTCTTACAATAGTTGAGGATTTTAGCAGAGCTACTTGGACTCACCTTCTCAAAACTAAGAGTAATGCCTTTCCTCTCCTCCAAACTTTCACTGAAATGGTTTCCACTCAGTTCAATACCAAGATTAAAACCTTTAGGACTGACAATGCTCTTGAGCTAGGGTCAAGTAGAGAAGCAACTGCATACTTTCAGTCTAAGGGCATTTTACATCAGACCAGTGTTAGAGATACACCTCAGCAGAATGGTGTAGTTGAAAGAAAACATCAACATCTCCTAGAAACAGCTCGAGCTCTCCTTATTCAATCACAATTACCTATAATTTTTTGGGGTGATTGCATTCTCACAGCTACCTATCTCATTAATAGATTTCCAATGAAAATTCTTCATAACAAATCACCTTTTGAGCTCTTGTTTGGACATCCACCTTCATACTCTCATCTCAAGTCCTTTGGTTGTTTATGTTATGCTTCCACTCTTAGACAAGGTCGTGACAAGTTTCAACCAAGAGCTTCACCATGTATCTTCCTGGGTTATCCTCTAGGGAAGAAAGCTTACAAGCTATATAATCTTGATACACACAAAATTCAGATGTCAAGGGATGTTATCTTCCAAGAAACATCCTTTCCCTCTCTTCAACACACAGATTCTTTTCTTCCTTTTTCTTCTCAAACACCATTTGACTTTCATGATCTTTCATCTTCCTCTCAGTCAGTTCCTCATATTTCATCTCCTAATCACATTTCACATCCATCCCCTCCTCCATCTCCATCTCCTCCTTCTTCTCCTTCTTCTCCTCCTTCTCCTCCTATCACTTTATCACCTTTCACTCATGCTCCTCATCTCAGAAGGTCTGTTAGATCTACTCAACAACCTTTTTACCTAGGTGATTATGTTTGCAGTCATGCAGCCCTGGCATCCTCTAATTCTGATATTGCTTGCATACATGCTTGTCCTCATACTTTAACCTCATCCTTTTCTATTCCCAATCATATTTGTTTTTCCACTTTGTCACCATCCAATCAGCAATTGCTTAACATTACTAATGAATTACATGAGCCTGCAAATTATGAGGAAGCTGCTGGCATACCTGCTTGGCAGAATGCTATGCAACAAGAGTTTTCTGCTCTTGAAGATAATGACACTTGGGAAGAGGCTATTCTACCTAAGGGTAAGAAGCCTATCAGTAGCAAATGGGTGTATAAAATCAAAAAGCATGCAGATGGTACCATTGAGAGGTATAAAGGAAGATTAGTCATCAAAGGTTGCACTCAAAAGGCTGGCATTGATTACACTGAAACATTTTCTCCTGTTGTGAAAATGACAACTATTAGGAGCCTTATTGCTACTGCAGTGAAGTTGCAATGGCCTATGCAACAACTAGATGTCAATAATGCTTTTCTGCATGGAGATTTGGATGAAGACATTTACATGAAACCCCCTCCTGGCTTGACTTTATCTGATCCTACTAAAGTCCTGAAATTGAAGAAATCTCTGTATGGCCTTAAACAAGCTTCTAGGCAATGGCATGCTAAACTTTCTACAGCATTAAGGTCACGAGGATATATTCAATCCAAGAATGATTATTCCCTGTTCTATAAGGCAATGGGAAAGAGTATCATTTTTGTAGCTGTTTATGTGGATGACATTTTACTCACTGGAAATCACTTGGAGGAAATGAATGCCTTGAAAGATTTTCTGCATTCCACATTCAAGATAAAGGATTTAGGTTCTTTGAATTATTTTCTTGACATAGAAATCATACAAGAATCTCATGGTGTGATCATGACACAGAGGAAATTTGCAGCTGAATTATTAAAGGAATTTGATCATCTGCATGTTGCTCCTGCACACTGTCCTTTAGAAACTAATCTGAAACTGAGACCTGACTCTGGCAAGCCAATTGCAGATCCCAGTTTATACAGAAAACTGGTTGGCAAGTTGAATTACTTGACAAATACAAGGCCTGATCTTGCTTATGCTGTCCAATTCTTAAGCCAATTTATGCAGGATCCAAGAGAACCTCACTGGCAAGCAGCCCTGCATACCCTGAGATATTTGAGCAAAGACTATTCTAAAGGCATTTATCTCAATGCCTCTTCTGATTTAACTCTTGAAGCCTATTGTGACTCAGATTGGGCATCATGTCCTAACACAAGGAGGTCTGTAAGTGGCTATTTCATCCTTTTAGGTGGTAGTCCAATTTCTTGGAAAAGCAAGAAAAAGGCGACTGTTTCTTTAAGTTCTGCAGAAGCTGAATACAGGTCCATGCGCAGGGTTACAGCAGAACTTGCTTGGCTTACCAGACTGTTACATGAGTTTATAGTACCTGCCATTGTTCCTGTACCTCTTAAATGTGATAGCCAAGCAGCTATCTATATTGCCAGGAATCCAGTTTATCACGAGCGCACTAAACATATTGATCTTGATTGCCATTTTGTGAGAGAAAAATTACAAGATGGTCTGATCAGTCTATCCTATGTGCCTACTCAACACCAATTGGCAGATATATTCACCAAGAGCCTCTCAGGACCTCTTCATCATAATCTGCTCTCCAAGTTGGGGATGTTATCACCCTCCAACTTGCGGGGGGGTGTTAGACATAGTTAGTTTTTATTTATTTATAATTCAGTTTTCAGTTTGTTAGAAATTAGTTTGTTAGAAAACAGTAAAGTTTGTTACAATTTCTGTTAGAGTTTGTTGCTTGGCTCTGTTTTTGCCTTGCTTGGTTTCGTTGATTAGTTGTTGTATATAAACCTTTCTGTAATTCATTTTCTGTAATCAATCATTCAATACAACAGAGAATTCATCTCAGATTCTCTCATTCTCTTTCTCTCTCTAAAACACTTTTTCTGCTTTGTTCTTGAGCTTAGTTGATCAACATCAACATGGTATCAGAGCGGGCTTTGGTCCTGCATTTGTTAAACCCCTGTTTAGCCCACGCGCGTGTGACTGGCCCATAGTAGGCTTTATTTGGTCCACGCTTCAGCCCATGATGGGTCTCTGCGTGAGGTGGGGTGTTGAAGTGGGTTTGTGTCCCACATGGAAAGATTTGGTGGTCTTGAGCATACATATAAGGAAGTGGGTTACTCCACCCATTGCCAATTGGTTTTGGGTTGGAACCTCACTTATCTTGTGTGTGTGCTCACTTGTTAAGGCCCAATTTGTTGAAATTTAACAAAGTGCCCCACTTTTACAACCTAATGGTAAGGAATTCGAATATTCATCTATGTACGGAGAATAAAAATCTCCTTTATTTTTCTTTGTAGGAAAGATTCCTTCTCTACTTGAGCCCGTCAGCCCATCAAATATGGGACAAAAGATAGAGATCGATCTGATAAAGGGCTCGCGGTACGGTGCGGTGGAGTCCCACTACTGGCGCACCCTATCACAAAATCCCAACCCTTTGATGGGACCACCACCGCAAACACCGCACATGACATGAGCCGTACCCGTTTGCATTTCGGATTTCGTCGCAGCCTACCAACTACCACCTCAAACCATGTAAATAAAGAAGATAATGTACTACTCAATAAAGGAGTTACTTATTTGCTAAATCATTTATCACAATTCACAAACACCATTCTTGCTCAGAGCGCTGGCCTATACTTTGTTGTATAATATTGATCTGATACATTCACGCGTGTGCTATTTATTAGAGCTTATCCGGTCAGTTCAATTTAATTTAAGAGTAGTTTTGTGTTCGTTCATGATTTTAAGTTCAGTTCAATTCGATAAGTGGTTTTCACTTTAAAACCATACTTATTTCGTTCCAAAATCTGCAACCCACTTTCCTTTTATATTTGTTCCAAAATCTCTTACCCTCTTCCCTTTCTTGTAATGCGATGTTTTGGCCGTAGACCGGGCAAACGGGTTGTTGGGTTCGGGTACAGTTCGGATCAGTTTGGTTCGGTTTGAATCGGATCAGCTTTAAAATGTGTTCGGGTTCGCTTCGATTCGGATTTATTCGGGTGCGGTTCCTATTCGGTTCATGCTCATTCGGTTCGGTTACGGTTACGGATCGGATCAAAGACGGGTTCGGGTGTATCTCGGATCGATTATGTTCGGATCGGGTGGCATCGGTTCGGGTCAATCTTCGGGTCTTCGATTTTAAACAGATTCGGGTTGGTCTCAGTTTTGCCTTATTCCGAATCGGGTTCGGGTTGAATCAGATCAATTCGGATCTAGTGAAAATCGGGTCATGACACTATCACTCTATAACATGATTAACGCCTTAATCGTTAGGAGTAATAATTTATTCATGAACCACGATGCTTGTAAGTTATAAATCCGAACATAATTTTTTTTATGAAGATCATATAACTCTTATGAATTAGCAGTACGGAAAAAAAAAAACTCTTACGAACTAAAAAGTTAATAATGTGATGTAATATAATTATTATATATTGCAATATACGCCGTCATCCCTAAACCGTTTATAGATTAGTGCATACATATTAAATGCTTTCTCAATTTCTGAATAATAAGGTAATTTGACTTAACTAGTGCATTAAAATGTATATTAAAATGGAGGGAGTAAAAAAAATAACGATTTGAATGTTGAATGCTCGCAGGTTTTATAATTTTTTAAAATTTTTTAAGAAAGCAAGATTCTTAACTTATTTTAATATTATAATACAATTAAAAATATTGCAAATAATAATAAATAAAAATAATAATAAAAAAATACATAATAGAAGTTGTTTTCGGTTCGGGTTCCAGTCGGTTATTTTCGGTTCCCAAAATATGGGTTATATTCGGTTAGTATTAGAAATTGATTCGGGTTCGGTTCTGATTCGGTTCGGTTCGGGTTCAGTTTGCCAAACTTCGGATTATATTCGGTTCAGGTCACTTTACGATTTTCGGTTCGGCTCGGATTCAGATCGGATTAGAATCAGGTATGGATCAAATTCGGGTATATTAATCTTGGTTGGTTTTGGTTCGATTCGGTTAGTTTCGGATTTCGGATCAACCTTCGGTTGCAGTCTTCGGGTCAACAATCGGGTCTCGGGTCGATTTATTCAGTTCAGGTCATCGAATCCGGGTCAGTTTTGTCAGGTCTAGTTTTGGGTGTCAAAAGACTCATCTAAAGAACGCATCCAAAATGGGGTTCAATTTAGTTCAGGTATTCTGTTCAATACATCGGTGTTCATTTCAGTTTAGTGATATTGAATTGATTTCAATTTAGTGATATTGAATTTATTTCAGTTCAGTCGTTCAACCCTTAAAAGCACATTCGTTGGTATCCATTCCCAATAGTAATATGTATTCAATTTTCACGCATGTCAAAAATCAACATATGATCCTTTGGAGAATTAAGTAATCAAATAGTTTCTTATTATTTTTATTTAAGTTTTATGTTTTTTTATTACCAAAAGCAAGTTTAATTAAATATGTTAAGCTGGAGTAATTTAGGGTGCAAATGGAAATGATACGTTTCTACATGAACTCGGTCGCTGCTGTGATCCAAATAACACCCTACAGCAAACTTTATAAGTAGATCTAATTAAAGAAGGTTAATTACCTTAAGGAAGGGCCCATGAGCTAGGTCAAGCATGTGATTGATGTTGTTGAGAGTTGAAGCATTAGCCAGGCCAGTATCGGATGGCATAATTATTAGGGCATTGATAGAGATAGATAATCATTTACTATTAGTACGAATTTTACAATTTTCTTTTAATTTGTTGGTGCTTTATTTTACAAACTTACAATATTAATATTAATTAGCCGTGTCGCACAAATCTCCTCAAAAAATATCGCATAGAAGCTTCTAATCTAATGTCTACCTAACCCCCATTTGAAAAGGCGAAAACGAAAGAGTAATAAGATGTTGAAAAAGTGACCTGCTCTTTTCTATCAGGGAAGGGCCACTATCGATCTCCTAGTGAGTATTTGTTAATCGATCTTTGCCTTTGAATAGATTCATATTTGGATGTCCAATTCTTCTTCTCTTTCCCTCTTTTGGGTTTACAGTTACATTATATGCACATCTCATGCATCTCTCTCTGCACATTTTCAAACATTCTCTAGTCACTTCGTTCCTCCATCTTTTATTCATGGAGTGTAGAGCTGGGTAAATGGACGGGTCGGGGCGGGTTGGCCCACTTAATAAATGGGGCGGGTCGAGCATTTTGTGAGTGCGGGTCGGGTCGGGTTGGGTCAAGTCGACCCGTTTTGGCCCGTTTAAAATTTAAAAAAGTAATTTTTAGTAAAAAAAAATTTAAATGTGTCGGCCCATTTATGACCCGCAATGACCCGCTTAACTTTTAAATGGGCCGGTCCATTTTGACCCGCCCATTTATGATAGTAAGCGGGTCATGACCCGCTAATGGGGCGGGTCGGAGCGGGTCGGTTAGCGGGTCTCCGCCCACTTGCCCAGCTCTAATGGAGTGTCCTATATTAGACTATTAGTTATCGATCTAATCAGTTATCTCCAACTAGTATGAATTTGGATCCTCTACTGTTACAACATTCTACTGTTCCTTTCTCTCTCTATCTCTCTCCTCTAACTGTTTAAATTTCAAAAACCCACCTCCCCCTCCATCCAATGGTCAAAAGCTCACCCCCTCTAATCAATGGTAGAAAATTTAAGAAAAGTGCTCTACTTTTTTTTAGCAACAGTAGAGGATCCCGACTGAACTAGTATGCATCAAAAAGTCAAAAAATTGGTGTAATTTAGTTCGCTGGAATTCAGTGATTATCAGTCAAGTGAAAGTCATTCAGATCAGTTTAACTCAATTCAAGTAAAAAATAACACATTTTTAAAACTTTAAATTGGGGTCTGAGCGAGGTAAAGAAATGATTCTATCATTCTAGAATGGTTAGTTTCTTAATGCATATATCTTGTGGCACTTTCTATTTAATTATTTTGGATTGTTATGGCAATAGTTCTTACATCATGTGGTATTATTAAACTTCTTTTTACACACCTAAAGATAAAAAAATTTAGAAATCATTTTGGAACACCAAGATTATGCAATTAATTGAAATTGGATATGTAGCTAGACCAATTCAAAGTTATTTCTTCAGGGAATACTAATTTATGTATGTATGATAATAATTGCATGATAGATTCTAATTGTTTTAATGGCTATCAATCACATATATACCTAAGCATAAAATAAATGATCACACTATGTTTTATACTTACACATCACACCTTAAAGTCTTTATCATATCTATCATACTCATTTAATGAAAAGAAAAAGGAAAAAAGACAATGTAATAGATATCTAGATGTAGAATGCGAATTTAATTGAGAAAATTTAAGATGATCCACTTATTAGTAGTCCATACTTAAATTTTTTCCATAGAACAAATCAGAATACAATACTCCCTCCTTTTCACCAAGATATTTATAACTTCATGTTTTAAGGTCAAAGTTCACAAACTTTGACCATGAATTAATGAAAAATACAAAGATTTATAATATAAAATTGTTATTGTTAGATTCATTTCAAAGAATATTTTTGAAAAATTATAATTTTATAATTTATATATGCATACAATTTCAATTATTTACGGTCAAAGTGATACATTAAAGACCGTAAAAAACCAAATATAAATATTTTTATAAAACGAAGGGAGTAATACAATACATAGCATCAACATTAGAATGGGGTAGCTGAAATTGATAGTGATCGATCGATCGATCCATCTCATAAAGAAATTCAATCCTCATAGTCATCACGGGGAAGCAATTACTCGCTCATAAAACAAGCGGCCACTCAATTTTGATAGTCACTCGTTGACTTGTGAATAGGTAGGTAGGTTTGGCCAGTAGGCCATTTCCTTCATTATTTCAATTCCTCTACAAGCCACGTCGACATGATAATTTAACACCGAAAATTATTAACAACTTCTTTAATTATATATTTTTTTAATATGGTCTGAATATTAAATCATTTGCAGATCAATTCAAAGTGTACAACAATCAATTAATTAACACACAGCAAGCCTCTATGCTTATATTTGTTGAAATCAACTATTGTCTATTAATAAAATAAATCCTCTTCTGTTACCCAAAAAAAAAAAAAATCCTCTTCATAATTGAAATTTTTGTAATTATTTATGTTTAGATATCTGTTTAGTGTTGATTTATTTTATTCTTTTTAAATTTCGGATAACATTTAGATGTATAAGTGTAATTATGAAAAGATGACATGATGAAGGGGATCATTATCCACCCATTAAGTGTGTAAAAGTAAATGTAGTTCCAAAAAATTAAGGTGTTGTTTGAAAAGCAAGAAATTACAAAGAAATTAGACCCATGTCTACAATTTGCATGATTATGATGATTGGGAGCAAAGAGCACACGAAATAAAACCAGACATGAGAAGATCAATGTTTCCTTTTTGTCAAGTTAATCAAAATTAAATGACGGGTTTGCTTGGATGTTACTCACATGCAATTATGTAATTAATTAGGTACGATTTTAGGCATTAGGTTAGTTTCATCACGCCATTGCGCAATGCGAATATTTTTTTTTATTTATTTTTTGGTCCAAAGGAGGCACTGAGGCCAGTACAATAAATTTACATACAACAGGGGTGGGGGGGATTCGAACCTGGGACCTAATGTACCCAGGTTCTCAGTCTTTACCACTAGGCCAAGACCTCATTGGCATTGCGCAATGCGAATTGATCAAGGATTTGAATCCTCTTCAATACCCTATTTTTACATTTACGCAGTATACTTATAGATGCTTGCCATGTATAAAATATGTAACTTTACCTCCTTTTTTAATTGTAAATAATTTAACACGTGGCAAGCATTCTAAATATGCGAGATGGGGTATTGGAGAGTATCTCGATCCATTAATTAATAACGAAGAAGAGAGAAAGGGAAAGAGTCTATCCACCTCTTCTTGTTTCTTCTCTTCTCATCCTCTTACAGCTTATCCATTACATGCAGCCACATCAACCCCATCAAACTTTTTTTCCAGAAGAAGACAAACTAAAACAACTTCAAAGATAACTACCAAAGGTATCCTGCAAAGCAAGGGTAATTCTCAGATATTTTCATGTTTTCATGGGGTGTTTTTTGATTTATCTCTAATCTAAATTCTTATAAACAAATTTATTTCACAAAATTTGGATAAGTGAGCCTCAAACATGAAGTTTGAAACTTGGAAGTAAAAAAGTACAGTAAGAAATAAGACTTACGGACTAAGAGCATCTTCAATACAAGGTTTGTATGAAGGTTTATAGGGAGAAAAATCTCTCAAAAAATCCTCATTTCCATAGTGATAAACTTAAAAACCCAACTTTTACATAAATCAGTTTGTCTAGACAAACCTGATTTTGGGGTTATGATGTTTTTTCGGTGCGGTTAGAGTTATGATGTTGCATACACAATAAACCTATTAGAGGTTTGTGACATAAAGTACAAGAAATTTATATAAATAGAAAAAAACCTCTCTAGAGTTTTTAATATTAAAAATGCTCTAAGAAAACAAGATATGATTATCTGTTTCCAATTTGCTCCGTTTTTCTTCAAGTAAGACAACCAGATAGAATTAAAATATCATATAAAAGGAAAAAAAAAAAAAAAACTAGGAAATAAAGTTGCCATATATTCTTCATAAACCAACAAATCAACAATAACATGTTCCCACCACCAAAAACAGTAAACAATATCCTGTAGTATATTATTATATACTTAGTAGCTAGTAAATTATGATCCAAATTGGTGTTATACAATCTACCACTACTAATAGATCGAGAGAATTAGAAGGATTTGTCCAAAACTACCACAAATCTCATTTTCATATCCTCCCAGGAAATTAAAAATCCAAAATTAATGAAATAGTCACAAATATTATCACTTCATTTCCAAGCTTCTAAAGTCCAAAGCTCCTTTAGGTCTTAACCCCAAGAAATCATAACTAATGTTGCTAGCAATACCATGATTGGTGCCACCAGTACATCCACCAATGTTTTGAGTGCAATGACAATCTTGGCTTGTTTTGAGCCCCAAACTGCATGTAAAACAAATTCCTTGTCCTGCTTTTAAGGGCTCTGGCTTTTCTTGGTAGGGAGGACTAATTCTCAGGTCAAGGTTCAAATCTGGGCATCTCTCTGTTGTTTTTCTTCTTGTCTCTTCAACTTGTTGATTCCATTTCTCATCCAACAATACCAAGACCTCTTCTTGCTTAGGGATTTTAATTGGAGCACAAAATGAAATTGTGGTAGTTGTTGTTGCTGCTGCTACTGTTTTTGTTGTTGTTGTTGTTGTTGGTGTTGTTGCTGTTGTTGGGGTTGTTGTTGAGGAATCTGGTTGACATGCAACCTCATTGAGAGGCCTATGAGTAACAGGGTCAATTCCCCTGTTTAGAAGCTTCCTTTTTATGTGTGTATTCCAGTAGTTCTTTATCTCATTGTCTGTTCTTCCTGGTAATCTTCCAGCTATTAGAGACCACCTAAATCAAACAACAAAGTAATTGTATAATAAGCACCCATTAATCTTAAGCCTAATTGATTGAAGAACAACATTATTCATGAACTTTGGTACATGTGGGTATTGCTCATTACTAGTATACTATACTACCAAATAGTACAGTACTTCCTAAAAAAGAGGTCAAACAAGACCCACCAACTGGGTAACAAACAATAATTTCTAATATATTGATTGTCACATGTGGTCATTTGGTGCTTAACTTATTTCCAATAAGGTAACAATTGAAACCAAACAAACCAAACCCATTGATGTTTCAACAATTTCACCAAATGGGTATTCAATAATTTCTACTTAGAGAGCCTTAAAAGGATTTTTTTAAAAAAACATAATAATTACTAACTTGTTAAGGATCTTAATTACTTACTTGTTACCAAGAAGGCTATGTAATTTAATGATGAGTTCATCTTCTTCTTCAGTGAAGTTGCCTCTCTTCAAATCAGGTCTAAGATAATTAATCCAGCGAAGACGGCAACTTTTGCCACATCGAAGGAGACCAGCGGCTTTAGGGAGAGAACGCCAACAACCTTCACCATGAGCTTTGATGTAAGCAATAAGACGATCATCTTCTTCCTTAGTCCAAGCTCCTTTGTTTGTGTGAGCCTTCTCACAACAAGGGGACCTCCCCATTTTTATTATTATTATTTTTGTTTACAATTTTCCTCTTTTTGGACCTATATTTGGATGGTGTTTAACAGATTTTTATGTTTTGGAGAAAAGGAAAAAAAAAATTGGAAAGAGGGGGTTTTTATTGGTTTAGTAAAGAGCTTTATTTGGGTTATTTTTGAGTGGGTCTTGTTGCTAATATTTTTGTTTTGTTGATTTTGTTGTAATAATGATGAGGAAAGCTAAATTTGGGATTTGGGTGGAGAGTAGTAATAAGGGCGGCCCCCTCTGGGAAAATTGGTATGAAGTTATATAGGCTTTTGAAAGAAAGAGAGAGAGATGATTCAGTCGAGATGAAAGAGATGAGAGGAGGAGAGAGAAAATAGCTTCTAGATGCGAGTTGGTGAGACAGGTTAGAGGTGGAGTGGGCTGGTGGGGTAGCTCTTTGATCATATTACTATCATTTGATTGATATAGGAACAATAATAATTTACTACTAATACAGTAATGACTACTGTATTAAATAAGAGTAAAAAGAGACATCAACAAGAGGTAACCTTCAGTTAGGTGTAAAGTAAAGATTAGACAACTCCAAGATGTGTTGGCTCACTGATAAATAAGTTGCAACTTGTATATGAGGTCATGGGTTTAAACCTCCTGAGGAGCACCTATACTAATTAATTCGTATAATATCCGAGGTTATGCGTTAAGAGGTGTCCTTTAACCACGCCCAATAAAAAAGTCCTCGTTGCCAAACAAAAAAAAAAAATCTAAAGATCACACATAGTGTATATAATATGATATGATATTTAATTTAGTTAAATTTATTTATGGTAGGGAGAGGGGGAGGGGGGGAAAGAAAGAATGGATACTAGGTATAAAGGATGGTGAGCTAGTAAAAGACAATGTGTGAGATCTCTGCACCTCTCTTTCTTTCTCTCTCCACTTTTAGATTAAAGAATAAGAATTCGGTTAGGCCTTCTAAATCTCCTCCCAAACTCACTAGACCAACCAGTACCAGAAACATACCTTATTTTATTTGATTCTGGTTCAACCAACACCCATTTCCATCTGAAATCTTTTCATTTCTTTCGTATTATATGAGTTTAATCAAATTTATTAGGTTGCTTTCTTTGTGTCATTCCACACACCATGATTTTACTTAAGAGCATTAGTTAGTTCAACCTTGTCCATGGTATTAACAGATTATATATAATCTGTAAGTGCGTACATGGAGTATCTTCTAAGTACTAGTAATATTTCTTAAGAGATGTAGTACAATTCTTCTTCAACTATTACATACATGTGTCTTCTCATATATAGTCAATTTGCCTTACACTTATAACAATGAATTACAAACAAGAGATAGTCACAAATAATTCGACAACTATTTCATCTGTTCCATAATTATATTATCATTTACTTTTTCACGGTTGTTAAGACACATTTAACAACATAATTAACGGACGGAAGGAGTAGTTTTCATCCCTTTTTTTCTATGTGGGGTAATTAATCTTAATTTGTTTCTTTTTTTTTTTAGGGGGAGGGGTGGTTGTGGTTTCTTTATGTTTTGTTTTTCTTTTGTTTTGTCTGATATCTAAGAACAAATCAATCAGCTTTCCAGGACTTGGTCAAGAAATTTGTATATTTATAGGAAAATTTGATAAGGTCTAGAAACTAATACAGTAGTAATCAGATTTGACTGAATTAAATATCACTAATTTGAGTGAAGATCTGTGGGAGTTGTATATGAATTCCCCCACCACCACAATAGAATATTTATAATAAATTAATTATATAATGTCGGTAGCTCAGGTGAGGCTATGTTATTGATAAGAGGAAAACAGAGGAGGAGGAGAGAGAAACATAAAGGGGAGAAAAGGAAAAGTATGTGTTAACAGATTATTATTGTTAACATAGTTGAAAATTGAAAAGAGGTAATGTTAGAAAAGTTGTTAAATTAGTAAAGTTTGGTTAGAGCAGGGAATATAATAATAGAAAAGAAGTTTGGCCCGAAAAGTGGGAAATGAGATAGACTTTGGGCACTCCATTATTTATAGGTAGTTGGTGATGTATCATGCAATGCATTGCGGGCCGGGTTTCTAGAAGAAGGAGGGTGTGACTGTAGGGAGGTTGGGTTAAAACAGCAAAATATGCAAGTAGCTTAACTTTTGATGACAAAAGCAAAACAAACTAATTAAACGGGTAAATTAATCATTTAAGATATATAAATATATAATTGATTTGGGAAGGTTGTCTCTTTGGTTTGTGGTTGTGTACTTGTGTCATGTGTATGTGTGTGGGCATTTTCTTCACCTTCCACATTTCACCATTCTTTTGTTTTCTCCCTCCCTTCCAAACCTTGTGCTGCAAGTTGGCTATGTAGGTAGAGTTTGGGCTGGAGAAGTTGGTATACGTATAACGTATTAGCACTACAAAGAGTGATAAAAATCACTCTAAACTCACCCGCACGCTAAACAAGGAATAAAGTTGGAGTGTTAAGAGGATGAAACTCCACTGAATTTATGTGCAGTTTACTCTCTTTTCCACGAACTTGGTTCTCTTGATTATATTACAATAATATATATATTATGTAATTATCACTTGATTATCGATTATATAGTTTCAAACTCATAAACTTACTCGTATTAGTTACAATGCAAACATATAGCATCCTCTATATTTATTATCCTCAGAGTGTGGCTTCTTTGCATTTAAAACTCATTTAGAAAATATGTTTTGACCAAAATTATATACGTTAAAACTCAAATTTCAATTACATTTTAACTCCAAATTATAATGGACAAAATTAAATAAAAGTGAGATATTATTATTATGTGGTATTGTTAGGGGGGTTGTGACGGTGTGGGGTGGGAGAAAACTGAAAAGGGGAAGGGGCAGTTGTGGGGTGTGGGGATGATATTGAGAGGAGGTTGATACGAAAGAGCAGAGAGGGACAAGGTGGTGTAATTGCGTTTGTTTCTTCTTCACCTACTTCTTCACCCACACCTTACTGTCCACTAGTCTATTTTTGGCTTTACTTAAGATGCTGAAATGTGTAACCCTTATTTTCTTGAGTTACTAAATTATCCCTTAATTTACTAATTACACCTCCATCTGATCTCTATTATTTTGAACTTATCCATAACCCACCTTTCACATAAGCTTTAAATCAAAAGAACAGAAAAATGATATTACTCCTAATTGAGATTTACTTCACTGTAACCATAACTTTAGGAGATAAAAGATATGATTGTAGCTTCACAAATTGATGTTGCTTATCCTTATAGATCTCTCTCCTGGTGAGTGAGAGATGTCCAATTTAGGGTCACTATCAGTTAGGTATTCGGACTCCAAACTAATTACTAACACGGCTACCTCATCCATGTCTCTATCTTAAGCCAGCATTACCACCCAACTCTCCCTCCAAAATAATTTTATGTCACAAAACAATTTCTTCCAAGTAACGTACGCTACATCTTTAAACATAAACAACACATCTCACATTTTAGATACGAAAAAAAATGAAATGACAAACAAGATTCAGACATTCGCAGTCATGTTTGGAAAGGGTTCTTTTTTGCTCATCAAAAAGAGGGTGCAAGTGAATAGCGACCGAGGCACCCCCTACTACATCATGTTCGGACTCTCGTGTTCAACAGCAAACATATCAAACTAATTGAACAACCAACGCAAGCACATGTTTGAAAAGGGTTCTTATCCATGCCCTAAACAACAAATTTAGACATTCATTCATGATAAGCCAAAACTAGTAGGCAAACATGCCCTATCACAAAAAAAGAAAAAAAAGAAAGAAGAAGTAGGCAAACATGCGATGCATGCACTCCATACTCTAATATAAGTTCTTAGAATCTCAAATTTATTGATAGATCTATTCATTTCTTACAGGTGGAAGAATATTAGTGGAGGATTAATACAAGTTAGGTTGGAATCAAAGATGCAAAGGACTACCAGGAAAGAAGGGGGGAAATGGAATGCCAAATTGCCATTGCCAAGTAGTAGAGTTGGCAAACAAAATCAAGCAATGATATTATTGTGAAATAATCCAGCTCTCAGGTTCCATCAAAATAAGGTAATAAATAAACCAGCTCAGCAGCACGTGGATATCATGTGCTTAGGCATATGAATCAAGTTAAGCTGCTTTCTTTAAGATTATTATTTTAGGAAAGGAAATTAAGGATTTTTAACTAAATACCTACCTAACATAGAGTATTTGATTTGGGTTGTCCTTTACCCCCATGGCCCCATGTGAGAGACTCCACACTCCACACTCCACACTCCACAAGCTTAGCAGAATTAAGGTCTTTCTACATCAATGACTCAGCTTCAACATGGCTATTTCAAACAAAATACCAAACATTTCTCAATTATACTGCTTATATTATACTGTATTATTTACATGATGCCTTAACATGATGGGGACACCCACATGAGATATTGATCTTACTTATCTTAATCTCATCTCAATTACCAATACCCATTTGATTTTCAACAGTTGGAACTTTGGGTATAATCTAATCATATATTAGGTCAAAGGGCATATATCATCTCCGTTTTTCTTATTCATCCTGTCTTTTCTCAAGGCACAGGGCTCGACATCACTAACAAAAAGAATCAAAGAATCAAATTTCAATTATATGGGACCAGATTAAATCTTCCCTATACCTGTGTTTCCAAAGCTGTAGTTTACTGTAATCAGAAAAGTGGAAATTAAAGAAGAAAGTAAGACTCCAGCCGCATTGAGTGATACGCAGCTTCCATTAAGAGCCCAATCTCAACTAATGACACTCTCTAACCACTGAATGAAGATCTGAACCTCCAAAACAAACTTATTTTCTTAACTTCGTTTTGCTAAGAGTTCTAGTTCATACAGCCACAGATAGTACGAATAGAATGGCAGCGGGTAGCTGATTCAGATATACCCCTAACGCTAACAAATATGAGCATCATGCCACTGATTCATACAGACAAATGTAGTATTAGATACGGATGACTTTACTGTATGTAATCTCTTCACTTCACTCTTTTGCGAACTTCGTAGATGTAGCTCAGGATAACCACAGCTGCAGCGACTGCAACCCCGACAGCACTTTGAGCCAATACAGCGCAGTCCTTAGGACCTGGCTTGGACACACTCGGAGTGAATCCTAGCTCAGAAAGTTTCTTGTGTGATGCAGCGTAATCACGGAAGAAAGCCTCCTCATCCTGCCAGAGCCCAGGATAAGTTGTCAAGCATGACTAATATCACATTTTTCAGTATACATCAGACAACTACTGATTTGATCAGTAATTTACTAAAACCCAATCTAGGAAATAGGTTAATGGCTCAATCTCTTGACCTAAAGTACAAACATATAAACAGATCATCTCAGTAATGATACAGGGATAGCTAGAGGGGAAAACCTTTAATGGAGAACTTTAAGATGTAACCACATGTAATTAGCAGAATGTACTGTGAATAGTTCTCAGCAAACAATGGTAGAAATGTCTCAATTGAACAAAAGGCAACCCATGTTCCACACAAGGTGTAAAAGCACTTCATATTCAGAGACATAACTCTTATATATCATTTCCGAGATGTGTACAGGAATCGGGCATTTTCATGAACAAAGACATTTCGGAACACTCAAATGAGATGAAAACATTAGACCCTGCTAAAAAGTACAGATGCCCTTGACGAAATCTATGACATCCACAGTGACAGAACCCTCTCTAACCTCTGAAGCATATAGTCAACCAGGCAAAGCAATAACCAGTGCTATGACTATCAAACAAAACTAACAGTGAATACCTTAGCATACAGTTCAACATAAGGGCGAAATGCAGGGTCCTCCACCAAAGCTTTGTCCGTAGGAAGCTGTAACAATCCCTCTGATTCCCCTTTCAACAGCTCCCTGTTGTCAGCAACAGAAACTCAACTTAAGGATAGCTCAACTTCTCTTACAGAGATTTAACTCAGAGATAAGGGTGAAAACCACTTACACAAAGTAGGAGTTATCAAACTTGAGAGGCTCCTGGGTCCAAGGGCCAACAAAACCTGACCTTTCTGGATGTGCCCTTCCCTATGGAACCAAAAGCAAAGTTATCAGATTAAGTGCAAAATGGCCCTGTGGTGAAGAAACAGCGAGGGAAATCAAGCAATTTACCAGGGTATGAGCCCCTGAAAGAGCTACAATGTCTTTGTCGGTGAGACCCATCCGATAGAATATATCCCTCAGATGTGGTGGACCTACAATGAATATCAGCAACAATCAGCCCCCGTGAGGCTCCCATAATGAAAACCATATATTAGCAATGACCAAAGCGTAAGCTGTGCGTGTCATTTTCATTATGGATAGCACATAAACTTCAAGAATTAATGAATATGTTCACACAATTTCTACTAATTTCTGTGGTTTAAACCTTCAAGGATCACACATACTGTACAGTAATCAGCCAAAATACTACAAGGACAACTGGAAAGCAAGTAATAAATTGCAAAGAGAAATCCAAAGATCTTATGTTTAAAAAGTGAAACAAGAGGCTGGTCCTTATCAAAAAAAAATTTAGATAACGTGGGTATCCAAGCTTTTTTTGCTTGACTATTCCCAAGGGCCCTGAAGTTAAGGACCAGGAAAACCTCCACTGGCCTTGAGGAGACTAGAACTTGGGACCTGGCTGGTCCTTATCAAGTTGCTTGAGGATCTCCAAGTGTCATAGGAAGTTTCTTTAAGAGAGGAAGATACACCCAACAATTCACAGCTCCACACCCAGCTGAAGGATTTCTACCTTGGAGAAGTGGAAATGGAGAACTTCAAGTGTATATTTAATTGTAAATAATCCTTGCTAATAGCTGTGTACATGTAATATTGTATGACAAATAAAGAATAAAGGAAGAAAAAAAAAATGACATATAGCCCACGACAAGACAAGCCCCTAGTGATTAGCTCTGAAATAGACAGCTAATTATCATATTATCAGCATTTCCATTCCATGAATAACTCAAACTACTCAGCATCAGAAAGGACACTTTAAGTGCATTTTTAACAATAGAAACCCAACCATTGCAAAATTAACAGAACTTTCTTCACTAACCTTGTTTGGCATCTGGAAGTCGCCCTTCCTTGGGAGTTATCTTTGAGTCCTAAAACATAGACAACAGAATGCTTAACATATAGAAGTGCTTCCCACAATTTGGTTCCAGCTTAAATACCAAATTTACATACCTTTCTACCAGGAACAAAATCAATGGTTGGCCCTCCAGTGACTTCAACTGCAACAACACCAGCAAGCTGCAAAGGGAAAGGAATCATTGAAAGTAGAAAAAACCACTGTGGACACAGGTTATATCGCTAATATCTCAATTCCATCAGTAGCTGTAATCTATGAATGCTAACTTGGATAGGATGTAGCATAAAAATCTATCATAAGCTAACAACACAAAGTTCATTCTACCAGATAATCTATTTCAGTGTTGTGCAAGGATACGTATCAATGATGCCAATAAAGAGAACCCCAATATTGAGAAGCATGGTTCGGTACTAGTGTGTAATGGGCGAACGGTAGTGGTTGGTAAAAGGGTATGGGGAACCAATGAGCAGGTGACTAGTAAAGGTCACCAAAGGTTGTTTCCCACACCAACATATCAGTGATACACAAGATCAAGCTTAGATATGCATCCTATTGAGTACCTATCAATGGTAACCGCATAGCCAGTCCTGTACCTCCCCATTCCCCAGTTCCTCCACGGGCGAGGAGGGGATAAGACATGTTTTACCAATTCCTAGTTTCAGAAGAAGTAAATCTACAATACCTGATAGAGGTCTGCATATGTGATCTTTGGATATTCAGCCTTCACCTCCTCTGAAATTGGAAAATATAAAGTTAGGCTTACAAAATGAGAAAGACAAACTTGATAGGGACAAACTTGATATTTAGCCTTCAGCTCCTTTTTTTTTCTTAACACACACAGAGTCAAGAAAAAAAAAGGAAAAGAAAAAAACACAATAAGAAGCATATAGCAGTGAAAATCTTGAAATCTTCATAGGCATTGGATTCTCCAGCTGTCACTACCTCTCTATCCCTTTTAGACAGTTTTTGCGATATATATATATATCAGAACATTATGGCCACTAAACTCAAGGTAGCAAAGGGGAGACAACAAATAGCACAATAGTCTATTACACGTGTCGTCTCAAGTCTCATCGAAGTACTTTCTTCATTCATCCTGAACAACTGAACACTCTTACAGCAATGTGTCGTGATGATATGAATTAGGATTTGTTCTCATAGACCACTCTACTGTATGAGGCAAGCACAGTATAATTCGTAAAGTCATAAAGCAGGAGGCAAGTTATTGCATTCTTGATAATCAGAAGAGTTAGAATTGACCATCACAAGCGGAATTTCAATCTCTTGTGCCTCATTATCATGATGTTTGTAGGAAATACACTCCGGTGCCTCTCCCACAATCCCACCAAGGATGAGCTAAGGGAGTTGCAGGAAAAAGTGCTCTGAATATTCTCTTCTTGAAAGCAGTTACTGAAGATTCTTAGATTTCCATAAATAACTTTATTATATCATAGAGGATTGGTATGCCCATCTACCATGCTAACTGCAGTTACTGGAACCATAGGGCAATGACCCGTGCAGCTGTGCACATTTAATAATAGTAACTCCATCATGTCCTCCAAAACCTTGTGCCTATAATAACATCATTTTACCAGGACCATAGAAATCTTACTTAAATGTGAACTTTACTCTGATGACTGATCTGTGGTAGATTTACCAATCACTATAAAGGATGATTTAAACATGCTATCCTTTTTAGTTTTTTTATAATTAACTAAATCAACCGCCTCAAACTATCCTCTGCTTTTTGTTGTTGTTATGAAATAGAAACCCAACCAGTGTATTGCAATCAAGTGTCTTAAGGAATAAGGCATACTTGCAATCACAAGGGTAAGAAAACTATGTACACTTGGATCTCCTCCATACCTTGTGAATTTTGCGAGCTTAATGAAAAGCACTGGCTCAATGGTATGGCACGTTACCATGTAGTATACATGCAGTTCTGCATTACATGCATTTTTCCGGCTACTCATATACGGCACACAACACTAGTAGTCTAGCTCTAGCACCACTAAACTTGTCGTTTACCTTGAACATACACCTAATTTTCATATAACGAACTCTGATAATTTCACATGCAATACAACCAACTAAATGCTAACTTGCGCAGTTTCTCATGAGTTCTCATTTCCGTTTTTTCCACAATAAACTCGCTACTGTTACTCTTGCAATAGCCTCTCTACTAGCCAAGCGTGCATATACATTATACAGCATGAGTACTTAGGTCAATCCATACAATAGATATAAAATCTCAATTCTAGAATTCGCACTTAGTTTTTTAACCCTCACCAAAAGAATTATCACCAAAACCACCAAACATAATCCCAAATCATTCAATATATATATAAAATCACACAGAATTAAACGGAAATTGAACAAAATTGAAGCGAAATAATAAGAGAAGAAAGCTGACCACACCAATCAACAGCTTTCTTCAATCCACTGTTAGCGCCATGAGCACACTCTTCCTCATTCCTAATCGAGCCATTTGGACCACCTGTCTTCGTCTTCGCGCAATACGTCCCAGCGTCGTGCCACCTGTACACAAACAAATCGATTCCAGATAGATATTACTTTCAACGAGTCAAATTTCAATGGAGAAAAGTCAAAGGAGAGAGAGGGTGAGGGAGAATTACGCGAGACGGAGCATAAGAGGAGCGCAATTGCGGCTAGAGATGAGAGCACGAAGATCGCGACGAGCTTTGTCGATTTGCTTGAGGTATTCAGTGTCGACGACTGGCATCGCCATGGCTGATGGTGTTTTTCAAAGCTTAGCTCACACACTTCTTGTTGTTGTTGTTGTTGTTGTTGTTGTTGTTGTTCTTCTTCTTCTTCTTCTTCTTCTTCTTCTTCTACTTCAGAGGTTCACAGGTTTCGAGGTGAAATGAAAATGGCAGTAGTTGAGAAGCGCCACTATTGGTTGGATATTTGTAGATGAGATAGATAATAGACTCGTGGTTCGTGGGCCTGTAGATGGGATGTTATTTGGTGCCACAAAATGGGCCTGACCCTTTAGGTACGTGGCGCTCATTTATTTGATTTTTGATCTACAATAAATCCTTCTCTCACCAAATCTACGGTCTGTGTTCAATTTGTTATCGTCTTTTATTGTTTTTGGTTTTCTGGCCCCTTGTGCAAGAAAGAAAGCGTCAAAATACACTCGCTCCCTAGAACTTGTGAGAACATCCGGATTGACTATATTCAGGCCTCCCCCAACAACTTTATATTTTTTTTTCCTGAGTAAAACCTTTGGAATTATTTAAAGGAGATTACTCAACGTAATTACTTTGAATAAGAATAGCAATGGCCTCAAAATTGCATAAAAATATACACAAAACCTCGTATGAGGCGGCTTCAAGGTGATGCTACTTATGTAAGCAGGATGTCATACTGACGTCATGCTTGTATATAGAGCAGGCCTCACCTTTAGACGACCTCATAAGAAAGTTATTGAAGAATATAAAAGGGAAAAGTAACTTTATTTCTCATAAAGTCATAACTATCATCCATACATTTGATTGAACATCATATCATTAATGAAGCAAGCGCAATATATAAGCATGTTGTATGCATGGAGTGAGGCATAATTTTCATTCAAAGGAACCAAATCAAGCAGGTATCCTGCATGACACAAAATGAGAAGATAATGAGTAAGATATCCACAGTACAATAAAGCATGAGCAATCAGCAAATGTGTTGCCTAATATACATGTAGTATATATAAAGGAAAGGAAAGGGAGTTATTACTGGGTACAATCAATATCACGGCTGATAGGGAAAGGCAATTCAATCTTGCACAATTGAGGGAGTTGCTTAGCTCTATCCCAGTCAATGCCAATAGATACAGAAGCTGCCTTAAGGCATGTACAAATCGCTTGGCGTTCCTCTCTACTGGCTTTCGACTCATCCTTCTGCAAACTTGAAGCTCCTAGGCAGCATTCAGAACTTGGTGTTGAAGGCCCTTGCCCCCGTAGGAATTCAAGGCACGGTGTCAAACACGCTATTGCTTCTTGGCTAGACGTTGCATCCACGCAAGCAGGGCTACTAATAAGTAGTAGTCCAGATAATAACACCCATGCTACAACAACCAAACTAGTCATGTAATTCCTTGCCATTGTTGAAGGTTGCTTGATACTGTTGATAGTACTTTCTTAGTTGAATTTAGGCTAATAAATGTGGCTAGGTTGATCAACTTAATTCTCCTGGATGATTTTACATTTCGCAGATTGCAATTCATATGTAGGGATGAGGAAGTGGGGATTGTTGAGCTTTGCATTAGAGAATTGGGTAATGCACGGAATCCTCAAGATTTATTACCTTATCTAGCTAGAAAGTAGAAACACAATCTAATCTCATCTTGATTTGTTTCTTGAAGCACCAAATGTGGATTTTGATGTCAAGTGCTTTTCACATGTTAATCCATTAAAAAGAGATAGGGCAGCGAAATGTACAAGTTTTAATTCGCTTAACTACCAATAATATACTTTTATTGATGTGATTATTGTAATCGGTATCATAGGAAATATTTTCATGTTAATAGTGGGTGATCGCCTTCTCCCCCGCCCCCTCACCTCTCACCTAGAGGTGAGCAGAAATATCGGATATTCAATATTGTAACTGGAACGGGTTTGGAAATATATGCCGGGCCTCACCTCACGAAAAAAAAAAAGAGAATTAAAAATAAATAAAAACTACAATAAATGTGTCATGAAGATATATACCTCAACGTCAAGTATTGTGAGCTTTATTCAAGAAAAAAAAAAACATCCAATTCAACTCAACAACAGAGAAATCCTACCAACAATCAACTGCTCAACTTCTAGGAAGGGTATCACTCCTTACGTTTCATACGCTACGGGGTAGGTTTAACACAGAGAGAACAAAACACCTCAAGAGACTAGGAAACCCTTTAAAAGGGACAAACACTACAGCAAACAAGTGCTGACTCAAATTCTCAAAGAAAGTCTTCAGCTTCAGATGTGTCTGGCTTCTGAAAAACATTAACATTAATATAAATTTTATGAACAATAAGGGAAGTGATGAAGAAAACACAAACAATTACAAGGGTCAGAATTAGTGTCCCAATGGTAAGGTTGAAGATTCTAAAACCAGCAAAAAAAAACCAAAAAACACTTAAACTACACCAAATCCAGTTGAGCACAAAGTAATCCAGCCAGGAATCATATTAGCACTTCACTTCAACTTTTTGTTCATGGGAAATAGGAGACCCGCTGTTACAGACTACAATTTGGCTCAAGAATTTCAGACTCAATTGCGGCCAATATGTATTAGCCAGTTAGGACCTATTGACTATCACATTCACAGCACGATTTGTCCAAGGAATTTCCAAAGTTGCAACTATTATTACGAAGTAATATTAGCACTAACATTTACAGGAAAGAAAAAAAAACCCAATTCTTAGAGAAAGATCAACAGCATTTTTTCTCTTTGTATAAAAAAGAAAAGTATCAAGACTTAGAGGGGGCCGCCCTCCACTGCAGCTCGATCTGGATCCGCCCATTTTTTGAGTCTATCAGATGATACCTTTCATTGATCCGCTTGTTGCTTACAACATCACTAAGAATGATATCGATGTATCCTAAAGATTCCTGAAAACCATAGGAATTTTGCACAGATATTGTTCAGTCAATGCAACACAATTTGCAAGAAAACACATTAAATAAACCAAGCAATAAATAGTTTCACATGACAAATGAATGGTCATTTCTAAGAGAACAAATCCACACAAAAAAAAAAAAAGAAGAGAAGAAAAAGAACCAGTAAGGATCACCCACACATGTAACAGAGCATCAACCAGTCAAACCACTTCCACTAGTGTAAGGCGATATACTAGTCTGGCCACCTCTATGAATATGTATGTGCTTAATAGTCCAGAGAATGTATTTCCCAGAAAACTAAAGACATTATATCGCAGTTTGCATACCATGAAAAAATGCAACTATTGACATTTTCAATCAAAGAATGCATAACGGACATACCCTACCATGTCTTTCATCACATGATGTACATGTACCCCATGCAATTTATTTAACCATAAAAGATGACAAAACCATTTGTTTCCTTCTGTTAAATCAGAATAACCCTTGAATATACAACGCCATTTGAAAGAAAAGAAGAAAAAAAATTGAATAGACAGCAAATCAAGTACTCAATATTTGAAACATGAAAATGCGACAGAAACTACCCGTGATAAACCAAATTTTGACAACCTATTATGAGTATTTTCTTGAAGTAGATTGAAGATTTAAAAAGATACTTGGATAAGACCATCCCACATTGGCAAGTTCCGACCATCGTTTCTAAAGAAAAATTAGGGGTCATTCCAAAAAAGATAAATACATTTAAGAATTGTACCACACCTTGATCTGATATCTACACATTTAACAGGGACTGAGTTTCAATATTTTAAGAAGGGGGTAAAAACACTCAAAAGGATTGGTACCTTAGGATGCAGTAAGCCCATTCTTGATGAGGTACTGTAAACTTCCACATGCAGCTTATCATTAGAAGGAGGCTCTTCAACGACAAACTTGAAGTCCTCTTCCCATCTTGGATCTCTGTTCTTCTTCATAGTCTGTACGATAGCATAACAAAGTCACTATCCTTTCAGTGAAACATTTTTCTGACCCTATCACCAATGTTTAATCATTCAAAATCTATTTCAATCTCAATTCTGAAAGTGTTTTCGCCTTTCGTATCAGAAATGAAAAAGGGAAAGATAAAAAAAAATAAAACACTGTATGCCACTTAAGAGATAGAAGAAGCCCAATAAAAACTAAACCACCACAACCACCCAAGGCGGGACTAGAGATCAAGAGCTACACCATTAACCCAACAAGTAGGGGGGAATTTGTACCAAGCTACCTAAACAAACACGCCACTCAGTTATCTTCCAGTACTTCCTTCATGAGAAGCTGACTGCCGAAATCAACAGATTTGTAAAATAATTGACAACAATCTTCCCATCCTCTAATACAGAAAGCAATATACACAATTACACACCATACTAATGAATCCTATTTATCATGTCAAAACATTGTTGGGCATGATGAAATAACAAATGAGACGATATTATAATGAATGTTGCTAAACTTGTAGAAAGCAAAACAATGTGCATGAAGAGAATGAGCAGCATAAATTGCTTCACCGTAAACTTCCTGCAACATTAAGATGTATCTTGTTTGTCACCAGTACTAAGCTGAGTGAATAACTGTCATTAAGTAACTAGAATACATTTCCACGTATAAAAACCTATCCAGCATTGGAAATTTGCGAATATATTAGTTAAGTTACCTTGGTTTTCCTTTCCTCTCCTCTGAAAATTATGCGCACAGATGGATTTGTATGGTGCTTTCCTTCTAGATCTTGAGCTTCATGTACTATCACAACAAGCACACCTCCACCAGCAGGAGTTCCTTCAGGGACATTCACCATTGTGTGACTATCCTCAAAACCTTTCCCAAGATCCTCTTCCTTGAATGCTTTAAATGTCAATTCAATCACAATCTGTCCTCGTGACTTCTCATTTTGAGAATCATTTGGATCCATGGTTTTGAGAAGCTCAAGAGTCACCTGTTTTGGCTCATCAGGTTTAAGATCTTTCAGAGGAATGGAATTCATACCCATTTTGTCATGCTTCCCAACCTAATATAGACAGAAAAAAGGCACTTCAGAAATTAGACATATAAGACACGACGCGACACCTGGAATATTTACCTGCTCCCAATCATACACATTAATATCTAATGACTGGGTCTCAGGATCTCTAACAGTCAAATTAAATTCTTCATTCCATTCAGGATTCAAGTTTTTGTGCTTCACTGTGGTTTTCTTCGATGGAACTTTGTCATCAGTGAGCTTAAGTTTCACATATGGGTCTGATGCACCCAGGAGATCTTTTTTGCGCAGCTTCATCGCTCTTAGAACTTTCACATGTAGTATGCCTACAGGCTTTCTCATAGCTCTGCAACACATACATGATAGAGATTAAGACATGCAATTCTCTGGTTATGTCAATATGATATAGAAGTTCCAAGTAAAAGAAATTTTCATACTTTGTTGGATCCAGAATAGGTACTTCGAGTGTACGTGGCCACAAATACATGTTGGCAACTTGATCTTTGATTTGCTCCTGCAGAAAGGAGTGAAGACCCCAAAAAATCCACCCATTAACCCACTTAAAATTGAGGAAAACTAGTGCTCTAACAGATAATAAGTCGTCGCAGTTAGTCTGAACAAGTACGGCGAAGAGCAAAAAAAAAAAAAACAAGTAGGATGTCCCTCTAACATTGTGCAATTGTGACGTCAGCAACTGTGTTGATGGAATCTTCGTTTACTCCCTCAACCCCATAATTTCTATCCTATTCGGTCCCATAATTTCTATCCTCTACAGGAAGTACAAATGTTTTAGAGGCACGATAAATTCAACCACACTATTTATTTACCTCGAATTGTCATATGTATGCTTAGTAGAATAGTTCATTTGATAGAACTGATCATAAAACTAACCCTGAGGGTAGCTCAGTTGGTAAGACCTCAGAGATCTATTCCAGAGGTCCCAAGTTCGAGTCCCCTCAAGGCCACTAAAGGTTTTCCTGGTTGTTAACTTCAGGGTTGGATACCCATGTTATCTAAATAAATAAATAAATAAATAAATAAGAACTGATAATAAAACTTCATACTCAAAAAGCACGTTGCAGTGTCTTTACAACAGAGCAGCAATGCCAGGTTAAGAGGGGAGATGATGGCCATGTACATCCATACATTCTTAGAATTCCTAATAATATGTGTGTATGTTAGTATCACTTGCATAAAATACGTGAGAAGGTACCATAAGCAGTCCAAGCTATGAGCACTTTCAATTAAAAGAAAAAACAGGAGCTTCCTCCACCAAATTTTTATCACCCATAGAGCTCATTTCTAAGTGAACTTTAGAAACACTTCGGCTTGACGGGACATGTAGGACTTTGATTGTACTTGTGAAGTAATATAGAATTCCCTGGTAGTTCTACAATATGTCTACTGGCTACTCCCACTGTCCCACATCATGACCTTATACTTATAGGCCAACTGCACAACTAAAGTTTTAACTTTCATATAACTAGTGAGTCATCAAAAAGAGATGTTTGGGTTTCCCCTTCCGTGGCAGCCTCCCTACCTACCAATAATACTACCTACGGGCGTATTTGAAGTTTTCAAGTTTAGTTGAGATTGTTAAGAAACAATTCATATATATTTGAATAATCCGCTAAAGTCCTTGGTCCTTGCAGTTGTGTACTAAAATTTCAACTACCGGCAAAGGTTGTTTCTAAAACTGGATTTTAGTTTGCATAAAAATCAAAATTTGAAAGTGGAAACAACCTAAAGTGAAAACAGGCCCTATGTTATCTAAATGATCATACAACTCCAGTTCAGGAATTATTCATAGCCATACACATTCCATTGGGGGGGGGGGGGGGGGAGAGATACTTAAGAAATCTATTAAAAAAACAATAACAAAGAGGAGTTTAACTACTGTTCCCAACTGAAGCCACAGCCAGCAACATTCAGTCAACGCTGCCAATCAGCTCATCAAATCTAATTTTGCGAAGTCACATAGTGACCAAAGAAAGAAAAAAACATTAAAGAAAAAACACAATGTACCTGGACAAACCTGTAGAAGCCTGGAATTGACATAAGATCAGCTCCTAAAAGCTTTAGTCCAAAGTCCACATGCGGCTGCAAGGTAATATAAGAGTCACTTCTATGTTCTCTGCACACTTATACGACCAAATAGGAGTATGAAGAAAACATAAGCATCAAAAAAAAAAAAAAGATTCAAGGAGTAATTCGATGTCATATCAACAGATGCCCCATTTTCAGAGTCGTATCTCGTAACTATGATCAAGAACTACTGAATAAAAGGTACTCAAAACTTTGGCTGAATTACATAGCATCAAGCTCAGCTACAAAAATAAACATACAAGTACCTACACGTTTAAGTGGTAATGCCAAAGGGTAACAAAAGAAAACAATGGCGTGAGTGCATAAATCAGCTCTCTCATACTTTATTTTGAGATAGAACTGCGAAAAGAAGCACACCTAAACATAAAGGATCATTTCCTTGACTTCTTAGACTAAATATACTATTGTTATTCTGAGACAATAAACATTTGCTTTTTGCCCAAATCTATCAGCATCAAAATTCCTTGGACCAGATTTCAACTTACCTTAAATTCACTTCTCCATTTCCTTTCCAATTGACAAATGCCTAATACTTCTGGTTATGCAGCTATCTAATCAGGAGCTCATTGTTAATACTAAAAGATGGGATTACAGTACTCTCCTACCGCAAACATTGAAAAGAACGATAACTTATCTAAAACACCAACAGAACAGCAGCCATTGTTCACAGGGTCTACAAAACAAACATAACTAGCATCACTCCATGACATACCTTCTCCATGAGAGAGACATATATTTTGGCAAAACATGGGAAGCTTGGGACTAAGGGCTTCAGAGTGATGCGGGGAGAAGCGAAGACTTGAAGATCAAGCACCTGAAATTCATTCCAGAAAAGTAAACCAGCAACAGTGCAGAATCTTAGCTCTCATTGTCCAACCGTAGTAACCAACTCTTCCAAGTATACAAACAATACAAGTCAGGTAGATTTATCAAAAAAACAATACAAGTCAGGTACCTGAGCAGTTGCTTTCAAGCCAAATGCTTTTACGCCAACCATGATATTAGGATTTCCTGCCCACTTCAGGGAAGGTTCCATTATCAGCTCTTTTTCGTCTGTAACATAGACTTTCATGCCTACAGGATAAAAGGGTGAACAACAAAAACGGAAAAGGTGGGTCAAGGGTGCAGACCATTGGACAAATATATTAAACATAGGAAGTGATTATACAGCAGCACTGCATATACTAGGTGCAACTGCATATGGTGTTGTCCTTATGGATTTTCTTTCAACTTCTCCATTTCGAATCATAAAGATACACTACATGGCACATGCATAGTAGAAATTTTACGTTGATGTAAATAAGGTGTATTAACTGCTCTTGCTTCATCAGATTCAGATATAAGTTAAATTGGATCAATGTAGATAAGTTGATAACAGAAACAGTCATGGATATGGCTTGGACCAGAGTACTTATTGGCCTCCTAAGGTTCAGGACAGTTAGAAGATGAAGAACCATAAGATAAAAATATTAATACAACACACTTCCAAGGCAAATAATCAATGACTAGATGAGTCAAAATTTACTGGATGAACTTTAGCAAACATACTGACTAGTAGTCTCCTAAAACATAACAATGCTCGTAGATACCACAAGTGCTTTGAAAGCCACATGCATTAGAAAATTTTCAGGGGTAGGTGAAAACTGACCTTGGAAAGTAGGTGGTAGGGATCCCAAAGTAAGTGTCTCGAATTCAACAGAGTCAATTTTATACTTGGGAATTTGTTCAGCAATAATAGGTGTTGCAATATTTTTAACAGTTTTGCATATTGCCTGTGCACAAATAGCAATGCCTTTATCAGTCGGCCACAATATAACATTAGTGGCACAAAAACAGAAGAAACTTACGAAAATAAGTACCTTGTCCAGATAAGGCCACATGTGACCAATAAACTTGTTCAGCCAATCCATCTATAATCAAGAAAATAAAGGAAAAAGAAAAACACAACACAGAGCTATAAGAGCCACAAGCCACTTAATGACCAAACATTAGGGATAATTCAACCTGGAAAAGCATAAACATACACGATCAAAGTCAGGGTTTTTCACCCAAAGGGGTATTTCAGGAAGCAGCCGTTGCAGCATATCTGAATCTTGCTCAGCCAACGGACGAATCTCGGGATTCTAATCAAAAGCCAGCCACTGTCATTAGAAAACAGAATCCAAACATATTTCCCGAACAACAAGGATCAATAGCACGAAACAGAATAGACTTTACCTACTTTTAACAATTTATCAAGATCAGAGAAACGATACCCAGCAAAAGAGACAGCCTCCCCCCCCCCCCCCCGGCAACCAAAAAAAAACAAGTAGAAAGGATACTGTAAGAACAAGAAGAGAAAACGCAAACTAGAACTTTGATAGACCACCAAAAATCCATATCCCTAAACTTGTATGCACAAGGAAACTTCTCATTAGCCATCAGAGTTAAAATCCTAACAGAAGACAAACAGATAGGTGTTTACAACTTATTATATGTGAGTAGCAAGGTGCAAGCAGAATACCTCGAGCTACTCCAGCCTATCATATTCCTAAGATGGTTTATATATGACATAGAATTCTTGCTCAAACTAGCTCATAATTTTGTTAGTAGCGCATGGTTCTTAGAATTTTGCAGCGGCCTCCTGCCACAAGTGAATACTAAAACGCACATATCGGTCATGGCCACGTAAAATCTAGGTCTCATCACTAGGCTCAAAAATAGCAAATTCATACAACTCTGTAGAGGTACCATATCCTTCTTGCTCAGAATACACTAGTATTTGCCCCTGCCAACATTGGCAACATAGTTTCCACCATGCTCCTGCCATGCATGCATTTCAACCGCATACACATGTGGTCATAGATAGACAATTTTTGCATGCTTCATCCATTATTGTGAGATGGGCATTTCAAATTATATACGAGTACTTAACAACATTAGATCAAATTCAACCATCCTAGACATACAGTGATGAGTGACCAGTGGAGCAAAACAAATGCTCCTAATTTGCAAAAGAGTAAAGGAGGACTAAAGCTTAATCTAGTTCCCCTGAACATCCACAAGGTCCACAGCAAACAGCATCACAACAAGGCCTTCAAAACAATATTAGATGAATGCCAAAAGCATAAAGCGCCACCAAGTATTAAGGTCCAAAAATAAACAAATGAGATTTATCATTTGAGCTTGGGGATCATTTGAAAATGACATGAATATGTCCGTCAACACCCAATCCCAGACGTTTCCCAAACAAGCACTTAAACCATGACATTGAAACCTAATTGAAACTATAAACCCAAGTAAAAATAAAATGGGCTCATACATAAACCCTCAATAACAAAATTTCAAAATGCAGCGTTTATATTTATCAGTAAGCTACTACCTAAAAGCCAAAAGTAAAAACCCCACCAGAGAAAGCTAGCTACCCAACAAATCTATCTTCTACCCAATAAAACAGGAAAACCCAGAAACAAAAACAGAAAGAAAAAAAAAAAAACTTGAGGAGAGAGAAACAATATACCTTGACATCGGTGGGCTGGAAGTAGATGAAGAAATAATAGCCAAGGGTGAGACCAATTGCAATGCCAATCCCGAATCCAAAGAGCCCGAAAATCACACTCAAAACTCGAAAAATAGGGCTCAACCAACCCATCTCTATATCTTTTTCTCTCTCTTTTTTTTTTTTTTTTTTGTTTTGGGTTAAACTAACAAACAAAAATAGAACCCAGAATGAAAATGACCTAAGTGGGATTGGTTATTTCAAAGCAAACAAATGAAGATGGAGATGGTAATCGAATCGAATCCGTTGGTTCCCCAACAGGAAAGGAAAGAAATGGTCCCCGAAAACCAATATCACAACTTTCTTTGAAAAGACAATAATCAATCAATGTTTAGATGTTATTATCAAGTTTTGCTAATGAGATTTATTATTCTTATTCTCTCTCTTCAATTTTTTTAGCGTCAAACTTGGGACTGTCGGCAAAACGCTTTGTTTTTACAGGGGGAAGATGGGGCATTCAAAGCAAACTCCATGTGAGTTTTGGAGAGAGAGAGAGACGGTAATAAAGCGGCAGTTTCTATTACAGGGTGGAAATTTGGAGCCTTTTTTTTTTGTTGTGTTTTTTGCTGAATCAACAAAGAAAAGTGGAGACTAGATTGAGAGACACGTTGTTGTTGTATGGGCCCGGCACAGATGGTTTCGTGGCCCGGCCTCTATTTGGTAAAATTTTGAATAGAGATTTGGACAAATGTAGCAACTTGGCCACTAATCTAATCTCAACTCATTTCCTTACCCCGATTTAAGTATGTGTGGGCCTTTTTTCTGTTTTCTTTCTCCATCTCATTGATGTGCCTACGTGGCATTTCAAAGCCTTTTCGAGCACAATAACGATTTCCCTGTGCTGACTTGTAGGCACCTCAAAGGTTGGGACAGCTAACCAAGGAATTTAAAGTTGCTCCATGCCCAATGCGAGATTCAAATGCTCGACCTTGGTAAATGATGGATGAGTCTCTACCACTCAACCACACCTCCTTGGTTGCTGTGACGATGGTTTTGTATCATTACAAAACGCTATTGTTATGGCCCTTATGGGCCGAGCTCTTGCAGTCTAGCACATTGGATGATACTATAGTCTACATTCTTGGTGTGGTGAGCTTGGGATGGGTAGCATAGTAGTGTTCCTCCACTCGCCTATCCCTAGTAAAGACATGAATTTGGGTCGTAGTTCTTTTAAATACGAAGGCTCAGTAACATGCTTGCAAGCCAGGGGAGTTTAGGTGTGTGCTTTGAAATTTTAGATGGTAGTTTTCAATTCTATAACCAAGCTTTACTAGGGTTAAAAGGCTTTTTTGAAAGTCAATACATCAGATAACTCTCACTATCAAGCATTTTTCCTAATGTATACGTTAATCATATCTGGTGAGCCAACACTTCGTTAGGTTGTTATGTAACGGGTGTTCGTTCCTTCTATATGAATCTTGCATATGATGCTTAGTTGGCTCTGAAAATATGCGCTTAACTCCATATGTTTATTCGACATGTTAAGGGACTGTATTCAAAATGCAAAATCCAAATACTATTTTGTCCTTATTAACAGTGTTCCTTCACAATACTCTATAAGCCCACGTGTCAGAACTGCATAGTTATTAAATCGCCCCTCCCATTGTTTTAATCTACATCTCATTCTATAATGTAATAACAACTATTTTATGAATCTAGTCATTTGCTTATTGACTATGTAACCCATTCGTGTTCACTCATTCCTTTGCTTACTAATTAACAACATTAGATTAGACTTGTCCAATAAAATTTGTACAATATATACCCTATGTTTTGATATTACAATTTTTAGGAAGGTAATTACAAGCCTATACCCAAGGTAATTTATATCGGATCTAGAAATCCAACATATCTCGAATTAGATTAAAATTGGGTGTATCAATGACCTCATAACCCCACTCAAACCATTTTTTGGAAGTATACAAATACAATAAGAATTTAAACTTAGAGAAGATAATCCATGCATATTGCCAACTTACAAGGGTACTCCATCAAATATTTAGAAGCTTCCCTTATTCGATCAAACATTAGAATTATGGATAAATCTAATTATTGGGATTCAATATAATATCATGTTTTATAAAAAAGTCTTAAAACTTAATTTTTTTGAGATGATGTATCTAGTGGTTATTTGGTTGACCTAGAAAAAAATACAAGAGGTGAAGTTTATTCGAAAGTAGAAAATGTTGAGTAATTTGGTGGACAAAAAATTTTAAAAATTGTACTTATAAAAAAGTTTTACCTCTCAGAAAATGTGAGAATTAAAACTTTCTTCAGAAATCTAATTCTCATAAAGTTAAATTTTATTAGGAATTAGTATAGGTTATTCTTGAATTGCAACTTCTCTTATCATAGTGAATCAAACGACCACATATGAGTGTATACGTGAAACAAATGACACCTAAATTAATGTGCAAAAATTGAAAATAAAACATTATAATCACAAATGGCTCAATGGAGTCCCTCCAAATCGAATGTCTTCTTGTAGAGTAGAAAAATCCACCCGGAATAAAACGAACTTTTTAGGGCTCATTTTCTACTGCTTGCTTGGGCTTGCCTTCCTCTACCCGATATATACGCCCCCTTCCCACTCATCTCCCACCTTCAACATTTATTCACCGCCATGAAAATACCTGCCTTCACACAATAAACATTTTTGACGAAGATATAACAACAAACTCGCTTTCTTTAATCTCTTCTTATTTACTCTTAAGTATGATTCCAATTTTTCCTCAAAAAAAAGTCTGATTCCAATTTCAATTGTTTATACTGTTAATTAATTAGGTTTATATAAATTAGGTTTCCTGGGCTATCCTTTTAATACACACACTTATCTCTCTTCGTTAACACACACACAGAAGAACGCCACTCTCTCTCTCTCTCTCTCTCTCTCTCTCTCTGTGTTCGTTCCTGTCTGGCGAATTATCGATCAAGCGATTTTGGAATTTCAGACTCTCAGGATTACTCAACCATTAGAATCAGGTTTTGGTTTTTCATTTCAATTTCGTTTCGGTAAAAAAAAAGAGAGTAGGGAATCTAGGGTTTTGCGGTTTATAAAAGCGATTCGAGTTCGAATTCGAATTTGATACCTAGGGTTTTCAATTTATCATCAAAAAAAGGATGATACGAATTGTTGTAATTGGATCACCGGCGAACGATTGATTAATCGATCGCCAGTGGTGTATGAATTCCAAACTTGAGGGGTTTGGGTTTTTGTATGGAAACTCGTAGCCGCAAAAGGGCGGAGGCTTCCTCATCAGCCCCTTCTAATAACAGCAATTCCTCTTCTCCTGCCACCGTTGCCGGTCCCACCACCCGCGCTTCGAAACGCTCTCGTATCTCCTCATTCTCCTCAGCTGCAGCTACTGCCACCGCTACCGCTACTCCTCGTACCACCCGCTCTCGAGCTCGATCATCCACCGCTACCGCCACCGGTACTGCGACTCCTAAGATGGACGAGTCATCATCACGTGGCCGAAGAGGCCGGAACCATGGTTCGGATAAGGACAATGACAAAGGGAAAGAGAAAGAGCATGAAGCTAGGTCATCTAGGGATAGAGAAAGGGAGAGAGAAAGAGAGACTGAAAGAGGGTTAGGGTTGAATATTGATGGAAATGGGAATAATAACGGAGGGGATGATAATGATGATGATAATGATAGTGAAGGAGGTGTTGGACTGTTGCACCAGAATTTGACCTCTGCTAGTAGTGCCCTTCAAGGGTTGCTTCGAAAACTCGGTGCTGGGCTTGATGATTTGCTACCTTCTTCAGCTATGGGGTCAGCTTCGTCGTCTCACCAGAGTGGGAGGCTGAAAAAGATACTTTCTGGGTTGAGAGCTGATGGTGAGGATGGAAAGCAAGTTGAAGCTTTGACCCAGCTGTGTGAATTGTTGTCAATTGGGACCGAGGATTCGCTTAGTACATTCTCTGTTGATTCGTTCGTTCCTGTTCTTGTTGGGTTGCTTAATCATGAGAGTAATCCTGATATAATGTTGCTTGCTGCGAGAGCCATTACGCATTTGGTTGATGTTTTGCCTTCTTCTTGTGCTGCTGTTGTGCATTATGGGGCTGTTAATTGCTTCTGTGCTAGGCTGTTGACAATTGAGTATATGGATTTGGCTGAACAGGTGCGTTTATGTAGCCTCTGATCAGATTGTGTTTTTAATTTTTTAATGTGAATTTGCTTGCCTGTAATATAGTTTGGATTGAATGAGTGAGGAGAATATGTTCAGTACTTTCTTAGAATCGTTTCTGAATTGTTTGTATTTATCTTCTGATAAAATGGAACAGTCTCTTCAAGCGCTGAAGAAGATATCCCAAGAGCACCCAACCGCGTGTTTGCGAGCTGGTGCGCTTATGGCAGTGCTTTCTTATCTAGATTTCTTTTCAACTGGAGTTCAGGTATGGTTTTCTACTGTTTTTCCTGTCTTCTAGGTGTAATAAATTGTATACGAAGGCCTTTATCTACATGTGGGTTCTTTTGTGTTCTGAGATTTCGAATTTTCTGTTTCAGCGAGTGGCATTAGCTACTGCTGCAAATATGTGCAAGAAGCTCCCTTCGGATGCTGCTGATTTTGTCATGGAAGCTGTTCCGCACCTCACAAATCTCCTCCAGTATCATGACGCAAAGGTTAGGCTGCCATACAACATTCTCAGTATCAATCACTCAATGAACTTATATGGAACTCTCTTGTGGTCGAATTTTGCCTCCCATTCATGTATCTTTGTTGGTTCTATCAGGTTTTAGAGCATGCTTCTGTTTGCCTAACTCGAATCGTTGAGGCCTTTGCATCATCTCCCGACAAGTTAGATGAACTTTGTAATCATGGACTCGTGACTCAGGCTGCCTCACTCATTTCTACCGGTAATTCCGGTGGGGGTCAGGCTTCCCTTAGTACTTCTACATACACGGTAAGTGTAACAACTTGTTTTCTAACTAAAACCCATACCTTAAAAAGTTTATTTTGGGACTCTAGGTGATGTTGCCTATTTCTGTAGGGTTTGATTCGACTTCTCTCCACATGTGCAAGTGGCTCCACGGTGGGAGCCAAGACGTTGCTTCTTCTAGGAATAAGTGGTATTCTTAAAGAAATATTGGGGGGGTCTGGGCTCGTTGGCAACATATCTGTTTCTCCTGCTCTAAGCAGGCCACCAGAGCAGGTATTCTTTCTTCCGTAACCTATTCCGTCTCTCCTTTCTCTCTGTCTTTTTTTTTCTTCTGGATATGGAATGGTATTGTATAACTGACTATTACAGTGGGACTAACGTCCTCTAACCGAGCATGTGCAATTTTTTATTTTTTTCCCCTATCCCCGTCTCTTGTTCCCACAACCTTTGGCCGTCAATGCTCTTTAATAATCAGTGTTAGCTTTAACATTTCAAACAAGTAGTTGACTGCATAAGTTTTGGTATTTGGAGTTGACGACGGGCTGCTAGAGCTGATTTTGGATGGTGTTGAACCCTCAAAGCTGTCAGATGCAGCTTGAGACCCCTTTTTTAGATTTTGGTGTAGAGATATTGGATTATGTAGCTGATGATAAAGGAATAACGAAAGAACTGGAGAATTGGAGGATGAAGATTTATGCTTTATGAAATGTATATGCAATGTCCTTCGCTTCTTGCTGGTTTCAATATCCGAGTTTTTAGATGAGGATGAAGGAATGAAAGGAGGCGCAGTGGAGAACGTGATGATTTATGCTATATGGAAACAACCATTATAGCGGCAACTATGTAATTTTTTCCACTTCTCGTTGGTTTTATTATCCAAGATCTTTGAGATGCGGGACTTGTGAGGCTATATCTTGTACATGACCTGTTTGTACTCAGGCTCTTCCAAGTATATGACAACTTTTAAGAATTTGGAACAAGTGGAGATCTTCATCATTTTATCAAGGGGGAAAGAACCTTGTCTGTGACTAATTATTTATGCACTCTTAAGTCTTGGGGTTAGTGGCAGGATGTATCAGTATGTAAGTGGGAGGATATGTTTTATCAGTTGATGACTTGATGTTACTGTGGTCTGAATTCCAAATGATAGAATGTATTAGCTTCATGGGTTTCGCTAATCTAGGTTAGATGCTGCCATGCCTTGCTTTTGTGTACAATCTAGTATAGATGCTTTGCAACTTGTGAACTTGCATCGTTTTGTTTCCTGGACTATTTGTGTGGAGGGAATGAATAAGTGACGCTAGGATGTTGCTTTGCATTTGGTGTCAGGCTGTCTGCTAAAGGCTGTTCTGTACAATTCATCAAGTCCTAATAGTTCTGTCATTATTTGTCTCTTTGAGAAAATTCGAAAACCACTGCAGCACCCATACTAGTTAGCATGTCAATTTTTTTTTTTTTTTTTTTGTTTGTTATATTTGTTATTGGAAGTTTTAGGTTCCTAACTACATTTTGGTTTCTGGACTCTTTTTTGACAAGGTTTTTGAGATTGTGAATCTTGCAAATGAGCTGCTTCCTCCACTCCCACAAGGAACCATTTCCCTTCCTGCAAGTTCTAACCTATTTGTGAAAGGGCCACTTTTGAGGAAGTCACCTGCCAGTAGTTCTAGCAAGCAAGATGAGACGAATGGCAATGTGCAGGATGTGTCTGCACGTGAGAAACTTCTTAATGAACAGCCTGAGCTTCTGCAGCAATTTGGAATGGATCTTCTTCCTGTACTAATACAGGTTTCAGTTATTCAAACCTGGTCATATTCCTAATACTAAACTGTACAATTGAGTAGCCATTTGTTCCTGATTTTGTACTTCTGTGGAGCAGATTTATGGTTCCAGTGTGAATGGTCCTGTCCGTCACAAGTGTCTGTCAGTGATTGGTAAACTAATGTATTTCAGCAACGCGGATTTGATATCCTCTCTGAATAACACTACCAATATATCTAGGTATTTTTCTTACTGCTCTGGTTAGAAGTTTATTTTAGTTAACCTAATTTCTAAATGTTAGTCTCTTGTTACCACTCACTAGTTTCTTTTTCATCAGTTTCCTTGCTGGTGTTTTAGCATGGAAGGATCCGCAAGTATTGGTTCCCGCACTCCAAATTGCAGAAATTCTCATGGAAAAGCTCCCCGAGACATTCTCCAAGATGTTTGTGAGAGAAGGTGTAGTTCATGCGGTCGATTCACTCATATTAGCTACTCCATCAAATTCTGTTTCAGCTCAGTCCTTTGTCACTGAGAAAGATGATTTGACACCGGGAACATCTGCACGCGCAAGGCGTTTAAGGCGACGAAGTGCAGGCACACAGCAGGATGGCAACTCTGCTGAAGAATCCAAGAATTCAGTTTCAGTTTCAGTTACTGTTGGTTCGCCTCCAGGTTCAGTTGAAATTCCAACTGTTAGTTCTAATTTACGCGCAACTGTCAGTACCTGTGCTAAGTCTTTGAAAGATAAACACTTCCCTTCTGATCCTGGGGCTGTTGACATGGGCATTTCTGATGATCTTCTGCATCTGAAGAATCTATGTGCGAGGTTGAATGCTGGTATCGAGGAGCAGAAGACTAAAGCGAAAGGAAAATCTAAAACTTCTGGTCCTTACATTGCTGACTTTTCCGCTGGCAAGGAGGAAAGTTTGGTAGGGATAGTATCTGATATGCTGGATGAACTAAGCAAAGGGGATGGAGTTTCAACTTTTGAGTTTATTGGTAGTGGTGTTGTTGCTACTTTACTGAACTATTTTTCGTGTGGATACTTTTCAAAGGAGAAAATCCCAGAGGTGAATCTCCCAAAGCTTAAACAACAGGCACTCAGAAGATATAAATCATTTATCGTTGTGGCCCTTCCTAAGGAAGGGAACGTACCTCCTATGACTGTTTTAGTTCAGAAGCTCCAAAATGCTTTGTCCTCCTTGGAGCGATTCCCTGTTGTGTTAAGTCATTCAGCTAGATCATCAGGCGGGAGTGCAAGGTTGTCATCAGGTCTAAGTGCATTATCTCAACCGTTTAAGTTGCGTCTATGTAGAGCCGCGGGCGAGAAATCTCTTCGTGATTATTCAAATACTGTTGTCCTAATTGATCCACTAGCAAGTTTAGCTGCTGTTGAAGAATTCCTTTGGCCACGAGTTCAAAGAGCGGAATCTGGGCAAAAACCATCGACCTCTGTGGGAAATTCCGAGTCGGGGACAACACCTGCTGGGGCTGGTGCATCATCACCTTCTGCATCCACTCCTGCTTCCAGCACTCGTCGCCAGTCCTCTAGAACGAGATCAGGTGTAAATATAGGAGACAATTCTAGGAAAGATCCATCTCAGGATAAAACTAACAGCTCATCAAAGGGAAAGGGTAAGGCTATACTTAAACCCGCACAGGAGGAGTCGAAAGGTCCGCAAACAAGAAATGCTGCTCGTAGAAGAGCAGCTGTAGATAAAGATCCACCAATGAAACCAGCAAATGGAGAATCTAGCTCTGAGGTATGTTGCATTTTGATTTTATTCTGTTTACTGTAATATGTATCTCATTTGACCCAAACATTGTGAATGGCCTGTAACTTGTAATGAATTTAAGAATTGTTTGATTCGGTTGTCAGCTTTTGGTGGAAGCCTTTCTGGCATTTTGCATCTCTGGTTTGAATGGCTGGTTACTTTGCATTCTTACTCAAGATGCAAATTCTTTATTACAATTTTTTGAAACTGAATCTTCTATGTTTAATTGTGCGTTGTCACATGGTTGTTTTATTCCTTTACTTTTGTCTACTTTTTAAAGTTCCAAAACATTTTGAATCTCAGCATTTCATTATTCTTTTTCTTTGTTAATTGCAGGATGAAGATTTAGATATGTCTCCTGTTGACATTGATGATGCATTGGTGATAGAAGATGATGATATTTCAGATGATGAAGATGATGACCACGACGATGTATGTGAAAATTGATAATTTTCGTTTTGCTATCTGCTATCCTTTTACTACTCTAAAATGGAGAAGTTTTAGGAGATGCATTCATTTTCAAAATCTTAGATCAGTTCCTTGTTGGGCTATTGATACCTCCTCTACAGAACTACTCGGTGTCTCGGTCGTCTCTGTATTATCCACTTGAAAACGACTCTTTTCAAATGATTGGTTGTGTTTATGGGTTGTTTGTCTATCAAATTATGTTTGTTTACTTTCTTGTACAAGTACAACTGCTTTTTTCTTTACTTTTCTTTGGTGTTAGATTTCCTTTAGGTTCTTGTCTTGCAGCTATCGTGTACCTAAGACCTGATTTTTTTTAGTGAAATTTGAATTAGGCCGTGAATATAGTAGAAGATACTGTTTTTAGAGTTAGTGTTACTCTGGTTGTTGTTAACTTGCTATGGGAAGTTACTAGAGTTAGGCCATTTATATGTGATTCAGCAAGGCTAATACACCTACAAATTTGATTTCCCCCCCCCCCCCCTGTTATAGGTACTGGGAGATGATTCACTTCCTGCTTGCATGGCTGACAAGGTACATGATGTTAAATTGAGTGATTCAGCCGAGGACATTGCTGCTGCCCCTGTGGCCAGTGATAGTCAGACCAATCCGGCTTCTGGTTCAAGTAGCAGAGCTGCTACAGTCAGAGGGTCAGATGCTACAGATTTTCGAACTGGGGGTTCTTTTGGCTCAAGGGGCGCAATGTCATTTGCTGCTGCTGCGATGGCTGGGCTTGCATCTAATGGTAGAGGTATCAGGGGAGGCAGGGATCGTCATGGGCGTCCTCTTAGTGGTTCCAATGACCCACCCAGATTAGTTTTCTCTGCCGGTGGTAAGCAGCTTAACCCAAACTTGACAATTTACCAGGCCATTCAGCGACAGCTTGTGATGGATGAAGAAGATGATGAGAGATATGGTGGAAGTGATTTTGTTACCAGTGATGGAAGTAGGCTGTGGAGTGACATTTATACAATCACCTATCATAGGGCAGACAGTCAGTCTGAGAAGTCGTCTTCTGGGGCTTTGAATTCTTCTTCTCCTTCAAAATCCACCAAATCCGGGTCCGCTTCCTGTTCAAACTCTGATGCTACATCACATCGGTCGCTTCTGGATACGATTCTGCAGGGAGAGCTTCCCTGTGATATGGAAAAAAATAACCTAACATATAATATTCTTGCGTTGCTGCGTGTACTAGAGGGCTTGAATCAGCTTGCGCCCCGTTTGCGTGTTCAATCAGCTACTGACAGATTTTCTGAGGGGATGATATCAAGTCTAGATGAGTTGAGTGTTACTGGGGCTAGGGTTCCTCATGAAGAATTTGTTAGCAGCAAACTCACCCCAAAACTGGCCAGACAAATACAGGATGCGCTTGCCCTATGCAGTGGCAGTCTTCCGTCGTGGTGCTATCAGCTCACAAAGGCATGCCCATTCTTGTTCCCTTTTGAAACTCGTCGACAGTTTTTCTATTCAACTGCCTTTGGATTATCCAGGGCCTTATATCGCCTGCAGCAACAACAGGGTGCTGATGGTCAAGGACCAAATGAAAGAGAAGTGAGAGTTGGGAGGTTGCAGCGCCAGAAAGTTAGGGTATCAAGAAATCGGATTTTAGATTCTGCTGCTAAAGTTATGGAAATGTATTCCAGCCAAAAGGCTGTTCTTGAAGTAGAGTATTTTGGTGAGGTGGGAACAGGATTGGGGCCTACATTGGAGTTCTACACCCTTTTGAGTCATGACCTGCAGAAAGTGGATCTGGGAATGTGGAGGACAAACTGTTCATTCGAGAAGGTTTCAATGGAAATTGATAATGAAGATCAAAGCAAAGATACAAAGTCTGAAAATGGCTCAGCATTAGGTTCTGGGGGGCATGCAAATCTGGTTCAGTCTCCTCTAGGATTGTTTCCTAGGCCATGGGCGCCAAATTCTGATACTTCAGATGGTAGTCAATTCTTCAAAGTCCTCGAGTATTTCCGGCTGCTAGGAAGAGTCATGGCCAAAGCCCTTCAAGATGGAAGGCTTTTGGATTTGCCATTATCAACAGCTTTTTACAAACTTGTGCTTGGTCAGGTATAAGTCATTTCTGCAGCCCCTTGCTCAACCGTCTGGCTGGGTTTTCTTTGTTGAAAAGTAATAAAATCAATATGCCTTCATTTAAAAAAATTCAGTGGAATGGGTTTATTATGTGATGTTTCACCGTGGTAAATGATACCTTGAACTACCCTCTGGTGAGGGTTTTATTGATTTCAAGGAACTTTACAGCTAAATGTCTCGACTTCAATCCATAATGCCATAGTTTTCCAAAGCCCTGGAATATTGTATCTTGTAGAGGATGATTCCATAAGCCATAGCAATGCACCATCACCAAGTAATTTAGTTTTTGTCCTTGCACTTTCATATTTTGAGCCCGTTCAATTCTGATGTTAACTTCATTCTTGCAATGTATTGCAGGAGCTTGATTTGCACGACATCCTCTCATTTGATACTGAAGTTGGGAAAACTTTGCAAGAATTACAAGCACTTGTTTGCCGAAAGCAGTACCTAGAGTCAATAGGTGGTGATCATCCGGAGGCAATAGCGGAGTTAAGTTTCCGCGGAACTCCAGTTGAAGACCTATGTTTGGATTTCACACTTCCTGGTTATCCTGATTACATCCTGAAATCCGGCGATGAAAATGTAAATATCTGTGCATCTTTTTACTGGAACTTGTATGTGGCAGGACTAAAATGTGGTTGGTTCACTCATGCTTCTAGGCTATTCTGATCATTTTGTGGTCTCAATGTCAGGTGGATATCCATAACTTGGAGGAGTATATTTCGTTGGTAGTTGATGCCACAGTTAAGACTGGCATAATGCGACAAATGGAAGCTTTTAGGTCTGGATTCAACCAGGTTAGATATGTTGCCTCTATTCCTCCTCTTTAGTGTGCAAGGAATCAGCCTCTTTTTTGAACAACATTTCTTATCACGATCCAGGTGTTCCCCCCCCCCCCCCCCCCGAGTGCATTACTTTATTTTGGCAGTTATGTTTAGGGTATGTTTGAGTTTCTAGGAGTTTTAGCTTCTCCCTCTCACACCCCTTCTTCACTTCATTTTCCACCTCTAGTTTCTAAGAAACCCACTTGGAGCGAAGATTTGAAGCTCCAATACGGGTTTTCCAAATTCTTGCCCCTTTTGGGGTTTCTTAGAAGCTAGAGATGGAAGTGGAGGAGGAAGGTGTTAAGGAGAAGCTAAAACTCATAGACCCAAGAGAAAATCTCTTGCAACCCATCATCAGGTCTTGATGAAGCAAGTGAATATCAGCTTGAATCTCATCATTATCTAAACTACTGGAGCAGTTTGGTTTCATGCCCATTAACATCAGTGCCCATGGACTTAGTCAGGCAAATTCCTGAGACCCTGATGCCCATGTTTTATAAATTTTTAAAAATAATTCTTATGTAGTTAATCCCCCCTCCTGGTGATAAGTCACTGGTGTTTCTCTCTGAATTCCTTTCTCCCTATTCGTCCATACGTTTTAGCCTATTTGAATTCTGGGGTATTCAGTGTGAGTGAGGTCTTATGTTCTGGAAGAGTGGGCATCCAAGTACTAGCCCTTACTGGAAGTTGGCTGCTATTTTACATGTTGGACTGTTACCTAATGAGCTTTCGGAGTTCTGTTATGTGCATATCACTGCATTTGAGTTTCGCGTGCTGAAGTTTGTGTTTGAAACCCAACTCTAGCATTAAAACTGGTATAATCTTGAAGTATATTATGGCTAACAATCTTGAAGGATATTATGGCTTGTTAGGCCTCTGCTTTTGGAATTTGGAATCTGGCTCTTACTTTATTGTATGGTTTAAATTGTTCTGTGTTTGTGTTCAGGTATTTGACATCATTTCCTTGCAAATATTTTCCCCGAATGAGCTCGACTGTTTGCTTTGCGGCCGTAGAGAGTTGTGGAAGGTAACGTTGCTTTACAGACCTACTTGGGCAAGTCATAATGTTAACAATTTGCATCTATATCTGGGCTAATATTTGTTGTCTGTGCAGCCTGAGATGCTTGTTGATCATATCAAATTTGATCATGGATACACAGCTAAGAGCCCTGCTATTGTTAATGTATGGTTCTTCCCTGAAATACTGACTTTTATCCCCACCTTAGTTTGATAACTATTTTTGATCATTTCTATCATATTTTTGTCTTTTCTATTAGTTACTCGAGATTATGGGAGAATTCACACCAGAATTGCAACGTGCATTCTGTCAATTTGTTACTGGGGCACCGCGCCTTCCACCAGGTGGTTTAGCTGTGCTGAACCCAAAATTGACCATTGTGAGAAAGGTAAATTGTTATTGTTTAACTTTGTTAGATTTCATTGCTTGTCATATGATGAAGTATGTTAGTTTGCAATACTGAAATGGTAATTGGACTTGTTTTTTCTTGTATTAATTGTCTGTATGATCACAGCATTCATCCTCTGGGACCGCAGCTACTAACGGAACAGGGCCTTCAGAATCTGCTGATGATGACCTACCGAGTGTCATGACTTGTGCTAATTACCTTAAACTCCCTCCTTACTCGACCAAGGTAAGACATGATTCTCTGTTTCAGCTGATTATGCATTCTACTGGTGGTTATTTTGGAAATTGATTCATCCGTGTTCCCGAGCAGGAGATTATGTACAAGAAGTTGCTTTATGCAATTAATGAAGGACAAGGCTCTTTTGATTTGTCATGAGGCATGGATGACTCGTGCTGCTCACAGATTGTTTCAAATGAATTGAGCATATTCTCCAGTTGGTATGTTCATCAGAATGGTCTTATGGCTACTTAAATTCTTGGCTGGGCCAACTTGGTGCGGAAGAAAACATAAGTTCTGCCGAAATAAGGTCTCGTGCATAGTGGCGGCACACATTGTAGAGAAGTTTTGCTCCCAGAGACGGCCTGGTTGATTTTTGTGGCTCAGATGTGGGTTCATTTAGGTACTTAAGAAACATATTCTCCATCTACAGTCCGGTATATTCTGTATATAATTTCTCCGACTTCCTACAGATTAAATGATCTAAAAGTTTCTTGCGATTTTTCTCCTTTCTACATGTCAGCTTTATGGTAATAATATATTAAATTTCAGTTGGATGGGACAGTATCCAAGTTTAGGTGACTCTTGTTTGGAGCAAGCAGGCCTTTGATATGGAATGGGAAGATCTCTTCTATTGCTGACATGGGGGGCATGTATATATGTTACAGCGCTGAGATTCTACTGTTTTTATCTGGAAAGCTGCTTTAGTTATGCGAATAGGAAATAATGGGTTCCTTGAATTTCGTTGCTAATGATTTTGTATGATCATATTTTTGGGTCACTTGGCTTTTAAAGTATTATTTTTTCTTGGCGTTGACAATCGAATTATCTGGACCTTCCTCGAGAACTGTTGGTATACTGCAAAAACAGGGTAGTGTTGGTTATTTGGTATTGGGTAAACCTTGTACTTTTAATTACGGTTGTGGCATGTATTTATGCACACAGTTGTAATTAAAAGGATGGTTTATTTGGATGCAATGATGATTACAAGGTAATGTATTATTTCATAGAGTAAATGGGTGTGGAAAAGGGAGCCAAGTAGAGAAGAGAGATGGGAAGAGTGGGCATCGCCATTGCGTCCCAAGTAAGCACCGCCAAACCGTACAATGGATTGTAACCGGGTGGAATATATACCAGTATCATCATACAACTGCCTGACTGTAACAGAATTTGCACCCTTCTCTTGCACCATGTAGAATTTGAATACAACCTTGTGCATAGATATTAGAGCTGATTATGGACGGGACGACTCGAAAAGCCCGGCCCTCCCGGCCCGTAATTTGGGCGGGTATGAACAAGATTTTTAGGAAAAAATTATTTAATGGGCGGGTTTAACCCGGCCCGTTTAAATAAATGGGCGGACAAGGACAACACAAAATGTTCCGTGGGCGGGCCTGCCCGGCCCGTTTGATATTTTTCACTTGAAAAATTGTGAGTTTTTATAGTTTGTTAGGATGTTATTAAGAATTATTTTGGATGAGAAAATATCAATATCATAATTATATTGAGTATTACGCTTGATTTTGGAGTTAAGTTACATATTTGTAGTAAAATTACTTATTACAAACGAAGAAAAACTCTTAAAATTTATTTGAAAATTAATTTTTTAAAAGTCCAGTTAGCCCATGGGCAAGCCCGACCAGTTAATAGGGCAGGCCGTGGCAACAATTTTGAGCCCTGATGGGTGGACAAGGACAACAAGTTTTAGGCCCGTTGGACAATTTTTTCATTAAAAGTCCGGTCCGTGTTCGGCCCGAGCCCGCAAATAATCACCTCTAATAGATATGTGCAATTGCACAATTTTTTTGGTAAGGTGAGTATGGCCACTCCTAAGCTGGCCTTGGTGGAATCGGCACACCCTTGTTCCATGACACTGCAGCATTCTTGCCCCGTGGCGCTGTAATACCCTTGCCGCAACACCATGACCCATGGTGCTGCAACACCTTTGTCCCATAACGCAGCATCATGACCCTTGACGCAACACCTATGTCCTAGCGCCCAGCGAGCGTGCTCATGTCCCATGTCTCAGCGTCAAGCGAGCGCCATGTAACATGTCCCATGTCTATGTCCATGGGTGAAATCGGAGTTCGGGGACTCGTATGACTGTCACAGGGCACCAGATGTCCTCTAAGGTGACGATAGACCCCTCGAATAAGTTTGCGCAAAAACGAGAACCAAACCCCGAGAAGCCGAAAATCAAAGGCTATAATCCATGTTTTTTGGGCTTTAGGGAGGTCCCAAAATGAAGGTGAATATTTTCGCACCACATTGCAAGGGACACCCCTAGGGAACATGGGAGGCCCCGGGGTCCGTTAACGGGTCCCTAATAGGCTTGTAAGGACGTTTTTACGGAACACCAATGTAAGGAACCGAACACCAAAAGCATGGGTGATATCGAAGTTATGGGATCATGATGACCCTCCCAGGGCACCCAGGGTCCTCTAAGGTCATAATAGCCCTCCCGGAGAAATTTGGGCAAAAATGTTCCTCGGGCCCCAGGAAGCCGAAAACGTAGGCTATATAATAGACGTTTTAAAGCTCCCGGGAGGCCCCGGAAAAAAAAGCGGATATTTTCGCACCACATCATAAGGGACGCCCCTAGGGAACATAGGAGTCCCCCAGAGTCGCTTATCCGGTCCCTGATAGGCTTGTAAAGGCGTTTTTACGGAACACCAATGTAAGCGTCCGAACACTAAAAGCATGGGTGATATCGAAGTTCGGGGATCCTGATGACCTTCCCGGGGCACCGAGGGTCCTCTAAGATCATGATAGACGCCCCGGAGAAGTTTGGGCAAAAATGATACCAGGGCCCCGGGAACCTGAAAACGCAGGCTATAATCCACGTCTTTTGGGCCCCGGAATAAAGGTGGATATTTTCAAACCACATCGCAAGGGACACCCCTAGGAGACATGGGAGACCCCTGAGGTCGCTTATCCGTTCCCTAATAGACTTGAAAGAGCGTTTTTCGGGGCACTGGTCAGAAACTTTTAATTTTTTTTTTGATAGAGTTAGAAACTTTAATTGAACACCCAAATTTAACGTTTATGTAATTATGTGTTATTATATCTATACTTTTATACGTGACATTTGTAAGATATAATTATTTGTAATATGAGAATTATTATTATTAGTTTTTTGGTGCTGGTGTAATATGAGAATTATTGGCTAAGATATATATACACATATGCAAATTGCATCAAGGGATGGAATTTTCAATCCAAAATAAGTAGACTTGTAATCATGGATGACTCACGAGTAAAAATTTCCATTACAATTCCACTGTTATTCAATCATGGTTACTTGGTTTATCATGGGAGAGGCTCTGCATCTTTGCAAAGTCCACGAATTGGTCAGATTAAAGGAGATGATCGAGAAGGGGGACAATAAGGACAGAAAATATTTGCTCCTCTGTCACAATATAAATGAAATAAATAAACTTATAATATATTTTGTTTCTCTTCATTTGCCGAGAATTAGCTAAGACAAAGGCCACAAAGCCAATATCATTAATGTAACTTATACTCATAATAAGATCAAGAAAAAAGTGGCGCCAATATTTAGTACTTTGTTGTTTATTTTTGAATTTTTCATTCTGAAATTTGTCTTGATAGCGCATGGTGACCACTCCTAATGATTACAATCAATCAAACCCCCTCTATCCCTTTGATGATCCATCCATCCTTTAAATTACTAGTCTTGTATTTAGTCTTTGTTACCGCATCTTACTTGCACGGCCAATGTCTTGGTTTCTACTTCTGGACAAGCATTCTTGTCGAATGCATTCTTGTCAACTGGAATCGTGCAGCTGTCTTTTCCCAAGCAGAGCTGTACGTTCACACACAACATGATTTTAGCATTAGCAAGTACATATATATAGATGAGAGATGAGCGGGTTTCAAAACCAGCAGGTCATGGTGCAATTGCTAAGAAGATAAGAGTAGTTTAGCGTTTCGAGTCATTTTGTTACCTGCTCGACAACCTTTGGGGAGCTGGGAGCGGTGCAGTTGCCAAGAAGGAAGTAGCCACAAACACCGTAAGGGTTGCCAAAGCTAGCAAAATCGATGTGGGTGATGACCTTGCCATTGGGGCACTTGAGGGAGGCCTTAGGCTGTGGTGTTTCTTCACCTATGGGCTTAATGTCCTTGCCTTCCCTCTTCCATGACCTCACATCAGCTGGCATGTCCTCTGATACTAAACCGCAGATGGCATTCCTGTTCACGGTTTGTATCTGCACTGTGTCGATATCCCCTCCTGCCTCATCGAAGATCACCAAAAAGTTGTCCTTTGGCTTCAAAAATGACCTTGGGATGTGGTACCTGCAATGTTAGGAAGACCGATTTCCAATTCAGGTTCCTGTTTCATGACGACTTCACCAGCAGAGTTGGCTAACAAACTAAATAGAGTTTACTAGTAGTAGTACATTTCATGGACTTACTCGTTTTGTGAAGGCTTTTGCAATACTGTAAGGAAGCTTGACCAGTAACGTCCAATGCTTTGGCCATTGACATACACCATACCTTTGGTCATGTTGTCCATCCTGATAGCCAGTGGTTCATCCCCTTCTGGCGCATCAAAGGTGGCCTGCAGTAAGATAAATAAATTACCTCCCTTGTTTATTGAACCATTTCTGGATCATGGTAAGCTTATAGGCATATGAAGACGGCGTCTGAAGCCAAGTACCAGTTACCAGCTGAAGTAACCGAACATTGTATTACCTTGTACCAAGTAAGAGGTTTGCCAGATCCTTGTGCTGGGCTCCAGTGCGCCTTACTTGCTCCTTGTTCAGTGAAGTATTGGAGCCTCTCTCCTTCCAAACCAATCTGTGATTAATTCATGTCAGCCCCTTTATTATGTGTATTACTAATTGAAAGTTGAAGCCATATTATGGCATAGTTTGTTCCAACAAAACGTACTCCAATACTCAATAGTTACTGTACTATATAAGTTGGTCAACTAGTTTAATTCGTAAGAGAGCTAGCAAGTCATGTTTATTACCGTGTGATGCCAGCCATTGAGAGTTAGATCAAGGTTCCCTGTACCTAGACCTTGGATCTCGGCTGTTCTGAGCCCTGTCCATCGTTTCTCCATATAGCTTCCACTGTCCTAAATATCGATAAAGAACAAGTCTTATGATTAGTCTCGTCGATCTTGGTTGGAAAAGAAGAACATATGACTGGATTGGGGAAAAGAAGAATTAAAAGTAACAAAAATCAGCTAAAACTCCCCTTCTTTTGTTCTTACCGGCATTCCAACTGTGTTACTCAAAACTGATATATTGTTCCAACCTTCCTTGAATCTAACCGCTTCTTGGAAAGCAAAGTTGGTTTCTCTCTTGACTCCATGTCCGGTTCCTTCAGAGAAAAAGAAACTTTAAAATGATATAGTTGCCAGAGGGGAATATGGAAAAAGCCATGCTACTTCCATATGCCAATCCTACCTATGAATTCTCCATTAACATAGGCGAGCAAGGCATGACCAAGACTGAGGATCTGTAGGACTGGCTGGAGGGATTTTTTGAAAGGCAAATCAACACTGTCTAGCTCAATGCTGAGAGCAAAAAATCAGAAACAATGTTAGACCAACATCTGTTATTTAGATAGCTAGGGGATTGTCTGTTGATTAAGCTACAAAACTGATGTATCGACGTGACAAAACAGGAATCTGTGTTTACCTGGTACTGTACCACATATAGTCAGTAGTGTCTCTGACAGAATCATACTGCTCTGTTGGGGATCTTGTGAAGAAAGTGGATTTAGTTGGGATGTGCTCTTGGGTCTTCTCCCATTTCAGATTCTTGTGAGCTGTCTCAGACTTGACAAATTCTCTTGAACTGTGTTGAGCTACAATCTGAATACAAAATTAAGATAGCAAATAAATTTTCATTACCGTAAAAGGGATTATCGAATTTGTCTTGAATTAGTTCAATCACACTTACATGGTCTGTATTGTAGATAACGGTCTTGCAGTCAGGGAGAATGCTGATAGACTTGGGGGGGATGACGTGCTCTAGGCCTCTGAATTTCGCTGTTTGTGACTTATGGGTACAGTTGTTCCAGATGAAAGCTGTACAAAGGTCTCCCTTTTCATAGTAACTAACCTGTCCATCGTTGCGTACTTAATAGAGCAATCAATTTCAAAGACAAATTTATCAGCTGACCCATATGAGAAGGGGCCTAACAGTTGTCTTGTTTTCTAGCTTACCTCCAAATCTGGATTGATTTTCTCGACACCATAGTTCCCTCCGACGAGAGCCTTCTTGGTTAGCACTAGAGCACGGTGCAGATCCCTTAGGTGTCCATATTTGGGTTCCCTTAGCAAACCTATCAGTAATTAAAGCACATCAACAATTCACTTTGATCCATCTTGTGTTTCTTTGATGCCTTACATTACAGTACTTTTATCATAATGGGGTAGGAAAAGGGCTTACCAAATTCATCAAGTGGAGCTTCATCATAATACCTAGTAGTAACAAACGAGGCAGACGTTCTTCCGTAGTTTGTACCACCGTAGTACTACAGCAACAACAAACATAACTAAGAGTGGCATAGGGAGATTTTATGGTAATAGAAAAGTTGGGGTAATCTGTCTGTAATACTAATTTGAATCTAATTATCTGTATATTGAAGTATGTGGCATTTTTAGCAGTTAGCAAGTTAGTTGAATACCATGTAATAGTTGACATGAGATCCATTCCGTGCGAACCAGCGCGCCACTGAGAATGCGATGTCCTCAGCTGCTCTCTGAGAAGGTGCATCTCCGAAAACTCTGTACCTGTAGTTACAAGCCGGGAAGAAAAGACATCAGAGATCTTATTAATATTAACTTAGAAGGGTGACTTATGTAAGTAATTAAGATGACTAAATAACAATTACTCACTGAGCTGTCCAGTTTTCAGTCCATAGGGATGGCTTATCAGGCGAGTTTGGACCAGTGAATGTATCTCCACAATGCCTACCGTTACAAGCATTGATCTGCCAGGAAAGTAAGAAAGTTGGATAAGGTAAAGAGCACAGGAAGTTTGAAGTTCTAGAAGCTGAATACTTATATTTTGCTAGATTTGGTATATATATATATATATATATATATATATATATATATATATATATATATATATATATATATATATATATATATATATATATATATATATATATATATATATGTATATATATATGGATCATTTTAAATTTTCTTTACCACTTCTCCGGGGGCGTCTTTTTGCTTGCACATGAGCCATGGCACACCAGTGTTCAGGCCAATAGCCATGTCACCTGCCCACTTGATGTATTTATCTGCATCCTCATCGAAGGCTTCTCTGACATGATCATACTCGTTCTCGACCTAAAGTGTTTCAGAAATAAGAGAAAGAGGAGACAATTGGGGAATGTTAAAGTGAGGTTGGTCTCGTGATTAATCAGATAACCACATGTTAAGGGCTGTTCTCTATGTGTTATGTAGCAGATTTTACCTGAGACAAGATGATAGGACCTCCCTGTGGGGCAAATAAATTATTGTCCTTCATCAAGTTTATGACCTTAGTGACCCATTTTCCCATATGCTCCTGCACATTATGTATATACATTTTCATTATCAGATTTTGCTATCAGTTGAACTTGTTCTTGCATTTTCCCTCTGAAGATAGTGTTTTTGTTTAAATATGATCACCTTGTATGCTGCGTTATTGGTTCGGTATATGATATTGGGCTCCCTTCTTAGCCAGTATGGAAGTCCTCTGTTACATTAACAGTATTTTTAAGCAGGAAAAAATGAACAGAATGGAATGGCAAAAGTGAGTGAAAGAGCTTATTACCCATGGGTCCATTCAGCCTGTATGAATGGTCCAACCCTAAGGGTCACCCACATGCCTCTTTCAGCAATCATCTTGACGAATTTCACCAGATCATAGTTCCCGGTGAAGTTAAACTGCAAAACAAGAGTTTGAATGTTTTCTATAGTGATCTAGATCAATTAATAAGCCCCTTTTCAAAATAATACATCATGCATGCTACACTAATTGATAGTAAATTAGTAATGGGTGTATAACCTGGCCTTTAATAGGCTCATGAACGTTCCAAAAGACATAAGTTTGGATCACATTTAGACCTCCTTCTTTGCATTTGTCAAGGATGTCTTCCCACATCTAGTAACAACCAAGAATCACAATGATTGACATCATCAGTTTTATTGCTAGGAAACAAAGAAATATATGTAAAGAGATGAAAAAGAACAATGTATATATGTAGTTATCATCATTCCTACCGCTAGAGGAACACGAGGGTAATGGACTGATCCGGAGAAAAGGAGCTCCCTTTTGCCGTTAATGAGCAAAGACCGCCCATCGTAGGTAACACCAGAGGCATGTCCTGGCTTCTCTTCATTCTGATCATCGTCGTCTTTAGAGTGCACAGTGATGAATAACAAGAGGAGGGCTACAACAAGCATCCATTTACTAAGCTCTGCCATGATTGTCTTAATTACTCTTTTATATTGTCCTAAAGGTGGATTTATATAATAAAAACAGGTTAATGATGGGTTTGAAGTTATTGTAAGGTTTCACTCTTCCATATTAGGAAGAGATCACCTTAAAGAGTGGCACAAAAGCCATGATCACAAACTATGCTCATATAAATGCAAAAAAGCAATGGTTAATTGGAGGTAAATTACTGGGTTTAGAATAGAATGACTTGTGTTACAGATATTACTTTCCTTGAATTGATTGCTTGTTATCTGTTTAACTCCTTTTAACCCTCATTGACCCCTATCTCTCTCGTCCCTCTATTTGTGTATGGATGAACGAAAAACATGCTTGATGGTCTAAAACGCTTTTAATTTGATCTCCTTCCATTTTCTTCCCTCGAAAAATAGCCAGGGATCAAATTGTTTTTGACCATTAAAGCTTTTTGTTATTAGTCACCAATAGCAAATGCTAACAACACTACGAATTTCTCGTGTATTGCGTTGTTTGGTTCTTTGCTAGGTCCAACTTTTTCCAACTATTTTTTTTTTTCTTAGGAGCAAAGTTTGCCAAGTGGATATGACAAGCATGTTCGGAATCACATTTATAGCATTGTCAATGGAACCCATCTTATTAAGTTATGATATATTTAGTTTATTTCACTCCCCCAAAAAATATTTTTTAATTTATTTATGTTATCTTTTTAGTTTAAGCTTCAATGTGACTCAATATAATTTTTTGACTCCGTCAATGATTATAATCATATTAAGTCCATAACTAAATTGTTATAAAGACTGAAAATTACAAAATTTTTGAACCAAACTGTTTTTATTTGAATTTATTAACACTAATGATAATGTTCACAATTAAAAGGAAATAATTAATGGTAAAAATAATACCCGAGGCCGTGCGTTAGGAGGTGCCCTTTAGCCACGCCCAAAGAAGAAGTGCCAAACCAAAAAATAAGGAAAATTAATGGTATAAATAAGTTTTTTAATAAAAACCACAAGAAGCAGATTACGGCCTTTTCGTTTTCAAAATTCCCGCCAGATAGCAGATCTCCCTCCAAAATTAAATTTTAAAGACAAGAACCGAGAGTGCAGTGAAGATTTTCGATCTTTTTCATTTTTGTGAAACGCTTTAGGGATTCATTCAGCAACAATGCCGACAGAGCACCAGGATGACCTTGATCTTCTTCTCTCTCTTCAAGATCATGTTGCGGAGACCCCTCCTTCATCTCCTTCTTCTTCCCATTCCCCAGGTATTAATTTTATGTCCCTTTTCAAATCATTCCTTTTCACCCATTTATGCTTTTAGATCTAAGTTTTGTCAATATGTTTTCTTCCTGTCAACTCTATATTATTGATTCGCTATCTGGGTGTTCAAATTTACATCTGTTCTGTACAACTTTTCAGTGAGGCATTTCATCGAACAGGTGGCAGGCGTTTTTGAATTAGGGTTTTTATATATTGACATTTCTCAGGCATATATTGATTGAGCTTATTTCTGTAGGGTATTTATCAGATGATGAACCGCGAAGGCCGAGTGGAAATGTGGACTTATCGGCCTTCAGGTCTGCTGTTGAGGACTGTATGGACTATGATGTTGAAACAGCTAAAAAGGCTTTCAAATCCAATAAATCAAAGAATCCAACTGATCTTGATGTAGAGAAATTTTCGGGTTTGCGTATTCGGTATGAATAGCTCAAAGCTAATTCCTTTTCTTTCCATTTTTTTCTGAGAACCTGCTCAAAGCTTAAACAAGAATACCCAGTTGATATTAATGATTGTTTAGGATTTATTGTGAAAATTTTCTGAAAATCAATCCCCCTTTTTTATGATTGTTTTTTCTTGTACAGGAACCAAGTGGTTTCCTCTGCAGAGCTGAGCAACCAGTTTGCAGATATCCGCTTTGTTCGACTCACTTCCATAAAGTAATTTCTTAAACTTCCAGATAATTGTTGGTTTTAGAATGTTATTGCTGCAAATTGGTTGTTGAATGTTGAGGCATCGGTGAGACAGTGCCTTGGACAAAAGCAGCTTACTCAAAGTTTTGTCTTTTGAGGTGTTTAATGTATGATGTTTATAGGAATTTGATCAGCGGCGACACTCTATCTGGAAGTTGGGCAACTGTTGGTGTTTTAGCTGAAAAAGGGAGTCCAAAGACTAGCTCTACTGGGAAGAGCTACTGCATATGGAAGATTGGGTGTTTAGATGGGCAAAGTATATCGATTTTCTTGTTTGGTGATGCTTACAAGACACATAATAAAGAGCCTGCTTCAACGGTTTTTGCATTCTTCAGTGCTGGTGTTCGCAAAGATGCTTCGGTATCTACTTCTTACTGGCTATTGAAGTTCCTTTTGTCAAAAATAGATAATTTGTTGGCATCATTGTTTAACTGCTCATGTGTTTGCAGGGTTCAGGTTTTCAATTGAGTGTTTTTAATGCAAATCAAATCCTGAAGATTGGCACCTCTATTGATTATGCTGTATGCAAAGGACGAAGGAAAGATGGCCTTCCCTGTAGCATGGTCGTAAACAAGTATGTTTGGCTCTGTGACTGGAATGATAAGTGTTGCTCATGAGCTGCTCCGATCACCAATGTCCCAACGATGCTTTTTCCCACAATATTGATTTTGCCATTTAAGATTGAAGGGATGAATCATATTAACTATTGTCTGATATTAGATAACGAAACTGGAAGAATTGGCATGATTAGTTTTTACTTTTTAGTGAATGAATCTGCTACCAGAGTTCATATTGCTTTATAACATTTTTTCATCTAAAGCACCAAGAGGTATTTGGTCAATTCTGGCCTAATTTCAGTCGGCATTTAGAGATGAAGTTTGCTGATACTGAAATTATTTATAGCATGTCAATTGTGCTTAAGAAAGTAAAATGATCATCCACAAAAAATTAAGTAGCATACCAAATATGGTGGTCTGGACCGCATGCGCCCGTATTCACTATAAATGACAAATTGATTTCTTTTTGATACTCTGATGAAGAGAAGAGGAGATGAAGAGTGTAATAATCATAATATTGGGAGAAAATCTGATGATTTTTATGGAGGGTTTAATGGTAATGTTGATGGATGGTTTAGAGGTAGGGATAGTAGGCGTAGAGTATGCGTAGGAGTAGGGTAGTAAGTAAATGTATGACCGCTCAAACTTGGGATTATTTTTGTCGAATTTTCCTAATAATAATCATCTTCTTACTTATCAGAACTTCTTTAATCTTCTGATTCTAACATACCTTGATGTAACTATGGGATAGGGCTACTGCTTGCAGAAGTTAAGTCCTTCGTTTATGTTATCTTCTTGACTTTTGTGTCGGCAACCTAAATGGCTTTCTCAGTCTCTATAATTCTTTGAATATATCTTTGGCCTTTTATTGGTGGCATGATTGAGATTAACAACCTAATTTCGCATGGTAGTATTTGAGTGTTTGATGTGTAGCTCGTATAAATTGTGAGACCATGACTAGGTTTAAGGACAAATAATGGTGCTTATGAATATGACAATTGACATTTATCTCAGGTGTGTATGCTAAGTACCTGTGTGCTGTGGTATCTTTTAAGCAAACAATTCATGAACTTGGTGTTTTCACTCATTGCTCTTGACATTGGCTGATTTGCTCAATTTTGATTATCCATAAGTTCACGTTTTGCTCAATGGTATTTTGTTTGTTTGATTGTCGTACACTATTGTTTGGATACTTATGTTGGTCATTATGTGATTTCAGACGGCGTGGAATATACTGCACCTACCATAGAGTGGTAAGCACAAATTGTCAATAGAGAACTTGTTAGAATTTCTTTAAATTGGCTTGAAAATCTATATTTAAATTGTGAACTTCCTGCAGAAAACTTCAGAGAAATATACTGTTACCCGTGCTGAGCTCAAAGGAGGGTAAGTTCTTCTGTCAATATTGAATATGTGGTCCTCCCTTTATTTCTTTCCTACAATAATGCACTCTTCTTATCTTGTTTCTTCCCAGGAATTTAAGAACAGCTTTCAGGAATCCACGTCAACCAGAAGGCATTTATATGGTTGATCCACTGGCGGACAGAGCAAACATTAGGAAGCCTAAAAATACTACAAAGTTGTTGTCTGTTGAAGGATTGAAGAAAGCTTTAAGGTTTTAAACATTCCTAAGTGCTTGCATCTTTTTTTGTTTTTATTAGCTTTTCTTCGTCATAATACTTGTTCAATGACACTGTCTGAGCCGAACCACCTGCGAGTTTTCTAAGCTGCATCTCAGCTATATCCCAAAGAAAGTTTGTAGAATTATGTTTTGGCCACTTCACTGTAACTTAACAAATAATCAACATCTCTTGTCACAAAAAAAAAAAAAATGACAGTGGGGGAGGAATAACAAAAGTAAACCCCAGCTGACAAGTTATCAAAGATCAATAACAGCAGAATATGCTAGATATCTCTGACTTCATGATATGTCAGGCCCATGAATGCTTTCAAACTTCTGGCGACTTATTTTTTAATTGACAGCAATGCAGGTCAGGTAACAACAAACCCACACTCCCAAGGGATAAGATTTCTCAATCAAATCACAGGTTTCGAACTCTTTCTTATTTATGAGGTCTACATGCTTGCATCTTTAATGTTATATTTCTTAAGTTACTCTTGCACTTTGCAGTTAGTATGGGTCCAAGAACTGGAACGAAAGAATGTATCCAGAAAAACCAAGCGAAGAGTGGTTCAGTGAAAAGGTAAGGAGGGATAAAGCTAGTTATTGAATTAGTTTGTCAGTTTCTACTTCCCTTTGTATTTTGACCTGGTGGTTGCTGCTGCTTTGTCAGATCACTTTCAACAGCAAAATCAGAGTCATCTGTAGCCAAAACAAACCAGCTACCTCATACAAAAAGATTAAGGACTGAGCCAAAACAAGTTTCAGCTCAGAAAAACAAGGAAACTGCAGAGAAGGTGATTGAATTAGATTATGTCAGCTCAGACGAAGATTACATAGGAGATGGATTCATCTTTTGCAAATAACATTGACAGTTGGTGTAAATATAGGAACTGAAAGAACTGATCGAGTGAATGCTTGAAATTTTGTATGGAATTCTTAAGTATTTATTTCATAATAAAATCATTTGATGCATGAAGTATGTATCATGAGACCTTGCAAGATGAGGGTGAAAATGAGTCTATAAACTGGCTCAAATCTTGCAATTATGTACTGTAATACATACACCGAGGGGCTGGAAACTTGAAAGTTAATGCACATTGTTGAACTTTTACATAAACAAGCTGAATTCTATGGAGTAATAACAAAGGAACATTATGAGTTTCTCTTTGTTTGAGTGGGGTATTTCCTTCCAGCTTTATAGGTATAGATAAATGCTTGTTTAAGGTTTTGAATTTATAGGTCTTTGCTAATCTTATGTGGAGACTTTGTGTCCAACTCTGGGTTTGAGTCCAACCATTTCAATTTCTAAACCTTGAAACTCATAAAATCAACAGTGATAACTGATATATAAACAAAAAGTTACCCTTATTTTCATAAAAAGTCACCATATATGCTTCACACTAGCAACAATGTCTTGTAATAAATAATGCGTGCAAACATGTCTCATTATAATCTTCGCTACTATTGCTTTTGAAATTTGAAATACTTGTACAGAACATGTGAATGGTAAAAGTAGATAACACTAAACAAAAAAAAAATTACAAAAACTAACATCTGAAATTGGAAGTTTAAATTTCAAATCAAGACTAGTAAAAAAAGGTGTGGTCTTGTGGAGGTATTGGGTTAAGTGGGTTATGATTGGAGTGGGTGGGTGAGTTGGGTTAGGTCCGACAATTGATGACCCAGAAAAAAATGAGAAAATTTTTAAAAGAAAAAGAAAAAACTTACTCCCTTCTCTACTAATTGAGTGTCCTATATCTGTCTTCTTCTTCACGGCTCGCGAATCCCCACCATCCCCAGTCCCCTACCAAGGTACTCTCTCTCTCTCTCTCTCTCTCTCTCTCTCTCTCTCTCTCTCTCTCTCTCTCTCTTCAATGTGTCTACTTCATTTACACTTCTCTTTACTTTTGACCAACTTAAATCTTGTGTTTCCAAATATGCTGTAGATTGATTAACTAAAGGGCTAACTAAACGAAAAGGGTGTGTGTGGGTACTAAAATAAAGGGAAAGGTTGCTGCATTTGAGTACGACGTCGTTTCAACTTCGCCGGCGCCGGTGAGAAAATGAGTGCGTCAAGGTTTATTAAATGTGTCACCGTCGGCGATGGAGCCGTCGGTAAAACCTGTATGCTCATATCTTACACCAGCAATACTTTCCCCACTGTGAGTACTTTCACTTTCTTCATTCTTCTTTTTTTTTTCTTTCTTTATTTATTTTTTTAAAAAAGAGAAGATTTTTGGCCCCAGTTTGGAATTTATTTCAAGTTGCATTTTTGAGCTGATGCCTGAATCCTGATCTGTCTGATTAATTTGTCTTTTTCTCTACTGGGTATGTGGTATATTAAAATTTTAAATTTTTTTTTATGGGCTTTCCTAGTGTGGTTGAGCTCTGCTGCTAAATTGACTTGCTGGGAGATGAGCTGTAATTTAGGGTTTCGTTTCCTTATATGAAGTCAGTGAAGCAATGTTATCTTAGGATTGTTATGCTAGTTGTCTATACTTAGGGTTTGATTTCCTTATGAAGATCATCAGTTCAGTATTTCTATGTCCTCGTAGCTTTATGAATTGCTGTGGGTTGGCATTTTCATTTTTCTCTTGAGAGCTGTTGGGTAGAGTAGAATCAAACTTTACTTTGTAGAAGTCTGGTAGCTGATTGCTACCTTCCAGTTTTCCGACCTGTAGAATATTAGAATGTATCCAAGGATGATTAGACATCATATTGAATCTCTCTCAAGAGGATTCATTTGAATAGGATGATCAGATAGCTGTTTTCTTGTCCTGCATCACGTTGGGGTCAGCGGTTTTGTTCTCTTGGTTGGCTCGTTGGTGTTCACTGCTCGTTGGCTGCTTTAAGAGCTGAGTGTCACTGTCAAGTTGGCATCTAACTTGAACCCTTTGCAGCGTTCGGGAAACTCTTATGCGAAGCTTACACCTGTCTGTTCACCGATTTCTAACTAATTTACATTCCCTACAGATGTTCAGGGTACATCTTTTGTTAAGTTAGTGTATCCCGACTACGGCATTCCCTTTGGCTGAAGGTGTGCACTTGAGTTCCCGGTTCTGGAACGATGACTCCGGGTCGTGGAACGTGGCAGCGTCCCACGTTCCCTACAACTATGCACCCTACTTTTGTGATTATTTTTGTTTGTTTTGCCTCTTTGATGTTCCATTTATGTCTTTGTATTGAACTTGCTGAATGTGCATATTGTGTACTAGTTGATCCTGGAAACTAATGATGTTTTGTGGCCCCAGTGGGAGTAGCCTTTTGGTTGGAGGTCTTTCTTTTCAAGGAAGACAAGGTTTACATTCCCACAAAGTCAATGTAATATCCTCCATCCTATATAAAATGGGGAATAGTTTACCAGAATTGAAGATACGCGATTTAATCTTATGGCGAGAATGTATTCATGCATAAAGTAGAAGCCATATTTTTTTCTAGTGGTTATAAAAAAAAGGTTACACTGTTTGAACAACAGTGTTGAGTAAGCTTATGATCTCATTTGAACAGGATTATGTGCCAACAGTGTTTGACAATTTCAGCGCAAATGTGGTAGTGGATGGAAGCACAGTTAATCTAGGGTTGTGGGATACTGCTGGTAAGCTTATGATCTCAATTCTTTTCTTGAGTGGATGAATTGTGAAGTTTTTCTGATTCTTTTTGTCTGCTGAGTGGGACAGGTCAGGAAGATTACAATAGATTGAGACCTTTAAGCTACCGTGGGGCGGATGTATTTCTGCTTGCATTTTCTCTCATCAGCAAAGCCAGCTATGAGAATGTTTCCAAGAAAGTAAGATCTCTGGATAACAATAACTGTCATTCATATATTCCAATGTACCTTCTACAAGTACTATAGATTGCTAGTATTCAGCTGATGTCCTCTTGTCTGGTTTTGATATTTCCAGTGGATTCCTGAATTGAGGCACTATGCTCCTGGTGTTCCAGTTATACTTGTTGGAACAAAACTTGGTATGATTGGTTCTGCACTACACGTTCGTATATAAAATTCGTTCCTGAGTTACAGCTGTTTTCGAGTTCTGTGTGATTTCATTATGTTCCTGTGCTTGAGTGCTATCCCATACATCAGGTTTCTTGACTGATGTCCATTAATGTCTGATATTTGATGAGATATTACACTTCTAGTTAAAAGCATATGATGTCATCTGAAAGCATCTTCTTCACTTTCCTGTTTACAAGTGCGAAATATGCTGTTTCTTGACTGTGTCTAATATCTTATCTTTGATTAGATTCTTAACCTCTAGTGAATGTAGCATTTGAAAGTCATCTGAAAGCATCATCTTCACTTTCCTGTGTACAAGTGCGAAATATACTGTCACTTTTCAGATAATTCCTGCACAGAAGTATCACAGTCGATGAATGATGATATTGATACAAGAGCCAGCCTCTTTTATTTTATTTGTTATATCTACTTTATACCCTGTTTAGGATGAGAGGTAAGGGCGGAGCAACCTCATCATTCATGACCGCAACAATGGAAATGACTATCAAGTGGCAAGCAACATCAACCAGGGATGTCGGAGGAGAGGATTGCGGGGTACCTTTTTTTTTTCCTTCCTTTTTGGGGGGTGGGGGGTGGGGGATTTATCTTGCATCTGAATACTCTAGGTGTGCTTTTAAGGAGAGGTGGAGCAGGGGTTTGGGGTAATGGGTTTTCCTTTTTCCTGAATAGAAGTTGTCCATCGGTATATACTTGTTCTTTGAGCTATGTTAGATAAGAAGACTGTGAGCCTAACATTTTAGAAAACTTTTGTGCCCCTTTAACTTTTTTAGTTTTAAATTTGAATGAGTAAAAAATCAAAATTGTTTTTTAAATAAAGTTCAGTGGTCAGATTCTGCTTCTGAGAAACTAGGCAATCAATCTCATAGGCTAATTTGTTTTCTTAGACAACACTTTGACTATTAAATACTTTAATTATACAAATATAAAAACTATAAAATTTGATATTGTGAAAATATAACTAAAATGGATCTAAGAATATTTTGATTTTGTAAATCTCCATATTTATTTCACAAATCAATGATCAAAATTTGTGAAGTTTGACCCAAAAAGTCAAATGAGTACTTCAATTTGGGACGGAGGGAGTAGATATGGGCATTTTTCAAAGTGATTTAAATATATATGTATGAAATATGCTGTACTTCATGGCTGTTGCCCCAATATCCGAATACACTTAATAAAATTCTAAATATCTAGGCTTTGATCCTCACATCTGTACCTGACAGTCAGGACATCATAGACTGGCAAATGTAGAACTGCTCTTCTGAGTTTGTTTATTCCTGTTGTGTCTCCATATTCTTAACCTTTCCGTCACAAGTGTTTGTAAGCTTGTCAAAACTTCTACTTAGCTCTGTGCTGGTGTTTCAAAGCCTTAAACTTGTTCTTGTTGGATTTATAGCACGGATAAGCAAACTTATTTGGTTTAAAAGTTGCTCACTCTGTCTGGAGATATTTTCACTGTATAATGCGTTGAACTAGTAATGTGACTACTAACACCAGACGCATGGGGTATTTGTTGATTCTTATGCGGAAACTTAATGCTTAGATGTGCGTGAGAATTTTTAGTCAAATGCAGATCCTACTGTTATCTTTTACTTTTTATGTCTATTGACTATTACTGTCATTTCCCTTTTTCCATTCATTTCTATTCATATCCCTTCACCTATAGATTAGTTCCCTTTGCAAAAGACATATTTGGGACATGCATCTTTCAAGATTCATAATCCATGTGACCTGTGGGAAGGATCATATCAAATTGACAGGATGTGGAAGGATTGGAAATTTTTAACTAAGGATAGAAGGGATGAGCTTAAACCATTCTGTGGTAACATTCTGTAGACCTTGTAGTCATTGACAGTTAGCTGTGAATCAAAGGCCCTGAATTTGATGTTGGAATGCTGGGAGTGTGGTACTTGGAGATTTCAATGGAAAGTTGAGTGTTTTTTTTTTCTTTTTTTTTTTAATGCGACAGAAAAGGAAAAGGTCACAGGTTGTATGAAGATTAGATTTTGCCCTCCTTTTTCGCACTGATAAATTCTCTATTTCTATATCTACTTCTATTTTTTTTCCTTTTAGTTTCTTATTTGGTGGTAGTTGCTTGGGGTCAAGGTGAGCAATTTTCACTGTGTTATCAGCATATTGTGATACTCATGAGAGTGGGTCAAATTCACTAAGTAGATTATCCTGATTTGCCTCTAGTTGTCATGTTTTTAGTTTGGCCTTTTCAAAGCTTCCTAACTATTTTCTTCTTTATTTTTATTTTTTGTATGTGTGTGTATGTGTGCGCGCGCGGGCAGATCTTCGGGATGATAAGCATTTTTTTGTAGATCACCCAGGTGCTGTGCCTATTACCACGGCCCAGGTAATCTCACTTTGTCTGCATATACCATATCTCTTGTGATCCTAATGTAGGCTCTTTGTTTCTTGTTACATTGTTTAGTAGTGGAACACTTACTTCCTCCTCTATCTTGAAGGGAGAGGAACTTAAAAAGCAAATTGGAGCAGCTGCTTATATTGAATGTAGTGCAAAAACACAGCAGGTACTTTTTCATACTTTTATACATCTTATCTAAGTTCTTCTGGGCCTATTAATGACACTCATCCATACTATGGAGTGCAGAACATTAAGGCTGTGTTTGATGCTGCTATCAAAGTGGTCCTCCAGCCACCAAAGCAAAAGAGGAAAAAGAAGAGAAAGTCGCAGAAAGGTTGTTCAATATTGTAACAAGGAGATCTTGGCTTTGGGAGACAACTATTTCTACCTGTTATTACATTTGCCTTGCAACTACTCACTCGTCTATTAGAGAAGCAGGACGTTATTTAGTTTCTAATAGTTTGTGGCTGACAGAACAGAGGAGCTCTCTTGAAGCAGCAGGTGATGACTTGGTTGGGGTTTCAGTATTGTGATCTGTAAATCAGTTTGTTTCAAAAACTAGAGTGAGAGAGTTCATTGTAAAATTTGCCTGTTGTATGAGGATGTAGTCGTAGAAGTATTCGTAAAGTAAGCTCTGAAAGGCTTACGCATGTAACACTCACTTATGTTATGCTGTATTATATGTACAACTATACTGATAGCAATGGGTGCTCTGAAAAAACCTCTACCCTTTTATGTAAAGCCCATAACGTTTGTGTGGGTTTAGATTGGTTGCTTTTATGTATTCTTGATATGTCGTTCATTCCGCACTTTGTACTGGAGAGAATAGCACTCTTATGGCTGATGATTTTGGAAATATGATTGTGTACATGAAATTCATTGATTCCCTTTCGAAAGATGGAGATATGATTGTTAATGTGAATTTCATTGATTCTGTTTTGGCAAGTTGCAGAAGAAATTATTCAGAAGTCGTAATGCCTGACAGGAGAAGGGCAAGAAAAAGTCATCGAGCTAATGACATTTTCCATATTCAGTGGCTACTGAATACACATCTGATGCTTTCATCTCCATATCATGAAAGCTATTTAATATTCTTATGGCAAAGGTATGGTTGGCGTAACCATTTTTCGGTGTGATACCCACTGGTTGATGATCTATTCTCCGGATGAATATCAACTGCTTGATATGTGTATTTTTATAGACTAGTAAGAGATGTCCTTATATCTTTGCTATCATTAAACGCTTTGCTATTAGCTTTTGGCTTTTGGATTCTTTTCTTGTTCCTTTCTTCTGGAATCTGTACTATTCCCACTTTCAGCAGTGCTTACAGAAGCCACTAGAATATTTGTCTCCATTATTTTGCCCATACATCCTCCTTATTATAAACATCTTGATCCTCTTTTTCTCATTGGTGTTAGCGTACTTCGATCATCTCTTGTGTTGAACTTAGGTAATCGTAAAATTAAGAATGGCATCGAGGAGAATTTTGAAGGAGCTCAAGGAATTGGAAAGAGATCCACCAAGTTCATGCAGTGCAGGTAACCAACACAATCTTGTTGAATCACTGTTATATTTTCCTTCAATTTTGGATTATTGCTTTGGGGGAATTTTCGGAAACCGACATCTCTATTCATATGGTATAGGTCCAGTAGCAGAAGATATGTTCCATTGGCAAGCAACCATTTATGGTCCAAATGATAGTCCTTATGGTGGCGGTGTTTTCCTTGTGAACATCCATTTCCCACCTGATTATCCCTTCAAGCCACCCAAGGTAATCTACTAATTAACTACCTGATCTGCTTCAATGTCTGTATTTCATGGGAAATTCAACTCAGTTTAGTTTTGCATGATCTCCTGTATGTAGTTACAGTTTGTTATCATCATAATCGCGTTGTTGTCCACCATTTCCAGTGGAGCCAAAAACTTCTTTACTTTTTGGCTTCAGAATGTAATGGACTTAAGCAAAATGGCTCATAAAACTGTCGGCATTTCTTATTCATTGTGAAGTTGCCGATGGTCGTAGCACTTCGGATCTCGGGTCAAACGGAAACAACCTCTCTGTGAGACTCTCACAGGGGTAAGGCTGCGTACAACCGACCCCCCCTTATCTTGCCTAGGCGGGAGCCTCATTGGAGGCACTGGGTAATGTTGATGTTGATAATCGCGTTGTTGTCGTAGTCTATTTCTTACTTTGGTAAAATGGTGTGTGCAGGTGGCCTTCAAGACGAAAGTTTTCCACCCAAATATTAATAGTAATGGCAGTATTTGCCTGGACATACTAAAGGAGCAATGGAGCCCTGCACTCACCATATCCAAGGTGATCATCTTCTGACAATACATGTCCATGACATAAACACAACATTTATCACATATTCAGATGTGAATGAATGATGATGAAGTGGCTTGCAGAAATTTAAGTTCCTTTAATGCCTTTCCTAGCTAGGGCCATGTCCTTGCATATATAATCTCCATTCTCCTGACAAGATGCATGTCCATGACATAAACGTATCTCACATATGATGTGGCATATTCTGTATATATGTGAATGATGAAGTGTGGCTTTCAGAGATTAAATTCCTTTGATGCTTTGCAAGATATTTGCTTTTCTGTTTATACCTATCTATTGCAATAAGTTGAAACCGATATTTTTGTTAAAGAAATACCAGAAATTAGAGCAAGTCTTGAACAATCGCTCCTCAGAGGCTTGGTTCAAAAAAGTGAAAAGTTTCTCATCAGTTCTGTATTTTTATCACTAGTGTCATCAGTGGCGGATCCATGCTTTGATGCATGGATCCCATTGAACCCACTTGGTGAATTTTTTTTTTGTAAAATTCCCTTATAAATCAAGTTTTTTTATACAATATTTACGATTTGTGCTATATGTTATAAGAGAGTGACTCCACTTAAACAGATTTCTGACTCCGCCACTGAGTGTCATGACATTTTCTGAATATTGTGATACCCTTGTAGGTTCTCCTGTCGATATGTTCCTTGCTTACGGATCCGAACCCTGACGATCCACTGGTTCCAGAGTTCGCTCATTTGTACAAGAGTGACAGAGCCAAGTACGAGGCAATGGCTCGTAGCTGGACTCAGAAGTATGCCATGGTCTAAAACTTGTTTAGTACTGGCACTAATGTATGTTGAGGATTAAAATTATCCTGACATCATGTATTATTTGAAATTGAAATGATTCATGATATATGTAACTTTTGTTGACTGTTGAATATGATTGGAGCGAGGCAATCGACAACCCATTTGGCCAAGGGTTGAAACTTGCAAGAAAAAATGCTGGTACTTGATAAAGCGTTTCGTCATATTCCTTTAATTAATGCAGGTGAACAGTATTATGGATAACACGCATTTGCTTTTTCTTTTGTTTTTCTTTTTCCGTTCCCGATTCTTCCACCTTAGCTTGCTGGACTTGACCATGGTTTTGGTAGTAGAGTAGGAGTATTATCTAACAGGAACACTAATAAATAAATTGCACAACAATCACATTTATCTTCGAATTTAAATATACTATCTGATTACTAAACGTCACCTACAAATTAAATTGATTAGCGCTTAATTGTCATGCCTGAGCTGGCTCTCAATTTGATGTCTAAAGTCTAAACCGATTAGGCGATTATTATGTGTATATGCATGTTTGCGGCGGCTAAGTCTCTTCCTTTTTTTGAATTATCAAAACAAAAAAAAATCGCTTCCTTTTAGTTTTCGCAAATGATCACTGGTTAAAATTAGGATCATTCTTGAGAGATTGAGGGGGCATTAATATGTATACATGTCACTACATCAAACATTTGGTTGGTTGATATAGTATATATGCTCACGTCTCACGTGGGTGTACATGAATGATATACAATATGCTTTTCTTCATTTTTGTGTTAATGCGACAATGATGTCTATATACTATTAGCAAGCAATACTTCTGATCAAACAAGCAACAGACCCGCGACATAACGTACATAAATATGCTCTAATAAATTAGTTCCACAAGCAACAAGTTGGCCCCCGCGAATCGGATTATACCTGCATGCCGGCTGGATAGCTCATCCCGAAGGAGATCACATCCATACGACATTTATACCCGCACGCCGGTTGGATAGCTCATCCGAAGGGGATCACATTCATCCGACGTTTATACCCGCCCGCCGGCTGAATAGCTCATCAGGAAGGAGATCACATCCGTCCAACGTTCGCTGGCTGGATAGCTCATCCCGAAGGAGATCACATCCATTCGACGTTTATACTCGTGTCGTTTCCGTTTGCCGTCGTCAACCTCGGAAGCGCCCGAGTGGCCTCGACTTGACACTACTCGGCGCCTACAAGGCGCTTCATGTCGCGTTGCGTCCGTCTCCGGCGTAGGTGGCCGGTGCTTGAGCCGAGGTGTTGTGGGTGTCTGACAATGATGGCGCACGAGTTACTCGGCGCCTGGTAGGCGCTTCAGGTCGCGTCGCTTGTCTTCCTTCGCCCACAAACTCTCTCTCAATCAAATACCCCCTAAACAGTCTTATAACTGTTATAAGGTTTAATGAATCTGACAGGAGTAGACATGCCCAATGCATAACTTTCATACTAGCAGGGTTATTGAGAGTTTGGAGAATTATTTTCCAAAAGTTCCACCTCAAACTTTTCAAATATATTATTAAGTTACGGACTATCATTTTTTTTAAAAAACTTTCACACAAAGTAGCTATTTAATTTGAATTTTAATTGAAAAAATATCTTGAAAAATTAGAAAAAAAAAATATCCACAAAAAAAACCAAATAATAATCACTTCAAAAAAATTGAAAAAAATTATGAGACCTCAGTATAATAGTAGAGAGAGTCGGGGAGTAGGTTTGGCGGCACGGGGTGGTGGGAAGCCATGCTTGGTACCAAAAAACCAGGGATTAGCCTCCGACGTCCTGTAAGAGGCCCTTCCAAGCCTACCAAGGACCCGATAACCTATCCCGAGGGCCTTCTATGTCCCTTAGGGATGACCCTTGCGGTGTGGTGCGAAAATATCCCACTTCGTTCCAGGAGCCAAAAAAACATGGATTCTAGCCTACTATTCGGCTTCCCGGTGCCCGGTGTCATTTTTGGCCAATCTTCTCCGAGGGGTCTATCATGACCCTAGAGGATCCTTGTTGCCCCGGGAGGGTCATCAAGATCCCCAAACATCAATATCACCCATGCTTTCGGTGTTCGGGTCCTTACATTGGTGTTCCATAGAAATGACCTTAGAAGCCTGTCAGGGACTTGATAACGAACCACGAGGCTTTATGTACCCTAGGGGCGTCCCTTGCGATGTGCTGTAAAAATATCTACCTTTGTTCCGTGGCCTCTGAGGAGCAAAAAAAAAAACGTGGATTATAGCCTCGTTTTCGGCTTCCTTGGGCTCGGGTTTCATTTTTACCCAAACTTCTCCGAGGGGTCTATCATGACCCTAGAGGACCCTTGGTGCCCCGGGAGAGTCATCAGGATCCCTGAACATCGATATCACCCGTGTTTTTGATGTTTAGGCCCTTACATTGGTGTTTCGTACGTAAGAACGCCCTTAAAAGCCTATCAAGGACCCGATAAAAGACCCCGGGGGTATCCCATGTACCCTAGAAGTGTCCCTTGCGATGTGGTGCGAAAATATCCACCTTCGTTCCGGGGCCTATCTGGAGCCAAAAAAAGTGGATTATAGCCCACGTTTTCGGCTTCCCCGCGTCGGGTGTCATTTTTGCCCAAACTTCTCCGAGGGATCTATCATGACCCTAGAGGACCCTTGGTCCCCCGGGATGATCATCAGGATCCCCGAACTTCGATATCACCCATACTTTCGGTGTTCGGGCCCTTACATTGGTGTTCCATAAAAACGCCCTTACAAGCCTATTAGCGACCCGATAACGGACCCCTGGGGCCTCCCATGTACCCTAGGTGTATCCCTTGCGATGTGGTGCGAAAATATCCACCTTTGTTCCGCAGCCTCCCGAGAGCCAAAAAAACGTGGATAGCCCACGTTTTCGGCTTCCTGGCGCCCGAGTGTCATTTTTTTCCAAACTTCTCGGAGGGGTGTATTATGGCCCTAAAGGACCCTTGGTCCCCCGTGAGGGTCATCAGGATCCCCGAACTTCGATATCACCCATGCTTTCGGTGTTTGGGACATTACATTGGTGGTCCATAAAAACGCTCTTACAAGCCTATCAGGAACCCGATAGCGGATCCCGTGGGCCTCCCATGTACCCTAGGGGTGTCCCTTGTGATGTAGTGTGAAAATATCTACCTTCGTTTTGTGGCCTTCCAGGAGGAAAAACATGTGGATTATAACTCACGTTTTCGGCTTTTTGGGGTCCTAGAGTTATTTTTGCCCAAACTTATCCGAGGGGTCTATCATGGTCCTAGAAGACCCTCGGTGTCTCAGGAGGGTCATCATGATCCCCGAATTTCGATATCACCCATGCTTTTGATGTTAGTGCCTCTACATTGTTGTTCTGTAAAAATAAACGCCTTACAAAGCCTATCAGGGACCCGATAACGGACCCTTGGGGTCTCCCACGTACCCTAGGGGTGTCCCTTACGATGCAGTGCGAAAATATCCACCTTCATTCCGGGGCCTCTCTGGAGGCAAAAAAACGTGGATTATAGCCCACGTTTTCGGCTTCCCGGGCTGGGTGTCATTTTTGCCCAAACTTCTCCGAGGGGTATATCATGACCCTAGAGGACCCTTGGTCCCCCGGGATGGTCATCAGGATCCCCGAACTTCGATATCACCCATGCTTTCGGTGTTCGGGCCCTTACATTGGTGTTCCATAAAAACGCCTTTACAAGCCTATCAGCGACCCGATACGGACCCCAGGGGCCTCCCATGTACCCTAGGCGTGTCCCTTGCGATGTGGTGCAAAAATATCCACCTTTGTTCCGCAGCCTCCCGAGAGCCAAAAAAAAGTGGATTATAGCCTACGTTTTTGGCTTCCCGGGGCCCGGGTGTCATTTTTGTCCAAACTTCTCCAATGAGTTCTTTATGACCCTAGAGGATCCTTGATCCCCCGGGAGGGTCATCAGGATCCCCGAACTTTGATATCACCCATGCTTTCGGTGTTCAGGCCCTTACATTGGTGTTTCATAAAAACGCCTTTACAAGCCTATCAGGAACCCGATAGCGGATCCCGTGGACCTCTAATGAACCCTAAGGGTGTCCCTTGCGATGTGGTGCGAAAATATCTACCTTTGTTCTGTGGCCTTCCAGGAGCTAAAAAAACGTGGATTATAACCCACGTTTTCGGCATTCCGGGGCCCAAGTGTCATTTTTGCCCAAACTTATATAAGGGGTCTATCATGGTCCTAGAAGACCCTCGGTGTCTCAGGAGGGTCATCATGATCCCCGAATTTCGATATCACCCATGCTTTTGATGTTAGGGCCTCTACAGTGCTGTTCCATAAAAATAAACGCCTTTACAAAGCCTATCAGGGACCCGATAACGGACCCTTGGGGTTTCCCACGTACCCTAGGGGTGTCCTTTGCGATGCAGTGCGAAAATATCCATTTTCGTTCTGGGACCTCTCTGGAGCCAAAAAAACTTGGATTATAGCCCACGTTTTCGGCTTCCCGGGGCCGGGGGTCATTTTTGTCCAAACTTCTCCGAGGGGTCTATCATGACCCTAGAGGACCCTTGGTCCCCCGCGATGGTCATCAGGATCCCCGAACTTCGATATCACCCATGCTTTCGGTGTTCTAGCCCTTACATTGGTGTTCCATAAAAACGCCCTTACAAGCCTATCAGCGACCCGATAACGGACCCTGGGGGCCTCCCATGTACCCTAGGTGTGTCCCTTGCGATGTGGTGCGAAAATATCCACCTTTGTTCCGCAGCCTCCCGAGAGCCAAAAAAAACATGGATTATAGCCCACGTTTTCGGCTTCTTGGGGTCCAGGTGTCATTTTTGTCCAAACTTCTCCAAGGAGTATATTATGACCCTAGAGGACCCTTGGTCCCCCGGGAGGATCATCAGGATCCCCGAACTTTGATATCACCCATGCTTTCGGTGTTTAGGCCCTTACATTGGTGTTCCATAAAAACGCCCTTACAAGCCTATCAGGAACCCGATAGCAGATCCCGTGGGCCTCCCATGTACCCTAGGGGTGTCCCTTACGATGCAGTGCGAAAATATCCACCTTCGTTCCGGGGCCTATCTGGAGGCAAAAAAACGTGGATTATAACTCACGTTTTCGGCTTTCCGGGCCCCAGGAGTCATTTTTGCCCAAACTTATATGAGGGGTCTATCATGACCCTAGAGGACCCTCGGTGCCCCAAGACGGTCATCTTAATCCCCGAACTTCGATATCACCCATGCTTTTGATGTTAGGGCCCTTATATTGCTGTTCCGTAAAAATAAACGCCCTTACAAGCCTATCAGGGACCCGATAACGGACCCTGGGGGTCTCCCATGTACCCTAATAGTGTCCTTTGCTATGTGATGCGAAAATATCCACATTCGTTCCAGGGCTTTTCGGGAGCCAAAAAAACGTGGATTAGCCCACGTTTTCGGCTTCCCGGGGCCCAGGTGTCATTTTTTTCACAAACTTCTCCGAAGGGTCTATCATGATCCTAGAGGACCCTTGGTGCCCCAGGAGAGTCATCAGGATCCCCGAACTTCAATATCACCCATGCTTTTGATGTTCGAGCCCTTACATTTGTGTTCCATAAAAACGCCCTTACAAGCCTATCAGGGACCCGATAACGAACCCCGAGGGTCTACCATGTACCCTACGGGTGTCCCTTGCGATGTGGTGCGAAAATATCTACCTTCGTTCCGGGGCCTCTCTGGAACCAAAAAACGTGGATTATAGCCCACGTTTTCGACTTTCTGGGGCCTACGTGTCATTTTTGCCCAAGCTTCTCCGAGGGGTCTAACATGACCCTCGAGGACCCTCGAGGACTCTCGGTGCTTCGAGACTCGAGAGGGTTATCAGGATCCCGAACATCGATATCAACCATGCTTTCGGTGTTCGGGTCCTTACATTGGTTTTCTATAAAAATGTCCTTACAAGTTTATCAGGGACCCGATAACGAATCATGTGGGCTTCCAATATAATCCAAGGGTGTCCCTTGTGATGTGGTGCGAAAATATCCACATTCGTTCTAGGGCTCCCTTGAGCATTAAACATGAATTATTATAGCCCACGTTTTCGGCAATTTTATGATCATTGACTATTTGCCCCCGAAGTCGAAACACCTCTCCCACCGGTGGCAGTCCACCCTTAATAGAGCATTAGTAGGATACCGATAGTGTAAATAACATCAATAACAAAGTTCTTACCCAAAATCAATTGACAATAAGAAAGTTACGACCTCAAGTTACGACGACTTTCTTAATTAATTTATATATCAATGTTGGATTTCCCACATAGCATGTTGGAGTATGAAGGAAAAGCTTAAACGTTTGTCCGTTGTTGGCTTATTAAGCTATTTGCTTTTGATCTCCTTCTTCTTCTTCTTCGATATTGTTGGAGTCATCTTTTTTTCTCTACAGATACACTATTTGTTTTCCTCCTACCATATCCCTTGGGGCTTTCTATGGTACATTGACAAATTTCCACTAACCTCCACCTACCTGCTTTCTTTTTGCATAGTCAACTCAATTCAGTAACCGCCTACTTCACCTATATATATTGAGTAGTAGTATTAATCCATTATTTATATAATACCTGAAGCTTAATATTCCGCCATTACTATTTTTGTATGTTGATATTTGATCAAAACCGCTATCTTAAACTAAATGCCTAAAGATGTCAGATTGTCAATGTTGTCATCACCATCTTAAATTTAGGTATGAGAATGGGAAAGAGAGCCCCTAATTACTAGTATATGACAACCTGTCTACCTGAGGGAAATGAAAAAGCAAATAAATTAAAGGGGTAGCAATTTAATTGAATTTTAACTTCTCTGAATATCAGTAACTTAAATTGGATCTTGAACACCTCTAAATCTCTAATGTACGAGTGATGTGTACTGTTTTAGGTTTGAGTCTCTCTTAATACGTTTTACTAGTATGTCAATTGGACCCCCTTAAAAAAGAAAAAAGAAAAAAGAAAAAAAAAAGTTATGACAATTGGAGTAAGGTTGTATAAGTTGTTTGGACTTGTATGGCTCTCACAAAACAAAAAAAAAAAAAAAAAAAAAGAGGGGAAAAGGTAGTGGTATTTGTAGAGCTTTTAAAAGCTAACTCGACCCGAAAAATTGATCGATCTGTTTTCTTAGGGTGTTGACAAAATTTTTTCGACTCGAACTTGTTTACAACTCGGTAAAATGAACTAAAAAGTAGATTCGACCTAAAACCGACCTGTAACGATCTGGATTCGAACCCAAAATGACCCGATCCGTAATTCGTTGGGTCGATCGTTTGATAGGTCTAGATATTTGAGTAAATTGTAGTCCATAGAGCCAAAATTGACCATTTTCACGGCTGGGAATTAATATTGCGATAGAGAATGTTGTGCTCGAAATAGTCAGTGTCCCATTCAATTACGACTCACTGAAAGATATATACGCATACCAGTGCTTCATAAACGTGCGTCAGCCGGAATTAACTACAAAATTATTGGTCGAATAGTGAGGCTGCCCCAATTGCCTAAACCTACAAACTTTAATTTAGTTCTTTTCTTCATTTTTGGTGCAAACAAACTTTATGACAAAGGCGATAAGTCATAACCCACTAAATAAATAATAATTCCCCACTTTTCCAAAACGATTCTTGATAATTCTGCTGAAAAGGATATCATCCCAACCATGACTAGTTGTTGTATAGCCCTGTGTAGGCGACTGGACATGATCAACCAGAAATAAGGCGCACAAACTTGACTCTAGTACCAACACTACTCCTACCACCATTTTTCTTTAAATGTAACCAACGAACATGTCTATAAAATAAGGCAATTGAAAATTACTTCAATTAAAAGCCTTAATTTTCATAAATATACTTGAAATTTCTAAAATAGACAGGTCTTTAAATAATAATCGTAGTGTATTGAAATCACATCACATGTTTTTTTCCTTCCTACTATGAATCACATTAACTTGGAATGTGATCAATTAATAAGCCGTTATGAGTTTATGACCCTTCAATTTATTGGCATATATGTATGGATCTCTATTTTGCTATTTACAAAAACTTGTTTAAGACGGTCTTATCCTGACTTTTCATGAGACGAAGATTACTTTTTAGTAGTATATAAAGGGTCACTGCTTATAATAATTGACCCCCTACATTGCTAAATAGTGATCCTATTATTTTGTGAACTGGTCTCATACAAAACTTGCCGCTAACTATTTCTCTACTCTTTTTTTTTTTTGAGGTGATAATGAAATGGCTATGAAATATTAATGTTCGAAAAGTGACTTGAACAACAACAAAAATCTAAATGGGGGGTCAAAAATGAAAAGGGTCAAATTCAATCACCTGATTTTCATGGGACCCTTTCCCTTTTGTATGGCGTGTTCCTTGCGTTCTCTGCCCCTCCCTTGCCTCTCCGTTATTTCCCTAACCCTAATTGTTTCTTCACTAACTCCAATGATTTTTAACTCCATTTAAACATAATTATTGGTAATAGCAACAAACAAGTTACTACTCACCATTAAAATTGGATGTCAACCCGGAATAGCCGGTTGAGAGTTTTAAAGCTTCATGTGTCGGTTTGGCCTTACTCCTTAGTAACCGGATATCATGGGTTTCCCGCCCTGCCAATACCCAATTAAACACACACATTTTTTTTTTTTTGTCCATTTTTCCCGGCATCACATCACACAATCTTTCTCTCTCCTCTTACCCTGCCGACGATTTTGGCCCCCCACAAAAATTTCACCCCACTGTCTGTCCTCCTTAAATGAAAGTTATGATCTTTTAAAAATTCTAAATTTTATTTTATAAAGTGATGTCATCATCAAATCCGAGCTATCTTTTTCATAATAAATTAGTAATACTATACATAATGGGTCCAAAGTTTAGTTGCAAAAGTAGTTGGGGTTCATCTTCAAATGGGTATTTGGCGGTACATTTCCCTAATTTAAAAAGCCTTTCATTTTGTTGCATATTGAATTGAATGACGTTCTTCAGAATTTTTAGGTTTGATATCTCTCTGTCCGATCCCCTCTAAATGTTTTGTAATTATCTGCTTATTTGACCCCCCATGGCATGTTATTAAATGGGGGGGATGGATTTTATTTACCAATAATGTAAACATTGATTGGACTTTTCTTATTAGCACTTTTGTTGCTTAATCCAAAAGAGGGAAATGAAATGAGAGCTCTTTGATGGGATTTGTTTAAATTTAAACAACTGGATTTGGAGCTGCTCTTTTGCTTTGTTGTTGAGAGAAATATGCTTTTTTGAAGAAATTATTGGTGTTTAAAAGAAAGAGATCAGATAAAATCCCATCAAGAAATTGAAAGGGAAAAACGCAAAGATGACGATTGAGATAGAAGAAAAGAGGGATAATCAAACAAGGAAAGTGTTGGTCGGAATTCGTTTTGATAAGGAAAGCAAAGAGCTTCTTGGCTGGGCCCTTGTTAAGGTTGCTGGGCCTCGAGATCATGTGGTTGCTCTTCATGTTTGCAGAAATTCAGGTAACCATGAAACAACTTCTATTTTATTTATTTTTTCAAAAAAACCTCTTCATTTTTTTTTCTTTTTCTTTTTTTTTTTTTTTTTTGCTTATGTGGGTCTATGGTGATTTATTATATTATGGTATGTTGCAGAAGATGAATCAAAGGAGAAGTTATTATTGGATGATTATGTTGAGATTTTTAGATACCTATGTGATATTAAGGAGGTAGGCCCTCCCCTGTTTGATTTCCTCTGTTTATATTCTTATTACTTGCATATATATGACTACTTTAGGAACAATAGTTGGATATATATATATATATATATATATATATATATATATATATATATATATATATATATATATATATATAAGAGCTTGTTCTAATTTGATAATTTGGGACAGGTTAAACTTAGTGGGCAGATATTGAAAGGAAAATCAATAAGAAAGAGTCTGGTAAGAGAGGCAAAGGACTGTTCTGCTGTTGCTGTAGTTGTTGGAATAACCAAACCTGGTTCTATTGGGTAAGAGAATTTATAAGTGCTTCCAAATTTAGTTTTTGAGTTCAAAGTTTGCATCTTTAGGTTCTTCCTGATGATTATGAACAGTGAAAATTTTTCAGGGGTTGGGCATCAACAGCTAAATATTGTGCAAAGCATTTGCCTTTAACCACTGAAATTCTGACTGTCCATAATGGAAAAGTTCTCTTCAGAAGGAGCTCCAATGATCATCAACAACTAGGTTAGCTAGCTTTTCTTCAACAGCTAACTGTTTCTGTTTCTTCACGTGATTATGGTGCTATTTCTTTGTTCTTTTTGTCTGATTTTTTTTTTTTTTTTTTTGGCTTTTTCATGGTAGTTGAATTCCTTTTTCATTTAATTTATGCTAGGACATACAGGAGATCCAAGACCAAGCTTCCAGAAACTTGAAAACCCATCTGGGAATCAGTCTGAGTTTGGTGATTCAGAGGTCTCAGAAACTGATTCACAAAGCCCTAAAATGATAATGGCTAAGGATAACTCTGAAGCAGGTTCAACAGATTCCAGTGGAGAAGTATCAGAAAACAAGTATGGCCTTGTTGAGAGTAGAAAAGAAACTACTTTGAGATCAGTTAGTCTTCATACAGATAGTGCTACTGATCAGCAAAGGCCCGGCTGGCCCTTGCTTCGGAGACCTAGCCTTCCGACCCAAAAGGCTTTAGACTCTAGGAAAATGTCGGTGGTTCAGTGGGTTATGAGCTTACCCGATCGCTCCCCACCTGAGAGTCCTCCAAGCAGTAGTAGTAGTGCTGATACTTGCTCTAGCAAGTCAGAGAGTCCACTAGGAAGACAAGATAGTAGTGATGGTGTATATAGTAGGAAAAGTTGTCAATCTGTGTGGAATGAGCTGCTGGAAGAGCCCAGGCTCCCATTTGAATCAAGCTTTTCGGCTTTCACTTGGTTTAGCTATGAGGTTCTGAGACACGCAACTTCACAGTTTTCTTCAGGTTAATTATAATCTTTAACTCGCAGCTGCTAGTAAGAGTATAATGTTTGTCTTATGTAAGTTGTGATTGTAAATTAGTACCTTATGCTAAAATCATGTTATTGCATTGTCAATGCAGAGAACATAATAGGTAAAGGAGGATGCAGCCAAGTTTACAAGGGTGTTTTTATGGATGGTAAACAAGTAGCTGTCAAGGTTCTAAAGTCGTCAAAACAAGCATGGAAGGATTTTTCTCTAGAAGTGAATGTCATGTCCTCTTTGAGACACAAAAATATTACCCCGTTGCTTGGTGTTTGTGTGGAGAATTCCGAGCTAATATGTGTCTATGAGTTCATGTCAAAGGGAAGCTTAGAGGAAAACTTACATGGTAATAATTGAAGCCTGAAATCCACCAATTCCTCTTAATTAGTAATTGATCATTTGTAATTGCATAGGTCCTACCGTGATCAATATAATTATGGTGTGCAAATATGGTATACAGGTGACAGCACCAAGGAAGATTCCATATTACCATGGAAGGCAAGGTTTAGAGTAGCAGTTGGGATTGCTGAGGCCCTCAATTATCTGCACAAAGGATGTTCAAAACCTGTTATACATAGAGACGTCAAATCGTCCAACATTCTTCTGTCAGAAGATTTTGAACCTCAGGTACTTAAATCAAACGAACGCCTCTGTGTGTGTGTGTACATTTTAACAAATTTGTGGTCAGAAAGAAATCTTGCTGATATTTTTTTTTACCAACGTACTTTATGATTAATGCAGTTGTCTGATTTCGGGCTAGCGATATGGGGTCCAAACTCACCATCTTCAGAGACTTACAGTGATGTGGTGGGCACATTTGGGTATCTAGCTCCTGAATATTTCATGTATGGTAAGGTGACCGACAAGCTTGATGTGTACTCCTTTGGGGTGGTTCTTCTTGAATTGGTATCCGGAAGGAAACCAATTGATTCTTGCAAAGACCAAGAGAGCTTGGTCATGTGGGTAAGTCTCATTTGCATTTATTTTTCTGTATCTTTATAAAAGCATGCCTTTTAGTTTTAGGTACCAGTTTTGGTTGGATAGATCTTGATTGCTTTGATAGCTAGCTAGCTAATTTGGTAGTTTATTACGAAATTCAGGCAAAACCAATACTAGAGAATGGGAAGCTAAAAGAACTTGTAGATCCAATGTTTGAAGCGTGTTATGATGAATCTCAAATGCAAAGAACAGTCCTTGCAGCTACCCTTTGCTTAAGAAGAGCAGCTCGTCTCCGTCCAAATATGGGCCAGGTAACCCCCCAATTATTTCATGTCTTTTGACGTTTTTTTTCGAAAAAGTTGCCTGCCTTCCAAGCTGATATGTTTCTGTGTTGTCACTTTCATTCAGATTTTAAGGCTTTTGAAAGGAGAGGAAACTGTTGAGATCACAACATGGGCAAAGGCTCAAGATGTGTGTGAAGAAGTGGAGGGTGAAAACCTGGATGATGCCAATAACGACGATGAAGTTTACCACAACTTAGGTGCGAACAAATCGCACCTAAGTCTGGCACTTCTTGATGTGGATCAGGATGATTTTACGTCTTGTAGTAGCGTTGAGCCAAGCAACGGCCCTTGTCTAGAGGACTACCTCAAAGGAAGATGTAGCCTGTCCTCCAGTTTCGATTAGCCTCCCAATTGTATCCGTCTTGCCAGGTCTCATGTCTCATGTCTCATGTCTCATGTCTGTTCTATTGTTCTTTTGTGTTTACGTTTTGTGTGTAGTCTAGATCAGGCGAGAATCACGTTTGCACCCTGTTGACAGGTGGTTTGGAATACCGAAACAATATAGCAACATTGTTGTTATCATCTAGATAATAATCAAAAAAGCAATGAGCCACATGTAATATCAGAAAGTGCCGCCTCAAGATCACTTACCAAATGAGCTACCCCCTCAAGATTAGGTGTATTAATGATATCTTTGCATTCTTCCAAAATGAAAAAATAGGGACTAAACTTGGGGGTAGGCGCCTTAAGCATGCCATAATCCAATTCTGAGTCAGTCTCCACAACAAGTTTATGGATATTAATACGCTTAGCATTCGTAGTCCATGAAGAATAGCCAATAGCTTAGCCATGAGTGAAGTCCCAGTCCCCATCTTGGCTGTCCGTGAATGCGCGAACGAAAGCTCCATTATCCGCTCGGAATACCCCACCTCCTCCTACTATCCCGGGGTTGCCTTTAGATGCTCCGTCTGTATTCAATTTGATCCATCCCGTGGCTGGTGATTCCCAGCGGATATAAGTCTCCTCCCACTGGCGTTTCCTTCCATAGATAGTTGCAGTACGTTTTGACTCAGCTTCGAGATACTCTTGCCCCTTATTCCAGGCGACAAGCTGCAATTGAGAGGGATATCATCGAGATTACCAAGAACAGCGATATTGCGCCAACGTCACAGCCACCACAGGGGTGGTGGCAAAAATAGTTGCCCACTCATCATTATTCTTGATATTACTAAAACATGTAATATCAGAATGCAATTTATGTGATAATAATATCAATAAACGAGGTGAGATTCACTTGGGCTTGATGTACTACTTATGTGTCATAACGAATTTAAGTTTAAGTGCTTATAACAGCTGAGAAAGCAAGGTTGCAGAATGCAGTGTGTTACAGTTCTAAAGCCTATGGCAGGAATGCATGATAGCAGCTGATTAATTTGAGGTTTGGCGAGCATAACTATTGAGTATAAAAATTACACATAATGCAATCGACTTATTAAACTGTACATACAGCAAGTCTTATGTGAGACCAGTCTTATGTGAGACCAGCTTACAGAAAAATGGGGTAACTTTTAGCCATGTAGAGGTTACTTATGGTAAGCAGTGTCCCTTAGTTCATTGAAAAGTGACCCTCGTCTCACCAAAAGTAAAGACCATCTTATAGAATTTTTTTGCTGTACATAATGTATTAATGCCTCCTCCGGATAAACTAACTGTCATCTCTTTTTTTGCAAAAACTACTGCTAGATATAACAGTTATGTCGTACGGGGGTATAAATGGTTTGGAGCAAGTTTTGTGTGAGGATGATTGTTATCCAGATACAATTAACAGGTCACCTTGAATAAAATGTGAAATCTCCCAAAACGAATTGAAAGTCTCACCGTCTCATGGTAAAACCAAAGCGCAAATCCAAGCTTTTGGGTGTTGAGAATAAACAAAGGTTAACAAAGCAGAGGATTCCTCAATGATTTGGATCCTCTCCAATACTTCATTTCCCGCATTTACACATTACACTTGTGAATTCTTGCCAAGTGTTAAATATTTAACTTTACCTTTTATTTAGTAGCTTTAAGTTGTTTCACATGATTGAAGCTAGGCCAAACACTACCATTCCTGCATTATGTTCCAGCTACTCATTCCTATGTAGTACAGTTGTACAATCAAATCAGCTAAAGCGCAACAAAACAAGTCAATCTAAAAATATATACCGATTATCTGCCCAGTTTGCAGATCACAAATTAAGAGTTAAGAGCATGATTAAATTACAGAACATGAAGCGTAATAGCTTGGACAAAGCAGGTTGCAACTTGGTAGCAAATAAATCAAACTATTGAGATTCTTTTCAACAATTTAAATAAGATTTTGAGTTTCATTAATTAAGTTAATAGTTTCTCAGTTGTATGAGAAAGGATTATTAGTCTGCTGGCCATGTACCAATCAAATATCAATTGATAAAAAGAAGTTGGGGTTTATTATAATCTATTAATCTCTGTGGAAGACTGGAGATGACATTGTCAGTAACCATCACTCTTAATGTGGATCGACAAATGGGGTGTACTGTGTTGATGGAGCATAAGTATATTGTAGTAATTGTCACGTTGGATCCACTGGATGGTACCAGCAGGCATACCCTTGTTTAAGTCTTTAACAACCTCAAAATTGCCAAGAAAAAAAAAAAAAAAAAAACCCTCAAAATTAGGAATACCCGAGCCCGTGCGTTAGGAGGTGCCTTTTAGCCACGCCCAAAGAGAAAGAAAATTCCTCTTTGCCAAACCAAAAAAAAAAAAAAAAAAATAGTCTATCAAGTAGGAGTACTCCACTTAATTGCTAGCTAGACTTGGGCCATGTTCTCTTCAACGGAATGGTGCGGGACGGTGAGGAACGGAACGAAACGGTGCGGGACGGTGAGGAACGGAACGAAACGGCGCGGCGCGGATGATTCAAAAATATGTGAGACAAAATGAAGTACAGAATGCGGCGCGAAACGAAACGGATTGGAACGGAACGGAATGCAGCATGGAATGGACGAAAAGAACAGGGCCATGGTCACATACGTAGCTCCTTCTCAGTCCTTACCACCCGCCAAAGAAAAAGGCCTGGAAAAGGCCCGGAATAGTATCAAATAGGAGTAACTACATTTACATATATAACTCTTGCTTGGAATAATCTTGTTAGTTCGTTGTACCATAAAAATATACTCCTAAATACTAATATTATACTAAAAACTAATAAAGGCAAGGCAAGGAATCTTGAGAATTAAGTGATGAGACTGATGATGACCTTCTCAGGGCTTCAAGGGTTGCCTTGATGGCTGATGCTAAGGGTATTATGGGCTATGGCATGACCTGGGTGAATTTTCTACTAAGCTAGTAAAAGCTACCGCACTGCCTTGCTTTTTAATTTGTTCCGGGTGTGTGTATAATGTATTACTGTGTTTCATGGTGAATTCAAGTATAGTAGTACCCCCTGCGTACCAAAAGGCAGAGCGAGGCACTTCCCAAAGGTCATCTTGTACATGGCCAAGTTTTAATTTGTCGAATCACGGATCGATGGTGTTACTTTAGTCGAATTGCATTGCACACTGCTAGGGACTTCAAGTGCACATTTACTGGAATGCTTACAACCTTAAGTTTATGCCATTTGAGTTTGTATAGATAGATCCATATATATGTTGAATCAACATTATGTAAGGATTCGCGAGATGGCGAAATCAAAAGGGCAACTAGAAATTAGAAATTAATCACCATATATTGCATACATACAGAATAGTTGAAATTATATACTCATCCTATTTTGCTTTACAAGTCACCTTAGCTTCTCTTTACCTCCTCACCGGAGAAAGTAAAAAAATGAGGAAATCAAAAACTACAAAAGGTGTCCATCGAATGTGTCGACCAAAAGTGACTTTTTGAGCTGAAACGCAGGCTTGGGAGTTTTTGAGCTGCAAATGGTCTCATGTTCGCCGTAATGGAAACAGTGTAGCTCACTGCCTTGCTCATTATGATGAATGTTTTGTAACTCGTGATATTTATGATTTTCCCGTTGCTTGTCTATCACTCTTGGTTAAAGACATGCAATCGATGAATAAAGTCTAAGTTGTGTTGGACAATAAAAAAAAAAAAACGTGACTTTTGACACATCCTATAATCCTATCAAAAACAAATTATTACTACTAGCTAGTAGTTGCACTTGCATTAGTAAATAAAACAACAACAACAACAAAGCAAAAAGCTCAATAGAAAAGCAGTTCAGCATAAGCTCAATGTGTGGTTTGCTGTTACAACGGAGATATGCACTTAAACCCGTACAAGCCCATAGATAAAAAGTTCTACTTTTGGAGGCATCTATGAGTACTATGACTATCACTATGACTATAAACATCCAAGCCTACGAATTCATAATATCAAACATAAATTATGATTTCATGCGCCCAATTCAAAGACTTTCATGATTCGGATTTCGGCATTAAAATTACATTTAAAAAATAATAGAAAAAAAAAAGAGTTCTATTATTGGACAATTTAAATTGAGGGAGCATTTTGGTAGCCTGTTTGTTATTGTTAATGACGTGCACACCAGCCATGTGATGTGAACACAGTACTATCATTCATGATATTAATTTATAGGTTTGCCATTGAAATTATTAAGTAGTACTCCCTAGCTATGCTTTTTAAGCACTGTGATTATGACATTAATGGAATAGATAACAAGATGGTTCATAAAATGCAGCGCAATGTCAATTGCAGATTATGTTGCTTGTGATTAGAAAAGAATCATTTGTCATTATCCAATAGGCGACTGAAGAGGTCCAAATATCCCAATAAATTGTTATTGCATTTCAATTTTTGGCAAATTAATGATGATGACCATTCCAATTTCCATAGTTATATTGTGAATGAAGCACAATATTTGATTTGATGAGTTACCAAGTTGGGAGAGTGAGGAACTCGAGAGCTTGGAAAATGAAGCCTGCAAGCAAATTGCAGCAAAACAACAAGGTGAAGAAGCCTGTCGTACGTGCTTGTCTCATTATCAAAGAACTTTTCTCTGCTTTTTTTGAGAATATTGTGTGATGGAACTTAAGTTTAGACTTTTCACCATAGTTTGTGTATGTTACAAATCCTCACGGAGGAAGGTCATAGCAATGTTTTTGTAAAATGGAACAATCATAAGTTACTCTATTATACAAAAGTGGAAAAGATTTGAGCAAGTTTTGGAACAACCAACTTATATTAATATTGGTAACTATTTAGAAATGTAGGGATCAATTGTAATGATCACCTAGTCTTGTGATGGCAATGGGTCTGAGACTTAGCCCATATCCACGGACCCATGTCCATTTACGAGGGTGTGATTTCCTTTGTAAACCCAATGGATCTAGATTTAGATTTGGGTCTAAGTATTGTAAATAGATTTGGATCTAGGTCCAGCATCATAAACCCTACCCGACATATGGACTCATCCAACATGTAAAAAAATAAATATAAAAGAAAATGTGAAGACTATATATAGAAAAATAGTCCAAAGGTGAAAATTTGAATTTTCTTAATTTTTCAATGAGCATGTATTGTTAAATATACTGTTAAATGATATTTGCGGATGAAATCTAAATTTTAATGCATATAAAATCTTTTTGGAAAGATATTTTTTTTCTATTAATTCATTGACGAAATTCATTTAATTTGGTTGAATCCAAGTATTTTAGACCTTGTAGGATCTGGATCTAGTGAACCCACCCTAAACTCGGCCAATTGTGATGGGTGTTACTATTTACCGCCCCTAAATTACTACCGACCGCCCCCCCAAATTCCAATTTTGCCCTTTTTTAAATTTTCACTCATCCTCTCCCTCTCTAACTCTCACACCAATTCTCCCTCTCTAACTCTCACACCAATTCTCCCTCTCTACCACCCACTCTACCACCCACTCTCATACCCAACCTTCATCAACATTCACTCAAGCAACGGCCGCGAATGTCTGCCGGCGACCAGGAAGTGTCGTCGACGGTGGCAGAGGTAAATTTTTTTTTTTGCGCATTTTTTTTGCACGGGCGTCTGAAATTTACGACCGGTCCATGGTCCAAGCGTCTGAAATTTTCGCCTAGACCATGGACAGGCCGTAAATTACGGACGCCTGTACCATGGTTTAGTCGTAAATCTCGGATGCCTAACCATGGTTCAGGCGTCTGAGATTTATGCCTGAACCATGGGACAGGCGTGCGTGATTTCCGTTTCTTCCATGGTCCAAACGTAAATTTCAGACGCCTGTCCCTTGGTTCACTCGGTTTTGATAGACGTTTGAATTTAAGATTAAGCTAACATTGTTTTCGTTGTTTTCGTTAGGTTCCTTTAGAGCGGTTCGGTGGTGATGGTGTTGATTACAGTACGCATTTCGTCACTGATGAGTTATTTGATAGTGATACAGATGCAATTAATTGGGCAAAACAAATTGCCCTTACTATCGGGTTTGAGTTGATAATTTCGTCACACAAGAAGAATGGAAGCGTAAAATTGCTAAGATGCAATCAAGGTGAACGCTACAGAGGGGAATTAAGAGACTTAGATACTGCTGCTCGGAAGAATTCGAAAACAAAGGCTTGTAAATGTACGTTCCAGTTAAGAGCTCAGCAAGTGTATGGGTCCAGTAGTTGGATGATTGTCACATTGCCTGGGATTAGGGGTACGCACAACCATGACTTTGCTGTGTTTCCTGAGGGATATCGTCAGATGAGTGGTCTTAGTCCTGGGTCAAAGAAACTCGTTCGTGACATGACTTCGGCACAAACAAAGCCATGTGCTATCTTGGCGGCTATTAAGGAAAAATTTTCCGAGGACAATGCAACTAGACGGCATGTGTACAACCACAGAGATCGTATAAGGAAACTTGATTTTCAAGAGAGAGATGTCATTGGTCAGTTTCATCATTTAGCTGTGGAGAATAAGTACGTACATTGGACAAGAGCCGACCGAGCTACTAATGAGGTAACTCATGTGTTCATGGCACACCCTACATCAATTCAGTTACTTCGTTCTTTTCCTTGGTTGATTGGCTTAGATTCCACGTACAAAACAAACAAGTATAAGATGTCGTTTCTTGAGATAGTGGGGATGACTCCAAGCAATAAGAACTTCCTCATAGCTTATGCCATTATGAAGGATGAGACTCAGGCAAGCTATGCGTGGGTCTTAGATAAGTTGAGGATGCTTATTGGAAATGATGTACACCCAACAGCAATTTTGACCGATCGTGAGCTAGGGTTGATGACACCTATTAGAGAGATATTTCCCGAGAGTGCCCATTTGCTCTGTACATGGCATATTAACAAAGTCGTTGAAGACAAAGTATACAGACTTTGTGGAAAAGATAAGCTTGTCGCGCAGAGGTTCAAGAACGGGAGGTGGAAATTTGTCATGGAAGCTTCCACAGAAGCTGAGTACGATAGAGCAGTGTGTATGATGAAGGATAGTTGGAGGAATTACCCTCACGTGATATCTTATGTAGAGGAGACCTGGCTGAGATACAAAGAGATGTTTGTGGCTGCGTGGACGAATAAGGTGCTACACCTTGGCAACACTACGACTTGCAGGGTGGAGAGTGCACATGTCGCGCTAAAACATTGGTTGAACTCCTCAACTGGAGCTTTGGACAATGTTTGGAACAAGGTCAACAAGTCAATCGAGTCACAAATAACTGAGATCAAGTACACACTTGAAGACTGTAGAAGACGAAGAAGTGTGATGTACTCGGGTTTCCCATTCAACTATCTGACTGGGTATGTTTCCCATTACTGCTTAGAAATATTATGGGCTGAGCTGAACAGGATGAGAGAATTGAGTCACCAAGTATTTGATCGTTGCGGTTGTGTATTGAGATCCACTCATCAGATCCCGTGTGTGTGTGAGTTGAAAACGGCCACGGATACGGGCACGCCAATTAGCTTGAATAGTGTCCACAAATTTTGGCGAACACTCGTTATTAGTGATGCAGTGGAGATAGCTACGCTTGACATGACTGAGCATCCATCTGAGGACCATCGATACTTTCACTCTCTCGTCGACGAGGTTAACTCAAGCGACCCGGCAGTTGTGCGCAACATATCTGTCCTTATGAATGAGCAGCTTCATCCTGAGGAAGCGAGTTACGTCGAGCCGGAAGCGAACACGACAGTCAGAGGTCGACCGAGAGGGAGTTCCTCTAACAGACGTGATCCTAGTTCATGGGAGTACTCCCAGAGGGGTCGTGGTCGCCCTAGGTCATCCAGTTCGAGCCGCGGGCGTGGTCGTAGCTCATCCTCATCGAGTAACGTCGTGCGGAGTACTGGTATGAAAACCCATAATTTATTAACATGTACATCATGTTGTTAATTACTTTTTGATAAGTACTATTAATGACTTTCTATTATATTATCTTGCAGCTGGACACGCAATAGATATCACTGAATTCTATCATGTTAACAAAATTCCGGGAATCATCATACCTTTCATTGAAGGATATCTCGATGTGCTTGGGGATGGTAATTGCGATTTCCGTGTCATTGCGGACTACGTTTTCGGAGACCAAGAGCAATGGCGATTGACGAGAGTTTGCATTGCACACGAACTCTTAGCTAACCGAGCATTGTACGAAAACATATACGTTGAAGGGGTCGACGCTGGTTACCGCCGTATTATGTGGGATGGAGGTGCGTGTAACGATGATCACTGGATGATAGTAGTTGAGGATTTGTTCCCGATTGCCAACCTCTTCAATGCAGCGATTATGTTATTCGGATACGGCAGCGGAAGGGGGTTATATTCTTGTTACACAGTGCTACCGTTGCAAGCACCTTTGACTGCTACACGTCCAAGTAGGGAAATTGTCATAGCTCATTTAGGTGATTCGTACATGCATTATATCCGTCTGAATTTAGCCTCAGATTTTCCTGTTCCTCCGATATGCGCAGCATGGTTTACTTCCCGTTCTGATAGTGTCGCTGGTTGGGAGCAAATGTATGTTAGGCGAAGAGCACATTGGGATCGTTTAGCGAGGTCGACGTAATTGAATGTTTTGCGTGATTGTTATATTTTTCTACTTATATCATTGTCACATTTTTGTGTGATTGTTATATTTTGCCCCTTATATTTTTTCGTGATTATTGGAGTTAAATAAAACAACAAATTACAATAAAACAAAAAAGGTGAATAAGAAACAACAAATTACAATAACACAAATAAATAACAATAACAATGAAACTCTTATATAAATATATAACAAATTCATCTAGGGTCAATACATCATTTGGCAGCCCGCCAATCTCTCATATACTCGTCCATATTCGATCGAGAACCTTCCGCTTGCTCCGGAGGAATCAAACTAATGAAAGACTCAGATGCGACGGCTAGACGATTCACCCACTGCAAAAAAGTAACAATGAGTGTGAGTTCAGAGATATGTAATACGTAAAAAAATATATATTTTAGTTAATCACTTACATAATCGCTGTTGGATCGTGGAGGAATCATAGAAACAGGTGCTGCATCGTCACGTATCAGCACAGGGTGGGAGTGACGGTAGTACCATGCGAGGTAGTCATCCGTACATGCTGTGGGATCTGACGTGGATGCCTGAAACCCATGGAGACCAAGAATGTAAAATCCCGGGAACATACGCCAGGCATCAGATGACATCCGTACGGGGTAGACAACCTTGTACGAACGACTGCTCCATGACCTGATCGCTTTCTCTGGCCTAGTGATCGGGAAAGGGATACTCTGTACGTACCCGATTTGTCGTAAACAACGAGCAGGCATGTACGGTTCGATAATATCCCGATACCGTAGCCACCCCATGAATACAGTCCTCGGTACAGATACAACCGGGTCAGAACCGTACGGCAGCCACACCACCTACGTAGAAATGCTGAAAGTTACGGTGAAGTAAAAAAAACATAGCAAACGACGAAATAAATCATGAACACCGATAACTAAATGACGTACCTCTGGCCCTCACAGCTGATCCAAGCGTCTACGTAAGGAGTGCAGTCGAACCACGTCCTTGCCCTCAGCCTGGGCACTCCATACAGACGCACGGGGAGCCTCGTCGTCCCCGACAACCATCCGCTCCCGATGAGGTCGGAAGCAGGGAAAGTACTCGTATATCCATGCCTGGAGGAGAGTTAGGCATCCGCAGATGCCCTGAGAATCCCCGCGACTAGCTATACCGAGCTGACGATATAGGAAGGCGAGGGCAGCAGATCCCCAAGAGAACTCACGCGCTGTTCTGACACCGTCCATCACCTCCAACAAGCAGGAGGGTCTAATACGGTTACCACTCTTGTCGACAAACAAGGTGGATCCAATAAGTAACCACATCCAAGCTATCGCCTGGTTGTCCTCCATTCGGTCACGGCAAAGGTCAAAAATCGACTCCGTGAGGACCCCACCGCCCTGCCAGTAGCTAAACATCAGTTCATCTCGGGTGACCCCGAGAACCTCTATGGCCGTCGTTTGCAGCTGCCCATCCCGTCCCTCACTGGAAACGAGCTGTCCCTCTACAGGAATCCGAAGAATATGCCATACATCGTGCAACATGATCGTCATCTCTCCGAACGGCATGTGGAACGAGTTCGTATCCGGCTGCCACCTTTCAACAAATGCAGATATCAGGGGGAAGTCAATATGTCTGAACATAATGTCTGTCAGGTGTGATAACCCAGTCCCCTCGATCTTGGCCCTCAGCTCGGCCGACATCTCCGCTCGCCACTGACTCAGCCGCTGACAGACACTGAATCGGTTCTGACACTTCAAGAGACCCCTCGTCTCTCCATTCCACATACGAGACGCTACGTGGCCCAGGAAGCTCGGTATGACGCTATCATCCACCGGCCCACCGGGCACAGGCCCTGTAACAAACCACGTAGTGTCGTCCTCCGCTCTAGATTGTTTGCTAGTACTGGACGACCCAGTACTAATAAACCTACCGCCTCTGCCCTTCACCATGCGCCAATCTGAGGATGATTCGTCGCCAATCTGATCATCGTCCAAAAACTGATCCCCGGAGTAGAAATCGCTAGTTTCGTAATCGTGTTGCTCAGCAGTCATCTCCCTCATCCGAACTGCCTCTCTCTGTCTCCGTACAGAGGCATCAATCCCGCGCGTCCTCGTGTGACGCGGTCCTGAACCAGCTAGTTCACTAAATAACCTCGGCACCGATTTACCGGCTCCTCCCCTCTATCATTTCACATTTTTAATTAATTAAACAATAATCAATAATAATAATAATAATATTAATAATAATAACAATAAATAATAATAATAATAATAACAATAAATAATAATAATAATAATAACAATAAATAATAATAATAATAATAATAAATAATAATAATAATAATAATAAATAATAATATATATTTTTTTTTGTGTCGGTCGTCTGCCGATCTCGACTCACCCAAGGGTGAGTCGAGATCGGCAGATGACCGACACAAAAAAAAAAACAATCAACACAAATTCAATTCATGGTCATGGTCGCGATTCAATTCAAGGCAAAAAAAATTCAATTCAAGGCAAAAAAAATTCTATTCAAGGCAAAAAAAATTTCGAAAAGTTACCCCCCCGCCGCGATGCTCATGGTCGCCGCCTCCCTTGCTGTCGAAGCCTCTGCCGCTGCCGCTAGCCCCTGACATTCCGTTGTGATGGTGGTGGTGGTGGTGGTGGTGCCGTGAGTGGTGGTGGTTGCCGGTGTGATGGTGTGGTGGTGAGGATGAGTGAGAGTGAGTGAGGAAGAGAGGAAGGATGAGTGAGAGTGAGTGAGGAAGAGAGGAAAGATGAGTGAGTGAGGGCAAATTTGAAATTTGTGGGGGCGGTAGGTAGTAATTTGGGACGGTATTTAACAATTCACATTGTGATTTCTAGTGTAAAAGGTGACCATAATCTTATGATAAGTTATGGTACAATCGTCCTACACAATCTATTCAATTCAAGGCCAAAAAAAAAAACAAAAACCTTTACCCCGCAAAACAATTGCGTATGATCTTTTAATCAACGGTAGAAGGTAGCTGAGCAAGGTGATCTGTTGCTGAATCAACGAAGGTGATGGCACACAGCGTAAATAAGGTAGAGCCTCATATTAATGTCCGCCAATCATTAGTTTATATTTCCATAAAAATTGCAAAAATGCCCCTCAATTACTTATAAATGGCAAAAGCGGCGAGGGGAAGACATTTTTCTCTGAAACAGAGAATCTCCAAAGCAAAGCCCCCATCAAACTCCTTGGCTATGTCCTCTGTCCACTCATCTGTCGCCATTTACGTAAAGTCCCCCTCTTTCTCTCTCCTCTTTTAGGGTTTTCATAGCCGCACCTTCTTTTTTTTTCTTTCTCTCACTTCCCCTCTTATCACATTTATATCCCAATTTCAATTTTCTCTCTCTCTCCTCGTGTCGAACACCGCGAAGCATTTTCCAGAACGGTAGAATTACGTTGCTCATCGGTAAGAAATGTTTTCTTTTTCTTAATTGGAATTTGACTTGATTATTGTTTCTGGGGTTCGTTTGAAATTAGTTGAAGTTTGTGTTTTTATGCAATTCTGTTTAGGGTTAGTTTATTTGTGCCCATTGGGGAATTGATTAGCAACTAGTGTTTTTCTTGGTGTAATTCATCGTAAAAGTACTTTAATTTAATTGGGTTGTGGTTAAATTTGTGATATTTGAAATCTGAATTTGTATAATCGGGTGATTGATTTCTAGGGTTTTGAGAGTTACTTAAAGGACAAGTATTTGAGAATTGTTTCGTGGTTTGGACAATTGGTGGGAAGTTCTCATCTGGATCAAGGTGAAAGTTTGGAACTTTTTTATTTGGGTGGTTTGGGTACCTTGCTAGGTTTGCTTATATGGAAGAGCACAACAACAACAACAGTGGCCACAGTAACCCAATGCCTTTGATGGAGGATGGAGAGCTTGAATTTTCAAACCAAGAGTTGCTCTCTAGTACGAATATAGGTGATCTTCCAAATGGTGGATCCATGGACAGCTTTTTTGATGAATTACTGAAGGATGCTCATGCTTGCACTCATACCCACACATGTAATCCCCCAGGCCCTGATTACAGTCATACACACACCTGTTTCCATGTGCACACGAAAATTCTTCCTCCTTCAAGTGAAGAGAAGAGTGGTAATAATGACGACTCTGCTGAATCCGAGGAAAAGAGAAGTAAGAAACGGGGGAGTGATAGAGGGGGTAACAGAGAAGCGGTTCGCAAGTACCGCCAGAAGAAGAAGGCACATGCAGCCTCATTGGAGGATGAGGTTGCAAGATTGAGGACACTGAATCAGCAATTATTGAAGAGGTTACAGGGTCAGGCTGTATTAGAAGCTGAAGTTGCAAGGCTTAAGTGTCTACTTGTGGACATACGGGGGAGAATTGAAGGAGAGATTGGCTCTTTTCCATATCAAAGACCAATCAAGAGTGGGGATATGTATCATAATATCGCCAATACAAGCTATCCTGGTTCTTATGTGGTAAATCCTTGCAATATGCAGTGTGGTGATCAGATTTATTGCCTTCATCCTGGTGTTGATGGAAAAGCTGGGGAAGGTGCCGTGTTAGATGGTGCAGGTTTAACTAATTGTGAGTTTGAGACCCTTAACTGCATGACAAATCTGGAATCTGCTCCAAAAGAAGTTTTTAGTTGTGGCACAGGAAATGTGAATACAACTGTGGGTTCAACTGGTAGTAACAAAAGAAAAGGTATAGCATTCATATCTCTGCTGTTATCACTTGTATACTTTGTATGATGCATGAGCATGACAAAGTACTTGATTGGAGTATTTTACTGCTTGTCTCGTAAAGTGTTTTCCTTAAAGTTTTATGTTATTGGTTATGGAAGATTTGGATTGACTTTTCTGCAAAACTGAATCATTAGCTATGTATGTGCCCGAAAATTTCTGTCTATGACTCTATTCTCTAAGCATGGAGTCCTATTTAGTACATGTAATATAACAGTAAAGTTTCCAAGTTCTGTATGGTATCATGGCTTCTGATATCCAAATAATCAACGTGCTTTCTGTTTATAAAGCACAAAGTGCTGACTTTTCTTCACAAAATGCTTGCAAGAAAATTAGTTAGAAATTCAAGTTGAATTTGGTGTTTAAAGGTGCTTCCCTGGGGGATGCTTTTCCTGTTTGCACCTTAGTTGTTGCATTCATGTGCATTTCTTGTTTAATATAGATTGTGTTGGCTGTATATAATTTTTGATATGCTCTGTAGAATTTAGCAGTGCTCCATTAACATTGCAAATGTGAATTTACTTGGTGGTATGAAATGTTCATGTACGACTGTTGCCATCATCATAACCACACCCTGTTTTCCAGTCTTGTGGTGCTTGAATTTGATAGAATATCATGTCTAAAATTGAGCTCAATACTTCATGTGCTCTTTGTTGTATAGTAGTGTATTTGTGATTGATATGCTGTTACATTCTCCGCGCATATTTGGAAGTAGGCATACAGTCAATGCATATTATGATACTTATTGTTTGAACAAATATTTTTTTGGTTATTTTATACCCTATCCGTGGCAGAAGTGTCAGAATTGTTAGGATAGTCCAACAAGGTTGATCAAGAGTTCCTTTTTAGCTACTGTATCTGGAGGATTGTTCAGTAAGTGTCATGAGTACGCATGATACTGGTATGGCCAGGCATGTTGAACAGTCCCAAGTATGAAGGCTTAGACTGATACTTATGGGATTTCCTTTGTGGGGAGACATGAGATTGGGTGAAAGGGTGTCTATGCAACAAATATTGATGTGCTTCAGATATTACTTGGGATAGAAGGTTTTCTCTTGTCATGCTCCCACCTCTTGATATGTTGAATGTATACTCATTAGTTGTTGAGTCCAGTATCTCTCTGGTTGGGTATCTGTTGCACTGGAAGTGGAGGCCTTTTATCTCATGCAGTCTTTAATTTTTAGCTACATGATTTTATGCCTATAAATTTAATATTTATTTATATACATTTTGAGAGTGGAGTGCTGAAGATAACACAGGGAAAGAAATTGGCAGGGATATTTCTCAAAAAAAAAAAAAAAAAGAAGAAAGAAAAAAGAAAAGAAATTGGCAGGGATGACAAAAAGCTCAACAAAATGTTGTATTCTGTTGTTTTTTCTTTTAATATGACTCTTATCGAATTCTTAAAGATTAACTGCTTACATGTTTCAACACATCTGTCATAGGGTTTCTTCTTCACACCTAGGTTGTTCTCTTGACGGTAGAAATTGTGAGCTCCCCCCCCCCCCCCAATTTTCCTCCTGAGTTTAGTCTAAAATAACTGGATCAGTTATGCAAATACCTTGTGTAAATCTGTAAGCCCTTTGAAGGATTTGAGAAGAGGGGTGGCTGAGGACAGTATTAACCTCAATACGATCTTTTGAGTGGTGTCTGAACTGTCTTTTGTATGACATTGTTTTCTTTGAGTGGCTGGGGAAGGTTGTGCGAACTTCCTGCTAGGTAATTGGAGCAGTGTATCATGTACACTCTTCAATGGCTGCTTGTGTGCTTATTATCATGTGATATTCAGGCTTGATGGTACTATGTATTTAATGGTGTTTAAACTTCGTCTATCATTCTTCCCTTTGTGTCAATGAAATGCCTGCTGCTGCTGTGAATCTGTGATCTTGGCTACACACTAACTCTGGGTCATTTTTGTTTATCATTGCAGCTAACCATGCAGCAAGAGCAAGTTGAAGCTTTCACTAAGATGTTGCAGGAGATATTAAGCTGGCATATACGTCTTCCTGAATTAGCATCATCTAGTGAAGAATGCTCTGTCTCTGCTCAGCATATGCATCTTCTCAAAGTAGCATCATTGAGTGAAGAATGCTGCTTCTGCTCAGCATAAACTTCCTCTGCTCTGCTTTTATGTTCTGATTTATTACATTCTTTTCTTCGTTCCCCCCCCCCCCTTCCTTTTGTCTCCTGTTTCACAGAGCTGAATTTTAGCTCCTTTTTGTAATTTCGGAAGAGCTGTGCGTTCCGAGTAATCGTGGGTTCTAGTTTTGGTTTCTTATCTTAGTAGTAGTCTCGGTGAATAATATGTAAAGAATGAAAGTTTCTACCTCTGTAGCTACTTAAAACTTATGAGTTGGGACAATAACTTCTAATTACCAAGAAGCTTGATTTCCATTTGCTACTTTGTGTGGTATTGGCCCTGTTTGGCAATTGGCTGGTGATATTAGTTGTTGGCTGATGGATGGTGGCTGGTGGTCGATGGCTGGTATTGTTAGCTGATTTGACCGGCTAATAACATTGGATGTCTGGAAAGAGATGTTTGGTAACATTGGCTGGTAACATTAGCTGGTTATATGTTGAATGACCTATAAGGACATTCATATGATTAAGGAATTTGATGGCATAGAAGTAAATAATTGCAAGTCTTGGATTATTATGCCATTGGACTACATTAATGCCACCAGCCTAGAATGACATATAAGGACATTCATATGATTAAGGAATTTGATGGCATAGAAGTAAATAATTGCAAGTCTTGGATTATTATGCCATTGGACTACATTAATGCTACCAGCCAATACCCATAAGTCAACCTCCTTGGCTTTTCAAAAGTTGGCTTGTGGGAACCCAAAAAGTCAATCTCACAAGCTAACATCCAAACACCAATATTGGATGATGGACTGGTCAAACATTCAATTTTGCCAAAATTCACTCTACAAGCCAACATCCAAACACCCCCATTATGTATGGGATGAATGTGAATCAGCTTGGAACACATAAATACTCTTCTATCTTTCTGCCTAAAGTGGTACAGGGTTCGTTGATGCTGCCTGAACTTGAATGAAAATTAGGTCAAGACTAGATTATAGCGGGTATACTTCTTTCCATACGTAGTGTGAGCAGGAGAGGTAGCACTTGTGCAGTGTAGGTTTTGCATCTGGTCCATCAGTTCATGTTTTAGGCCCTTTTGAGTTTTGCCTGCTGCTAATCACTAAAATGAACACATTGCTTGTGCTTCCATATTTTGGAGGATGAGAGTATCGAGATGTTTTAGTGATTGAACTCATTCATGCCTACAAAATGTCTATTATCAGCCACCAAACTTATATTTGGTTGCACGCGGCGGGTGATGGCGAAACATATTCATGGGAAAAGATGATTTTTCTTTTTCTTTTTTTAAGTTTATTTGGAAAGTTGTTGCCTATTTATAATCCAATAACATTTTGGAAAATCGACGAGAATTTATCTTCCTTGTCTCTTCTTTCACTTGGTTAAGTATTACGAATTTACGATCTCCTTGCTAAGTGATAACCATTTGCATTTATGTCCGATTTGTTGGGAGGGAATGGGGAACAAATGAACAATCAGGCATCAAATAACATATGAAACTCTCCAGATCATATATTAAAATCCTTGTGCGTTTCAACAAGATAAGCTAAGAGAAGAGAGCTCATTCAGCTGGCAATTCATCCTCATCACGGTAAATACTCTCAGCCATTTTCCAGACCTGTATCATATTGTCGTCTGCCACGCTTGAGATTGTCCATGGCTCATTCTTGTTCCATGAGAAGTCTGATATCTTAGCCCTGTGGCCTCCATGAGAGAAAAGGAGTTCAGGAGGCCCATCCTCTGCTTCTCCCTCCAACTGCTCGTCACCAATCCTGAAATTACAGATGCAGGATTGACAGATTCTTAGTCCACTGTTTCTGGAATAGTAAAGTTTCTTCTGATGTTGAAGCATTGCTTAACAGTATACAATAATTTTCTACATACGACCAAACCAATTCTGTTGTATCGGTCTCCTCTATCACTGGACATTTTGCAGGTTTTCTAAATAAACTTCAAAAAAAAGAAGTCCGTAAGTTTGTAATACGTTATTAGCTAAGTTAATTGCTTATTTAAATACATGATACATATCTAGGTTCTCTTTTTTTCCTCACCAATATGGCACATATAGTGGACGATAAGAGTGGGCCTGAATAGGAGTCGAGTGATTTCAGGACGTAGCCAGCAAGAGAGGGGGTCATGAGGGAATGAGTTAGAGGGATGGCCGATGGCAGTAGCAGTCCCTTTTTTTTCAAAATATAAGGGAGGAAGAGAGTACGCGAATCTAGAGCTTGATCTAGTCAGTCTGTGCTACACAATGGTCACTAACAACTTCCTTCAAAAATGAACTAATAATCCAAGAAACAGGTATGGGCGTACCTGTTAAGGTCCCAAACCATCAACCTCCTGTCATCAGAAGAAGATGCCAAAACAGTTTCGTGATTGGGATCCCACTCAACCTGAAACACCTCCTCACTGCAAGGAGAATATGACAAACACATTAGCTATATTTCTTATATGAATTGACAAACTCAGAACTAACCCAAAACCCTCAAAGTAACCACCCCAAAGGATACGAGACAAAGTTGAAATCATCATCAACTGGGAAGTGAGCGTACGTGTGACTAGACAATAAATGCAAGGGTGAGGTCAGCTTCCGCGTATCAAAAAGTCCTATGGTGGTATCTGAGGAAGCTGTTGCCACAATCCATTCATTGAATGAGCTGAAAGATAGATAATTGACCTGGAAGAAGGAAATCTGATTATTCTTCGCAAGAGGATAGTTCACAATTGTAATTGAATTTGAACTTCATTAATCATTCACATTTGGGGGGGGGGGGTACCATAGGCAATTTGAGGCGGCAGAAAGCCTATAGAATTGGCATTGATGAAAAGATCTTCATACTTTTCCAATTCAGGTTACATACCTTTGACAGTAATAGACAAGAAAACATTTGCAAATTGCTCAAGTAGTATCTACATATAGTCATATACACATGTTAAAATGTACTGTATAACAATCTACAGCACTCCTATATATTGAAATCCAAAAGGAAAAGCTTAAAAAACAGATTTTGGTGAATTCACTGAATAGGGATCTGTTTCTAAAGACAGACGTAACAAAAAAGTACATGTTGCAAACACTTGCAGTACATGATCACACGCACCCCTTGAAATGTTGCCATATAGAGGGTGAGCTAATAACTCGACATTCACTGAATACACTTATATCTCAATCAGTCCACCAGCCTTTCAGATTCACATAGATAGGATGGTTGCAAACAACAACAAATATATATCCAATGATAATAGCTTTGGGTTGGTAGTAGAACAGCAACTATTTCAATTCACATAAATTTCAAAAGTTCCTTCAGTGAACAGGATAAAACTATTAAAGAACATTTTTAATTTTGGCTTTTACCTCCTTCTCATGAGCTACAACAGAATGTGAGGGCTTGTCGGACCGCAGGTCCCAGATCATCAACCTTCCATCATCACCCACTGAACCAAACAAGTTTTCATTCTTCGTATGCCATGCCACATGTTCAACTATGTTCTCATGAGCCTAACATGAAACAACAGCAAGTGACTTACACATTTCTCCTTCAACATTAGGTTTAGAACAGGTAATCAAGAATTAAACTAGACAAGATAACAATAAATAAAATAAAATAAAATAAAAACCTTGTAAACATTCATGGCATCAAGAACTTTAGTTTGAAGCATTGAGGACACATCCCACAAACATATATTGCAGTCATTTGAACCACTCAGCAAATAACCTTCCTTCAAGGGGTTCCATGAAAGCCCATAACCTTCCTTGTCATGACCTCTCAATGTCAAATCAGGATTACATCCACTCCCATTAGAACTTCCCTCCTTAGATGTATCAAAAACATACACCTCCACCCCACAAGTTTTCGCAGCAACGAGATTAGGGTTCTGAGGCATACATCTTGCCCTATTCACCTCCCCATCAACTTGAAATCTCTTTATTATCTCCACCTAACAAACACACCCAACAACAGGAAAGATAAAACCGAAAGAAAAAAAAAATTAAAATTTCCCATTGAAGCCTTTTATCGAACACTTGGTGGGCAAAACAAACAGACCTTTGGGAGTGCAGGACATGGGTTGTTATCCGGTGGAAGATGAACATCAGCGACTAAAAGGAAGTTGGGTGCGTCATCAGAAGTGTGGGTCCCAAGGATGAGAGAATGAACGGCCAGATTTGAATCTGGGTTGATCTGAGGTGGTGATTGAAGCCATTGAACGGTGAGAGATGGCCACTCAAGTTGATGGTTAATGACCAAGTCGTAGAGAACAGGAGTGTTTTTCTTCCAGACATCGAACTCTTCTATCAGCTGTTCCTCCGTCATCGGCGCTTCTCCTTCGTCCGCCATCTCTTTCTCTCTCTCCCTCTCTCTCTCTCTCCTCTCTTGTGTTTGGGTTTGTTGGGTGTGTGTCTTTCCCGCCAGAAATGAAATCAGCCTCTGCTCAAGTGTATAAATAAATAGGGTTTTCCCGCCGAAATGGTCACGAAACTAAGAAAATGGGCTTCAGGTGTTTGGGCACATTCTACTGGAAAAAAGCTTGGCCCATGCACCAATCCACCTGTAATGGAGTAGTTCTGTATCATTTCTCCCATTGTCTCACAATATAGTAGAGTTCACTTCAATTCACTACCCAAAAAGTGGAATCTGGGTTCTGAAACCAACTATGCTTTGTGAGGGGACGGACTATTAGTGCGGAACTGCGGAACCATCTAATAATTTCTCATTATTATGTAGATAGGTGGATTGATATTTATTTTTCTTTTTTGTTTTTTTAGAAGAGCGAGAGTATAGTTGAAAAAGCTAATCAAAGGTGAGATAATCCAATTAATTTGGAAAATGGAAGATGAGGACAATGGTTATCGTAGATGCTCGCCCTAGCAGTCCATCGGAAGACCCTAATTCACTTTCCAGACATCATGTACTGTACTTCATGTTAAGCTTGTTGTATCCGATTCAGGCCTGCATTGAACAGCTCTAAGCTCATGCCGACATGCTACAAGATGTATAATGATAATGAGGTACCCTTGCTTTCACATAATGGTGTGCAATAAGGCTGATGCTCTACCATAATTGTGTATAATTAAGGCTGATGCTCTAACATGTCGTTAACATGCTTTAGAAGTACCAATTGATTAGGATATACAAACCAATTTGTGATGGAACTTTTTAGTGAACCTGCATAATGTGATACTGAGTAATGTACTTGAGAAACTATTAGATTCCTCCAGCGAAACTGTGTTTAATATCACCCAGTAATTATCACATGATACCCTCAACTTCCTAGCTACACCAAAAGAAAGGAATAATACAACGTACTCCCTACTTTTAATTCCATGCATATATATATGAATCGATCTTCCTGTCAATTACAAACATTTGATTCCAAAATCCAAAATCTAAAACCAGCTTAACATCATAAGACAAACAATGACATTTGACATATAAAGGGAATCTACTACCGGAAGTATAATACAGCGTCTCCAATTGGCAATGACAGATCCAAGTACCTTACTTAACAGCCAAAGACTCCTTCACATATTTAAATGACGACATTTAGTCTTTCACATATTCAGGTCGCCGTGATCATGAGGCTAAGTATTGATCACATGATAGAACAGGCACTAGGGTTCTCATCACTAAAGGCTGTGGTGTACCGCACCTCAGTAGAGCTCATCCGATTAAGCTGATGCAAACGTGGATCACGTTCATCGTTCCTCACATACCCTGCAGGTGCTTTCCTGTCATACACCCCAGCGGCGTAAGGGTGAGCCACCACATCATATGGCACGTAGGGCCATAACTCTGCCCTCTTTCCTGTACGATGCTTGACACGTGAAACCACCTTGTTTGGCTCCACATAACCGGTGACTGTGAGCTTGCTCTGCTTAGGCTCAATGTCCACCTGAGTCACCCCCTTCATCCCTTCCACTGCCCTCCTTACCTTCCTCTCACATCCTTCACAGTCTATCTTCACCTTTATCTCTACTGTCTGATTAACAAGTAACACCAATTAATTATCCAAAAAAACAAGGCACACCAATTAATTAAGATACACAGTGATAAATAAACCCAAGTGGTCATATTCACTAATCAATCACACTTAGTATATCTTTTGCCCTTATCTAAAACTAGTCAAAACTCAACTACTTGCCAAACGACAAATGTATACCGACTCAGCAAATGACGAGTTTGGAAAAATGAGCTCCACATACTGGCGTACATGTACTAAGATTACTGACATGTATTTCTTGAGTATCTACAAGTATGATTTCTTTTGCCCATGTTTGAAGTTGACACCCATGTCGATACAAACAGGTTATGGAATCCTGGTTAATTAGCTAGCTACCATCTGTATGTAGAAGTATGATATTAGTTTAAATGATCATGTTACTATATTAAGGTGTAAGAGGGTCAATTTCTGATTATGATGCAACCTCTAATCTGATGTGCAAGCAGTGGCGGATTTAGCAAACTAATAATATGGGTGCCAAAACTAATTAATAAATATTATGGGTGCCAAAACTAAATTGTTAGGGTATTTTAGTAGTAATTTTCCAAAAAAACCCCAAAAAGTAGGGTATTTTAGCAAAATTTTCCGAAAAAACTGGTTGCTCGGGACCCCGGTGCCCCATACTACATCCGCCACTGTGTGCAAGTTGGGGTTGATTATCTAATTCGCAATTATGTAACTTTCTTAGATGTTTCTCTTCCATCTCCATCTCCATCTCCATCTCCTAATTTCTATATACATAAAAAGACGTTAAGCTATGCCTATATGTGAGTAGAATCTTATGTCTAAAGTCGAAACAATAATGTGTGCAAGAACTGAACTGTTTGAATCATACAATTACAATAATGTTTAAATCAGGTGGACACAAAAGGCAAAAGATATTTCAGCACATGGCAGCGGGACCAGAAAGCTGTGTTTTTTAGCAACATTGAAATTAAAGTACAAGTAAGCAACAATCAAACTTTTAAAACCCAACTCACTAAAGTCTAAAGTAGGTGATGAAATTCATAGATGGGCGACTATGAATTATGATTAGTGGCTAACTGTAAACAGGGGAATACTAAGGAAGAAATTAAAGCAGTTAATCACTAGATTCCAAGCATTTGATTTGAGTTGATCATTTGATTTGCGCAACAAACCCAACTCTTTGATCAAAAGATGTCAATTCAAGTAGCTTAGGCTCCTTAATTTGAACCAAAAAACAAACCACATGTTTCATTTCAATGGAATTCCAGCTTAAAAGTTAAACAAGCATATAAAAGCCTACTTAATTAGTCTGATAGTGATACTAGCTCACCTTAATTGCCAGTCCAGCAATAATCACTAGCTAGATTGGAAAGCCTCTTTTAAGTTTAAAACCCAGCCAAGAACACATTACACATGAACACATAATTCTTTGGACAGATTCAAAAATCGATCCCATTAATTAGCTTCACTATCTAGATAATAAAAGCAATTTTATGAGCAATATGCATAAACAATAAGCAGCTGCAATAGTTTGGATCCATCCACTATGAGTATATCAAAAGATTAGAGCTTAATTTCTAAGTATATCAAAAGATTTGATTAGTAAGAAAGTCAAGCTTCAGAGACTGAACAAATGTAGGAAACCTGAAGCTGCTTGCGATGCTTGTGGCTATGGCTGTGACCAGAAGAACAATCAAAGTAGTCGGATAGATGATCCAGTGCCCCCATCTCTCTCTTTTTTTTCTCTTTCTCACTCACTCACTCACTCACTCTCTCTCTCTCTCTCTCTCTCTCTCTCTCTCTCTCCTAGTCGTCTAAGCTGTATCTCCCTCTTATTAAGCAACTCAGAAAAAGGGGGACTTAAAAGATTATCAAAAACAGAATATCTTGAGATGATTCACAAAATATCACAAACGGAGAGGGTTTTTGAAATGACAGCACCAGCAGGTAAGAAAAAAGGACAGTTATCTTTGCTATTGCTTGCTGTTTCTGAGCAGTCTCTTTCTGTCTTTAGCAACCACCAATATTATGAGTAAGAGTACTATACTGGCCCAAAAGGTCCAAAACCCCTTTCCTAGGAGTATTAATTTAGTAGTACTACTAGTCTACTACTCTACTAGGTAAATGTTGCATTTGGATCTGCATCGTTGGTTTGATCAAAACGACGTACCTGTTTGCCACGTGTTCATCTAGGATTTGATATAGTTCCAAGATGCAGCAGTTAACTTAGCGCGTCGGCTGGGGGACCCGCTGATGTGGATTGTGGGCCTACTATATCTAACACTGACCAATAAACAGTGGGCACCCACATCCATCGTTTCCCATGTTCTGTTCAGTGTTCACCCCCCATCGATACGCGGCGTTTCTATCCTTTTCTTACATCAAATGCTGTGTTTGGCCTCTACTCTCTACTGTCTCCAGTCCACGCCTTGGTCTACGCTTCCTCTAAAGTGTGCAATTTTATAGAAGTCCCCCATTCAAGTCAATAATTTAATGAGATTGAGTTCTTAAAGAGGATGATACATTTATTCAGTGGATTGGCAATTCACCTCAATATTGCATTTATCTCGATTTCTCCTCTATTTTCACAATTCTCTCTCTTCTATTTTCAAAGTAGCTAGCAATAAAAGTAGGAGAGAGATACACACAATATTAAGATCGGTTGGTCAATAAAACATTTTCCATTCTTAAAACATGATCCGGCTTAATAATTATGTTGCAGTATGTTTTTGGAAGTTAAAAGGAAAAGGGTCGGAAAGGACATAATGTTAGAGTTTTAGTATTTCATGAATACGCTGATTCATACTCATACCAAATTCATTACAGTATTTAAATAAGACTTTCAAAGTCTTATGTCCATTGTAACAAAAAAGAAACGAGAAAAAAGACTTATGTTCATTGTATTATATACTAGCTAGTTACTATAACATATCCTGTCATTAATTATGCATGTAAATCCCTTATTTGTTTGTAATAATATGTATTAATGTAGTACAAGCTAGTTTGGAAAGTGATGCTTCATTCATAATATTAATACAAGGAGAAAGTATTGTATGATGTATAGAGTACGTTAATGTTGTCGTCAGAAGATAGGGTTTAATCAACTCCGTGATACAATGATAATAATAATAATGCAGCAAATGCAAGCAGGTCCATTTCCTCATATTAACTCATGTCTGATCGATCTGTCTCATTTCATGTCATCTACTATTCAAATGTAGTATGTGGTCCTGTATGTTATCACTAAATAACTGCTACCCTCCCTTAATTTGACCATGCCTACTCTCCATCATGTACACACACTATCTAAAACACCATTATATGTACATTTAACTACTCTTTTTTTTTTCATAAAAAGAGGGTGCAAGTGAATGGCGATCGAAACATCCTCCGCTTTGTCATGTTCGGACTCTCGTGTTCAATAGCAGCTATATCAGACTACCTAAACAACCAACGCAAACACTGACTCCATCAACATAACACCAACAAAGGGCTAGTACTTGAAGTTGAAGTTGCAACAACTCTCTAGTATAGTAGTATGCATGACAACAACTCTTCTACCAACAAGGGTGGTGGTCTAGTGGTTCCAAGCTTACTCCCAAGTGGTTCGGTAAAGCAAGGTCATGGGTTCGAATCCCCATTTCCCTCATGCCTTGTGTCTGCTGGCTTCTACGAACTATACTAGCCCCTTGTTGGTGCTACGTTGACGGGGCCAGTGCTTGCGCTGGTTGTTCAACTAGTGTGATATGTTCGTTATTAAACACGAGAGTCCGAACATGACGTAATAGGGGATGCCTCGGTCGCTATTCACTTGTACCCTCTTTTTGGACAAGCAAAAAAAAAATGACAACGGCTCTTCAGGGGAATTTTACGAGTTTTCTTTGGGCCTAAGCGCCTGACATGGATGCCTTGGTCCATCAACCCGGCCTTTTAATATGTTTTTGCAACTACTGCTTCAAACGGCCCATTAAATTGTAGAGGACAGCTCATTATTGGGGTCACGACTCACACTCTTGTCAAATGCCGAGCCCACAAATTCTGTTTTACCTCGCAATGGCATTCGTGTTTAAGCCTGAGCCCACGAGTATCAGCGCCATCATGTGGCTTGCATGACGATGCCAACTTGCAACTTGCAAGAGGCCCAACATAAATATTCTCCACTAGTAAACTTTTTTCTTTTTTCCAGAATTGGCTATTTTAAAATTTGAAAGCTAAAAATCATTTTCAACATGTTAGATTGTGTATTAAAGAACATTGCCCCTTGCAATGAGGAGCTACCTAGCATTATATATAAATTAAATAATATATTTAATTACTAGTAGATATTAGTGATCGGCTTAGGTTAAGTAGCATTTGTTAAGATCGGAGTTACTAGAAAACAACTCCAAACATTAGGGCCCGTTCGGGGTGGTTGTGAGTTGCAAGTTTCTGGTTTTCAAAATTTTTTATCTACTTATAGAAATTATGTTTGGAGCTGAAATTTTTTCCCATTATAGTTGTCTACTCTATTTTTGAAACTGACAACTGAAAATTGGAAACCAAAAATTGTGGTTTCCAAAATCTGGTTTTTGGTTTTCAAAAAAACTGAAAACTGAAAACTGAAAACCACCCCAAACAGGCCCTTAGAAATATAGTACTCAACATAGGGTAAGGGTCTTCTACTGTTCTTGGAACAATAGAGGTGTTGTTCTTGCAATTTCACGATAGAATTGCTCTTTCTCTTTATTAGGCCATTGGATTAGGGAATTGACGGAGAGAGATAATAGAGAGAAGAGAAGACTGACAGCGGAGGATCTGAAATCCTCAAGATAATGAGAAGTGAAGACCGACAGCCGGGTACATACAAGCTTACAATGCGAATTGAAGCTATGCATTCCACATAAGGGCTAGCAGGCAATCAAGGGAGGCCACGTGTAATGCAGTTAAGAGGTACTCTTGTCAACAGACAATATCATTATGAGTAGAAGGAAAGAATCAAAAGCACATTTTGCGATGGTCGCTCTGATAAGAGACAAAGAAAGCAACGAACATTAAACAAGTTGTTGTGAACATATGACTTGACTACCAGAGCCACCTTTAACGTAACCTCAATCAAAATGCAAATCTACTGTAAGCAATTGGACCATGCCAATAATAATGACTTTTATAAGCTAAGAAAATACTAATAATCCGTTTTAAAGAACACACACCTGCCCCTCCACACACTCGATGATCTTCTCCGCCTCGTCTCTCTCAAATTGGTACCAAACCCAATTTGAATCATATCAGATAATGACCTTTAAAAAAGTAGTGAAACCCGGCCATGAAGGATTTTCATCATTCATGCATGTAATTGTGTAAAGCCATCGTGTTGGTACACGGGCCACTGAAAACTTTTCCTAATTAGTGTAATTTTGAAAAGCAACAAACGTAAACCACTCCCCCTCACAAAATTGAAATGAAGTACAAAGTAGAAAGTTGATTAGGAAAATGTGCAAGCTGTTAAGGCCTTGTTGGATCACCTGGCCTGTATTTTAACTTTGTCTCATCAAGAAACTAGTGTAATGCTTCTTTACTTGTATGCATTATATGTTTGATTCAATGTCACTTCTAACTCGATAACTGCAATCAAATCCTATCACTTTATAAAAAGAAGCTAACATAATAAGTTCAAGATTGATGTTCTAAATTATTACTTTCCCTTTTCTCTTTATCGTTGCTTTGAAGGTAGTAATGAACTAATAAACTCGATCTCGACGCAGCTATAACTCAATGATGAGAAACCTCTAGCTTAACTAATCATTCACTTAATTGAACTGAACTGATTTATTGAATTGAAAATGAACCAATTATTGAATAAGTGAAAAATTACAAACTCGAGTGTGTTCTTTTTCACTTATTAGACATTATCCAATGGACGAGAATTTAGTGGAAAAGGACACATTCTTTATCACTGAATTAGTGACAGATTCTTACCGAATCGGTGAAAATCAGTGGCAAGACCTTACCCAATCAATGGGCATCAGTGACAAGACCTTATCCAAATATTGAGAATCAGAGACAAAACATTACCAAATCAGTGAGAATCAGTAGGAACCAATATTTGCCCATACTTCACCGGGCAGTCTATCATGATCCTGAAGGACCCTCGGTGCCCCGAGAGAGACATCAGGATCCCTGAACTTTGATATCTTATGCCATTGGTGTTAAGGCTCTTACATCAGTTTCCTAGTAAAACGCCCTTCCAAACCTATCAGCGACCGGATAAGCGACCCCGAGGGCATCCCATGTCCCCTAAGGGTGTTTTGTGCGATGTGGTGTGAAATTATCCACCTTCGTTAACAGGCCTATCGGAAGCCCAAAAAAGGGGATAGCCTTCGTTTTCGGCTTATCAGGGCCCAGGTGTCATTTCTGTCCAAACTTCTACGAGGGGTTTACCATGACCCTAGTGTACCCCCTCGGTGCTCCAGGAGGGACATCCGTATCCCCGAACTTCGACATCACCCATGCCTTTGGTGTTTTGCCTTTTAAACTAGTGTCTCGTAAAACGCCCTTCCAAACCTATCAGAGACTGGATAAAGAACCCCAAGGGGCTCCCATATCCCCTAGGGTTCTTCCCTGCGATGTGCTGCAAAAATATCTACCTTCGTTTCCGCGCCTCCCGGAAGCCAAAAAACGTGGATTATAGCCTTCGTTATCGGCTTCCCGGGCTCCGTGTGTCATTTTTGCCCAAACTTCTCCGGATGCTCTATCATGACCCTAGAAGACCCTCGGCGCCTCGAGAAAGACATTCGGACCCCCGAACTTCAATATCACCCATGCTTTTGGTGTTCCAACTCTTACACCAGTGTCCCGTAAAACGCCCTTCCAAGCCTATCAGGGACCGGATAAGCGACTCCAAGGGCGTCCCATATCCCATAGGGGTGTTTCGTGCAATGTGGTGTGAAAATATCCACCTTCGTTACGCGGCCTCCCCGAAGCCCAAAATATGTAGATTATAGCCTTCATTTTCGGCTTACAGGGGGTCGGGGTGTCATTTTTACCCAAACTTCTCCGGGGGTTTTATCACAACCCTAGAGTATCCTCGGTGCCCTGGGAGGGGCATCGGAATCCCCGAACTATGAAATCCCCCATGCCTTTGGTGTTCCGGCACTTACACCACTGTCCAGTAAAACGTCATAATTCCAAGCCTATCAGGGACAAGATAAGCGACACGGAAGGCCTCCCATGTTCTCTAGGGGTGTTCTGTGCGATGTGGTGTGAAAATATCCACCTTAGTTCCAGGGCCTCTTGGAAGCCCAAAAAACGTGGATTATAGCCTTCGTTTTCGGCATCCAAGGACCCGGGTGTCATTTTTTTACCAAACTTCTCCGAGGGTTTTATCACGACCCTAGAGTATCCTCGGTGCCCTGGGAGGGGCATCGGAATCCCCGAACTATGAAATCCCCCATGCCTTTGGTGTTCCGGCACTTACACCATTGTCCAGTAAAACGCTATAATTCCAAGCCTATAAGGGACAAGATAAGAGACACGGAAGGCCTCCCATGTTCTCTAGGGGTGTTCTGTGCGATGTGGTGTGAAAATATCCACCTTAGTTCCAGGGCCTCTTGGAAGCCCAAAAAACGTGGATTATAGCCTTCGTTTTCGGCATCCAAGGACCCGGGTGTCATTTTTTACCAAACTTCTCCGTAAGTCTAGGGTGGCCGTAGAGTACCCTCGGTGCCACAGGAGGGACATCCGGATCTCCGATTTTCGATATCACCCATGCCTTTGGGTGTTCTAGCTCTCACACGAGTGTCCCGTAAAACGCTCTTCAGAGCCTATCAGGGACCGGATAAACGACTCCGACGGCTTCCCATATCCTCTAGGGGTGTTCCGTGATATGTGGTGCAAAAATGTCCACCTTCGTTTCGGGGCATTCCGTAAGCCCAAAAAACGTAGATTATAGCCTTCGTTTTCGGCTTCCCGGACCCCGGGTGTCATTTTTGCCCAAACTTATCCGGAGGGTCTAGCATGACCCTAGAGGAACCTCGATACCCCGGGAGGGACATTTGGATCCCCGAACTATGAAATCCCCCATGCCTTTGGTGTTCCGGCACTTACACCATTGTCCAGTAAAACGCCATAATTCCAAGCCTACCAGGGACCAGATAAGCGACACAGAAGGCCTCCCATGTTCTCTAGGGGTGTTCTGTGCGATGTGGTGCGAAAATATGTACCTTTGTTCCGGGGCCTTCGGAAGCATAAAACACGTAGATTAGCCTTCGTCGGCGCCCTGGTAGGGACATTCGTAACCCCGAATTTTGATATCCCATGCCTTTAGTGTTACGGCTCTTATTACACTACTGTTTCGTAAAATTCCTTTCAAGCCTATCAGTGACCATATAAGCGACCACGAATGCCTCTCATGTCACCTATGGTGTTTTGTACGACATAGTGTGTAAATATCCACCTTCGTTACGAGGCATCCTGAAAGCCAAAAAAAACGTGGAAGATGGTAATAATAGCGTAAGTAACTAGCTAGCTAGTAATAATAGCACCAATCTATAATAATGTTGTCCCTCTAACATTGGCATATATGCGGGACGATGGCGACTAAACTACTAATATTATTAGGCCGGGGAGATCGAATAGAGAAGGAACATTTGGGAATGCTGATGACTTGGTATATTAATATATATATACATCATTAAATATGGGAATATAGTCTACGTATGTAGAGTGTAGAGGATGGATGGGGGTGAGTTTGATTTAGTAATTATTAATTAACGTCAAACAACTACGCACTTGCCCCCAGGCCCCATACATTACTACTACTACTACCAGCTTACTTCTCTTTCATCGATCGTATAAAAGAGAGCCAAGTGAGGCGCGCAGAGGCGTGGGGTGGGTAGTGTACGTTTGTTTAAGCACTACCCGATCTCTTTCTCTCTCAGTCTCTCTCTTGAAGCAAGCTAAAGGGTTCACTCAGTCACTCGGTCTGATTCACAAAAATGTCACATGGATTGCAGCATGTATAAGTGGGATAGCACATGGGCCCCAGACCCTATTGCCATTGCCCCCATGCCCTTCTTCACACTTGTGACTTGTTATGCCCAACACTAACAGCTCAACTATACCACTTTTATTTTTGTTGTTTGTATTTAAGTATTTACATCGTCCATCTGTTATTCATCTACTACTCTACTGTATAAACAGATGAGATCACAGGCTATATATGACTCATCTGCTGCAACAACCCTGTTTTAAGTTTTAACTTCGAGCATCCTTATTGGTATTTGCTTAAAACACTATTAAAGTTGTCACCTCACTTTTTAAGCACACATCTCCCAAATAAGTACACACTCAATTATCCCTATTGTGCTTAAAACACCCCACCCATTTACCCCATAAGATTTTTATACCACTGGCCAACTCCAACATGTGGTCCCCACCTCCTTCTTCCTTCATCCCCTTTTTTTATCTAAACAAGTGTGCTTAAATAAGAACACTCTCTCGATCTCCTCTCTAAGCACACCAATAAAAGTGCCATTAAGCACGCTTTGGTTGACTCGATCATTGCCTCACTCTCTCATTTCATGATTATATATCTCTCTGCTTTTTCTTTTTTTTTTTATTTATAATTCCTGGACCACTTGGCCTATCTTTCACTGTACTGCTTAACTTAATTAAATGTGTGTATATATATGCACCTGCTCCCAGCAGTTCTGATGTACTCTATACTATATAGGTTGGTTAATTGGTACTATATATGATTCATGCATGCATATTGGATTATTGGAAGCTAAAGCACAGATTAAAAAGATATTTTTAATAAAAATACCCAATTATCAAAAAAAAAAAGATGGTGGCATCAGTAAACTCACACACATCTCTAAATCACTGAGAGAATTCGAAACATTACACAGACAAGATTTGGTCCAACCTTTATTTATTTGCTACATACATACTCAATTATAGGAGTACTACACTATTACATACTTTACAATATTGGTGTTACCCCACCATGGCACTTTTGTTTTGTTATGAATCCATCATCTGTGTTAATAAGTATTGGATCCTTTGACAAATTCATCATAGGAATAGTAATAGGAATAGCCATGTGATATTAAACCCAATTGGCCGGTTACTGTGTATGTATTGTTGCCACTACATTATGCAATAACTGACATCGATCACTCGAACCGCTTGGAAGTTTCTCCGATCCCTTCAAATCATTCATAATCCCCAACTCTTAATTAACACTTGTTTTTACAACTAATTACAAACAATGGCTGGATGCCTCAATTGTAGATCAGACTCAGTGGCAGATCCACTCTTTACCGAGTGGATTCCGCCGAATCCGTTTGATTTTTTTTTTTGTTAAAAAATCCTTTATAAATTAAAATTTTTCAATATAATAAGTAAGAATTGCCCTATGTATTACAAAAAGTTAATCCACTTGACTTGATTTCTGCATCCGCCACTGATCAAACTATCATTATTGCTTAGCTATATATGATAACCCCCCACCCCCATAATGTTACCACAATCGGTGCACTTAGTTAGATTCCATCTACTAGACACTTTCAAACCAAAACACAAGCAATTACGTACTTCAAAACATTAAATATAATGGATTGAGGAACTGAGTGCATTGTGCATATATATAAGGTTCAACATGAGTAGTATATATCTTTAATTTATCCCTTCCCATTTGTTCTTTGTCTTCATAGCTTACATATTCCGATCCTCTAATAATGATATACTCGTAACTAGATACTCTCTTTAATTTGGTGTGCCTTTTAAAGTGTTTGCTGACTGTATGAAAAAGCCCATAGCACTTTTGGTTCCTTCTTCCTTTCTTTTTAGCTCGAATAATTCTTTTTCTTTTTAATTGTTGACGATTGGAGCAACGGCTGGCTTAATTAGGCGATAAGGTGGAACCATGCATACTCTTAGTAGCTAGTGATGGAATATTAACAAGCAAGTGTTTTCAGCGCATGTCATTCATCACTAGCTAGCTAACACCTCTTTACACTTTAGCATGCATGGAGACATATTAAGCTCATATATCCACTCAATTTGCCATCAAAATAAACATGAATATATAAGCATATATGTCAATTTAATAGAGCATACATATGTGAATGTGAATGTGAATGTGAATGTGAATTTATTGACATATATGCTGCTTCGTGAAATTGCTTCGTGCGATGCATATATGTCAATTTATTTATTTAATAGAGCATACATATGTGAATGTGAAGTGTTAATAGGCTATATGGATATTCTTTGATCAAATACGTACATTGAAAATTGATGGTGGACAGTCCAGCTCAATGGAAATAAATATGACTCAAGATACGCCAAGATATAACATGGTAGTAATTTTCCCATCCTACTGCTATAACTAAAGTGAATTGGTCTAAGTTAAGGGTAAATGAGCCTTGATGTAGATCTAAAATGTATGTATACTCCTTTCCTGCCAAAATCTTGTAACAATTCAAGAAGGAAACAGAAACTGACCAAATCCCCTGGCTTTGCTTGGAATTGAATGAAAAATGGGGGTCTCTGTCTCATTCAACCAAATCAACAAACAAACCAACGCCTCTCTCTCTCTCTCTCTCTCTCTCTCTTCTCTGACCCGATAGTTTAGTCACGAAATCTGTATGTATTTCTACGTTCTTTCCTCCCTCCCTCCCTCTCTTTATTGCTTGGCGTCAATAACTATAAAAACTCCTTTTAATTATAAATCGATACTATTTTCACACGGTAAAAAAATACAGAAAAAAATATTTGAGGAGAGAGAAAGAGACAGAATCCTAGGCCCTCCATATTTCCCTTTTTAGTTTTTTTTTCAGTTACTTTATTTAATTATTAGTAAAGGAAATCCCAATCTTTCTTTATTGTACTATAATATAATATTAATGAATTTAATTAATTAATTTAAAAATCCACATCTCATGTCGTGGCTTTAGAATTGTACTATAACTTGTAACCTTCCTATCAAATAAATCTATCCTTTATTTTTTCTTTACCCACGACGACTATATATAAATACACGCTTCACCCTTTCACCACCTCTTTGTCTGTTTTTTCATTCATTCATTCATTCATTCATTCATTGCGCTCCTTATAATCGTAAAACACCCATCAGAGAAACAGAAAGACTTTTAGCTTTCTTGAATTTGTGTTTTTTGGGTTGTTTTGATTTACAGTTTTGTGATTTTGGGGTTTTGAAGAAAATGGCTATACAAGCGCAGATGTACCCGGAAAATCTTGCTTTGCCGTTAGGAGGAGGATCTCATCAAGATTGGTTGATGATGGATAACAACAACAACAACAACAACAACAACATCAACAACAATAACAATAGCATGTTCAATGGTGGCTGTGGCTTCAACGAGTTGAGTTTCAATCTCCAACAGAAACAACAACAGCAACAACGATTCCAATATCAACAACAGCAACAACAGTATTTGCTTCAGCAGTTCCAAAATCTACAGCAGAGAAACTACCAAAACTCTTGTGATAACGGTTTAGTGTTGTTGCCTTCGTCCAAAAGGGCCAAAACCAACAACAACAACAACAACCCATGTACAAGCACCACCAGCACTACAAGCAGTGATTCTATGCCCATAAATTTCTCTCACAATTTGGGTGCTCAACTTGAGAAACAGAGGCATGAGATTGACACATACATCAGTTTACAGGTTAGTTAGCCTTAATTTATCAATTAGATTAAAAACTTATAATTTGGTTTTCTTTTAATTCTTGTTTTAATTAATGTTGGATTTTCTTGCTGACTTGGGGGGTGTGATTAATTTTGTTGTTGTTCAGAATGAGAGGCTGAAAATGGCATTGCAACAACAACATAAGCAACAACTAGCAACATTAATGATGAAACTAGAAGCAAAAGCGATGATATTGCTGAAACAGAAAGATGATGAAATATCAAAAGCAAGAAAGAGAAGAATGGAACTTGAAGATTTCATGAGAAAGATGGAATTTGAAAACCAAGCATGGCAGAGAGTAGCAGCAGAGAATGAAGCAATGGTGGTGTCATTGAACAACACATTGGAACAACTCAAAGAACAACAACAAGCATGTTGTTGCTTGACTTCTTCTAATGGCGTTGACGATGCTGAGTCTTGTTGTGATGATAATGACTATCCTTGCAGCAACAACAACGAAGAAGAAGAAGAAGAAGAAGAAGAAGAAACTTCTGCTAAAGGAGGAGAGAGAAACAACAACAACAAGAAAAAGATGATGATGGTGTGCAGAGTTTGCAATTCTAGGGAATCGAGCGTATTGTTGCTCCCTTGCAGGCATCTCTGTTCATGCAAAGCCTGTGAGCCTTTTCTTGATGTTTGTCCTCTTTGTAAATCTCTCAAGAAGGCAAGCATTGAAGCTCTTATTTCCTGATACATACTCCTCTATTAGACAAGAGAATATTACCCCTAGTAATTTTTTTTTTTTTTACTAGTACTACAGTAGATTTTTCTATCTTCTTCTCTCAGTAAAGAAAAAGGAGAAGAATTTCCAGACTGTGACTGAGAAAGCAGGGTGAATTGAACAACAATCAACAATTTTGCCCCTATTTCTTTTTACTGTTTCTTTAAAATTTTAGCACATAATGACATAAATTGATTGAACAGAGATTGCAAGACATGTTGCAGCATCTTTAGTTCTTTACTTACCAAATGCTGGATTGAATTGATTGATTCAATATCATTCATTGTTTTCTTTCATTTTTCTATTTTTGGGTTTGGGATTGATTTGATTATTCATGCCTTGTTTAAGTTTTTACAGTGACAGATGGGATTGAAAGATGCTTATTAGGAGGGTAAAATGCCAATGCGTTCACATTTTCCCAATTCCCACACACACATGACACAACCCAACATAGCAGGGGAAAGCTTAATTCTTTATAGGTTCAGAAGATTTTGTATACCCTGCAGAAAATGGAAACAGTAATTTCATACAGTAAAATAAAGGAAGTACAGTAATCATCTTTTACCAAGAAGCCAACCAAAGTAGAGAAAACTTTACCCTTGGAAGTTAGTATAATAAGTAGGCTAGTATAGAAGCCTGCAGGCTGCAACAACAACTGAGATTGAAAAAAAGAGAACAGTGGACAACCCCACTACTATAATTATAATGGCCAGCATTGAAAACAGAAGATTGCCTTGTACGTCCAAACTTTTTGTTCTATTTTTTCTATTATTAATTAATTTACCACATCTATCTAGGAGTCTATGACCACTTTTTGTTTTTTTGGAAGATGATGAATTTATTCCAATAACAATTACACTATCTTTTTAATTTACTTTAGTCCAATATTACTTGTTTCCCAAGCATAAATCTTTATAGCTTGTGACATTAATAGAGGTGTAAACGAGCCGAGTCGAGTCGAGTATTGCAGTGTTCGTGCTTGACTCGTTGATCGATTACACGAGCATCACATTATCAAACAAGCTTGGATTAAGTTTTGACCCGAGTATGTTTACAAACTGCTTCGAATATATCGGCTAATTTGCACCCCAGACATTAATCATGAAATGAAATACGAAATTTAAAATGCAAATTAGACCGATTGATATACCACTTGAAAACAATATCTCATCAAGGGAATGACAAATGACAACAATATAGGTTTTAAGAAGAAAACATGAGGAATTAAATTAAAATTGGTACCATGTTTAGATTGTTTACTACTCTGATCTGCTCCCTAATGAATATGGTTTATGATTGATACTGGGCGCTACCGTAGTTTCCCCTAATGGCCACCTAAAAAATGAAAATGAGAATTACGCAATGTCTAACAATTCATACTACCTCTAGCACAATAAATGAGGCTATGAGGAGTAGTACTATACATTATTATTCTTTCCATCCGTAGTCATAAAAGGGCAACACATGCATGCAATTGCAAATAGCTTGTTGGTTCTCCTTTATATATAGGTGAAAAATTTAAAAGCTATGAATATATGTTTCGTATGGAATTGACATAGCATTCAATATTGGAAATGATCTGCTCCCCACGTAAAAAGTGCTTCTAACCTAATTATATACTATATGATTTGCATTTGCATTTGCATTTGCATTTGCATTAAGCAGTTAGACTAGTCCATAATTCACTGTGATGAGATTTAATGTTGTTATTTTAGGCAGTTAGACAATGTTGCCAACTGAGTACTTGGTATATATGATGACTTTAGCTCTACTTATAAGCAATTTGGCTTGTGACCTTCAACTTGCATATCTCGGTCGTGTTAGATTAAAGTCTAAATTGTTGTCATATGGAGTACATCATACATTCTAGGAAAGCGAGAATGAGATTGGGCTTGACTGGTTATATAGGCTAAATTAATCTTAGATGTACCTTGACACCCCGACCCCTAAATAAAACTCTTTAATTTGGTGTTTACATAATCCATTTTAGTATGAGATTCAAAGATAAGGACGTTTTACCCACACACAAGGTTTTAACAAGTAATCATCATTTTATATATCAGAAACGAATATTAAGGTGGAGCACAAATAAGTTTGATGGAAAATGGGAAAAGGTCAATAATAATAATGGAGTAGAGAAAAAGTTGTCAAATTTGGAAAATTATGTGTCCCTGTGTCCTATCTATATAGGTATGTGCGTGCGTAAGTGACAAAATCACATTAATTAAAATTGATAGAAGCAAAGCAAAGCAATTTGGTCCAAAATGACAATTATGGTAGAAAATGAAATATCGTCACCGATCAGATGAGAGAGGTATAGCCTATAATGTGAAAAGGAGGGCGTTGACGGGGGCAGATGGTTTTGATTCCATCTATATTTCCTCCATATTTCGTGGTCCTTAAAACACTCACTCTACGGTTGGTTCAAAAGCGTGGGGACTTGACTTGTTTCCCATTCTCGATGGTGATAATTATGATCATCAACATAACTTTTGTTTTTCTTCTTCTTTAGTATTTTAGTTTGGTATGTTTAAAATAAATACTTAAAATAATATATTGAGGGGTTTGTTTTGGTTAGAGATGGCACTAGGCACGGGTAGTACAAGACACGACACGATCGAGTACGTTTTTTACACGGCACGCTACGGGCATGGAGGAAGCACGGGCGCGAATGACTGGGTCTGGGCTGGGTTGGGCCCGGGTTTAGATTTTGAAAACAAAGCACGGTGGGGCACGGTCAGGCACGACACGACACGACACCGACAGGGTACGATGAAAATTATAATATTATTTGAAAAAAACATGGGTACGGCACGAGCACGACACGACATAAGCACGAGCACGGGCATAACCTGGGCTTATCTTTTAGAAGAGCAGACACGACACAACATGATATGAAGTACAACAACTATAAACACGGTACGACACCACAATGTTACAAAGCGTGTCATCTTTAGTTTTGGTCCAACGTATACTCCCGGGATTGCGGGGCCCACAAAAATGGGTGGAGGTTATGTTTTTGTAAATGTTACAGTAGGTTGCAGGAATGGGAGTGAGATAGGCAGCTATAGGTAGCTAGTCAGCTAGAGCTGTTGACGCAGATTGAACGGTACCCCTTGTTTCCATCAACAAAAACAACTTACCCAACAAACAAACACAACAGTATTCACTCCATCTCTAATCTAATCGAAAGTGAAACGCAACGCAATGAACGCAATTAAGGAATCAGCTAGACTAGAGGAAGCTAGCAACAAAAAGGCTGGTTTTGATTTTCTGAAAACGCTGGGGCTGTTTTTGTTGCTTTTGGGTAAATTTCTGTGTGATACTGTCTGTAACCTATAGGGATACTTTTGATTTTTTTTTTTTTTTTGTGAGATAATGCCACCACGCGATTCTCGGGTATGGGAGGGTATTGCTTTAGCTGCTTCCCTGGCCTTTTTTTTTTAGACTTTTCGTTTGGAGCATTTTTCATCCCCAAAACCTCATCTTGGACTTGGAATTCTATTCCCTCATGTCTTATGTCTTGATCCTTTTCTCTGACACTAGTAATTAGTCAGGGCCAAGGGTTCCGATTAAAGATGGCTTCGTCCCATGCTTATGGCGTGCCTTTTTGCTTTGAAACAGGGTGGTGTCGTGTCGTGCTTATGGTTATCGTGTTTCGTGTCATGTCGTGCCGACTCATCCAATTACATTGATCCTATTAATTATGTTTTCAAATGATCCCCTTTCGTTGGCACTAACAAATATATTGGGCAAACATAATCTTCAAATGCTAACGATTAGTAGATGATATATATCATCATATGAAAGTTGAACCAATATTAAATGAGCAATTCAAGAAATTTCTCTCCTACTACATACTCTACATCTTACTTAGTGGCCGCCTTGTCCTTTATTGTGCAAAAGATTGTGATCCATTTCAGTATGTATAATCTGTAATTGATTATTACTTTACTTTATTGTCAACCTAGATAGAGGAAATATGTTACTATGGGGACATAATCTTAATTTAATCTACCCCAATCTATATTGAGTGGCCGGGTAGCTTCAAATTTAATTGGCCTATCTATCACATATATATGAGCAGGGAAAAGTTGAATGAGTTACTAAATTTCTTTGTCAATGTTCATCAAGTCTAGTTTTGACCTCTTAATAATGAATGAAGTTAAGTTGAGTCAAATAATGAATGTAGTTTTGAAAATCTTTTTTCTTCTTCTGAAGATTAAGTGCAGAAAACACACAAGTTTCGTTTTTGAATTGAGTTCAAAGCTGGAAAAAGAAAACTCCAAATTAAAAAAGTTGGTAGTTGAATATATACTTGAATTTCTTTCACATTATTGACAACTTAGATAGAGTATCCAAGATGAAGGTACATATAGTGGAAATTAAAAGGTCAAATCAATTAGCTTAACGAGTAATGCAAGCAAAGAAAGAACAAGCTAGGAAACTTAGTATGAGTTGGGCACATGTCTGATGTCTCTTTTCTAATGCATTGACAATAGCATTTGTATTTGTCCAAATTAGGCTCAGCCCTTAATTAAAGACATTATAAAAATGGGATTTATTTCCAATCTTTAATTTGAAATATATACGTACACACAAATAATACCTAATAATCATAATATATGATGTTAAATTAATTCTTAGGACCTGGCAAATGGCGATGGCATATATAATTATAGATCAGAGTAGCATATTGATATTGAATTTTTGTGGGGATCAGACCAAAACAGAAGGGTGACCTTTGCTCATTCTAAATTAAATGTACAAAAGTACAAGTATTGAAATAATGTTAGGGGTTCGATCAGACTGCCCAACAGATGGTGATTTGTGGGCACACCATTACGCAACTTGGTTGAGGCTGGCAGCACATATATATGTGAATAGGTGTGATATGTATATGGTTGGATCATTGACAATGTCTTTTCTATTTAACAACATCTCTCGCTCTATATTATTCAACCAAAAAGTACTCATACACTCTTAACTAATGTATGTTGCATGTGAAAAGCTCAAGTTAAGGCTGAAAGTGTGTGTGTGTGTGTGTCGTGTGTGTCGTGTGTGTTTATTTCTTCAAGAGGCTAACACAGATTTACCTAAAAATTTACATCAATGTTCATCTTTGTTAACTTTACGCATATAACTACAACCATATATACAGATCACTCTCCCTACTTACGCTTAATTTCGCAATTGGTCAGCATCAAGATTCTTCTATCGATTTACATATTTATCTTTATTTGTTAACTTTAAGCAACTTCCAAACATAATATCCACTTCATATTTACTGAGTATAATAAAAGAGTTGGATTGTTACAAAAGGATAAATAAAGCCAACAAAATAAAGATTTGAAAACTGGCTTTTTAAAACATAAATAAATTATAAAGATGAATACGAATAATAGTGTATTTGGAATGGATTGTAAACATTAACACCTCAAATAAGATCAAAGGAATTTCCATGTTAAGCTGAAAAGTGGCAGGAGGGAAGAGAAAACAATGGTCGAAAGGGCCAAAGGAATTTGGGTCTATGTCTATGGAAGGCTGCTCATTGAGCCAACTACAGTAGTACAGATACTCCGTATGCTAATGTTAGGCCAGAGTATGGCAAAAGCATGGGTGATAGAATGCACTTCATGAGACACAAGAAGGGGGGGTTGAATTGGGTCTTCAATTTTCGACTAATTTTCGTTTCTGATGGAAAAGGACCAACCACGGGAAGGGTGTTCCCTTGGTTGTTCCTATTGGACAAAATATAGTGCGGAAACGTGATAAAGATAGAGTAAAAGAGACACGATATTTTAGCGTGGAAACCATCCAAGGCTCAATTTGGATGTAAAACCACAACCCACCTTAGTGGGATTTCTCAAATACTTTCTCTTATTATTCCAGCCAAACTCATGTACATAGCTTATGCTCCTAAGACTAAGTACACACGCACCAACAAGCTCTTGTTGGCCAAAGAGTTACTTCTCACTCACTTTAATGTGTTTCACCTCCTTGTTACTCCACACACTCGATCTTGTGATTTTCACTCACCAAGCTAACTCTAACTTGGATTTACGCCGAACTCCCTCAAGCTCGCAAAGTTCACAAACTCTCTCAAGTTTTGAACTCACTCTTTTTACACAACTCCCTCAAGTTGGCAAGGCTCACAAACTCCCTCAAGTTTTGAGCACTCTCTTTCTCCCACAACTCCCTCAAGTTGGAAAGGACACAACTTCACTCAAGTTGCCAAGCACTCAACAACATACTCACTAGCTGCCAAGTTACAACTTCACTCAAGTTGCCAAGCCCTCACAAGCTAACTCTAGCTTGGAAAACACTCTAAGAAAATAATACAATTTAACCTTTGAATGCTTCTAGCAAAGCTAATGAAAGGTTACAAATAAATCCTAAGTGCCAAAGAATCGGATTTGAGAAGTGAACAATGCAGGGGAATAAGTGCTGGAACAAGGTCAGAAAACTGTTTTACTTCACTAGAAAATATATGACGATTTTACTCAAGTGAAGGAAGGAGGATTTTGCCTTGAAAGATTTTCAATGAAGCTGTGAGCATTCCTCCTTAGAAAATTAGTAGCACAAGCTCCCATTTATATAGGAGAGGCCACAAGCACTTTATGTTAAAGTAGTCAAAAGTTAAAGCACTCTAAAATCAACTTTAGACAATGCTAAAGCTTTCATGTGATGTCTAGCCCACATTTGGGAGCCAAATGTTGGCTAAACCACCAGCCAAGAATCTTTGCATTGGGTAGAGTTTTATGGACAAGCTTTTGGCATTTTAATGAAAAAGCATTAAAGTGAATCATTTGAAAACAAAACCTTAACCCATGCTAATACTTTCATGTGATCTTAGACCATATTTAGAGAGTCAAATGTTGACTAAGAAATAAGATGGAAATATTTGCATCGGGTAAAGTTTATGGGAAAGTTTTTGACATTTTTTATGAAAAAGCATAAAGTGAATATATTGGAAAGTGAATTGCTAAATACCGCCCCTTTTTACCACCTACCGCCCCCCCAAATTCCAATATTACCCTCACTCACTCTCACTCACTCTCACTCACTCATCTTTCCTCTCTTCCTCACTCTCACTCATCCTTCCTCACTCACTCTCACTCATCCTCACCACCACACCATCACACCGGCAACCACTCACGGCACCACCACCACCACCACCACCAACAACAACAACAGAATGTCAGGGGCTAGCGGCAGCGGCGGAGGCTTCGACGGCGAGGAGGCGGCGACCGACAGCATCGCGGGGGGGTAACTTTTCGATTTTTTTTTTTTTTTTTTTTGAATTGAATTTTTTTTTGCCTTGAATTGAATTTTTTTTTGCCTTGAATTGAATCGCGAACTTATGAATTGAAGTTGTGTTGAATTTTTTTTTTTTTTGTGACGATCGTCTGCCGATCTCGACTCACCCTTGGGTGAGTCGTCTGCGACCGGCGACTCACCCAAGGGTGAGTCGTCTGCCGATCTCGACTCGCCTAAGGGTGAGTCGCCGGTCGCAGACGACTCACCCTTGGTGAGTTGAGATCGGCCGACGACTCACCCAAAGGTGAGTCGCCGGTCGCAGACGACTCACCCAAGGGTGAGTCGAGATCGGCCGACGACTCACCCAAGGGTGAGTCGCCGGTCGCAGACGACCGACAAAAAAAAAATAAATTTATTTATTATTATTATTATTATTATTTATTGTTATTATTATTATTATTATTATTATTATTATTTATTGTTATTATTATTATTATTATTATTATTATTTATCGTTATTATTATTATTATTATTGATTATTGTTTAATTAATTAAAAATGTGAAATGATAGATGGGAGGAGCCGGTAAATCGGTGCCGAGGTTATTTAGTGAACTAGCTGGTTCAGGACCGCGTCACACGAGGACGCGCGGGATTGATGCCTCTGTACGGAGACAGAGAGAGGCAGTTCGGATGAGGGAGATGACTGCTGAGCAAGACGATTACGCAAGTAGCGAGTTCTACTCCGAGGATCAGTCCATGGACGATGATCAGATTGGCGTCGAATCATCCTCAGATTGGCGCGTGGTGAAGGGCAGAGGCGGTAGGTTTGTTAGTACTGGGTCGTCCAGTACTAGCAAACGATCTAGAGCGGAGGACGACACTACGTGGCTTGTTACAGAGCCTGTGCCCGGTGGGCCGACGGATGATAGCGTCATACCGAGCTTCCTGGGCCACGTAGCGTCTCGTATGTGGAATGGAGAGACGAGGGGTCTCTTGAAGTGTCAGAACCGATTCAGTGTCTGTCAGCGGCTGAGTCAGTGGCGAGCGGAGATGTCGGCCGAGATGAGGGCCCAGATCGAGGGGACTGGGTTATCACACCTGGCAGACATTATGTTCAGACATATTGACTTCCCCCTGATATCTGCATTCGTGGAAAGGTGGCAGCCGGATACGAACTCGTTCCACATGCCGTTCGGAGAGATGACGATCATGTTGCACGATGTATGGCATATTCTTCGGATTCCTGTAGACGGACAGCTCGTTTCCAATGAGGGACGGGATGGGCAGCTGCAGATGGCGGCCATGGAGGTTCTCGGGGTCACCCGAGATGAACTGATGTGTAGCCACTGGCAGGGCGGTGCGGTCCTCACGGAGTCGGTTTTTGAGCTTTGCCGTGAGCAAGTGGAGGACATCCAGGCGACAGCTTGGATGTGGTTACTTATTGGATCCACCTTGTTTGTCGACAAGAGTGGTAACCGTATTAGACCCTCCTGCGTGATGGAGGTGATGGACAACGGTTTCGAAACGGTGCATGACTTCTCTTGGGGATCTGCTGCCCTCGCCTTCCTATATCGTCAGCTCGGTATAGCTAGTCGCGGGGATTCTCAGGGCATCTGCGGATGCCTAACTCTCCTCCAGGCATGGATATACGAGTACTTTCCCTACTTCCGACCTCATCAGGAGCGGATGGTTGTCGGGGACGACGAGGCTCCCCGTGCGTACGTATGGAGTGCCCAGGCTGAGGGCAAGGACGTGGTTCGACTGCACTCCTTACGTAGACGCTTGGATCATCTGCGAGCGCCAGAGGTACGTCATTTAGTTATCGGTGTTCATGATTTATTTCATCGTTTGCTATGTTTTACTTCACCGTAACTTTCAACATTTCTACGTAGGTGGTGTGGTTGCCGTACGGTTCTAACCCGGCAGTATCTGTACCGAGGACTGTATTCATGGGGTGGCTACGGTATCGGGATATTATCAAACCGTACATGCCTGGTCGTTGTTTACGACAAATCGGGTACGTACAGAGTATCCCTTCCCCGATCTTTAGGCCAGACAAAGCGATCAGGTCATGGAGCAGTCGTTCGTACAAGGTTGTCTACCCCGAACTGATCTCATCTGATGCTTGGCGTATGTTCCCGGGATTTTACATTCTTGGTCTCCATGGGTTTCAGGCATCCACGTCAGATCCCACAGCATGTACGGATGACTACCTCGCATGGTACTACCTTCACTCCCACCCTCGGCTGATACGTGACGCTGCAGCACCTGTGATTCCTCCACGATCCAACAGCGATTATGTAAGTGATTAACTAAAATATATATTTTTTTACGTATTACATATCTCTTAACTCACACTCATTGTTACTTTTTTGCAGTGGGTGAATCGTCTAGCCGTCGCAGCTGAGTCTTTCATTAGTTTGATTCCTCCGGAGCAAGCGGAAGGTTCTCGATCGATTATGGACGAGTATATGAGAGATTGGCGGGCTGCCAAATGATGTATTGACCCTAGATGAATTTGTTATATATTTATATAAGAGTTTCATTGTTATTGTTATTTATTTATTTGTGTTATTGTAATTTGTTGTTTCTTATTTACATTTTTTGTTTTATTGTAATTTGTTGTTTTATTTACCTCCAATAATCACGACCACTCTCCACATGCAAAATATAACAATCACACAAAAATGTGACAATGATATAAGTATAACAATCACGCAAAACATTCAATTACGTCGACCTCGCTAAACGATCCCAATGTGCTCTTCGCCTAACATACATTTGCTCCCAACCAGCGACACTATCAGAATGGGAAGTAAACCATGCTATCATCCAGTGATCATAGTTACACGCACCTCCGTCCCACATAATACGGCGGTAACCAGCGTCGACCCCTTCAACGTATAGGGTTTCGTACAATGCTCGGTTAGCTAAGAGTTTGTTTGCAATGCAAACTCTCGTCAATCGCCATTGCTCTTGGTCTCCGAAAACGTAGTCCGCAATGACACGGAAACCGCAATTACCATCCCCAAGCACATCGAGATATCCTTCAATGAAAGGTATGATGATTCCCGGAATTTTGTTAACATGATAGAATTCAGTGATATCCATTGCGTGTCCAGCTGCAAGACTATATAATAGAAAGTCATTAATAGTACTTATCAAAAAGTAATTAACAACATTATGTACATGTTAATAAATTATGGGTTTTCATACCAGTACTCCGCACGACGTTACTCGATGAGGATGAGCTACGACCACGCCCGCGGCTCGAACTGGATGACCTAGGGCGACCACGACCCCTCTGGGAGTACTCCCATGAACTAGGATCACGTCTGGTAGAGGAACTCCCTCTCGGTCGACCTCTGACTGTCGTGTTCGCTTCCGGCTCGACGTAACTCGCTTCCTCAGGATGAAGCTGCTCATTCATAAGGACAGATATGTTGCGCACAACTGCCCGGTCGCTTGAGTTAACCTCGTCGACCAGAGACTGAAAGTATCGATGGTCCTCAGATGGATGCTCAGTCATGTCAAGCGTAGCTATCTCCACTGCATCACTAATAACGAGTGTTCGCCAAAATTTGTGGACACTATTCAAGCTAATTGGCGTGCCCGTATCCGTGGCCGTTTTCAACTCACACGCACACGGGATCTGATGAGTGGATCTCAATACACAATCGCAACGATCAAATACTTGGTGACTCAATTCTCTCATCCTCTTCAGCTCATTCGATAATATTTGTAAGCAGTAATGGGAAACATACCCGGTCAGATAGTTGAATGGGAAACCCGAGTACATCACACTTTTTCGTCTTCTGCACTCTTCAAGTGTGTACTTGATCTCAGTTATTTGTGACTCGATTGACTTGTTGACCGTGTTCCAAACATTGTCCAAAGCTCCAGTTGAGGAGTTCAACCACTGTTTTAGCGCGGCATGTGCACTCTCCACCCTGGAAGTCGTAGTGTTGCCAAGGTGTAGCACCTTATTCGTCCACGCAGCCACAAACATCTCTTTGTATCTCAGCCAGGTCTCCTCTACATAGGATATCACGTGAGGGTAATTCCTCCAACTAACCTTCATCGTACGCACTGCTCTATCGTACGCAGCTTCTGTGGAAGCTTCCATGATAATTTTCCACCTCCCGTTCTTGAACCTCTGCGCGACAAGCTTATCTTTTCCACAAAGTCTGTACACTTTGTCTTCAACGACTTTGTTAATGTGCCATGTACAGAGCAAATGGGCACTCTCGGGAAATATCTCTCTAATAGGTGTCATCAACCCTAGCTCACGATCGGTCACAATTGCTGTTGGGTGTACATCATTTCCAATAAGCATCCTCAACTTATCTAAGACCCACGCATAGCTTGCCTGAGTCTCATCCTTCATAATGGCATAAGCTATGAGGAAGTTCTTATTGGTTGGAGTCATCCCCACTATCTCAAGAAACGGCATCTTATACTTGTTTGTTTTGTACGTGGAATCTAAGCCAATCAACCAACGAAAAGACCGAAGTAACTGAATTGATATAGGGTGTGCCATGAACACGTGAGTTACCTCATTAGTAGCTCGGTCGGCTCTTGTCCAATGTACGTACTTATTCTCCACAGCTAAATGATGAAACTGACCAATGACATCTCTCTCTTCAAAATCAAGTTTCCTTATACGATCTCTGTGGTTGTACACATGCCGTCTAGTTGCATTGTCCTCGGGAAATTTTTCCTTAATAGCGGCCAAGATAGCACATGGCTTTGTTTGTGCCGAAGTCATGTCACGAACGAGTTTCTTTGACCCAGGACTAAGACCACTCATCTGACGATATCCCTCAGGAAACACAGCAAAGTCATGGTTGTGCGTACCCCTAATCCCAGGCAATGTGACAATCATCCAACTACTGGACTCATACACTTGCCGAGCTCTTAACTGGAACGTACATTTACAAGCCTTTGTTTTCGATTTCTTCCGAGCAGCAGTATCTAAGTCTCTTAATTCCCCTCTGTAGCGTTCACCTCGATTGCATTTTAACAATTTTACGCTTCCATTCTTCTTGTGTGACGAAATTATCAACTCAAACCCGATAGTAAGGGCAATTTGTTTTGCCCAATTAATTGCATCTGTATCACTATCAAATAACTCATCAGTGACGAAATGCGTACTGTAATCAACACCATCACCACCGAACCGCTCCAAAGGAACCTAACGAAAACAATGTTAGCTTAATCCGTTTGGACCATGGAAGAAACAATATTAATAATAACAATAAATAATAATAATAATAATATTAATAATAATAATAATAACAATAATAATAATAATATTAATAATAATAATAATAACAATAAATAATAATAATAATAATAACAATAAATAATAATAATAATAATAATAATAATAATAAATAATAATAATAATAATAATAATAATAATAATAATAAATAATAATAATAATAATAATAATAATAATAATAAATATTTTTTTTTTTTGGTGTCGGTCGTCTGCCGATCTCGACTCACCCTTGGGTGAGTCGTCTGTCGATCTCGACTCGCCCAAGGGTGAGTCGCCTGTAGCAGACGACTCACCCTTGGGGAGTCGACAGCGACAGACGACTCACCCTTGGGTCGGTCGTCGGTCGTAGACGACTCACCCAAGGGTGAGTCGAGATCGGCAGACGACCGTGCAAAAAAATGCGCAAAATTTTTTTTTACCTCCGCCACCGTCGACGGCACTTCCTCGTCGCCGGCAGACATCCGATGTTGATGAAGGTTGGCTATGAGAGTGGGTGGTAGAGAGGGAGAATTGGTGTGAGAGTTAGAGAGGGAGAGGATGAGTGCAAAATTTATAAAAGGGCAAAATTGGAATTTGGGGGGGCGGTAGGTGGTAATTTAGGGGCGGTATTTAGTAACACCCATTAAAAATCAAACATTAACATAAGCTAAAACTTTCATGTGATCTTAGGCTACATTGGGGAACACAAATAGCCTTTGAAAATCAGAAAGTTTAAGCCCATGTGAAGATTGCTTGTTCAACATAAAGTTAGCACAAGGCTCCATAAAAAGATTCTCATTAAGTGCTTTATTCTAACCCATTTTAACACTCAAGCTTTTGCCTTGTAAATCAATGTTTTTGTAGCTGGAAATCTGGTGAATTAATTTAAGAAGCCTACAAAAACCTTTTAAAGAAAAGTTGAGTTAAAATCGAATTTTTATTTTTAATAAAAATGTTTACCACGTCTGGGCAGGGGAACAGGGCACTGACGCTAGTCCCTTTGCACCAGAAACTTCGGTTTTGATTTTTGTTCCCAAAATCAATTGTTCCACTTCTATGATTCCGAATCTAAGGCACATACAAGACATCTAGGAAGCCAAACACTTGATCTTCATTTGTATCTTCATACTTCCTTGGTCTTGTCATCATCTAGCCATCCTTTGTCACTCTTTTGAGTTCCATATGCATATCTTTGAACTCCATGTATATTGAGCTCTACCTCTTTTGGGCTACAACACATTGCTCATACAAGACATTAGTACATATGTGCATAAGCTCATTAGTTTGTAAATCATCAAAACACATATAGCTCAACAATGGGTGACTCCCTTCAGCCATGGACACCTACCGTACCCTTTTTATTTAAAAAAATTTGTAAGGAGCTCAGTAGGAGAGGGGAGAGAGGATAAATCCTCACTAGTGGTGATGGGAAGACTCAAACCCAAATCTCCTGGGAATTCGAGTGAGGAGCTTGCCATCTCGGCTAACTCCTCAACCCCGGACACCTACCGTACCCTTGCCAAATCAGTTGCACATACTCGAGCTTCAGAAAGATCTTGAACAGCGGCCGAAGCTGTGAATACACCATGTCATTCTACTTTTGTATGGAACTATCCAACGCCCATATGGGACTTCTCGTAATATAGCTCTCAAGAGGTAAAATCTACCCTAAAAATAAGGGTAGTCTTTGTGTGGTTACTTGCATCCATATGATTCAGTATATTGAGTGTAACATGCTTTCATACATGACTACTGTCTGTAGGCACCTAACTGCATATATATTATGAAGGGGACGGCAGATCACTTAGTAAGACTTCACGGGAACTATGGCGGGCTTTCATTCTTTTGTCAGCCCCACACCCCTGTATCTTCCTTGCAATCTATCTTTGGGAATAGTTGGGGTTCTTACACCCGCATCCTAGTATATACTCTTGTACACCGAATTTTAGGAGCCGTTTGGTTAGGGGTAATGATTAGGGGAGTAAGGGAATGTTGACATATACTGTTTGGTTGGGGGTAATGATTAGGGGGTAATGGAATGTTGACATGTCAACATCTAAGAATTTTAGTCAACATGTCAAACTAGCGCATTTAACAAGCAGGATAAAACACTAAAAGAGTTGTATCAACTACTATCAACAGGGCCTGCAGATAATAGAACTTCTCCATTAAAAGGGAAACAAAAATGAACTAGTCTACAGACGCTTTAGAGAATGAATCTGGTTGCTGCCTCTCAAGATCCTTCCTAATGCTGAGTGAGGAAAAGTAACCTAAAACGCGAAAACTTGACATTATAATAGATTAATATAAACTAAAGCCAAAAGCCTGGCTACTAATGATAGCCAATCCCAGGCCGATAGCTACGAGGGAAGAAGCCCAGGTGAGTTTCTCGGTTATCCTAGGAACCCTCTCTTTCAATGCTTCACTGCACGAGCCAATGAATACAGTATAACCTCCCATTGCGACCACCGTCCCAACCAAGAACATACACAGAAATGCTGCACCAGCCAACCTTGAAGGCAAAGCAAGGGCAGGCAGCACCATCATCAGGGCATCAGGTTGAAGCCCATGCACAATCCCTGTGGCAAAAGTTGCAAAACCAATCTTCTTCTTCTTCCAACAAGAGGGGTTTCAACAGCTTCATAGACACTGACATCGCACTCTCCATTTTCTAAAGCAACACAAGGGGTAGGGACTTCTGAAGCTTCCTTTATCCCCATGGCACCAATAACAAGCAGGGTTAAGCCTACCACTCTAGTGCCCCAAGTTCGAATAATCTCAATGTGGAGTCGATCTTTAAGCAGAAGAAAGAGCAAGCCAAAAATAAGTTGGCCAGCATCATGACCACAGCCCCAAAGGGCACCAACAGCAGCACTTTCCATCCGAGAACGGCCAATTGAAAGAGGAGCCAAAGCAGCAAGGTGGTCTGGCCCTGATAATGTGTGTAGGCAACCGGCAAAAAACCCAGTCCATGCACTACTCAGTACCTCAGTGCGAAGGAGTCCCCTTCCAACAACACCCCCAGTCTGTGTGGCAGTTTGAAAGCTTGCAAAAGCCGGTGATGTAAAGGCTGGGTTAATTAAAATCATTGCAAGAACTGAGAGTAGAATGACTTTCCCAGCAACAATGGCCTGAAAGATGATGGATAATATCAGTACCACGACTTTGACTGGAATCACTAAGATAAAATGGCAGAGCAAATTCAGCAGCAGACAGTACATTTACCGAAAATTCAGACATAAGGTAATTGGAATAACAGAAACACAATAAACCATATGCAGAGACCAGCATAGTAAATACTCGTATTTCTACTTAAAATTGGCTTAAGTGGGTAGGAGAGCATGTCTATTGATATCCTCCATGCTCTCAAGCAAATCTTCCCATCAAAATTAGTTGCAAAAGACCATTTCTTTAACGCGAGATAAGAATTTGGACGACGCAAACTGAAATGGCAGTTGGAACAGCTTATTGAAGACATAAGAATCCTGTAATATCTAATTCTCCAGTTTTGGTGATCTCATTTTTTAGAATGTCTACCAAACTATTGCTTCAGATCCATCCATGAGCTCCTAACAATTTGGAAACTGAGTTAAAGGAGAGCCTATAAAAAAAAAAAAAAAAAAAAAGCTTTTTGAAATGCATTTTAAAAAAAAAAAAAAAATTTTGTGGGTCTTTCGGAAACAGTCTCCCTTCTAGGCGACTAGTTAGGGGTAAGACTGCGTACATCTGGACCTCCCCAGACCCCGCCCTAGGCGGGATACTTACTGGGTTGTTGTTGTTGTTGTTGTAGTTAAAGGAGAGCCTATATCAATTGGTGAGTGGTAGACAGATTCATTCAAAACATAACAGTGTTTTTCATCCATCACGACAGGTATCTACCTCAATATATAACATTTGAGTAATAAGAGTTAAAGATGATCCGATCCAGGGACTCATTTATGATTATTGAACTTGCCTATCTTGTTTTCCAAGGCTTGAAGCTGGCAAACGACAAACTCTCAATGTTCAAGGAGTGTTACATTTAGTCCAGTGATTAGAACAAGTAGGACTTCTGAGCTCTTCAGCATGTTTTAAGTCCCAAAGAAACACAATGCTGATCATACATGTCATCGTAATTCAAAAGAGTTACTCTTGATACTCATCATGAGTCATTTTGCAGTCTAAAGGAAAAGAACATCACTACATAAGCATAACATAAATTGTGGTGCATTATACTAAGTTCATATTACAAGAAGATTGATGCCTAAGTCCTAACCAAGGTAAGACATAAGAAAGTCATTTTGCTACTTTGGTGAAAATCAAATTAGTTTTACCGCATCGAAGGCAAAACAGTTACCACCCTTCTGGGCTAATTCAAAAGTTATAAGAGAACAACACATGAAAAACAATTGATAGTTTACTACCAACCCAAAACAGGACAAACACATTGTAAGATCTAATCTGGCACATGATACACAACTTCTTCATTTCTTGGCTCTGGCTTTTGGAAAATGGTGAAATTATGATACACAAGTCGGTGATGCTGATAATTTAGTTTTTCAATCAAAATAGAAAGGATATCCAACTGCGAACGGCTAATTACCGATGCAAAATTGAGTATAGAAACGGAATATGACCCTGTTGAATTAAAGTTCCAATTTTTTCCCAGGTCTTCATAAATTACTATTGCATCAAAATCAGAAAACACAGAAGATTTTACAATATATCCCCAGGTCTTCATCAATTACTATCGCGTCAAAGCCTTTAAACCCCAGAAAACACAGCAAAGATCCATCTATATTGACAGAACAAAAATCGTAGATCAAAAGTCAAAATTTGCACACAATTTCTAAAAATTAGAACATAAAAATCACACCTTTGGTAATTTCGATGAGTTTGTATGAGACGGCTGTACGATAGAACGGAGCTCCGGCAAAGACCCATTTGGATTTGGTGTGTGTGGAGATGAATTAGCCAAGGGGTCCTCAATTGGGTTGGATAAACAAGATGCCCTTAACTGAAATCTGTCACGCTTCAAAGAGCATGAGTTGACTCGGTATGACTCGAGTTTCTGTGGGAGAAAAACCCCGAGTTTGCGGGGCTCAACTCGGCCGAATTGTGGGAGATAAGGGCAGGGTTTAAGGTGTAGCTTAGAGGAAAGTGACGATGAATAAATTAGCCTCTCCATTGCCATTTGCCGCTGCTCTCTTCCACCTTTTCTCTCTCTAAAAGAAAACCCAGAAAAGTTGTATAGTTTAGTTTGATTGGGTTTGGTGTGGGAGAGAGAAGAGAAATGGGGAGAGAGAGAGAGAGTGGAGGGATAGTTGAAGATAAAATCCCTTTCCAAGAACAGTTCAGCACACCTGCCAAACCAGATATACTAGAATATTTACTTGTTACAAAAATTGGATTTTCTTCACCTGTGCTCCTGTTCTAGGGTTGTAACTTGGAACAGGGATACCTTAAAAATCAAGCCCAAAAAAGAAAGGGATAACTAGTTCATAGTTTTATTTTGTAAAAGTCTAAAAGAACATAGTAAGAAAAAGTTATCTTTTGATTAGCTAGAAAAAAATAAATTTAACCTTCACTTTTACATAGTATATTACCTTTCACGCATTAGAAACCTTTTGAAATTCATAAAAAACTCGTCTGAGGCGACCTCTTTAGGTGAGACCACTCAAACAAACATAATGTACGGATATGTTTGGCAAAATTAGCAGTAGTTGTAGCTGTCAAATATAAATTAATGAAAGAAATTAGTTGAAAATTGTTACAAAATGCTAATAAACTACTGTAGCGGTAGGTGAAAGCTTTCAGGGATAACTTTCACAAAATTAGCTATAGTTGTAGCTTTAGATTGAAAATCTAATGACAAACTATTTAAAAACAGAGAATAAAAAATACTAGCTGCAAATTTCAAGATATAGCTTTTATTGAAAAGATAGCCGTTCATACCAAACAGAGCCGGGGCCATATCAACTAACTCCCTTTTGTATTAGAAAAATGAATTGTTATCATTGACTAATTCCCTCCAAAATAAAAGAGGTCCACTAGTCGAACTTTGATTTGTGGCCGGCTTACAACCACATTACTAAACGTAATTTACTGAGCCTTGAAAGGGATTCTTTAAAGTTCCACGTTTGTGCATAATTCAAGGTTTTTCGGGGTTCTTAATATAAACGTTGAGATTAATTGAAGGCTTAAGAATTATATTGATAGATACATCTATTTATATACAAACTATAGAAGAAAGAGTATCTATAAAGAAGGCAACTAAATTAATCTAATGCCATAATCAAGGAGCAGATATTATTCTACTGCTATGATCAAGGAGCAGATATTATTTTAGTACTATGATCTATTATTCTAGTGCTATGAAGATTGATACTCTGATTATTCTCTAATACTTACTTGTTAGCACTATCCAAAATAACAACAATATTAATAAGAAACCTCGCATGTTCGTGATTGAATTGAGTACATTATGATTTTTTAGCAGCAGCAGCAGGAGCACTAATTGTTCGCTGCACAAATAAAGAGGGAAACGGATATTGCATAACATATGATGGTTGTAATTGGAAAAGAAGCATTTAAAGTTTTAAACACAAGAAGAGTGATTCATCTAACAACATCATTAGGAATTGAAATGGCTCTCTCTTAAGTGAGATAAATTCTAAGATGTTGTACTTAGCAATTTATTTATTTTTTCTGAAAGGAAGTACTTAGCAATTTTGCTTTTGAGGCATTGGTGATGTTTTATTTTGGTTCCTGTTTGTAGTTGGTACTTTATTTCATGCTTTCTTTTCCCCACTCCTCTAGGCTTTAATGTTATGCTCTCTTCATTGTTTTAGAGAAGTAAATGTGGTAGCGAACTTTATGGTAAAGTTTGGCCGTACTTGTCCATGTTTATGCTCTTGGTCTACATCTTTTGACCAGTCCCTCACCAACATGTTAGTAAGGGACACCTTAGATTAAACTTCGGATTACCAGGTTGTCTTGACTCGTCAAAAAAAAAAAACCTCTCGCCAACAAGATAGGAGTAGATATATATTTCCCTCCAAAACCTTGTTATAGCCAAAGTCCAAAACAAAAAGGAAGCTGTTGTTGGTTGGTTACTTGTAAACCGAAAGTATTGGATGTGTTTGTTTGGGGAAATGAAATGCTGGGAGTTTGTAGACAATTGAATGAAGCAAAGCTCTGGCCCTCAAGATCAAGATCCCAGGCTTGATCAATGATCACTTAAAACTTGAGGCCATAACCTCTTTCATTATCTTCCCATACCAAATGAGAGGCCCAAATAAGACTTCCAAACCCTTTGCACTTTATCCACAAAGAAACAAATGCCATATACACCCAATCGTATTTTATTACTCTGCATCCTTCCAAAGATAGACACTTTTGCACCATTCGATCACCATGAAAATCTAGGATTTGACTTGATTTGAATGCACACACATATCTTATGGTGGGTTGCATCACAGCATGCCCATCTTTAAGTATAAAAGGAACGATAGATGATCACCAGAAGTTCTGGTTCTGGTTGAACTGCACACCAGGTGTTTACTCGATTGACTGAACCACTTCCACCATGGCAAAACCAGTTTCAATCGAGGTTTACAATCCCAGTGGAAAATACAGGGTTATCAGCACAAAACCCATGCCTGGAACTCGATGGATTAATCTCCTAGTTCAGCAGGGTTGCCGGGTCGAGGTATTCTTCTTTCTTTTTGTTGCCATTTTTCTGGGATTTCTCCATTAACTCAGTATTACTTTTTATATGTTTGATGGCATGCCCATCAGAATTCTTTATTGATTTTCTTTATTTTTCAACTTCAGATTTGTACCCAGAAAAAAACTATCTTGTCTGTTGAAGATATTATTGCTTTGATTGGAGACAAGTGTGATGGGGTGGTTGGGCAGGTAATACTTTGATTGATACTCAGCTTAGAGTCCTTAATTAGTAAGTGACTGTACCTTTTCATTTGGGATGTTGGCTTTTCGTTGAGATTTTTCTATGTTTCAGTTGACAGAAGACTGGGGTGAGACTTTGTTCGCTGCATTGAGCAGAGCAGGTGGTAAAGCATTCAGCAACATGGCTGTAGGTTACAACAACGTTGATGTCAATGCTGCTAATAAGTATGGTGTTGCTGTTGGAAACACTCCTGTAAGGCTCTTCACTTTGCACATCTGTTTTAATAGCAAACTAGGTGATTTCTTAAGAAAAAAACTGTCGACGAAATTGTAGCTTTATCAAGCTTGATACTTGGGTTAGGCGGATGAAACTTGTAGACTCTTCTTACAATTTGCACCGCAACAGTAGCATACGTCGTTTCCAGAAACAAACTTCAAAAAGTAGCAATGTGAAGAAAACTAGAAAGCTTGTTGACACTTATCTCTTCTATCGACACTGATTTTCTGTAGGGAGTACTCACAGAGACAACTGCAGAATTAGCAGCTTCACTCTCTTTATCTGCTGCCCGAAGGATAGTTGAAGCAGATGAGTTCATGAGGGCTGGGTTGTATGATGGATGGCTTCCTCACTTGTAAGATGACTCTCATCCATTGTTCATTTGTATTTTATTTTTGATAAGGAGTGACAGCGTTTATGGATCTGACCACATTCCTTAAACAGGTTTGTCGGAAACTTGCTTAAAGGGCAGACTGTTGGTGTGATTGGAGCTGGTCGTATTGGTTCAGCTTATGCAAGAATGATGGTAGAATTCTCTATTGGGATTCTTCAATCTTTTGTGTTCCAACTTGCGTGTTATCTTCAATCACCCTGTCATTTCTGCTTCCAAATTGCATGTTTTATTGAACAAAATACATTAACTTGATATCTCATATACTAATTAGATAAGTTATAAGAAGTTGCAAACAGTTTACAGTTATGATCTGACACCAAAACTTTATAAACCATCAAGTTATTCCCGAAGATGCAGAATCCCTGGCTTCCAGCTAATGCCTGATCAACTGAACAGATTGTTATGGTCGTTATAAGAAGTTGTAAACAGTTTACAATTATGATCCGACACCAAAACTTTATAAACCATCAAGTTATTCCCGAAGATGCAGAATCCCTGGCTTCCAGCTAATGCCTGATCAACTGAACAGATTGTTATGATCTTCTACCCTTCAGGTTGAGGGATTCAAAATGAACCTAATCTACTATGATCTGTACCAAGCTACTCGCCTGGAGAAGTTTGTTACAGGTACATTCTTGTCAGTCTTATGCAGTGCTGTACTCTTGCTAGTTGCTACTGTTGAGTGAGCCTGCTAGGGTTTTCCCCTTGCAGCTTATGGTGAGTTCCTGAAGGCCAATGGTGAGCAGCCTGTCACTTGGAAAAGAGCGGCAAGTATGGATGAAGTGCTTCAACAGGCTGATTTGGTAAGGCTTCTATTAAATGATATATTCAAGTGTCAGCTTAGATCCTTGTTTTTCTTTCCCTCAAATTTATAGGAACCAAGACATGATCAAACCCCTTTGCAGATAAGTCTACATCCGATATTGGATAAGACAACTTACCATCTTGTCAACAAAGAGAGGCTCTCAATGATGAAAAAGGTACATCTCGATAAGATCTTTAGGGGAAATAGTACTATGAAGTAATATTAAAACAAAGTCAATTTTCCAATAGGAAGCAATCCTCATTAACTGCAGTCGGGGTCCAGTGGTTGATGAAGTAGCTCTTGTCGAGCATTTGAAAGCAAACCCAATGTTTCGAGTTGGCCTTGATGTCTTTGAGGTATTTCAAATGTAGCTCTTTGATAAGTCATGACACAGAGTTTTCTTGTGCACAACCCCAGAATTTCATTTAGCCCATTTCCTTGTTTTAGGATGAACCATTCATGAAACCTGGTCTTGCTGACATGAAGAATGCCATTGTGGTACCACACATAGCTTCAGCTTCCAAGGTACCTAGTTTACTGTTCTTGTACTAAAATTTCTCATGGTCTAAGTCCAAATACCTATTAACTTGCTCTCCGTTATGCAGTGGACTCGTGAAGGAATGGCAACGCTTGCTGCTCTGAATGTCCTGGTATATCATCATCTACTAGATTGACCATTATATGATCGAATCTGCTAAGACATTTCCATCTAGCTTATTTCCTAATTCCTACACAAATGATGCCACATACACATTTGATGATGGAATCTGTTTGTAAAATTCAGGGGAAAATTAAAGGATACCCAATCTGGGCTGACCCCAATCGTGTTGAGCCATTCCTGAATGAGAATGCTTCGCCCCCAGCTGCTTGCCCAAGCATTGTCAATGCTAAGGCTTTAAGTAAAACTCCTCTCTTTATCTTCAGGATCTATATGCAGATGTATCTCTTATTATGATTGTTTGTTGACTCCTAGCTACAATTATTGTGCAGGTTTGCCCGTGTCAAAGCTTTAAGCAGCAAAAAATGACCTCGACTAAAGCTTTCTCGCAAATAGGTCTTGTGATGAAAATGTTGTGTTCTTTTGAGAGTCCTTAATGAAGTTTCTGTAACAAAATGTATATTTTGTAACACTGAGAGAGGTTTACATATGCTTAAATATTTACTTCCATAATCTCACTCACTGAATATCATCTAATGATCTCATGGCTTCTTATCCATGTGTGCTAATAACTGTATTCCCGAGTTATTTGTGAAGGGAAACATGCACCTGCACCCTGTAGGCCTCTATAGCAATGTGTCATATTGGTTCAGTTTCATACTAGATGCACATCTTTGGTAATAATAGGAAAACCCATTCTTGAGTGAATGATCGTCCTTAAATCAGTGGCCTAGATCTTATTTAAACTTAAAGAAGCAAAAATCAAACGCAAAGAAAACAATTGGACTAGTGGCAATGGTGTCAATAATGAGAATTGTGTGCCTTATCCAGCCAACTCAAGTATGAAATGAAGAATATCATCACAAACTAACAATTTCATTCATGCAATATGTAACCCCTTCCCCTCTCTCTGTCCCTTTCCCTTACCCATGACATAAGATTGCAAGTTTTGAACTCATAGTTGCCACAAAGAATGCGGATGTTTAATGCCCTCAATTGAGCCATTAAATTGCTTCCCCTCGATCTTTAACCAAGCCCCAATTTATCCTACGACGTTTACTACCTTCAAATTCCAAGGAGAATGCGGCTGCAATCAGGTTGAAGAAATCCAATGGTTACTCGTATTATCAACCTATGTGCTCCTAGGATTTATGTCATAGTTTGTGTCATTAATATGATAAAATCATCATTTTGCAGTCAGAAACTCTACAAAATAACATCAAACACATTTGAGATATGATATGAGCAAGCTGAGCAAGTACTTTAACTAAGATGGGATTAGGCTTTGTCATTAGTAAACCGAATTCGAAATTACCAGACCTCCAAAAGCAAGCCCTCTTACACTCCCATTTCCAGATTCCAATGAGCCAAGCTCCCATCAAACTCTTGAAAATGCAACGTCTTTAATAAGTTGCCTGAGTTTTGCCACCAAAAAGAAAAAAGGAAAAAAAGAAAAGAAAGAAGCAATCAGATGAAAAGGCGACTGAGTCAACAGCCTTGCATTTGAAACGGGTTATGTACCCCCAAAATCAAAAGGCCCAATAGTAGAGAGTAAAGAAGGGAGTAGTAGCCCCAAGCAAAAGAAATTTTCAACTTTAGAAACATTCTAGAAACTCCCTTCAGTAATAAAAACCGAGTATTAATAACAAAATACCTTTCAATCCCAATCGTCCTTATCCCCTCTTTTCATTTCATTTCATTTCTCTCTCTCTCGTCTCGCCTAGGGTTTCATTTCTTTCTCTCTCCTCTCTCCTCTCTCCTCTCTCCTCTCTCCTCTCTCAAAAACCTAACCATCCACCACCATGTCTGGAACATTAAAGAAAGTAACCCTAAAGAGCTCCGATGGCGAGACCTTCGAGGTCGAAGAATCTGTTGCCTTGGAATCACAGACCATCAAACACATGATCGAAGATGACTGTGCCGACAACGCTATTCCACTTCCAAATGTTACCGGTAAGATCTTATCCAAGGTCATTGAGTACTGTAAGAAACATGTCGATGCTGCTGCTAATAAGACTACCACCGAAGATCGCTCTTCTTCTGCTTCTGGTGCTGTCGTTGACGATGAACTTAAGGCTTGGGATGCTGAGTTTGTCAAAGTTGACCAAAATACCCTCTTCGATCTCATCTTGGTATTTCATTCTTTTAACATCTCTTCTCTTTCTTTCTATTTCTAGATCTGCTTCTCATTTTGGGTTTTCTTTGCTGTTTGACTTTTTTTTTTTGATAATTTTCATGTGGAATTGTGTTGAGATCTTAATTTTGTTGTTTGACTTTGGCGATTGAGTTTATTTATGGTATGTTGAAGGGGTGTTTTATCTATGGCATATCTGTTTTTCAAGTTTCTGAGTTACTTAATTAGATCGATAGTGTTTAAGGTTTCACATATTTTTACCTTGTGTGTGTGTGTGTGTCAGACTTAAGTAAAGGTAATTGTTGTTTTCTCTTTAACATGAGAGAGAGAGAGAGAGGATTATATCAAGATTCAGTTTTTATTAGAGGACCCCCATTGGGTAATTGGGTTATATGTTGTGAGATTGTGGAGGTGTTGACTCCCTGCAAGTTAGTTATTGTTGGTGATTTCTATAGATTTTGAGAGAGGAAATCATGAGTTATTGATGGGTGTCCTATGGTTTGGGGGTAATTGTTGGGGCTTTTGTTAAATGTTTGAGTCAAGGGCGGCTGTGAAGTTTTGGCTTTTTGTTGAATTTTGGCGAGGGGGATTGTTGAGAAGACATTGAGCTTGTAAATGGGGCTATATTTCATGAACTCTAATGGATTTTGCTGTTTACTTTTGTTGTATGAAATTATAGGTGATGTTTCTCTTTGCCTCTGGACCATTTGGGATAAATATGCTTGATTTCATTACCTGTCAGTGATTATAGTAGGACTTGAGTAAGTTGTCTTGTTTATCTGAGGGATTGGTTTAGAAGTTAGCTGTGGACCAAAGGACTATGCTATATGTGATTGCTCATATGAAGAATCTCAAGTCATAGTGAATTACTATCCCCTGCCTTGTTGATACCCCCTTCTTAAATCAGATAGTATAGTATAGGTAGTAAATTTTCAATCTTTCTTCATTTCGTTAAATTATTTGGGGATTGAATTGGGGCTTAATGTGAGGAAGAATCTGCCAGCCATGTGGTTCCTTTCGAAATTTCAGTTGATGAACATTCTGTAGTTATCTTTTGTTGTATTTTTATTTTCTGCATGGGCCTTGATGTTTAGATGCTTGCTTGTGGTTGGATTCTATATTGAGCTTTTGTTACTTGTTTTTCTTCTCTCTCTCATGAAGCAGTTTGTGGCTGTTGTCTTTTTGTTCATATAGAAGTTAGCATGGGAGCTTATCTCTCTAAGCTTCCAAGGCTTTATCACTAATAGTGGCCAAGGGGAGTTGTTTCATTTGACTTGATTGTGTTTACCCCTTCCAATCTCTTTTTATATGATGCTATTGAGTCTGAATCTCTTTACATTGGTTCCTGTTTCAGGCTGCAAACTACTTGAACATCAAAAGCCTGCTCGACTTAACTTGCCAAACTGTTGCTGACATGATTAAAGGGAAGACCCCAGAGGAGATCCGGAAGACGTTCAACATCAAGAATGACTTCACCCCTGAGGAGGAAGAGGAAGTTAGGAGGGAAAACCAGTGGGCCTTTGAATGAACATATTCTGGGTGCCGGGTTTGCAATGTCTATAGCATGATAGGAGTCTGTTGATATCAAGAGTTGCTCTTTGTTTTGGCCACTACTACTAGTAATCAATTGAAATTTGTCCATGGCGTAGTAGTACTTTTGTTCTGTGCTCCTAGTAGAGCCAAGAGCATCTTTAGTCGATTTGTGCTACTACTACTAATACTCTTGTTATCCTTAAATATTGAATTTAATGCTCAACTTCTTTGATTCTAATGTTTGTCTGTTGTCTTGAGGTTTGCTCTGTTGATTCATTTGATTCAATTGGTTGGGGAGGTTTCTTCCTTTGAAGTGCTTTGTTTTTGCCATTTTCATGACCTAAGGGCATTTGCTATGGTCGAAGTAATCTCTTTCATTGTTTGACATTATTAATACAAGCATGTGTCCATCACTGATGGCTCCATTAGTGGAGGTGTGCAGTTCCGAGTGTCTGACAGTCACATGCTTTGGCTGCCACTATGCGGTGAGAGCTAATAGGCTGCTGTCCTGGGTTCTAATGCAGTAACGCTGGCATCCTCTCGATTGCTTCAATGGTGGGAAGATTGCAAACTAAGCTCCTCCGGGATTGAGCCCAGTGCTCACCCTTGAGCATTGCAGGTTGAACGCCCTTCCCAACCCTTTCCATTGTTGTGGACACGTGGCACGTCAGGACTTGTGTTACTCCCCGACTTCCACTTCAGAGGAGGCATTGCTGCAGTTGTGCTGGCGACGGTGAGCTTTAGGCTCTTTGCTTTCAGGTTGCTAGTTGTGAGGTCCTCCCAATTCCCAAATGAGGTTTTTGGCATGGTGGTTGATAGGAGGATGGGCTATCATATTCATGAGTGACCTTTGCGTTTAGCTAATAAACTGGTTGCCTGGTTGGTTTCACCAGAAGTCAAAACGTTTATTACTAGTACTAGTAGTAGTAGTAGAGTGAGTTCGTGGCTTCGTGCAGAATAGCATTTCACCATGTGATCATGATGAGACTATGGCATGATACTTAGGCTGTCAAATTACGTGGATAATGTACTATTTTGCACCACATTGTACGGGCCATACACAGGGGACATGGGAGGTCCCGAGGTCCATTTTCGGGCCCTTGATTTGTTTGCAAGATCGTTTTTACAGGACATCAATGAAAGGGTGAGAACAACGAAAGCATGGGTGATACCGAAGTTTGGAGATTTGGAAACCCTCCCAGGACATCGAGGGTCCTCTATGATTATATGATAGACACCCTAGAGAAGTTTAGGCAAAAACGTCTCCCGGGGTCTGAAAGCCGAAAATCAAACGCTATATATAATCCACGTTTTTTGGGTTTACGGGTGGCCCCATAACAAAGATGTATATTTCACACCATATCGCACGGGACACCCCTAGAAAACATGAAATGCCCGTGGGATCGGTTATCAAGTCCCTGATAGGTATGTAAGGGCGTTTTTACGGAACACCAATATAAGGGCCAGAATACCGAAAGCATGGGTGATATCGATGTTCTAAGATCCGAATGACTCTCCCGGAGCACCGAAGGTCCTTTAGGGTCATGATAGACCCCTAGGAGAACTTTGGGCAACAATAACGCTCGTGCCCTCGGAAGCCAAAAACAAAGGCTATAATCCACGTTTTTGGGAGGTTTCGAAAGGCTCTGAACGAATGTGTATATTTTCGCACCACATTTTACGGGACGCCCCTAGGGGACATGGGAGGCATCTGGGTCCAATATCAGGTCCTTAATATGCTTGTAAAAACTTTTTTATAGGACATTAATGTAAAGGCCGGAACACCGAAAGCATAGGTGATATCGAAGTTCAGGGATCCGTATGATCCTCCTGGAGCACCGCGAGTCATTTAGGGTCATAATAATAAACGCCCCAAAAACGAAGGCTATAATCAAAGTTTTTTAGGCTTACGGCAGGCCCCGAAACTAAGGTGTATATTTCCACACCACATTGCACGAGACACCCCTAGAGGACAAGGGGAGACCCCGGGTTTTTTTATCAGGTCCTGATAAGCTTGTAAAGGCGTTTTTAATTATAGAACACCATTGTAAGGGCCAAAACACCAATAGCATGGGTGATATCGAAGTTTGGGAATCCGGATGACCCTCTCAAGGCACCAAGGGTATTCTAGGGTCATGATAGACCCCCGGAGAAGTTTTGGGAAAAAAAAAGCACCCGGGCTGCGGGAAGCCGAAGCCGAACGCTATAATCCACGTTTTTTGGGCATTTGGGAGGCCTCGAAACAAATGTGTATATTTTCATACCACATCGCACGGGACACCCTAGGGGACATGGGAGCCCCCAGCGTCGGTTATCTAGTCCCTGATAGGCTTGAAATGGTGATTTTAAATCCAAAAGAATGAGTGATATCGAAGTTCAGGATCCGGATGACCCTCCCAGAGCACCGCGTGTCCTTTAGGGTCATAATAGATCCCCCGTAGAAGTTTGGGCAAAAATGACACCCGGTCCCAAAAACGCAAAAAATGAAGGCTATATTCCACCTTTTTGGGGCTTCTTGCAGTGATAGGAACGAAGGTGTATATTTTCGCACCACATTGTACGGGCTACCACTAGGGGACATGGGAGGCCCCCGGGATACGTTATTGGGTCCCTGATATGCTTGTAAAGGCGTTTTCACATGACACCAATGTAAGGGCCGAAATAACGAAAGCATGAGTGATATCAAAGTTTGGGAATCCAGATGACACTCTCACTGTACCGAGAGTTCTCTAGGATCATGTTAGACCTCCCGAACAAGTTTGGGCAAAAATGGTTCCCGGGCTCCAGGAAGCTGAAAACCGAAGGTTATAATCCACGTTTTTCGGGCTTTTGGGAGGCCCCGGAACAAAGGTGTATATTTTCACACCACATAGCACGGGACACCCCTAGGGGACATGGGAGGCCCACGGAGTCGGTTATGTGGTCCCTGATAGGCTTGTAAGGGCGTTTTAATGGGACACCAATGTAAGGGCCGGAATACTGAAAGCATTGGTGATATCGAAGTTCGGGGATCCGCATGACCCTCCTGGAGCACCGAGGGTCATTTAAGGTGATGACAGACCCCCCGCAGAAGTTTGGGCAAAACTGACACCCATGCCCCATTGAGCCAAAAACGAAGGTTATAATCCACGTTTTTGGGGGTTCCGGGAGGCCTCGAAACGAAGGTGTATATTTTCGCACCACATTGTACGGGATACCTCTAGGGGACATGGGAGGCCCCGTGATCCGTTTTTCGGGTTCCTGATATGCTTGTAATGCGTTTTTACGGGACACCAATGTAAGGGCCGAAACATCTAAAGCATTGATGATATCGAAGTTCAAGGATCAGTATGATCCTCCCAGAGCATCGAGGGTCCTTTAGAGTCATGATAGACGCCCCGCAGAAGTTTGGGCCAAAATGACACCCGGGCACGTGAAACAAAAACGAAGGCTATAATTCATGTTTTGGGGGTTCTGGGAGGCCCCAGAACGTAGGTGTATATTTTTATACCACATTGTACGGGATACTCCTAAGGGACATGGGAGGCCCCCCGGGTTCGTTATCAGGTCCCTTATATGCTTGTAAGTGTGTTCTTACGGGACACTAATGTAAGGACCAGAACAGCGAAATCATGGGTGATATCGAAGTTCGGGATCCCGATGACCCTTCAAGAGCACCACGGGTCCTTTACGGTCATAATAGGCCCCCCGAAATAGTTTGGGCAAAATGACGGGCCCCGACAAGGCAAAAACAAAGGCTATATTCCACGTTATTTGGGCTTCAGAGAGGCCCCAAAACGAAATTGTATATTTTCGCACAATATTGAACTGGACACCCCTAAAGGATGTGGCAGGCCCCCAGGATACGTTATTGGATCCCGATATACTTGTAATGGTCTTTTTATGGGTCAGCAATGTAAATGCCAAAACACCAAATGCATGAGTGATATCGACGTTTGGGGATCCGGGTGATCCTCCCGAAGCACCTAAGGTCATTTAGGGCAATGATAGAACCGCCAGAGAATTTTAGGCAAAAATGGTACCCGAGCCTGGCCCGGGAAGCCAAAAACAAAGGCAATCCACGTTTTTGGGGGGTTTCGGGAGGTTACGGAACGAAGTTGTATATTTTCGAAAAACATCGTAAGGGCCACCTATAGGGGACATGGGAGGTCTCCGAGGTCCGTTATCGGGTCCCTGATATGCTTGTAAAGACGTTTTTACATGATGCCAATGTAAGAGTCGGAATAACGAAAGTATGGGTGATATCAAAGTTTGGGGATCTGGATGACACTCACACGACACGAGCTTCCTCTAGTATCATGATAGACCTCCCAGAGAAATTTGGGTAAAAACGACTCCCGGGCTTCGGGGAGCCGAAATCCGAAGTCTATAATCCACGTTTTTTCTCGCTTCTGGGAGGCCCCGAAAAAATGATGTATATTTTCACACCACATCGCACGGGACACCCCTAGGGAACATGGAAGACAGCAGAGTCGATTATCTGGTCTTTGATAGGCTTGTAAGGGCGTTTTTACGGGACATCAATGTAAGGGCCGATATACTGAAAGCATGGGTGATATCGAAGTTCGGGGATTCGGGTGACCCTCACGGAGCACCGTGGGTCCTTTAGGGTCATGATAGACCCCCCGGAGAATTTTGGTCAAAAATGACGGTCGCCCCCCGGGAAGCCAAAAATAAAGGCTGTAATCCACTTTTTAGGGCTTACAGGAGGCCCCGGAATGAAGGTGTATATTTGCACATCACATTGTATGAGACACTCCTAGGGGACGTAGGAGTCCCTCGGAGTCCGTCATTGGATGCCTAATATGCTTGTAAGGGCGTTTTAACGGGACACCAATGTAAATGCCGGAACACAGCAAAACATGGGTGATATCGATTTTCGGGGATCCGGATGATCCTCCAGAGAACCGAGGGTCGTTTAGGGTCATGATAGACCCCCCCGTAGAACTTTGGGCAAAAATGACACCCGAACCCCGGGAAGCCAAAAATGAAGGCTATAATCCACATTTTTGGGGGTTTCGGGAGGCTCCGGAACGAAGTTTTATAGTTTGGCACCACATTGTACAGGCCACTACTAGGGGACATGGGAGGCCCCCGGGGTTCGTTATCAAGTCCCTGATATGCTTGTAAAGGCCTTTTTACAGGACACCAATGTAAGGGCATGAACAACTAAAGCATGGTTGATATCGAAGTCTAGGGATTCGGATAACCCTCCTAAGACACTGAGGGTACTCTAGGATCATGATATACCCCCCGTAGAAGTTTGGGCAAAAATGACTCCAGGGCTCTCGAAAGCCGAAAACCGAAGGCTATAATTTTTCAGGCTTCCGGGAGGCATTGGAACAAAGTTATATATTTTCACACCACATGGCACGCGACACCCTTAGGGGACATGGGAGCCTCCCGAGGTTGGTTATCTGGTCCCTGATAGGCTGGTAAGGGTGTTTTTACGGGACACCAATGTAAGGGCCGGAATATCGAAAGCATTGGTAATATCGAAGTTCGAGTATCCGGATGACCCTCCTTGAGCACTAAGGGTCCTTTATGGTCAGGTAGATCCCCCGAAGAAGTTTGGGCAAAACTGACACCCGGGAAGCCAAAAATGAAGGCTATAATCCACGTTTTTCAGGCTTCCGGGAGGCATTGGAACAAAGTTATATATTTTCACACCACATCGCACGCGACACCCTTAGGGGACATGGGAGCCTCCCGAGTTTGGTTATCTGGTCCCTGATAGGCTGGTAAGGGTGTTTTTATGGGACACCAATGTAAGGGCCGGAATATCGAAAGCATTGGTAATATCGAAGTTCGAGACTCCGGATGACCCTCCTTGAGTACTGAGGATCCTTTATGGTCCGGTAGATCCCCCGAATAAGTTTGGGCAAAACTGACACCCGGAAAGCCAAAAATGAAGGCTACAATCCACGTTTTTGGAGGTTCCGGGAGACCCCGGAACGAAGGTGTATATTTTTGCACCACATTGTAGGAGACACCTCTAGGGGGCATGGGAGCCCTGTGAGGTCCGTTATCGTGTCCCTGATATGCTTGTAAGGGCGTTTTGACGGGACACCAATGTAAGGGCTGGAACATCGAAAGCATTGGTGATATAAAAGTTCGGGGATCCGAATCATCCTCCCGGCCTATCGAGGGTCCTTTAGGGTCATGATAAACTCCCATGAGAAGTTTGGGCAAAAATGATGCCCGGGCCCCATGAAGCCAAAATTGAAGGCGAATTCACGTTTTGAGGTTTCTAGGAGGCCCCGGAACAAAGGTGTATTTTTTTACACCATATTGTACGGTCTACCCTTAAGGGACATGGGAGGCCCATGGAGTCCGTTATCGGGTCCCTAATATGCTTGTAAGGTTGTTTTTACAGAACACCAATGCAAGGCTTAGAACAATGGAAGCATGGGTGATATCAAAGTTCAGGGATCCGAATGACCCTCCCAGGGCACCGAGGGTCCTATAGGATCATATGATAGAACCCCCTGAAAAAGTTTAGGCAAAAAAGGCTCCCGGCCTCGGGAAGCCGATAATCGAAGGCTATATATAATACACGTTTTTGGGGCTCCCGAGAGGCCCCATAACAAAGATATGCATATTATCACACCACATTGCACGAGACACCCCTAAAGGACGTGAGATGCCTCGGGGTCGGTTATCTGTTCCCTGATAGGCTTGTAAGGGCATTTTTACGGTACACTAATTAATAATATAAGGACCGAAATACCGACAACATTGGTGATATCGAAGTTCGGGGATCCGAATGACCCTCTTGGAGTACCGAAGGTCCTTTAGGGCCATAATAGACCCCCCGTAGAAGTTTGGGCAAAAATGACACCCGGGTCCCGGGAAGCCAAAAACGAAGGCTATAATTCACGTTTTTGGGGGTTCTGGAAGGCCCCGGAACGAAGGTGTATATTTTCGTACCACATTATACGACCCGCCCCTAGGGGACATGGGAGGCCCTCGTGGTCCAATATCGGGTCCTTGATATGCTTGTAAGGGCGTTTTACAGGACACTAACGTTAGGGCCGGATCACCAAAAGGACGGGTGATATACTGATATCGATGTTTGGGGATCCGAATGATCCTCACGGAGCACCGAGGGCCTTTAGGATCATCAAAGACCCCCAGGAGAAGTTTGGGCAAAAATGACACTAGGCCCTGGGAAGCAAAAACGAAGGATATAATTCACGTTTTTGGGGGTTCCGGGAGGCATCGGAATGAAGGTGTATATTTTTGCTCCACATTGTACAGGACACCCCTAGAGCACATAGGAGACCTTCGGGGTTTTTTTTATCGGATTCTTGACATGCTTGCTTGTAAGGGCGTTTTTATAATTAAACTCTCTTGCTCACATCCTTGCAAACTGGGCAGCCACTCACAATCATGTTGGTTGCTTTGAGTTGGAGTTTACCCGACTTGCTTGGCAAGGTTTATATGTAACCCCATCCTTCTCTGATGATTAATGATATGGGTACGGTTATGTTTGCTGAGCAAAAAAAATAAAGGAACATCATAGGAGAGTAGGTCCACTCATTGTTAATCAAATGTCCAGAGAGAATATGCCTTTTTCTCAAAAGTGACCATAGAGAATATGTGTAGAAACTCATCAAAGAACCGTTCATGTGGGCTGTAGTAAGCCATTGACTCATCAAAGATAAATATCCAACAAGATCTGATAGGCTTTTGACAAAGACGATGAATAATAATATGGTCATCTTAATTAAGTTGTGGCTGACTGGCTCTACGCTTTTCATGTTGCTAGGCACACAAATGCAAAAGATTGAAACAGTACGGATCCTTTTTTTTTTTTTAATTTTTTAAATACTCTAGGAAGTTGACACTCTTGTCTTTACATACTACCCTTTTAAAAATACTTACTTTCCGTTTTCTCTTTTTTCTTTCTGTTCAACCTTTTGCATGCAAATTAAAATCTAGCACATACATACATGATACATGAACATTTAATATCGATCTGTGTCCAGATGCAATACATTTGTCATGTGCTAGAGAAAGTGATGGTCCTGATCATAAGCCATAACTTTAAATTGCTTTTGCAGGAACCATTCATATATCTATCTATCTGATAAGATACCTTATCATTTATCATGGCGCATTCTCTATACAGCCAATATTAGGTTTCGTTTGGATATTATTTATTAAAACAAATCAAAGACAGACATACATTACATATATAGTGGATGGGAAAGAATTGTCGTCATACTATACGTTGATTACGATGATGATTTTCTTTGCGGAAAGTATAGAGATTCACCTGCCCACATTTTCCAGCAAATAAAATCTAGCATATGTACCTAACTTAACTTAACCTGATGTTGATGCATTATGCTCTTCTATTATAGGGACGAGAATTGAAATGAATATAACTGAAGTGCGTTGATTATTAGATAGCTGAAAGAGAATACACACTAACATTCTAATTATAAATAAAAAGGAAGACAACCTATATTAATGTTTTAAAAGGACGACCATTATCTGTATACTTTTTTGCATCCCAAAAAAAAAGAAAACTTGGTTTGCTTTATTATTTTAAGATCCGAAAAAATAAGAAATCACCAATAAGAGGGTGACAAATTCTAATATGTATGGCTTTTAAAGCAGTGACGTGAGTTAGATGGAGTAGTATAAAAGGAGGTCCAAGACCAACGTGGAAAAGGTCCAAAGGAGAGGTGTAGGCTTGAATGCTTCAAGTAGCCACTACCTTAAGTCAGGGGACCCACCCATTACCGGTTGCACGTAGCTACCTATAACTACCGCAATATATATTGTTGTTAAAATGTTAATCCACCACACCACCGATTTTTTTTGGATATTATTGAGATCTAAGGGAATGGATTAATAAGTACATAAGTAATTGTGTTTGGTCGGTGTGAGCTGATAACCAATCATCTGGCCCAACCCGCACATAAAGCAACTAGATTATTAAACAAATGTAACGCCGTACATTATTTTTTCTGTATCTAGTATTTTTTGTTGGTGTTTTTTCTGTATCTATTAATAAACAAATTTCATGAACTTGTGTTGCCGCTGACAATGAGCTAGCTTTAGAAAAATAATTTGCTTAAAAATAGTATTAGTATACCAATAAGTGGTTGGTGTGAGTGGTTCGGCACTCTCATCCATTAAGCAAGGTCGAGGGTTCGAATTTTGTGAATGGAGAAGTTATTTAGTGGGAGCACTTTACCCTTTCGTGGGTCGACCAGGTGTGAACAAGATTAGCCTTGACCCAAAAAGCTTAGGTGAACTTGTAGTTAAACCAAAAAAAATAGTATTAGTATTACCGACCTATTAACTAGGCAAAAGGCAACTCATAAAATAGAGTACTTGAAACTAAAACTATCATTGGACTTTGGAGTTAAAAAACAAACAAAAAAAACCACCATGGGAGTTGCATGAATAGGTCATGTTAAGTGCATGTATCATGCTAGATAAGTGAGTTAGTTTGGACATTAAAAAAAGAAGGTGAATGTTACCCTCATCGAAAAATAAAAATAAAAATAAAAATAAAAATAGGTGTAGTGGTGTAGGTAGTTGCATATATAGTGATGAGCGTGATCCCGGTATCATCAAACACAAAGCGCATATGTTTGTGTATTCCAAAAATCAAAAGCATTTTTTGTAGCTCACAATCCCAAACTTTGTACTCTACTACATGCTCCCATATTAAATATAAAATGCGTATTTCACCGAATAAATATTAATATACAGTTATATTACTCGATCCGTACAACATACATGCTTTAAAATTAGTATATAAGATATAATAGAAGAATAAGATAATAGAGGAATGGTGATCTGACTCTGAGTAGGAAAAGAAGTGGGCATGGATCAGGACTCCCACCAGCATTGTCCACTGTCCACTGATGTTTTGATGGTTTTAAAGAAAAAGAAAATGGAATAATTAAATTCGAAAAACAAGTTGATTGATACTACATGAGAGAGTAAGTAAGTAAATTGGTAAGCTCAAAAAAAAAAAAAAAAAAAAAAAAAAAAAAAAAAAAAGGTAAGTAAATTGGTTACGATTAAAAAGGGAAGAAAGAGGAATCCGTCTCCATAAATCATAAATCATAAATCATAAATCATACTCCGTAATATTCCAATCGCCAATTACACGCATCTCATTCTCATGATATATTATCAAAAAAATCTTGTCTTTTTATTCAACCTTCTTTCCACTTTCCCCTAACTCCAACCAAACACTTCTTCATTCTCTCCTAAACTAATTAACTTCCTTCCTCTGTTTCCCCCAATTTTCTCTCTCCTCTCTCCTCCATTCCGATCTACCTCCCTCCCTCCGCCAATACATTCACCAATGGCGGAGTATACTCCCCTCGAAAACGACGAGGAGCAGCAACAGCCACCGCAGCATCACCGTTCTCCGGTGGCATCTCAGCCTATGTCTGTCGTCGGAAAACCTAAGTCCTCTCGTGTCGCCTCCCTCGACATTTTTCGCGGTCTTTGTGTCTTCGTATGTTCACTTTCACTTTAATTCCCCTTTTCTAATGCTGCATTTTTTTTATATGCCCTATCTACTTCTGGAAAATTGAATTATTTCTCCAACTAATTTCTTTTCGTTTCTTCTTCTGATCAACCTTGATTCTTGACTATGCTTTTTTTTTTCCTTCTAATTTGGGTATCAGATATCTAATGTCGCATTCTTATATCCTTTGATTTTAATATTTGTCAATGATTTTGTGACCAAATTTTTCTCAAAGTATTTGACTAATTTGGGGGTTTAACTTATTTTTCCCAAGTTTGCTTCTTTTTGTCGTTTACTCTTCTCTGACTAATCCCATTCCCTTTTGACGATCTGCATCATCATCCCTCACCAATTTCTTATTAAATTATTTATCTGGAAATTAGTCAAAATGATTGACCTTGTTTTTTCTTATATTCAGTTGATGATGGTGGTTGATTATGGAGGTTCAATATTTCCAGCGATAGCACATGCACCATGGAATGGCGTGCACTTGGCTGATTTCGTCATGCCTTTCTTTCTTTTCATTGCTGGGGTTTCTCTCGCCATTGTTTACAAGGTACTCTATCTACTTCACCTATATATAAAAATAAAAAAAAGTTTTTTTCTTTTTATAATTGATTCTTGATTAATTAGGGCTAAAACAGCTTTTGCACTATAGTATTAGTGTGGATTATTTGATCGAGCATATATGGTGTTGTTGTTATTTCAGAAAGTTCCGGATAGAACGGATGCTACTAAGAAGGTAATTACCAGGGCGGCGAAATTGTTTCTGCTTGGTGTTTTCCTTCAAGGTTTGATTTTCGCCCTTCTGTTCTATTAATTGCGCGCCTCGCCTTTACTTGATTACAATTTAAGGCCCATTGTATTACAGTATCTCTCCAAGTGTTTCAATTTCCACTGTGGTACTGTATTTACTATTTCTCGTATCTATTGATCTTAGTTTCATTTAAGTTTGGGTAGTTAGGAGTATATGATTATGATGACTATTGCCAGTCCGTTGATTTCTTCAATTTATCTAGTGTTTCTGACTGATTGAACTAACAAATCTATGGGTTGGGTGCTATTTTTCAAATCAAGGTTGAATCTTTTTATTACTTTAGAACAATAAACCAAAGGCCAAATCGCAAAAAAGTCATTTTTTTTTAAATAGTTGCTATTTGCAGGACGAAAATATGTATTTGGATGAGTATGGTCCAAACATGATTCAATATATGGATACAATTCCTTGGTATTCTTACATGGCAAGGACAGTGGTGTAGATGACACGGTCTTTGCTTGTAGTTATGTTGTGTTATCTTTATTTTTTCCAGCTGCAGTGTGTTAGATTAAGGTCATTGGTTAGGACCCAGGAAAGAAACAAGTTATAAACTCTTCGAGCCTGACATCCTACATTTTCCTGTCCAACATTAGGAAGGATGAATGAACATCAGATTTTTAACAAATTTCTTAACATATCTAATTATCTATCTATGATGATGTAAAGTGCCTACCGCCTTGTCATTTCACAATGCAATGTTCGATTGTACGAACTAGCTGTTTACATCCTGCTTTGCCCTTTCTTTGATTTTTCTTTGATTAGTTCCTACAATACTAAGTTATTCTGCACTTTTAACTGATTGGCCAGTATCTTGATAACCAATAATTGGCAAATCACTGAACAAACTAGCAATATTGGATGTGTTCAGGTGGTTATCTTCATGGGGCCAAGTCATTGACATATGGTGTTGATATATCAAACATACGCTGGATGGGCATTCTACAGGTATGTTTAATTCATGTGTGAAAGTTATGGATAGCTTTATCTCTACTTAGATATGTGTGTACATTGGCACCAGATATCCCTGTTTGTTTGTTTGTTTCTGACAAAGTTAATCCTGAAAATTTATGCCCTGTGAAAAAAAGGGGAGTCGTAGTTAGATGGCATTTGATCAACATTTGTGAAAAAATGGGTGTAGAGGATCACTTTCTACCTCTTGTATTTATTATCTGGATGCCTCCAGAGTCCAGACCATTTAAGCCAGTAAGCTTGTGGTGTGAGGGCACGAGATGGAAATTTGAGTAATTGGGATATGAAGCCACCTTGCAGTTGTTCAGCCAAGTGATAAATCAAAGATGCCTTCTGCAAAATGTTCCTTTCCTTTTATTCTTTGTACTTTTCTTTTCTGTTTGTCAATATAAATTATCTTACTATTGGGCGGGGCTTGGATGTATAATGGGTATTGACTTTGATTTCTCTGTTTCGTACTTTTTCCAGAGGATATCTATTGGGTACTTAGTTGCTGCCCTATGTGAGATTTGGCTTCCCTGTCAGAAGTGGAGAAAATTTAGTATTGTGAAGAGCTACTTTTGGCAGTGGTAAGATTGAATCTCTCTATCTTTGTTTGACAATATGCACTGCTAACATATATAGGGATATCTAAGACCAGAATATGTCACAGTACCTTAGAGGATGATACAGAGTATTCATTTTCAACTTCATTTATGTTGAATTTTGTTGAGACCTTCCTCCGCTTTCACTTGCTAAACTTGTATTTTGGGTTGTTTAGTGTGCTTCAGCAATTCAGCACGTACATTGACAGTTAGTTAGAACACTTGTGTGTGTGTGTGTGTGTGTGTGTGTGTGTGTGTGTGTGTGTGTGTGTGTGTGTGTGTGTGTGTTCGTGTGCGTGTGTGTGTGGGTGGGTGGGTGTGTAGGTGTGGGTGTGGGGCTGTGGCTGGCTGTGTGTGGCTGTATGATCATAGCATGTGGGATGCCACAAAGAATAAAGACCGTGATTTTCATTATGAAGTTGAGGCTTCTGGGCTAATTAAATTCATAGAGCCCTATGCATTATAAGTTATTCCAGTAGAATATTGTTAATTTATGTACCTATTGCCATACTGAATCGCTGAAACAATTAGAGATTATAGCAATTTCCAGTTTAGTGTCCAAAGCTGACATTCCCTAATTGATGTTGCAAAAAGAAACTCATTATGACCTTTATATTTTCATTTTCTATTTTCTGATAATATCTAAAACTTTGTATCATCACAATGTTTGTAATTTGGAAATATTAATTAAAAAAAGAAAAAGTTATAGACAGTGAACAAATATTATTCTACTCAACCTCATATCGTCCACATTTGAGAATTTATCGGAACTGGTGGAGTATAAACAATTTATCATTTATAATTTTGTTTAGTAACAAGTGCTGATGCTTTTATCATGTAGGTGTGTCATGTTCTTCTTCTGCTCCATATATCTTGGACTTCTATATGGCTTATATGTTCCTGATTGGGAATTTAATATATCCAACTCAAGTTCATCTTTGCATTCATCAAATATTACCCGTTCGTACACGGTGAGAGTCCTTCTACTTTCTTTTGTTCCATTCTTCTACTTTTTCACAGCTCTTAGTTCTACTTTCTTTTGTTCCATTCTTCTACTTTTTCACAGCTCTTAGACTAGGATAAGGAACGGATTCATATCTATTACTCTATTAGCAGATTGAGATTTTCTGAATTGCTCAAGTGTTGCTCGATGAAATGTGCACTCATTTCAATATGACTATATATCTCTTAGCAACAAAGTTTAGCTTGTTTATCTGAATTGGGATAGTGGAGGTTATCATTATTGATCGAATTTAATTTGATGAATCATAAGGCAATGAGAACTTCCACTGCTGAGATTGCACTGTCTTTTACTTTAGATTTACAAGGTTCCCTTACAACAATATTTTGGAAACTTGTTATGTAGTTGTTGAGGAAAATCCCCTACATATGTGAATAGTACCATAAAAGTGTTCCTTTCCTTCCCGTTCATAGGTCAAATGTGGGGTGAGAGGTGATATTGGACCTGCTTGCAACTCTGCTGGAATGCTTGATCGCTTTGTTCTTGGTGTTGATCATCTCTATGCAAAACCTTCTTATGGAAACTTGAAGGTAGATCTCAGTGAATTTTGTTTTACTCATTGAATCTCTGGAATCTGTGTCTAATAATTCTCTTTTCACAGGAGTGTAATAAATCCAGATATGGACAAATACCTCAAGATTCACCATCATGGTGCCATGCTCCTTTTGATCCAGAAGGAGTTTTGGGGTAATCCAGTTTTCTGCTTTTCTCTATTTCCTTAATTCAAAGCTATTTGCTGTACTTATGTTAAGAGAAAAATCACCTAGTTTAGTAATGGTTACTTTCATCTCACTTATGAAAGTACTTCATGACTTTGAAAAACTGAAATGCCCTGGAAAAAGAATCCTCTAAGGGAAAATTGACAATATAACATACCTTGGTTAACATAACTGTGAATATATTTGGTGAAGATAGACGAAAAAGTTGTCTGCTTAAGCCACTCAAATTTCTATGCCGAGGCCTACTTCTAATACTTAGAGAACATTTAGTGATTGAATGCCCATCCCCCCTGTCCGGCTCTCTCAGTTTTGCTGCCTATTGTTACTTCAGTTATATAACCCAATTAACAATCTGCAAGAAAGCAAGTGTCCATGACTAATGGTTGTTACTTGTGGAACATTGTCTGAGATATAATAAGGTTTTCTTTTTATATCTGGTCAAACTGATGAATATCACTTGGTTTGAACAAAACTGTGTTTCTTATGCATTTGGTCAGCTTTTTTTGCTAAACATGCACTTGGTCAGATAATTCACCGCTTTTTGCTCCTAAATACCCTCTGCCGACCTTGTGAAATGAAAAACTGAACAAACCTTTGTTCCTTGTCGTGATCTTGTGAAACCTTTAATGTTTTTATCTTTTATTACTAGGAATAGCATTGAAAGTCATTGTAGCGCTTTCATCTGCTAAGCTTGTTAGTTTCTGTAATTAAGATTTTTATTTTTATGTTTTATTCTTTTTTTGAATACAGCTCCCTCACAGCTGCTGTGACCTGCATTATTGGACTTCAGTTTGGGCACATTCTTGTACAAATACAGGTGAGGACTCATGAACTTCACTAATTCATCCTCAACCTTTAACTCCTGATGGGATAAAAAAAAAGTATATAATGCTTACATATTGTATTGAACAACAGTTGCTCCCTTCAGCCTGTGCAAGAACGAAATCAGAATATTTAATTATTGTTCTGAGCATTTATCTTTCCTCTATCTGCACCTAGATTCTTGACGTGGTGGGTTGGATAAGGGCGTTCATTGTTTTCTTTCTATTTTGGTAGGAAGGTGTTCACAATTTTTCTAATATGGGAGGGAGGAAAGAGATGAGCTGAATGCAATTTCATGCTCTTTAATATGTTATTTGAGCTGTATACTGTGATCGTTGCAGACAGAGCCACTTATTTAGCTTTAGATTGATTCTACACAATTTTTTCTATAATTTTTGATTTGTTGCTTGTCTGGTAGTTGACATTGGGGCTTAGTTTTCATTTGCGGTGGCATGTTGTTTTGGTTTGTAGTGGTTTCTATTAGGCTTGGAATGTTATGTCTAAATACTATTGATTAGATTGACAAAGAAATACTAACAGTGATGTGTTCCAGGATCACAAGGAGCGGCTGTACAGGTGGTCCATGCTTTCAGGCTTCGCGTTTATCCTTGGACTATTCCTTACTTGCTTGGGTATGCCCTCATTCGGACTGATGGCCAATATATCTTCATTACTCGTTAGCTGAGATGACTCGAATTGAAATTAAAGTGGATAAGAAACACTTGCAGCAGGAAGTTTTTACATAACCATGACAACATGCAAAAGATCTGATAATATACTCCAAATAAATAAATAAAAATTCAACGTTATAAGGGAACTTTTTGACAGATACCATTACGGCATTACCTGATTCCTAACTCCTTTGTCCGGAAATAGAAATTACTGCTACTATTATGGGATGTTTTGTGATCTAGACATTCGGAGATGTGTTGTATAGATGATCCCTCTTTTTCTTTTTTTTTTTTTCTCTTTTGGCCTCTGGGATTCACTCAGATTGGTTCAAGGGGCAATTGCCAAGTGAGTGAGAATTGAAAGGGGGAGGGGTATGATGCAATATCGAGCTTCTGGCTAATTGATGCTAATGAGGATGATGAGGTCAATGAGATTAGGCATGTCCCATGTCATTATGTTAGGGAAAAAGGATCATGTTTTGGCATGATGAACAGTTGAGGAATTATCATTAAGACGGAAGTTGACTATATTATCTTAAATTTACTACTTCAGTAGCAGCTACTAGGTCCTCCTATAACATTTAAGTTGAATTCACCAGGCAGTAATTTTTTTTGTTTTAAGGCTGAGCTGCGAAGTGCTAACTCACATGGAAACAACCTGCTTCCCTCTACATTTGAAATTTTGAAGGATAACTTCTATTTTGTTAGTCTTCTGACATTATGTTATTATTTTCAGGTGTTCCGTTGAATAAATCACTCTATACAGTCAGTTATACACTTGTAACCTCAGCCACTGCAGGATTCACATTTTGCGCTTTCTATTTATTGGTAGGTTTCACAAACTTGATTGGATTCGTAGATTTGTTTCCTGAATCCTTTACTGATGCTTAAAAACATACATGCTTGATTGCTTCTGTGCAGGTAGATTTGTGGGGGTATAGATGTTTGCTGTCAGTATTGGAGTGGATGGGAGTGCATGCCTTGAGTATTTTTATTCTGCTAACTTCTAATATAGCTATAATTATGCTCCAAGGATTCTACTGGAAGTCACCGAAAAATAATTTTGTAAGTATTACAAGGCCTCTTGACTTTTGGAAATGCAATGCTGCTTTGTAGTAGACTCTACTAGTAGTAGGGAATTGGAACAGTAAGTAAAATTTTCATGATTTTGCTGTCATTGGTTTGACAGATCCACTGGATTATTAGCTACTTTATCCAGCAATGACATTTGCTCTATGTACATCTTCATTCTTCACGGTATGCCCTGATCTTAGTCTTCTCTTAACTGGTCATTTCTCTCATTTTCAACTAAAATTTAGCTTTGTAAGGAAGGAATACAACCTTTGAGTAATTTCGATTTGGTATTGTGATCTAAGCAATTAAACCTATTTAAATGAGCCTTCCTTTCTCTCCGCATGTGAGCCACAGCTGTTTAGTTTATAAATTATAGTGGTACAATTTATGCAGTGTGATCCCTTCAGTTTCTACAAAGATTGGGGAACCATCGAGTGGCAAGCCATGGTGAGGTTTATTGGTTTTATCTGCTCATTTCAGGTTCTCCAGTTTTTTTTTGTTTCTAGAAGAAATGGACGCAAGAAGCTGGTCATGGTAGTAAAATCATTTTACTCAACCTGTGAATATTATTGCAATAGTAAAATATTTGCCTCTGTTGATACAGATCTTTTTCTTTCCAGGTTCTCCTATTTTCTGTCAGAAGATTGCCATGATAATTTTGCGGTTGCAGGCGAAGGGAACTTACTTAGGTCCATTGTGGGAAGAGGTTCATAACAGCGATGAGTTGTGCGGAAACCGTTACCAGGGACCCAACGAGATGAAGTACACGCAGTATGATTTTTGGTCCAAATTCTTAGGATTTGGATTCGTGTATATTGACATAAAGACTGGCTAAAACTAATACAACCTGGGTACTGTATTTATTTAGTTATCACGGGTTACTGTATTTATTTATATACTCACAGTTGGGATGATTAAACATGAGAACAACACACTACACGTTGAGGTTTGCGGTTTTTCCGCTTCTCATCATCTTTTGACGTTTCTTTACAGGCGCAAATAGATGTATTAGCCTTCTGTACATGATCCGGGGAGATTGAAGTTCAATATTGTTTATCATTAATATATGCATAGTATTGTTGTACATGAGACCCTCATAGCAAATACTACAATTTTTTTTGTGCTACTGTATATGGCACTCACGTCTATCCTTTATTGAAGATGTGTTCTTTTTTACCCAACTAAGCTAAAAATACTGACCAAATAGGTAGAAACAACATACTAGCAAACAAAAGAACATAAATTATAGATATCGAAAAGTTTGTCAGGGAATCAAATGAAGAATTCCCCAGGCCAATGCTAGCTTGAAAATGAAGGATGCCTTTGGATGAAAATGGTAGGTCATTGTGTTGGGATGGTAGGGCAGGTACGCTATGAGTGTGAGCCCCATGGAAAGATAACCAATTGCCATTTAACTTTTGAACTTTAGTAAGATGGATGATGGTCTAGCGCAGCTTTCTTCATTCATCTTTTGCCTCAGAAATATATGACCGTTAACGGCTAGGAAAAGCCAAACCGGGTTGACAACGGCTGGAAAAGAAGAATCTCGAAAGGTCTAGCCGTTTTCAGCACTTTCGAGCTCATAAATACCACACGAGCGAGGCACACGTAGAACATTATTTTATTTTTGTGATAAAGAAAGGAACATTAAATTATTATTAATTTTTTCCGCTATAAGGACGCATGCATTAGCGCCCTACAAACCACACATCCTAGGCAGTGGTGGATCTAGGAAACTAATTATATGATTGCCAAAACTAACTTATTATATAATAGGGGTGCCAAAACTAAATTGTTAGGGTATTTTAGTAATAATTTTCAAAAAAATTCCAAAAAGTAAAGTATTTTAGCAAAAATTTCCAAAAACACTGGGTGCTGGTGTTCCGGGCTAGATACGCCCCTGATCCTAGGCAAGCCAAGTCATATTCGATGGGCTGGCGGATTCAAACCCTTCATGCAAAGAAAGGTAGAGGAGAATTTGAACCCTTGAGCAATGAACATCACAAAGTCACAAATCAAACGACTACTAATTCCAAGCTAAGGGACCTAATCGTGTAGAAGATGATGCTATAATTATCCCTGAAAGGATGAAGTTTATGATAGAAGGACAGGAAGGTGGAGCCAAAAGAATGGGTTGGTGATGAAATGTAGTGTAGCTGGATTGCACGTGATTTTATTTTGCTACAGCGATAGTTTGATTTTGATGAGGACGACATACGACATGAGGTGCAATGGCAAATAATGGTAACACAAAATAAATTAATGCATAATTTGTAATGCATTATTATTATTATTTCAGAGAATGTCGAAACTTGCCGGGTCAACCCATATATATAAACAACACACTAATAATCTGATCATTTGCATGCCAGAAGATCAGATGAGAGAGGCCAGGGAAGTCCAGTCCCCAAATTAGGAGTACTAATTTTAATACTGCTAAATTTGTACTACGTCGTCGGATGTGAGAGGCTGATTGAGGTCCCATTCTTCAATTCTTAAATGATTCGTCTCACTCTTGGCATTTGGATTTTCATGATTGTAGCTCTCTTAATTCGTTTGCCCATCAGTTAGTTCAGTTATTACAGTAGTAATCAAGAATTAGAGTATATACGTGTGGTGTATAAGGAAGTTTTCTTTTTGGGGTGCCTAAACAGGAGAGCAATGTGCCAAAATGACAAAATCGATCTGCAGATCAATTAAATACTCCTATAACACTCCGCTTCATGCATGGGTTCGTACTTTAATAGTTTAATTTGTGAAACATCAACTAATTTACGGGAGAACACTCAACACCTTAGCCGCCTTTATTAATTTGTTGACTAACTACATTTTATTCTTGAGTTTGTCTAGCCACAAATCAGATTTGTCTAGCCAAACCGATTTGTGTAATAGTGGAATTTTCAATTTTGTCACAAATGGAAATGAGTTTTCTTAAAAGATTTTTTTTTTCCTGCACAAACTTTTTTATAAAGATCTTGTATTGAAGATGCTCTTAGTGTAGCAAGGTACTCCGTATACAAATCATAGAATAACATACTACTCGATCCGTTAGTAATATTGACCACCTCTATATAGTCTATAGGCCTAGCTGGTTAGATTGATTGTTTGTCCACATCACGTAGTTCGCGGGCCATGGTAAAACTAGTAACCGTTGGAGACCTTTTGAAGCTTTAAACTGAGAGTAATGGGAAGCTAAGGGGGAGGATGCATGGTCCCATTCCCCGCAAATTCACAAAGCCACCAAAACAATGAAGTATGAATTTGAGATTTTCATTCCATGTGGAGTATTTGGCCAGGGCTATCAAATTCAAATTCAAACTCTTCAATTTAAATAAATAAGCATTCTAAAATATCTCGATTGTACATTAGTAGTAGACTATGATCATTATTATCATAAAACATTGTACACTATCTTTACATGCAGTGCCAAAATTAAGAGTAGCAAAGATGAAAGAGGGCAAGGAAGAAAAATGTGAGTAGAAATTTGGAAGCGCAAGAGAAATAGAAAGGGACAAGATAGAGCCGTTAGAAAGGGGTGGGGTGGGATGGCATTGGCATTGGCATTGGTATTGGCTGGGCTTGGTTGCCAGGCTGACGCCCTTTTCTAACCTCTCCCCACACACAAAAACCAACACAAGAAAAAGAAAGAAAAGAGGAAATCACAACACAAGGATGATTAGTCCTCACATGGTCTCGCTGTCTTTTTGGTCCCACACTTTCTCCTTTCACAACTCACCAACATCAAAAAGCTCACTCACTCGCTCCAAATTGACAAACTAATATGAGTTGGTGTAGTGGATTAATCACTGTGATTGACGGTAGATATTGTTAACTTTTTATAACTGGGCCTATTAAGAGAGTGTTCATAACATAAAGGAGGTTCCAACCCAAAATTAATTGGTAGTGGGTGGAGTAACTCCCTTAGTTATAAACACCTCAAGGCACTCTTTCTTGATCAATGTGGGACAACCCACTTGAACACCCCGCCTCATGCAAAGACCCATATTGGGCTGAAGCGTGGACCAATCAAAGCCAACTTGGGCCAGTCACACGCGCGTGGGCTAAACAGGGGTCAAATTAAACTACCTAGCCGCACAATTGCCTCATTTGGGCTTCAACATGTGGGCCAACAAGGGGTCATAAAGGCAGGATCTAAAACCCACTCTGATACCATGTTAGATAATAGAATGCTCGATTATTATGGATATAATCGATTCCTATTTATAGGTACAAGAGTCCAAGAGTTATGGAAACTCTAGAATAATATTACTAAAAGTATTAGAATAATATTTCTAATATTCCTAACAGTACTAGAATAATATTCCCTAACACTCCACCGCAATCGTAGCGGTAGATGAACGGACGCTACGATTGGAGGTTACAAAAGACATAATTGAAAAACACTATATTAAACATGGAGATCTTAAAGTTCAACTAAGTATGAAATCTAGCCGAAACAAAACTCTCGTGTTGCCACTTGCTTTATAGCCAATCGTGAGCAAGGGGAAGGAACACGTCAGCGGAAGACTATAGGGATTGACAGCAGCAGATCACGCGGTAGCAGGGGTCGGCGCTTGGCGGTCGGCGGCGGCAGGAGTGCAGGGAGCGGACGACAGAGTTGGAGACTTGCGAACCTGACGTGATCCGAGTATTGAGGGTAGGGTAGAAATTAAGAACAAAAATCCATATTTAGTGGTGGAAATCAACAGAATTGAATTTAATCTAGGAAACTATAAAAAATAAATTGTGTGGGTTGTAAAAAAAAAGAGTAGTCCATGAGATGAACTATGATTTAAGACCTCCATCCGACAGCTTAGCGGAAATTAGGATTTGAAACTATCAAAACACTCCACTTTAACAGATATCCTTGACAAAGACCAAAAAAAATTCGCTCCAAATTGAGACTTGAAAACAAACCCTCCCGTCATTATTAAATTTATTCTTCTTTATTCCTTATTTTTAAATTCCAAAATAATACCCTAAGCTTATCCGTAACTCCCCCAAAATTCTAGCACCATCTGCCACTACCAATCCTCTTTATAAAGAAACCTCCACTACTCACTAAACCTCAGTGTCAAATTAGAGCTCACTAGAAAAACACCCAACCCTAGAGAGAGAAAGAAGAAAGAAAGAGAGAGAAAAGATGTCAAAGGAAGTGAGTGAGGAGGGACAAGGGCTTGGACACCAGCATGGCAAGGACTACGTTGATCCACCACCAGCACCTTTGTTTGACATGGGTGAGCTCAAGCTCTGGTCTTTCTACAGGGCCTTAATTGCTGAGTTCGTAGCTACTCTTTTGTTCCTCTATGTCACTGTTGCTACTGTCATTGGCCACAAGAAACAAACTGGCCCTTGTGATGGTGTTGGTCTTCTTGGTATTGCTTGGGCTTTTGGTGGCATGATTTTCATCCTTGTTTACTGCACCGCCGGTATCTCTGGTCAGTTCTCTCTCTCTCTCTCTTTCTCTCTCTTTGAACTTAATTCATGCCTGTTTTCTTGCTTAAAAGTGTCAAGGGTTTTCTGGGTTTGAGCTCATTTCAACAAATTTTCACTCTTTTTTCCACTCTCTCTCACACACTCACACTCTCCTCTGTTTTCTGTAAAAAGCAAAACGAACCTTTTTAGCTAAATTCCGCCCCTTTCTTACTCAAAACCGAAAAGGGTCTTCTGGGTTCAAACCCATTTCAACAAATTCCCACTCTAATTTTACTCCACATAACACGTTGCTAACTTGTTTTCTTTTTATCGAACACCAGGAGGACACATCAACCCAGCAGTGACATTCGGACTGTTCCTAGCTAGGAAAGTGTCCCTAATAAGGGCAGTGGCCTACATGATAGCTCAGTCCTTGGGAGCCATCTGTGGTGTTGGTCTTGTGAAGGCCTTCATGAAAGGTTACTACAACAGCCTTGGTGGTGGAGCCAACTCAGTAGCCGCAGGTTACACCAAGGGCACTGCTCTTGGAGCTGAGATAATTGGCACCTTTGTGCTGGTCTACACTGTCTTCTCAGCAACCGACCCAAAGAGAAGCGCACGTGACTCACACGTGCCAGTTCTTGCTCCTCTCCCTATTGGGTTTGCTGTGTTCATGGTTCACTTGGCCACAATCCCCATCACTGGTACTGGTATTAACCCAGCTAGGAGTTTTGGTGCTGCTGTTATCTACAACAACAAGAAGATCTGGGATGACCAAGTAAGTACTCTGTTATGTGTTTATGACATTAATTAATTATATTTTGTGATTTTGGTTAATATTAATTAATGTAATTGTGTTGATGGGAATGGCAGTGGATATTCTGGGTTGGACCATTTGTGGGAGCATTGGCAGCAGCAGCATACCATCAGTACATCTTGAGGGCAGGAGCAATTAAGGCTTTGGGATCATTCCGTAGCAACCCCACCAACTAATGAATGAAAGATGAAGGAATTCTGATTGTTAAGTTGAAATCACTTGGAATTGGGAAGAAAAGAGAGTGGATTTATTGGTTTTTTTTTTAATTAGTGTGAATTATGAAGAGAGATTCCAGAATTCTGTCTCTTGCTTCTTTTTTTGTCTTTATTTTTTTGGTGATTCTTAGTTTAATGTGAGTAAATTATTTAAGTAAGTTAGCATCATGATGTGTATTATTGCTCTACATTGAGTATGATTATTGATTAGTGACCATTTTGTCTCTTTCTGTTTTGTGTTCAATGCAAATTACCTTTAATAATTTATAAAAATGACTAAAGTACCTCCAATAGTGAAAGTAGAGAGCTGGTAAAGAGAAGGACAAAATGGGCATAAAGAATTAAAGATGCCAGAAGCAGTGGATAGGTCCAAAATGGGGTGTATTGTTGTCAAATCACATGGGGGAGAGGGGAAACCCCACCATTTTGGGGATAGGTAAGGTAGGTTGGTTCAGAAATTGCCTTACAAGCCAAGAGGCCATACAAAACAAGACACGTTTTGGTAAAAAAAAGACTTTCTTTAGGTGGTCCTTAGCCTTCCTATGGGTAGGGTCTTTTGAAGGGTAAAACTGTAAAGGCCAAGGGTAGAAAAGCTGAAAGACTGAAAGTGTTGAAGAGGTTTGGCCATTTTCTGACTGAAGTCCAAAAAAACACCAATGTTAGAGGAGTGACTAGAAAGGATGTCTAATAGTAAATGATAAAGAAGTGTGCAAAGAGATGAGCTGGTAGATGTAGCCAGGGAATCACATGGACCGCGAGAGGATTGAAGGCGCAATAGCCAATAGGGTCGTGATTGGGAGCAATGCCCGTCTTAGAGTGACCTTATTCTAATCTCTGCCAAAACCTAATGAGGGGGACCAAATTCAATACCCTCGTTAGGTTTTGTTACTTGTTACTACTTTGTTAGGGTGTTGGGTTACCTTGTAAATTAACCCATCTATTTCATTCTAAAGCATCTCACGTTAGATCGCCTTGTATGATCATGCTTCATTTGAATGCAAGCTAACTTGTGGTTAGGGAGGACACTGAATTCAAATATACCCTTGCCTTACGCACAACGCACCAAGACTTTTGGCAGTTGTTCTGCTTTGTTGCCTTAATTTGTTGGGAAAAAAACATGAGAAGAGTTTAGGTAGAAATGGACTCATTGTTAAATATCAAAACAATTTGGTTAAAAAGATCGGATATGTACTAGTATTGAGTTGAATTCCTATCAGAATCGAGTTAAAGGGGTGTTAGAATTTAACAATGTTTTTGCACTTATGTTACCTCTCGACATGTTTGAAGATAGCAATATGGTTATTGTCACATATTGACATACATTTTACTCCTAACATTGTAGAACACCAATCAAGAGGTTTATTGAGCTAGCTTCCTTGCTCAATCACTCATGCGACCACGACCCGAAGTTTGTTGTAGCATGTATGACGAACACCATGTGCCAACTCCGAAAGAGCATCCAAACCAGCATTTGCCGGAACACCTATGCCTATTGGTGAATATGAAGTGTTTGGGGATCTCAAAAGCCTACCAGACTCCAGAGGTACCAAGCCCCAAGGCCTTAGGTCTCTTGGACCACCATGGCCCTTAGAGCATTGGGGTTGATATTCTCAACTAAGTTAAAAACAAACATTAAAATCTACGAAATTTTGATGGACGCCCAAGACCAAATATTTTAATTTTCGCACATTATCATATGGGGATCGCAAGTGAACTTGGGCGGACCTAGGGGTCGATTATTGGATCCAATAACATTTGATAACTCTATTTACTGATCACTCACTTTCAATGCCCTAAAACGAAAAAAAATATGCATAAAATTAAGGGTGTTAACTTCCAATGAATTGAACCGTGTTCCAACAAAGTATTGAATAAATAGTGGGAAAAAGCAGGGTCAAAGTTGGGCTTCGAGAAGATCTCCCGGAGGCCAGGTGAGGAGGGCAGGGGCTCTTGGATCACCATGGATCCCAGAGCATCGGGGTTGCAATTTTCCACCGAGTTTTGAATGACCAAAATCTAATGCCAAGCCTCCTCTGTATAAATTTTATTTTGAAATATATTTTATGAGAAAAAATTTAGCTACTTGTAGAGAGAAATAAGGAAAGGAAATAAAGAAGAAGATATTCATTACTCTACATAACTTGTCACAGAGGAAAAGGACCAATGTGGAGAAAGAGAGGTAGGACTAGGCAGTGGACTATGGAGTACGACAATCACCTTCTGGACCACAACAAACTAAGGCCTCTTCTTTTCATGCTCAATTTCGCTTTGCTCTTTTCATGTATTTATCTAGGGTGGTCCGTAATTGTAAAAATAAGTCACTGTCTATCTCTGGAGGGTTCTGGTAAAATTATCAGAGCAAGAGACTTTACTTTCTACCTTTAACCTTACAGAATGACATCGCTCACGTGCAACGCAAGGTGATGACTGTGGGCCCCAGCAGACCTACATAGGGTACTCTTTTCTCTCGGCTATGGTTTTCTTGGAGGCCGTGGTCCGCACAGAGAGCTAGGCATGGGATTGGCATGGAAGTAGGGCAAGTACTCAGTAGCAGATACACAAGAGAATGGTCCTCCAGATGATGTTTACAAATTAATTCTAGCAGTCCGTTTGGTTAATTATAAGCCTCGAGATGAACCAAAGCAAAACGGCATAGACTCGAGGAAGTCAACATAGTTACTACACTCTTATCTTAACGGGCGGTCTTTGCCCAAAAGCAGCAAAAAGAGAGCAAGATGGGTTAAGAGAGATTAGATTTCTTTTGTACGAAGCAAATAAACTTGGGGTACGTATGCCTTACCTTCTACCAATTTCTCATTCTCCTCCCAAATTTATTCTTGCTCATCCCTTTTTTATCTACTTCCCTCTCTATTTTCAACTTCTAAGAAATTCAAATAAAGCTACAATTGGACTAGAAGGAGAAGTTACAAATTATAACTTCTCCTTCTACTTCTACTTCTAGCATTATTTTAAATTCTTAGAAGTTGGAAATGGAGGGGGGAGTGGATAAAAAGGGGATAAACAAAAACAAATTTTAGAGGAGAAGTTGAATTTGTGGGAGTTAGGCCAAATGGGCCCATATACTCTTACCAAAATGGGTGGTGATTTATTAGTTCCAAACTTACTCCCAAGTGGTTCAAATCTCCATTTTCCCCATGCTTGTGTCTGCTGGCTTCTAGGACCTATACTAACCTCTTGTTTTTCGGCCCCAGGAAGCCGAAAACCGAATGCCATAATCCTTATTTTTCGAGCTTCTGAGAGGCCCCAAAACAAAGGTGTATAATTTTACATCACATTGCACGGGACACCCCCAGGGAACATTGGAGGCCTCCGGGGTCGGTTATCTGGTCCTTAATAGGCTTGTGAGGGTGTTTCTATATGACACCAATTTAACGGTTGGAATACGAAAAACATGGGTGATATCAAAGTTCAGGTATCCGGATGATCCTCTCGGAGCATCAAGGGTCATTTAGGATCATGATAGATCACTCGAAAAAGTTTGGGAAGAAATGACACTCAGACCCCGGAAAGCCCAAAAACGAAGGCTATAATTCACGTTTTCTGGGGGTTTCAGGAGGCCCAGAACGAAGGTGTGTATTTTCGCACCACATTGTACAGGGCACCCATAGGGGAAATGGAAGGCTCCCAGGGGGTAATCTGGTCTCTGATAGGCTTGTAATGGTGTTTTTACAGGACACCAATGTAAGAGCCAAAACATCGTAACCATGGGTGATATCGAGATCCGAATGACCCTCCCGGAGCACAGAGGGTCCTTTAGTGTCATGAAAGACCCCCCGAAAAAGATTGGACAAAAATGACACTCGTGCCTCAGGAAGTCAAAATCAAAGGCTATAATCCACGTTTTTGGGGGTTCCAGGAGGCCCCAGAACGAAGATGTGTATTTTCGCAACACATTGTTCGGGACACCCCTAGGGGACATGGGAGACCTCCGGGGTTCGTTATTGAGTCCCTGATCTTTTTGTAATGACATTTTTACGGAACATCAATGTAAAGGTCGGAACACCAAAAGCATGGGCGATATCAAAATTCAGGGATCCAGATGACCCTCCGTGAGCACCGAGGGTCCTTTAGGGGCATGATAAACCCCCCGGAGATCTTTATGGCAAAAATGTTATCGGAGCCCCGAAAACCAATAACGAAGGTTACAATCCACGTTCCTTAGGGGTTCCCGAAGGCCACGGAACAAAGGTGTATATTTCCGCACCACATTTTATGGGACACCCATAGGGGACATTGGAGGTTCCCGAGGTCCGTTATCGGGTCGTTGATATTCTTGTAAGGGAATTTTTACAGGACACAAATGTAAGGTTAGGAACACCAAAAACGTTGGTGATATCGATGTTCGAGGATCCGTATGATCCTCCCGGAGCACTGAGAGTCCTTTAAGGTCATGATAGACCCATCGAAGAAGTTTGGGCAAAAATGACACTCGAGCCCCAATAAGCCAAAAAACGAAGGCTATAACCCACGTTTTTTGGGGTTTTCGGAGGCCTCAGAACGAAGGTGTATATTTTTGCACCACATCGTACGGGGCACCCCTAGGGGACATGAGAGGCCCTGGAGGTCCGTTATGGTGACCCCGGCATACTTGTAAGGGCCTTTTAATAGAACACCAATGTAAGGGCCAAAATAGTGAAAGCATGGGCGGTATCGAAGTTCGGGGTTCCGAATTCCCCTCATGGAGCACCGGGGGCCCTTTAAGGTCATGATAGAGCCCACTGATAAATTTGGGAAAAAATGGCACTCGGGCCCTGGTAAACCGAAATCGAAAGTTATAATCCACGTTTTTCAGCATTCCATAAGGCTCTGGAACAAAGGGTTATATTTTCACACCACATCGGACAGGAAAACCCTAGAGGACATGGGAGGCTCCCAGGGTCGATTATCTGGTCCTAATAGGCTTGTAAGGGTGTTTTTACGGGAAACCAATGTAAGGGCCAAAACACCGAAAGAATGGGTGATATCGAAGATCGGGGATTCGAATGACCCTCTTCGAGCACCGAGGGTCCTTTATTGCATGATAGAACCCCCGGAGATGTTTGGGCAAAACTGACAATCGGGCCCCGAGAAGCCAAAAAGGAAGGCTATAATTCACGTTTTTAGGGGTTTCGTGAGGCCCTAGAACGAAGTAGTGTATTTTCGCACCATATTGTACGGGACACCCCTAGGGGACATGGGAGACCCCTAGGGTTCGTTGTTAATTCCCTAATATGCTTGTAATGACTTTTTACGGGACACCAATGTAAAGGTCGGAACACCAAAAACATGGGCGATATCAAAATTCAGGGATCCAGATGACCCTTCGTGAGCACCGAGGGTCCTTTAGGGGCATGATAAACCACCCGGAGAATTTTAGGCAAATATGTTATCGGAGCCCCGAAAACCAATAACGAAGGTTATAATCCACGTTCCTTAGGGGTTCTCGGAGAACCCGGAACGAATGTGTATTTTTCCGCACCACATTTTATGGGACGCCCCTAGGGGACATTGGAGGTCCCCGGGGTCTGTTATCGGGTCCTTGATATTCTTGTAAGGGCGTTTTTACAGGACACAAATGTAAGGTTAGGAACACAAAAAACGTGGGTGATATCGAAGTTCGAGGATCCGTATGATCCTCCCGGAGCACTGAGGGTCCTTTAAGGTCATGATAGACCCATCGGAGAAGTTTGGGCAAAAATGACACTCGAGCCCCAATAGGCCAAAAACGAAGCTATAATCCACATTTTTTGGGGTTTCCGGAGGCCTCAGGACGAAGGTGTGTATTTTTGCACCACATTGTACGGGGCACCCTTAGGAGACATGAAAGGCCCCGGGGGTCTGTTATGGGGACCTTGGCATACTTGTAAGGGCGTTTTTATAGGACACCAATGTAAGGGCAGAAATAATGAAACCATGGACGGTATTGAAGTTCAGGGTTCGGAATTCCCCTCCTGGAGCACCGAGGGCCCTTTAAGGTCATGATAGAGCCCACAGATTAATTTGGGAAAAAAATGGCACTCGAGCTCTGGTAAGCCGAAATCGAAGGTTATAATCCACGTTTTTCAGCATTTCCGGGAGGCCCTGGAACAAAGGTGTATATTTTCACACCACATCGGACAGGAAAACCCTAGAGGACATGGGAGGCTCCCAGGGTCGATTATCTGGTCCTAATAGGCTTGTAAGGGTGTTTTTACGGGAAACCAATGTAAGGGCCAAAACACCGAAAGAATGGGTGATATGGAAGATCGGGGATTCGAATGACCCTCTTAGAGCACCGAGGGTCCTTTAGTGTCATGATAGAACTCTCGGAGAAGTTTGGGCAAAAATGACAGTCGGTCCCCGAGAAGCCAAAAATGAAGGCTATAATCCACCTTTTTAGGGGTTTCGTGAGGCACCAGAACGAAGTAGTGTATTTTCGCACCATATTGGACAAGACACCCCTAGGGGACATGGGAGACCCCTGGGGTTCGTTGTTAAGTCCCTGATATGCTTGTAATGACGTTTTTGGGGGACATCAATGTAAAGGTCGGAACACCAAAAGCATGGGCGATATCGAAATTCAGGGATATAGATGACCCTCCGTGAGCACCGAGGGTCTTTTAGGAGCATGATAAACCACCCGGAGAATTTCAGGCAAAAATGTTATCGGAGCCCCGAAAGCCAATAACGAAGGCTATAATCCACGTTCCTTAGGGGTTCCTGGAGACCCCGGAACGAAGGTGTATATTTCCGCACCACATTTTATAGGACATCCCTATGGGACATTGGAGGTAGACGGGGTCCGTTATCGTCTGCTTGATATTCTTGTAAGAGCGTTTTTACAAGACACAAATGTAAGGTTAGGAACACCAAAAACGTGGGTGATATCGAAGTTCGAGGATCCGTATGATCCTTCCGGAGCACTGAGGGTCCTTTAAGGTCATGATAGACCCATCGGGAAAGTTTGGGCAAAAATGACACTCGAGCCCCAATAAGCCAAAAACGAAAGCTATAATCCACGTTTTTTAGAGGTTTACGGAGGCCTCAGAACGAAGGTGTGTATTTTTGCACCACATTGTACGGGGCACCCCTAGGGGACATGAGAGGCCCCGGGGGTCCGTTATGGGGACCCTGGCTTACTTGTAAGGGCGTTTTTATAGGACACCAATGTAAGGGCCAAAATAGTGAAAGCATGGGCGGTATCGAAGTTCAGGGTTCCGAATTCATTTCCTGGAGCACCGAGGGCCCTTTAAGGTCATGATAGAGCCCACGGATAAATTTGGGAAAAAATGGCACTCGGGCCCTGGTAAGCCGAAACTAAAGGTTATTAATCCACGTTTTTCAGCATTCCGGGAGGCCCTGGAACAAAGGTGTATATTTTTACACCACATCGGATAGAAAAGCCCTAGAGGACATGGGAGGCTCCCAGGGTCGATTATCTCGTCCTAATAGGCTTGTAAGGGTGTTTTTACGGGAAACCAATGTAAGGGCCAAAACACCGAAAGAATGGGTGATATCGAAGATCGGGGATTCGAATGACCCTCTTGGAGCACCAAGGGTCCTTTAGTGTCATGATAGAACCCCCCGAGAAGTTTGGGCTAAAATGACAGTCAGGCCCCGAGAAGGCAAAAATGAAGGCTATAATCCACGTTTTTAGGGGTTTCGTGAGGCCCCTTAACGAAGTATTGTATTTTCGCACCATATTGTACGGGACACCCCCAGGGGACATGGGAGACCCCTGGGGTTCGTTGTTAAGTCCCTGATATGCTTGTAATGACGTTTTTGCGAGACACCAATGTGAAGATCGGAACACCAAAAGCATGGGCAATATCGAAATTCAGGGATCCAGATGACTCTCCGTGAGCACCGAGGGTCTTTTAGGAGCATGATAAACCACCCGGAGAATTTTAGGCAAAAATGTTATCGGAGCACCGAACGCCAATAACGAAGGTTATAATCCACGTTCCTTAGGGGTTCCCAGAGACCCCGGAACGAAGGTGTATATTTCAGCACCACATTTTATGGGACATCCCTATGGGACATTGGATGTATCCGTGGTCCGTTATCGGGTCCTTGATATTCTTGTAAGGGCGTTTTTACAGGACACAAATGTAAGGTTAGGAACACCAAAAACGTGTGTGATATCGAAGTTCGAGGATCCGTATGATCCTGCCGGAGCACTGAGGGTCCTTAAAGGTCATGATAGACCCATCAGAGAAGTTTGGGCAAAAATGGCACTCGAGCCCCAATAAGCCAAAAACGAAGGTTATAATCCACATTTTTGGGGGTTTCCGGAAGCCTCAGAACGAAGGTGTGTATTTTTACACCACATTGTATGGGCCCACCTAGGGGACATGAGAGGCCCCGGGGGTCCGTTATGGGGACCCTGGCATACTTGTAAGGGCGTTTTTATAGGACACCAATGTAAGGGCCAAAATAGTGAAAGTATGGGCGGTATCGAAGTTCGGGTTTCCGAATTCCCCACCTGGAGCACAGAGGGCCCTTTAAGGTGATGATAGAGCCCACGGATAAATTTGGGAAAAAATGGCATTCGGGCCCTGGTAAGCCGAAACCCAAGGTTATAATCCACGTTTTTCAGCATTCCGGAAGGCCTTGGAACAAGGGTGTATATTTTCACACCACATCGGACAGAAAAACCCTAGAGGACATGGGCAGCTCCCAGGGTCAATTATCTGGTCCTAATAAGCTTGTAAGGGTGTTTTTACAGGAAACCAATGTAAGGGCCAAAACACCGAAAGAATGGGTGATATCGAAGATCGGGGATTCGAATGACCCTCTTGGAGTATCGAGGGTCCTTTAGTGTCATGATAGAACCGCCGAAGAAGTTTGGGCAAAAATGACAGTGGGGCCCCGAGAAGCCAAAAATAAGGCTATAATCCACGTTTTTAGGGGTTTCATGAGGCCCCCGAACGAAGTAGTGTATTTTCGCACCATACGGGACACCCCTAGGGGACATGGAAGACCCCTGGGGTTCTTTGTTAAGTTCCTGATATGCTTGTAATGACGGTTTTGCGGAAAACCAAAGTAATGGTCGGAACACCAAAATTATGGGCGATATCGACATTCAGGGATCCAGATGACCCTCCGTGAGCACCGAGGGTCTTTAAGGAGCATGATAAACCACCCGGAGAATTTTAGGCAAAAATGTTATCGGAGCCCCGAAAGCCAATAACGAAGGTTATAATCCACGTTCATTAAGGGTTCCCGGAGACCCTGGAATGAAGGTGTATATTTCCGCACCACATTTTATGGGACATCCTTATGGGACATTGGAGGTACCCGGGGTCCGTTATCGGGTCCTTTATATTCTTGTAAGGGCGTTTTTACAGGACACAAATGTAAGGTTAGGAACACCAAAAACGTGGTTGATATCGAAGTTCGAGGATCCGTATGATCCTCCCAGAACACTGAGGGTCCTTTAAGGTCATGATAGACCCATTGGAGAAGTTTGGGCAAAAATGACACTCGAGCCTAAATAAGCCAAAAACGAAGGCTATAATCAACGTTTTTGGGGGTTTCCGGAGGCCTCAGAACGAAGGTGTGTATTATTGCACCACATTGTACGGGGCACCCCTAGGGGACATGAGAGGCCCCGGAGGTCCGTTATGGGGACCCTTGCATACTTGTAAGGGCGTTTTTAAAGGACACCAAGGTAAGGGCCAAAATAGTGAAAGCATGGGCGGTATCGAAGTTCGGGGTTCCGAATTCCCCTTCTGGAGCACCGAAGGCCATTTAAGGTCATGATAGAGCCCGCGGATAAATTTGAGAAAAAATGGCACTCGGGCCCTGGTAAGCGGAAACCGAAGGTTATAATCCATGTTTTTCAGCATTCCGGGAGGCCATGGAACAAAGATGTATATTTTCACACCACATCGGACAGGAAAACCCTAGAGGACATGAGAGGCTCCCAGGGTCGATTATCTGGTCCTAATAGGCTTGTAAAGGTGTTTTTACAGGAAACCAATGTAAGGGCCAAAACACCGAAAGAATGGGTAATATCGAAGATCGGGGATTCGAATGACCTTCATGGAGCACCAAGGGTCCTTTAGTGTCAGATAGAACCCCCGGAGAAGTTTGGGCAAAAATGACAGTCGGGCCCCGAGAAGCCAAAAATGAAGGATATATAATCCACATTTTTAGCGGTTTCGTGAGGCCCCCAAACGAAGTAGTGTATTTTCGCACCATATTGCATGGTACACTTAGGGGACATGGGAAATCCCTAGGGTTCGTTGTTAAGTCCCTGATATGCTTGTAATGACGTTTTTGCGGGATACCAATGTAAAGGTCGGAACAATAAAAGTATGGGCGATATCGAAATTCAGGGATCCAGATGACCCTCCGTGAGCACCGAGGGTCTTTTAGGAGCATGATAAACCACCCAGAGAATTTTAGGCAAAAATGTTATCGGAGCCCCGAAAGCCAATAACAAAGGTTATATAATCCACGTTCCTTAGGGGTTCCACGAGACCCCGGAATGAAGGTGTATATTTCAGCACCACATTTTATGGGACATCCCTATGGGACATTGGATGTATCCGGAGTCCGTTATCGGGTCCTTGATATTTTTGTAAGGGCGTTTTTATAGGACACAAATGTAAGGTTAGAAACACCAAAAACGTGGGTGATATCGAAGTTCGAGGATCCGTATGATCCTCTCGGAGCACTGAGGGTTCTTTAAGGTCATGATAGACCCATCGGAGAAGTTTGGGGAAAAATGACACTCGAGCCCCAATAAGCCATAAACGAAAGCTATAATCCACGTTTTTGGGGGTTTCCGGAGGCCTCAAAACGAAGGTGTGTATTTTTGCACCATATTGTACGGGGCACCCCTAGGGGACATGAGTGGCCCAGGAGGTCCGTTATGGGGACCCTGGCATACTTGTAAGGGCGCTTTTATAGGACACCAATGTAAGGGCCAAAATAGTGAAAGCATGGGCGGTATCGAAGTTCGGGGTTCCGAATTCCCCTCTGGAGCACCGAGGGCCCTTTAAGGTCATGATAGAGCCCATGGATAAATTTGGGAAAAAATGGCACTCGGGCCCTGGTAAGCTGAAACCGAATGTTATAATTCACGTTTTTCAGCACTCCGGGAGGCCCTGGAACAAGGGTGTATATTTTCACACCACATCGGAAAGGAAAACACTAGAGGACATGGGAGGCTCCCAGGGTCGATTATCTGGTCCTAATAGGCTTGTAAGGGTGTTTTTACGGGAAACCAATATAAGGGCCAAAACACCGAAAGAATGGGTGATATCGAAGATCGGGGATTCAAATGACTCTCTTGGAGCACCGAGGGTCCTTTAGTGTCATGATAGAACCCCCGGAGAAGTTTGGGCAAAAATGACAGTCGGGCCCCGAGAAGCCAAAAATAAAGGCTATAATCCACGTTTTTAGGGGTTTCGTGAGGCCCCCGAAAGAAGTAGTGTATTTTCGCACCATATTGTACGGACACCCCTAGGGGACATGGGTGACCCCTGAGGTTCGTTGTTAAGTCGCTAAAATGCTTGTAATGACGTTTTTGTGGGTGTAAAACCCCGAATTTTCGACTTAAATAAATAAATAAATAAATAAAAATAGATAAAACTCGAACCAAATTTTCGACAGAGTTTCCTTTGTAAATAGGCATCCCAAGTTATCGACTTTACAAAACCTCCTTAAACAGAATATTTAAAACAAAATCCAATCAACCCAGAGGAAGACTCTAATAACTTGGGGCGCTACCGCCACACTCACTCATAAGAATGAGTACAAGGCTCTTCAAATTAAATTATTAATAATAATCTCAGGCATAAACTAGGTTGTCTATTTGTTACAATTGAATCAACTCTAGGAAAGAACAACCACTATGTCCTTGCATATGTCTATCTGAAAGCGTTCCTCACACTATCTGTATATAAATAAACTTTAATCTGCAAAAAGGTGAGAATATACAATGTCAGCAATGCTGGTAACTCACATCTAGTACGTAAAGCTCATTCTAAATTCAAATCAAGTCTAAACGTATAAACATGCTTCACACTTTAATCTAGTTTATTTGCGTCTATAAATACCATAGCTTTTGCACTAAAGATAATACCATTAATCATACTCAAAAGCATAAGTAAATTACACTTCAGATAACTCTAGTTATCTTGATAGCTTTTATTATTAGTCTTGCATAACTGAACTGGGCATATGGGAGCTAGGTTCCTCGAGCCACCACATCTTGGGGGCGTTTAAACCCTTGACCGCATCTTGGGGGTCAAGCCACATCTTGGGGGCCAAATGTGTTATCTGTAATCTGTAACTAGCCACATCTTGGGGGCTCTTCCCATATGAGGGCTGGAACTGCTGATCATTGCCACATCTTGGGGGCACAGTTCAAAACTCAGGGACGTCTCCCTTAAACTCATTATAACACATCTGGAGTACCCATAGGTTCCATAGTGCCCAAAGCCTTCTTTCACTTTACGTTATTAGTAACTTGAGTAGCTTAGCTCATAACTTCTCATATAAACACACACAATTCATATGGAGCTAGCTAGTAACTTATCACCATCAAAATCATTCATTACTTTCATTTATCTCACTTGTACTGGTACATAAAATCATTCATATAGTTCTCTTTTCTTTACTTTAGCTGTAACTCAGGTAGTAACTCTCTTTACTACCCATCTCTTCATAAGCTCGCTTATAACTTATCTTCCTCTTAGACTTGTCTTATAAACAGTCTTGATAACATACATATATTCTGAAATCTGTAATCATTCTCATAGACTTATAACTAAAATCAACTCTTAACCAGTTAATCGTAATATGCACAAAAATAAGCCACATAGCTTCCACATAAGTTAAGTACACACTGACAGCTTATTCATCCAAACCACAAACAATTAAACAATTAGCTCACTTCATATCTACATGTTTCCAATCCCCAATTTAGGCTAATCTGTATACTTTTAAAGTTCACCCAAACATGCTGTAATAATCAACTGAACTGAAATTTCTATTACTATCCAATTCCCATATACATCATATTCCAATCAACCATACCTACACATAATAAGACTCAAAATGAATGTAAAATGAACCTTAAGTAATAGATGTAGTTACCTTAATTGCGGTTGGGGTCTAATCGGTCATACCCCACAAGTTGATACTCTAATTCTACAAAAATTAGGTCCAAACCAAGCTACAATCAACTTTTAGTAATCTGAAATCAATAGGAATTAGATTATCTCAAACTTAGGATTTAATTACCGATGTTCTTGACTGAAGGGAGAACAAAGGGCGGTGAACGGGTGCTGCTCTACCCATGAACATCATCGTGGTGCTGGATTCTTGCCTAGGTGGCATTCTGGTCGAGTTCTCGCTAATCCAAGGGTGGTTCTATGTTCTGGCGCAACTTCGTTGTAGTTCAGACCCAATTACTGTTGGTGGTGGTGGTGGTGGTGGTGGTGGTGGTGGTGGGGTTGAGCGGTGTTGGTGATGCGTGACTAAGGGTGGTGGAAATGGTGTGCTTTGCTTGTGCTCTTCTTGATGTTGGGTGAAATGAAAGCCAAAGACAACCAAGAGAAATGGACTCAGAATTATAAGAGAGAGAGTCGTTTGGGCTGATAGATTTCCTTTACAAGTGGGTTTAACTTTTTTTTTTTTTTTTTTTTTGGGTTTTCTAATTTGCCTTCCCAATTCCTCATACACGTAGCTGTAGTATAATGGCTTAGAATTTAGGACAAATACAATAAACTTAGTTTCACTTTAGGGTCCCTGGATATTCTAAGTTAGTAAAAGTTCTCCTATTGTCTTACTCGTAAGCATGCCAATGTAGCTAGCTAAAACTTAAATCATAAAACATTACTAATTATCACCACTAATACCATCTAATAAAACAACAGAATTTTATCAGGCAACAATTATAAGAACATTATGAATAATATTAAATATATCAATATCTAATTAAAAATAAACAGATAAACATGAAAAATATTTATTTCTCATTTTTTTTAAAAAGCTATTTAAATACTAGGTATTACATTCTACCTTCCTTACAAAAAGTTTTGAGGAAGATAACTTACGGGAAAATATAGGGCTTCACACTCTATCCCCTTTAAAAGACTTTCGTCCCGAAAATCAATCACTAAAAAAAAGTATAACGCCAAGAACATATAACACATTAACCACAAACTATGCACGTAATAAAACTGAACACAAAGCGGCATACCTTGTAGAGTACTTCACTACGCTTCCGCTGCACACTCTAATCAGTTTCTTTTTCTGTCTACTAGTACTGAGTTTATCTTAACAAGCTACATGTTGACTGTAGACACATAATGCATATGTACGTCTGCATTCATTTGCTAAAACATGAAACACTATTCAGGCATACAATGAAACCTCAAACAGTAGCCTAAATCTGTCATACAGACTCACTACACATGGTCTTATAGCACACAAGTCATAAAGTTTCAATAAATAAGAATAAACGCTTACGACATAGGTGGCATACAAGTAAGTGTTCACTCAAGTAAAATAAACTGATCAACTAAGCTGCAATCAAACTTTAATAACTCATGGGTCACCATCTGGGTGCGTAGTCTAACTTCGTTCATATGGTTGTCACATAGCAAATTCACATATTCGACTAAACAGAAACATACCTCAAGCAAAAGTTACTATGCAGATCATAACAACCCATAAATATAGTACCCATAAGCCAATCAAGGAGCACACGTGGTCATTCGTAGAAAACAAGCAAAACACGTAATAAGCACAATAAGCTTTTCAACTAAAAAAGAAGCCAACAAGCTTATCTATATTCACTCTCAGACGGCTTGATTTACCATTTCTCCTAATTTTAATAGTTACCTAATCTTATTAGTCCATTATATCCTAAATAGTTTAATTAGCGCTTAGATTAAAAAGATCCTCGCGTTGACACCAAGAGCGAACTGCTCTGATACCACTTTGTAACACCCCGAATTTCGACTAAAATAAATAAATAAAAATAGATAAAACTCGAGCCAAATTTTCGGCAGAGTTTCCTTTGTAAATAGGCATCCCAGGTTATCGACTTTACAAAACCTGCTTAAACAGAGTATTTAAAACAAAATCCAATCAACCCAGCCGAAGACTCTAATAACTCGGGGCGCTACCGCCACACTCATTCATAAGTATGAATGCAAGGCTCTTCAATTTAAACTATTAATAATAATCTCAGGCATAAACTAGGTTGTCTATTTGTTACAATTGAATCAACTCTAGGAAAGAACAACCACTATGTCCTTGCATATGTCTATCTGAAAGCGTTCCTCACACTATCTGTGTATAAATAAACTTCAATCTGCAAAAAGGTGAGAATATACAACGTCAGCAATGCTGGTAACTCATATCTAGTACGTAAAGCTCATTCTAAATTCAAATCAAGTCTAAACGTATAAACATGCTTCACACTTTAATCTAGTTTATTTGCGTCTATAAATACCATAGCTTTTGCACTAAAGATAATACCATTAATCATACTCAAAAGCATAAGTAAATTACACTTCAGATAACTCTAGTTATCTTGATATCATACTCAAAAGTTCGGGGTTCCGAATTCCCCTCCTGGAGCACCGAGGGCCCTTTAAGGTCATGATAGAGCCCACGGATAAATTTGGGAAAAAATGGCACTCCGGCCCTGGTAAGCCGAAATAGAAGGTTATAATCCACGTTTTTCAGCATTCCGGGAGGCCCTTGAACAAAGGTGTATATTTTCACACACCACATCGGACAGGAAAACCCTAGAGGACATGGGAGGCTCCCAGGGTCGATTATCTGTGCCTAATAGGCTTGTAAGGGTGTTTTTACGGGAAACCAATGTAAGGGCCAAAACACCGAAAGATTGGGTGATATCGAAGATCGAGGATTCGAATGACCATCTTGGAGCACCGAGGGTCCTTTAGTGTCATGATGGAACCCCCGGAGAAGTTTGGGCAACAATGACAGTCGGGCCCCGAGAAGCAAAAAATGAAAGCTATAATCCACGTTTTTAGGGGTTTTGTGAGGCCCCCGAACAAAGTAGTGTATTTTCGCACCATATTGTACGGGACACCCCTAGGGGACATGGGAGGCCCCTGGGGTTCGTTGTTAAGTCCCTGATATGCTTGTAATGACGTTTTTGTGGGACACCAATGTAAAGGTCGGAAAACCATAAGCATGGGCGATATCGAAATTCAGGGATCCAGATGACCCTCTGTGAGCACCGAGGGTCTATTAGGAGCATGATAAACCATCCGGAGAATTTTAGGCAAAAATGTTATCGAAGCCCCGAAAGCCAATAACGAAGGTTATAATCCACGTTCCTTAGGGGTTCTTGGAGACCCCGCAACGAAGGTGTATATTTCCGCACTACATTTTATGGGACATCCCTATGGGACTTTGGAGGTACCCGGGGTCCGTTATCGGGTCCATGATATTCTTGCAAGGGAGTTTTTACAGGACACAAATGTAAGGTTAGGAACACCAAAAACGTGGGTGATATCGAAGTTCGAGGATCCGTATGATCCTCCTGGAGCACTGAGGGTCCTTTAAAGTCATGATAGACCCATCGGAGAAGTTTGGGCAAAAATGATATTCGAGCCAAAATAAGCCAAAAACGAAGGCTATAATCCACGTTTTTGGGGTTTCCGGAGGCCTCAGAACGAAGGTGTATATTTTTGCACCACATTGTACGGGGCACCCCTAGGGGACATGAGAGGCCCCGAGGGTCCGTTATGAGGACCCTGGCATACTTGTAAGGGCGTTTTTATAGGACACCAATGTAAGGGCCAAAATAGTGAAAGCATGGGCGGTATCGAAGTTCGGGGTTCCGAATTCCCCTCCTGGAGCACCGAGGGCCCTTTAAGGTCATGATAGAGCCCACAAATAAATTTGGGGGAAAATGGCACTCGGGCCCTGGTAAGCCGAAACCGAAGGTTATGATCCACGTTTTTCAGTATTCCGGGTATATTTTCACACCACATCGGACAGGAAAACCCTAGAGGACATGGGAGGCTCCCAGGGTCGATTATCTAGTCCTAATAGGCTTGTAAGGGTGTTTTTACGGGAAACCAATGTAAGGGTTAAAACACCGAAAAAATGGGTGATATCGACGATCGGGGATTCGAATGACCCTCTTGGAGCACCGAGGGTCCTTTAGTGTCATGATAGAACCCCCGGAGATGTTTGGGCAAAAATGACAGTCAGGCCCCGAGAAGCCAAAAATGAAGGTTATAATCCACGTTTTTAGGGGTTTCGTGAGGCCCCTGAACGAAGTAATGTATTTTCGCACCATATTGTACGGGACACCCCTAGGGGACATGGGAGACCCGTGAGGTTCGTTGTTAAGTCCCTGATATGCTTGTAATGACGTTTTTGCGGGACACCAATGTAAGGTCGGAACACCAAAAGCATGGGCGATATCGAAATTCAGGAATCCAGATGACCCTCCGGGAGCACCGAGGGTCTTTTACGAGCATGATAAACCACCTGGAAAATTTAAGGCAAAAATGTTATCGGAGCCCCGAAAGCCAATAACGAAAGTTATAATCCCCGTTCCTTAGGAGTTCTCGGAGTCCCCGGAACGAAGGTGTATATTTCCGCACCAAATTTTATGGGACATCCCTATGGGACATTGGAGGTACACGGGGTCCGTTATCGGGTCCTTGATATTCTTGTAAGGGCGTTTTTACAGGACACAAATGTAAGGTTAGGAACACCAAAAACGTGGGTGATATCGAAGATCGAGGATCCGTATGATCCTCCCGGAGCACTGAGGGTCCTTTAAGGACATGATAGACCCATCGGAGAAGTTTGGGCAAAAATGACACTCGAGCCCCAATAAGCCAAAAACGAATGCTATAATCCACGTTTTTGGGAGTTTCCGAAGACCTCAGAACGAAGGTGTATATTTTTGCACCACATTGTACAGGGCACCCCTAGGGGACATGAGAGGCCATGGGGGTCCGTTATGGGGACCCTGGCATACTTGTAAGGGCGTTTTTAAAGCACACCAATGTAAGGGCCAAAATAGTGAAAGCATGGGCGGTATCGAAGTTCGGGGTTCCGAATTCCCCTCCTGGAGCACCGAGGGCCCTTTAAGGTCATGATAGAGCCCACGGATAAATTTGGGAAAAAATGGCACTCGGGCCCTGGTAAGCCGAAACCGAAGGTTATAATCCACGTTTTTTCAGCATTCCGGGAGGCCCTGGAACAAAGGTGTATATTTTCACACCACATCGGACAGGAAAACCCTAGAGGACATGGGAGGCTCCCAGGGTCGATTATCTGGTCCTAATAGGCTTCTAAGAGTGTTTTTACGGGAAACCAATGTAAGGGCCAAAACACCGAAAGAATGGGTGATATCGAAGATCGGGGATTTGAATGACCCTCTTGGAGCACCGAGGGTGCTTTAGTGTCATGATAGAACCCCCGGAGATGTTTGGGCAAAAATGACAGTCGGGCCCCGAGAAGCCAAAAATGAAGGCAATGACCCTCTTGGAGCACCGAGGGTGCTTTAGTGTCATGATAGAACCCCCGGAGATGTTTGGGCAAAAATGACAGTCGGGCCCCGAGAAGCCAAAAATGAAGGCTATAATCCACGTTTTTAGGTGTTTCGTGAGGCCCCAGAACGAAGTAGTGTATTTTCGCACCATATTGTACGGGACACCTCTAGGGGACATGGGAGACCCCTGGGGTTCGTTGCTAAGTCCCTGATATGCTTGTAATGACGTTTTTACTGGACACCAATGTAAAGGTCGGAACACCAAAAGCATGGGCGATATCGAAATTCAGGGATCCAGATGACCCTCCGTGAACACCGAGGGTCCTTTAAGGGCATGATAGACCCTCCGGAGATGTTTGGACAACAATGACACGGGAGCCCCGGAGGCCAATAACGAAGGCTATAATCGACGTTCCTAGGGGTTCTGGGAGGCCCTGGAACGAGTATGTATATTTTTGCACCACATTTTACGGGACATCTCTAGGGGACATGGGAGGCCACTAGGGTCCGTTATCGGGTCATTGATATGCTTGTAAGGGCGTTTTTACAAGACACCATGGTCACCAAAGTTACACAACAGAAGGTGTTGGGGCATGAGGAGGAATAGCCAAGAGGTCAAGTACTCTAATTTCCGATCGGATTGATATACCCAATGCCCCGAAAGGCTATTCAGGTCTCCAAACATCGTATTCACCCATGATTTCAATGCTTGGGCTTTCGAGTGCGTACCAATAAAATAACCATTCTAACGTAATAGGGGCTTGACAACCGATCCGGGGGGGGGGGCATCCCATGTCCCCCTAGGGGTGCCACATGTGATATAGTGCGAAAATAACAATTTTCGTTTCATGGCCTTTCGGAATCCCTTAAAGTTGAAATATAGCCTTCATTTTTGGCTTTTCAAGACTCAGTTGAGATTTTTGCCTAAACTGGGGTCCGTTGTCATAATTGTTGCCCAAGAGGACATCCAGTTTCCCCTTATCCTTGATAGGCCATTGAGGTCTCCAACCATCATTCATCCTTGATTTTGATGTTAGGTCCTTTGTGTGAGTGACCAGTGAAACAGTCATCCAAACCTAATAGGGACCCGATAACTAATTGCTGAGTACTCTCATGTGCCCAAGGGATGTCCCGTATGATATGCGCAAGAACAAATTTCATTCCGGGATCCCCCGGAAGCCCCCAAAACATGGATTATTAGTCTTCATTTTCAGCAACCTGGGGCTTGGTTGAGATTTCTACCGAAACTTCTTTGAGGGTTTCATTGTCACCCAAGAGGACCCTGGACTTTTGGTGCCCTCAATAGGCCATTCGGCTCTTTGAACATCGTATTCACTCATGATTGCCGTGTTCAACCCTTTAGAGTGGATGACCAATAAAATGGCCATATAAGCCTCATAGAGACTTGATAACACGCCACGAGGACCTCCCATGGTGCGAAAATAAGAAATGTCATGCCCACCTTCTTTCTTTCTTTAGAGTTGGCATGGTGGGCGTCTGGGTGGGGGAAGGAAGGCAGCTAGACATTATTGGGAAGTACTCATCTGTTAACCATTGTACTTTCCATAAGAAACATAAGCCAAATGCCGCAGCTAACATTAGCCCCGGCCATGATTCGTGGAAAAAACCTACAAAAGTCAAATATCAAATCACTATTCACTAATGTTTCTTGTCAATCCTGTCCCTGAGTGTTCACACCACCTCCTTCCAGGGGGCATGTAGCCAGGGAAGAGTGAGCTACCGAATTGATATGCATAACAGGTTCCAAGTACTTACAAAAGGCTTCACTACTTGTCCCCAACAAATTCTATTGTGCAACAGAAAAGCCAAAATATTACAGTGTGCTAGCCCCTAAATGCCATTGAGATTCTTCCAAATGAGACTCTCCCAAAGGGAAGGCCATCACCTTTGTCCACAATCAACATGTCCAATATTCTGTGACAGGAATAAACCTGTAGATAACAGCACCAGAATGTCACCAATAACATCAGACAGTAGATTACAACGCCGATACAGATGCAACAATTTTTGACAATTGCTGACACATCTGGAAGGTCAAAGTATCAAAACTGTTCTAGCTACTCATGTATGTCCATCATTAAAATGTACGTATAATGTGTGTTCTGATAAAACCTATCACTATTGGTTCCTTTTTACTCATCTTAATTTTTGTAACTCAACAAGGACAGTCGCTTTGAAACGAAAGGAATATTAAGAAAGTATGGGAAGTACCATCAAAAGAAGTCTAGGCATGCAATGGTGACAAAGCCAAGTACCTCAGTCAGGCAATGCAGTTCCTCTCTCCAGATTGTTCTTGATCTCCAGTGTATATTTCCCAAACGCCCGTTCAATCTTCTTGTTGAAGTGCTCATTACGATCATTAATTGAGTCAATATCCTTCTCGTCGTGAAACTTCCTCCTCCTACTAAATGAATTACGCTTCTCATCTCTATCTTTGAGCTCCTTAACCATTTTTTCAATTTTGTCTTCTGAAATCTTTGGAGCCTATAACCAACAGAGTAGCACAATTATATGATTGTTGTGCTGGTACTACCACATTAAAATCAACAGTACGAGCACCTTAGTGATTTTCACTGAATACTGTGAACAGAATAAAAACACCCTAGTTATACATTGCGACACTTACCTTCCCATATTGCAGGCTTGAAGCCTCTCTGTAGAATTCGGGATCTTCTTCTTTCATCCTGTTGTATTCTTCATGGTCAACAGTTATATTCTTTGTACGCTTCTTGTATGCATTGTACAATGCTTTCTGATTAAAAACTGCATCAAACATGCATGTGTTAAATATGTATGTAAAACACATCCTTACCATAATCCAAGCATTCAAAGATAATAGAGGTGGTTCATCCTCCAGAACCACACAAGTATACCACTATCGATCAATCGATCAACAAGGATACAATTAACTGAACAACTATATCTCTGTGAAGACAACTAAACATCATAAATTCATAAGTGAAGAGTGATTAAATTATTCCATGGTCATTGAGCTGCCCTATCTGAAATGTGTAATATGCTTAAATGGAAGGGAAGGAGTAATTTCACCCTTCTAAAAGGATAGGCAGAATATACACCAGTGTTGATAAGTTACGTCATTCAAAAATAAAGACGAATAAGGAAAACAAGAGGCTAATATGACCATTAGAGATGGTAGATCTGTTTATCCTTGTTTTGAATGTGTTTATATTACTTACAAAGCCAATTAACATGGTCACAGGCAACAGTCACTTGCATATACAGGTTGGCTAATAATCCAGTAGGAGAGTTTGCGATGGATTGCATCCCTTCAGAGCAAATCCACACTTAACTAGAAGCTACTAATCCTCTGTTAGTTGTGTAAACTGACATAGTCTACGAAAAGCATCCGATTCTCATGTATATGGATAAACTATCAAGGTGATCTGCACAGGGGTCTATCCATAAACTGAGCATCAACAGTACCGCAATGCCTTCAAAGAGGGGAGAGGGGGGTGCCAGATGTATGCAGTCTTGCCCCTGTAATAAACAGAGGCTGTTTCCAACAGACAAGGGTTGAATCAGAGGGGACCTGAAACATATGTTGATGAGGCATGGCTGTGTCTTATCATCATCAACATCAACATTCATCAACATTACCCCAGTGCCTCCAAAGAGGCTCCCGCCTAGGCAGGGTAAGGGGGGGTCGGTTGTACGCAGCCTTACCCCTGTGGGAGTCTCGCAGAGAGGCTGTTTCCGTTTGACCTGAGATCCAAAGTGCGACAACCATCGGCAACTTCACAATAAATAAGAAGTGTCAGACAGTTTAATGAGCCATTTTGCTTTAGTCCATTGCATTCCGAAGCCAAAACGTAGAGAAGCTTTTGGCTCCACTGGAAATTGTGGACATAATGGCTGTGTCTTATCTTTCAGAAAAAAAATCTGGCCCCTAAAGTTGAGAGCTGACGGCTGACTGCTGACCAACAATAATTTAAACCACTGGCACATTGGATACTAAATAAAGTAAATGTCATTAGCCCAGGACATACCATCCCAGCCAAATGGAGCTGGATCTTTCTCCCATTTCTTATATTTTGTTTCTGCCGCTTCCTGTGTATCTAGCATGTATGCCTTTGTCATGTCCAAACCATTAGATTCCAGAAGTCTACCAACTTTTTTCTTCCTTTCCTCAAGCCATTTCTCTTTGGATATTCCCCTAGATTCCGAAGGAGATTCCATTCTTTTCTTCTCTGCCACCATAGCACTTTGATTGGCTTTTCTGGCCTCATTCTGAAAAAACAGGCAGATAAGATCAGGGAAGGAAGGTGGAGAAGGCCACAGAAAGAACAAAGCTTGCAAATTCATACATTCTTCACAGCAGCCTGATCAGCTTAAGCTCAATGACACTCAAACTTTTACAGTTTACAGCATACTTACCATTTTAAGCCTCAATTCAAACAATTTTTTCTGCCTCCCTGTAAGATTAAACAAGTCGCTTTCAACAGTGTCTTCAGGAGGATGGTCATCACCACTGTCAGCACGTCCTTGAGTTCCAACATCTTCCTTGTGTGACTCTTCAATTTCATCAGGATCAACTCTGGCTGTGTCAGGTCTAAAGTGGCTGCCACTAGCTTCTGGAACCTCTGAAAGCAAGAAATATCACACTCACATCAGTCATCAAATACACCTGATCTTATTAAGATAAAAATAATTAGCATATATTATTCACTACAAAAAAAACTATACATAAACCAGAAGGAGCAATAGAAGACTACACATGGAATGTCATACAACAAGGTCAAGAATCACATGATTACATGGGGTACAGCTCTAAACTAGCAAAGGTAGTGCTGTAATTAGATTTTTTAGATAAGATAAAGAAATATGATGGGCGCAGGTTAAAGACAGGTTTATTTTGGTAGTGCTGTAATTAAAATACAACAAAGAGAGGCATGCTAATTAAAAATGTAGAGAGACATAGTTTCCATCATAGTTAACATGTCCAACTACATGATAAGCTCATAGGTATAAAAAGTGCCCCCATTGAAGCAATGATGATAAAAAGGAGGAAACAATTCATTCTATGTTACCCTTCTATGACTACCACTAAACGGTGAGTTTACACAGTCCTCAATTACAGCTTGCAAGGAAATCTTGTCAGCTATGTTCTAGCCAGAGCATAAAAGTGCTGATTTAACAAATGGGTGATGTATTGCTTCTTTACTTTCATGACCCAAAGTGATATAACCATAAGAACAATATGCTTGAATGAGGCACAATGGCATCTAATTTGAATAATTTGTATATAGGGACAACATATGTCCATTTTCATGGAGCCAAAATTATAACTATATTTTAGCTCTGGACTTTTATAGGATTAAATCGAAATGACTCAATTAAGCTATCTGGGATTACTATTGATTGTGAAGGTGCAGATGATCATTGCACTTCACATCAACAGTCTACCAGAAAGAGCATCACTGTTGTTCACAGGGGTAAGGCTGCTGAGCCCCCCCCAGCTGCCTGGGCAGGAGCCTCTTTGGGGCATTTATACGGAACAATGTATTAGGATCAGAAGTCGCAATTGACCTCTGATTATTGCCATTTGACGACGAACTGATTCCAGTAATCATTTGCTGCCGCTTTCTGTCCTCTTATTCATCGAATATTTGACTAGAGTCTACCACTTGATAATTTCACGAGGGAGAGGGATAAAAAGGACCAGTTCCAGATTAGATAACAAAGAAAAGCTCAAAAAAAGAGTCGTAGAATTGTGCCGCCAAGTAGGTGTGGTTAGTTAGTGAATTATTATGAGACAACCATAGTTCTTTAATTTGCAGCCAGTCAAGGGATGATACAATCCTATTCCTATATGAATCTGGTACCTAAGTAAATCCTCACTAGAATGCACAGTATAGGCCTCCTCCTGCTTACATATTGATTAGCAGTGATGAGATGAGACGTTGCAGTACATACATCTATTTATCTACTGTTAAACCGTGAGCTTCAAGATACAGAATTTAGCAGGCAATATTAGGGTTTTATAAACAATCCCTAGTATATTAGCAGTTATTGCAGGAAGCAGAAGACATAACATCTAGAGCACCTAATATTTGAGTCTAGTGGGATTAGTTCTCAAAACAAGAAACCGAAATTAAATACAACTCAATTCGTATCTGTGGAGCACTGGAGCCCAGTTAGATTTGGTGCCCTTATCACTCCCTTAGCTTGCCCCAAAACATTCCTCATCTGTTCAATTCAATAGATAACCCAAACAAAAACCCTAGCAATCTACCTATTTACTACAGAATTTTTTTGGGATCAATGATGGGACAATGCAATTGCAAACTAAAAGAACGGAGTAGTTTTATTACTATTTATGTATTCAAATTCAAATAGTGACAATACTTGATCATCCTACAAGGGACTGTAATTGATCGAAAGCCAATTGATGAGCAGGATATAAACTTACCAGAATCACGGGCTGGGAACCGAGGTTTGGCTTCAACAATCTTCCTGAAGCAATACTCAACGCATTCATGGTAACGGTTTGATGCATTTATGCAATCCGGGTGAACTTGTCTTTCCCCAGCCATACTCTCATATACCAATTTTTAGCACTTCTGTCAACAAGCAAGCCCTAGAGGTTACAAATTCACTATCTTGAATTAGCAAGCCTTTCTACCAAATTAAAATCGAATGAAGTAACAAAATTGAGGTCGTAATAATGCAAAAAATCGCGTTTGTGGCAACAATCAAGTTGGAATTTAAGAGAAAACGAAAACCTAATCCCCAAGGGCAGTGGCGGACCCAGAAAAATAAGATTATGGGTGCAAAGAAAAAGGGGGGAAATTTCCAAAATTAGGGGTGTCAATTTCACCCACAACCCTGGTTTTTTTTTTAACTCCAAAATCATAATACATAAGATAAAATCAACATAGTCATCGTAGTACAATAACAACCAAATTTAAATTGACGATAACATAACATGGCAAAAGAATGCAAAATATCATCCAAATATTGCCCCAATCACATTCAATTCTCAACCCAATTAGCATAAACATATAGAGCTACTTAAATGCTTAAATCTGTCAACTACACTAAACTATAGCAAATTTCAGCAACAACTATGTAGCAATTAACATAAACCATTAACATTTAAATAAACAAACAAAATCAGAATTCAATACTCAATTAAATCAACAACTTAATCATTTAACAAATCAACAATTCTATAATCAATTATCAATTAAATCAAAAACTTAAATTAACTTACAAATCCAGATTAACAACATTAAATCAATCAATTTTACAAAATTACTCAAATTTAATCTAAACCCTAGTTTATAAATTCAACAATTAACATGTGAAATTGGGGATTTAGTCATTTAATTTAGGTTTAACAAATACTAATAATACCTAAATTCGCAACAATCCAGATAGGAGAGGAGAGAAGAACTGCGCGCCGCGCCGGAGAGGAGAGAGCGCCGCGTCGGAGAGGAGAGAGCGCCGCACCGGAGGCCCGGAGGCGGAGAGGAGAGCTGGGCAGTGGGATCAGGGCGCGCTGGCCGAGCGCCTGAGCTGAGATCTCAGATCTGACTTCTGAGTGCCGGAGAGGAGAAATGGAGGTGGGCGGTGACGCCGGTGAGGCTCGCCGTGAAGGAGAGAGAGAGTGTGAGGGGTTTGGCTTTGGGTTTCTGTCGAGCTCTCTTGTGTATCTAATCAAGAGAGCAATTGAACAAACAAACAAGAGCCCTAATTTTGCTGGGCTGCCTACAAATTCATGTAAACCTTCCGGATTCTTTTTGGTTGGTCTTTCCGAATCTACTCTGCGTTACCCATAAGCGGGTTCAACTTGAACCGACACAGCCGAGCCGTGTTTCTTTTATTTATCATATTTTTTTTAACTTTTTTTAGAGGTAAAGAAGGTATAAAGGTGAGGTGGAGGAGTTTTTAACCCAAGTCTCTCCTATCACTCTCAAAAACTTTACATGCTAAGGAAAATTAATTTATGTAGTGCAATAAGCTTTCATTTCTACTCCCCTCTCTCCTCCTTAAAATAAAAGGTAACTACCATCTTCTTTTTCATAGGAGAGATCATTAAAGCATCTCCAATACAAAGTTTTTGGTGAGGTTTGTGAGGTGAAAAATTCTCCCAAAAAATCTCTACCCATAGTGACAAATCTATAAACCTCTTTTTTCTACAAATCACTTTGTCTAGACAAAGCAGGTTTGTGGCATAATTTTTTTTTAAATTAGGTCCCTCGCCTAGAGGTTTTTGGGGGTTTATACCATTGGGAGAAAGGGGTTAAGAAAATAGGATTTTTACACTAATAATGTAGTACAAGTAAAAACCCCCTTAGAGCTTTGTAGCATTGGAGATGCTCTTAGTGATTACTCAAGGTAGCATTTCTATATGCATGTTTTTAGTAGGGATCATTGTCACTTGAGTCTTTAAACTAGCTCTAGCGACAACTAAATCTTTAAAAAGCATAACTCGTGCACTTATGACTTATGTCCCACACAACCGTCCGTTTGTTCACAAATTTCGGCCAAGTTTAATTTTCGACATTTGTTATGAGTTTCAATATCAAAGATTTTATCGAAATTCTTGCCCTCATATCGAACAAATAAGGATTTGGACGAAAGGGGGATTTTTGAAAAAACACAAAATTAATATCTCTCTCTCTCAAATCTACATTTGCATGAAAGTTTCCGATGAAATGTCGCCAAAAGAGCAACGAAAGTTAAGAAAAAAAACCGCTGAAATTAAAATTGGCGACGAATTGAACAAAAGGGCGAGTTATGAACTTAAGTGCACTAGTAATATTTTTCTTACAACTCAGTTGTCGCCGGAACAAATTTACAGACTCAAGTGGCAATACATTTGGAAGTATTCTAGGTAAGATGGTTCGATACAATTATGAGTGTACTCTAAGTATGAGGTTGGTTCTGTACCGGACAACAAAATATATATCCTAAATGAAATAATATGATTCCCATAGTACATTATTGATTTTTAAGATAGTATATATTATTTGACGTACCAATCGTCTAAATTCTCAATAATGTTGAATTCATATCAGTACTTTGTGAAGTCATCGTAACTTCTTGCTGAGTTTCTGTGTATATCGGCTTAAAGGGGGTTTGATTTTCATGATCAAGCCTATGCATAGACTTGTGAAGTATGTAGAGCCATCATGTTAATTTGAGGAACGTTGTTTGAACTCGAAAAATAAGGTAGTCCCAAGGCTACAAAAGTTCTTTTGTATGTGCTACATTTGATGCAAGTAGTTGAGGATTTGAAAGAATATTAACCGAAAACGAATGAAAAACTTAGGCAGTTACGCCATCTTGGCTCATGCAAATTGTTCCTCTCATCATTATAACATTTTTTTATTAAATTTTTAATAAATTTCTCATCTATCCTAATTAGTTTATTTCCCTCCCATTAAGCTCTCCTTGTAACTTGTAAGTTGTAACAGCTATATATGCTGCTTCCTAATTTCACACCAGCACTGCACTTCACCTACCAAGCCAACAGAAAACCCCTTCACTAATTAATCCCTATATACATGATCATCTTCATCATATATACATACTCTCTTGGAAAGGATGTGTTCTTGAATCTCCTTTGTTAATCATATTTTTCCCCACTAGCCCACATTTCTTTTTCATCTCTCTCGATTTTCACATTTCATTTTTCTTTTTGCATTTTACTTAAGATGGATGGTAAATAATGATGATGAGGCTTGTTGAATTGTATCCTATTTCGATGATGTCTGCGGTTTGCTATTACTTTAGCTTGCATGGATCTTTGCTCCAGTTTAATCTGCTTAGTTCATTTTTTTTGTTTTCTTCTCCTTGTATACATTACACTTCGGCTAATCAAGGGTGGTAGTCGTGTAGGGCGAAAGAGGTTATACCCAGGTAATTCCCCAACTAATCTGTATCTGTCCCTATTGATTCACTTCTTGTGGCTAAATGCTTTCCCTTACATGAATTAGTGTATATTCAGACTTGAGAACAAGGAGTAAATGTGTGTGTAGATCAAAGGGTAAGAAGAGATTAATTCCTACTGGTCTTGAGTCTAGTATAAAGTGTCCAAACGCCATATTACATCCTTGTGTTTTGAGAATAGGGCGTCTGTATCATGCGTCTAGGGTAAGCATAAGTGCATAAGTTACTGTAGATGTCCAGCAGCTAACAGTATATATTGTTACGTTGATCGAATTAGGGAACTTGAACAAAATGTCTAACCCTATGGAGAGGCTAAGGCAACTGGTGGGCTCAAATGCTTGGGACTATTGTGTACTCTGGAGGTTGAGTGAAGACCAAAGGTTCACTTCTGAATAAAATGTTCCTTTGGTTTTCTTTATTGTGCTTAACTCGAATTTACTTACCAGTCTAATCTTTCTTTCTTCATCAGGTTTCTTGAGTTGATGGACTGCTGCTGTTGTGGGAGTGAAAGCAACATTGAAAATGGTACAGGTGGCGGAGAAGTTTCTGTTTCCTTGCAGGGATGTGATGTTCCAGCATTCTAGAACGAAAACTTGTGAAGTTCTTGCACAATTGCCCTCTTCCCACCCCTTGGATGGGTACCTTCTTTTGTTTTTTGTTCCTTCTTCTTCTGCTGATCTTATATATCTTCTTTCTCGTCTTCAAGAAAACTAATTTTCTGACTTAAGGACGATTGTGACACAGGATTAATATGGAGATTCTGATTTCAAACCAAGCCAGATGGCTAAACTTTTCAAATGTATCAGATTCAAGTGTAGCTGAAGTAAGTCATACACCAATAACATTGCAACTGTTAGGAGATTGTACAATACATATCGATCTCTTAATCATATAACGTCCACTAATATCCTGTGTTCACAGTGGATTATATATAAAGGAATCTTCTTTTCGAGCACCTTTGAGGATAAAAAGGCCCAAAAGACTTGCATGATTTTCTTTGCTCCAAGTTTGAGGAAATTTCTCTCTAATCCATAACCAAATTAGCAACATTTTGAACAGGTAACTCTTGGAACAAGAGTATTGATTCCAATACCTGGAGGACTTGCTGAGCTTTTTGCTGCTAAACAAGTAACCTATCCCTTTTCTGCTCCTTGTTTGGTTAATGACAGTATGTCTAGCTAGTTATTTAGCATTTAGTAATTGGCCTTATAAGAATTTCCTTTTTCTGCGTTTTGAAGGTGAATGAAGATCAGAATGTCATTGATTATGTCATGGCTCAATGTAACACCTTAATGGAGCAAGAAGCAATGAGCAATTCGAGCAACACAGGCCCCAGCTTTTCAGTTAACATAAACATGACCAATGACCTCCAATCGCTTCCCCCGTCATCTGATGATCAGAATAATATTAATCACATTAGGGATCACACTAGCAATATTAAGGAATCACAGATTACATTTTCCCCTGCAACGGCCATAGAGACCCTAAATTTATCAACCTGTGATGCCGCCACAGCTGATCAGATCTGTTTGCCAAATTCTTCAATGAACTTCTTGCAGCAAATTAGTTATGCTTCTGAGAATAACAAATCTAGGAATGAGTTTATGGAGGGATCAAATGACTCATTTCAAGCTGCTGAGCATCACCAACAGCTAAATTCCTTCAAGTCCTTGTCAGAAAATGGCTTTGAGGAGCTAATGAATAATGCTACCAATATGCAAACTCTGCATCATGTTATGGACCGTTCAACAAATGAGCAGCAAGTGGATGAGAAGGGCTCGTTACTGAAGCAGGAGATGGGTCGGGTTGATTCTGTCTCAGACAGTGGCCATCTTGACGAGGAAGATGATCCAAAGTACCGTAGGAGGGCTGCCAAAGGGCCACAATCCAAGAACCTTACGGCTGAGAGAAAGAGAAGGAAGAAGCTAAATGAGAGGCTTTACCATCTTCGATCTTTGGTCCCTAACATTTCTAAGGTAATATTTCTAGCTTATTACACAACCTCTACACTTCATATCTCACACGGAGAAAAAAGCTTAATGTGCATGTTTCTATTAGCTCAGAAATTGTTCAAGAAATATACTGTCATTTTATTTCTTGTACAAATAATAGCTGGATAGGGCTTCAATACTTGGGGATGCGATTAAATATGTGCAAGACCTTCTAAAGGAAGCAAAGGACCTGCAGAATGAGCTTGAGAGGAACTCTGATGATGAAGGTGCTGATCACAACAACATGATAGATCCCCACCATATCCTTCATCAGAACAACTTCTCGTCAGAAGTGTCTAACCCACTTGGATCTGGGTTTGGGCCAGACTATGATCACGAAAAGCCCACAAACGGCTTCCACTTAGAGAGCTTGAAGAGAAGCCACAATTTCGAAAGCTCCAATGACAAAGCACAACAAATGGAGGTACTCTTTCATTTATCTTCTTAGTACTTCTTTTCGTCTTTGGTTGGGGTTTTCAGAGTGAAGGAAAATATATATGCCGCAAATGTAGGTGCAAGTGGAAGTTGCTCAACTAGAGGGGAATGATTTCTTTGTGAAGGTCTTTGGGGAGCAAAAGAGAGGTGGATTTGTGAGACTGATGGAGGCTTTGAACTGTCTTGGCTTGGAGATAACCAATGTCAATATGACCAGCTGCATTAGCCTTGTTTCCTATGTTTTCATTGTTAAGGTAGCATCCTTAAACCATAATACTTAAGCAAATTTTATAAAGTAAAAAAACAGAATCAACATGTAGTTTATAATAGCTATATTGTTAAAATTTTTGGTGGTTATACTTCTTATGGGGTTGGCTTGATGTCATGATAGAAGAGGGACAGTGAAATTGTACAAGCAGAATACTTGAGGGACTCGCTGCTGGAGGCAACGCGTAGCCAAGCTGGGTTCTGGACGGAGATGGCAAAAGCGTCGGAGAATGGCAGTGGGATTGATCAGCACCATCAGCATCAGCATCACAGCCACCAGCACCATCTTCACAACCACCATATAGGTCCTTTCCACAACCACTTTCACCACTTTAGCAACTGAATAAGGATGGTTTCAAAATAAAGCACAAGGATCCGCGCAAGCAGTCTCTTTGTGTCTTCCTAAATCCGTGTCAACTCTTTTAATCCCAAATAAAGATACAACCAAGCTTTCAGGTTGACATCACTTCCTGTATTGGTTCTTTGTTGGTATTTTGTTCAATGAAAGATGTTAAGTACATAGCATCCATGTTCCGTGTTATTCTCTTCTTGTTATATGTATAAGAGCCGTCGGATGTTGGACATTTACATGGACGCGACATCAAGTTTGAAGAAACAAAACATCATTTGTCGATGAGAACAAACTTTGAATGAATAGTACGTCATTTACACAAATCTCCTACTTATGGTTGAGTAGAATATTAGTTTTACGTAGGCTTACCCCTTAGTTGCATTATATTTGCAAGTAACCTATTCTCTTGATCCCTTGGTTGAAATATCATGCTAGTCTCACAAGTTCAAAATCGCAAGCGAGACAGTTAATTTAGACTATTATATTTGCCACCAGCCCACCAATGATGGACAAAACTAACAGAGATAGGAAACTTTGCAATCACAAATACTTAAAAAGCAAAAGTGTGTAAAATATTTTGAGAGAATGAGTCAAGAATGATTAAATGAAGCCAAGTCAAAGTTGAGATAATTGAGCCAAAGTAATCAAATGATAATATAACAGGGAAAATAAAATCAACGAGGAGAGGAGAACATAGAGAATAGTAACAGAAGCAAAATCAACCAAAATCGAAACAACGAATCAACAAATTAAACTTAAGATGGACCAAATTCCGGCAGCAATGAGGTAAATCCCTGAAGTGAAGTGGTTGCTGTTGGTGGATGCAAAATTGGTATGAGTGGTAGCGTTTGAGGTAGTATTTGTATTTGTGGCAGGTGATGAAAGATCAATGCCAAATTTCATACCTAAAGAACAATGCGATTCGACAGTGCAGATGAACCAATATTGCCTGGCCTCTTTAAGCTCCACATGATCATTTCCGCTTTCATACGTTGCATTCACTCCTTTGCTTGTATCACAGGATTGATATGCATCCTTGCTTACATCGTATACATTATGCGTACCTTTTGTATAGCTAAATACTGCATTTATCATATATGATGTACCAATAACAGAGGCATCAGTATTTCTATGTAAACAACAATATGCAGTAAATTGGAAATTTCAGAGTCAGATAATCACAATACGTACCAAGAACATCACCAACATTGAACTCAATTTGCTGTGCCCACTTGACATAGTCAAAGCCATCAGCCCATCTGTTGGAACCACCAACTGCAATAACTTCAGAATTGGCAATGGATGAGAAGAACAATGAATAAGCACAGAAAATGATGATTTGTGTCTTGGTTACAACCATTATAGCTACCTACTGGGCTTTGTTTTAAATTTGATGGATGTTTTGGATGTAGAAATTAAGATGAGAGCTGGAAAAAAGATATGATTTCTAAAAGGCTAACTCACCTGATTATCTGAGTTATAAATTACCAAGCAAATTGTAATATTGTATTATTGTAGTCTCTGGTCGTCATCAAGACCGTACCAGCAATAACCAGGCCTCAACTTTACTCACAAGACGACCTATTCAACAACGCTACAAGGTGTTGATTAGGTAAACATTTAGCTTTATCTTGATTTGATTTAACCAACATGTACATTTATTGGATTACATAATGGGGAAAATAATCCTTTTAACCAAAGTCGTTGATGAGTTAATTATTACAATAATAATAAATAGTGTAAACGAACCTGGGTTTGAAATATATCTATTTGAGTCCTGGTCCTCGAGGTATATGGCGTAGTGGCAAAAGGCAAATATATGAGAGTAACATGTTGGTTCGCCAACAAAAGATTCCGAATTCAATTCCTGACAACCACTCCGCACATCTCGCGACTGACCCCTCCATAAGTGTCCAAAATATGAGGTTCCGGTGCCCAGAAGAAGCGTAATCCCCTTAAAATATATCTATTTGATGGAAAAGCTTCTTCTTACAACTCATATTTCAATATTGTAAAAGAAGTATTTGCCATTAATATTCTGTGAATTGTGATCCTACTCCTTTTGAGGAATATAGTCCTGTGATTTGTTTGCCGGTCTAAAAATCTTACTTGTACTTCCCTAACCGGAAGAAATCAAAGACAAAGGAAAAGAAAAAAAAAAAAGAGAAAAAGAAAGAGAGAAAAAAGACACACTTAATTGAATGAACTTCTATTCTTTCTTGCCCAGCAAACCTGAAAACAAATGAAACCCAATTCAAAACCCTAGAAAAACCTCACCTCTCTCTCTCTCTCTCTCTCTCTCTCTCTCTCTCTCTCTCCCCTCCATTTCCCTCTTTCTTGCGCAAAACTTCATCTCTTTCTCTCTCCTCTTCAATGGCATCCACCACAGGTCGATTTCGCCAGCTGTTCAAGAAATACGGAAAAGTAGCACTAGGAGTCCATTTCACAGTATCAGCAGCCTCAATCAGTGGTCTCTACATTGCCATTAACAACAACGTTGATGTTGAATCTCTCCTCGAGAAAGTTGGCATGGGAACCGTCGAATCCACCGACAACCATCAACAGCAACAGCAACAGCAACAACTCCCTTCGCCGCAAGACGACGGCGTTTTGATCTCCGACATGCCACCCCCACCACCGATGCCGGAGAAGAAGAAGAATCGAACGGCGGAGCTTGCGGCGTCGAGCGGTGGCGCTCTTGCTCTGGCTGTGCTCTGCAACAAGGCGTTGTTTCCGATTAGGGTTCCGATCACTATTGCCCTAACTCCCCCAATTGCAAGGTTTCTGGCTCGCCGGAATATTATTAGGACCAGTGTATGATCTCATCTTCCTTCTTTTGTATACCCTTTTTTCTTTTTCTTTTTCTTTTTCAAATGGGAGATGTTTTTGAAGATTAGGAGGAATCAATCTGGTTATGAGTTTGTGTTGCTTGTTTATTGATCGATACTACTCAAATCATACTTGGATGTTAGTATTTGAATAGCAGAATGATTTAAGCTGCGTCAGTATTACTACTGTTACATAACACATTTGGAATTATGCAGAAAAAATTGCGTTGTCTCTATTGCCCATTTTGTGATCTGTATACTGCCCCACATGATTTGGATTTGATCTTTCATTTTTCATGAGACCCTTGTTTTGGATACAGGGAAAAACTAGAGTTGCCTGATGTTCAAAGGCTCCATTAATTAGCTCTTATTAGTTCTTATTATTGTTTCTGTCTGTAAGTTGGACTAGCTGGTAGGAAGAGTTTAGCTTATAGGAGTAATGTGGTATTCCTGTTGGTGTTGGTCAAGGTGTTTGGGTTGACAACAGATATGGCCTTATAGATGTTTTAAAGGTTCCCCTTTTCCTTTTAAAAACCAGCTTATGAGAGGCTTTGGGGTTGCAAAGTAGCAAAGACTGGTTTCTGTGTTTTAAAGGTTCCCCTTTTCCTTTTAAAAATCAGCTTATGAGAGGCTTTGGGGTTGCAAAGCTCACCACTTGTGTTTAATAATCCTTTGAAAGGGGCAGAGGCTCGACAGAAATCTACCGGGGGTGGATTCGGAGGGCTTGGATAATGAAAGCTCAAGTTCTTAGAAATCTGTCAATATTCCCTTTTCCAGATTGAGGGATTCAGATCTTTATGTTCTCCGCCTTTCGCCTTCTGTCAAACAGAGTGCTCCCCCTTCTGTTTCAGACACTCCCTTCTGAATTAGTCTGTTTTGAGGCCATGAGGGTAAAGAAGGAGGTTGTTCCCTATCTGTCATTGATCCATATATTCTAAATGGTACTTAACGATGTTGGTTCCGTGCTTTAAATTGTTGCGGTAGCTATATGGAAATTGGAATATATTGCATATGTAAAAAGTTCGTCCTTGGCTCCCCTTGATCGTGCCTTTGAACTCAGCTTCTCTTATATTTCTTTTTCCTCTCATTCTTGCCCCATCATCACCAACGGAATCTCACAAGTCACAACCATCTTGGAGGTCTGGAGTATACATCACTGCATCTGTCATGCATATTTCCCTATGGGGAACTTGGACTAGGGGCGAATGGGTAGTTCGGGCATCGGGATCGCCTACTGGATGCATCGAAGGGTCTCTCAAGTCTCGGGTCACCATGGATCTCCCGCAGAATTTTGGGCATAAATCTCAAGCGGGCCTCAAAAAGCCGAAATTGAAGGTTATAATCCACGATTTTAGGCATCCAGAAGGCCGCGGGACAAAAGATTGCTAGTTTAGGATCATATCGCATGGTGCATCCCTAAAGGATATGGGTGTCCAAGAAGGTTATAATCTGCGATTTTTGGGTGTCCAAAGGGCTCCTGAACTAAGCTTCTATGCATCCAAGTCTTGCACGGCTGTATAAAGCTTGGCAATATCAAATTTGCCAACTTAAAACCTTTTGCACAATGTTTGGAGTTCCTCTAGTTACAACAATTGTCGATGTTGTAATACATATGCTTGGAGATGAATGCGAGTCTTTTTGAGATCATAAATTGAATGTCTAAATTGAATTCAAGCTAAGTTAAAGATCTTGTGAACCTAACGATCGGATTTGATATGAACCTTGTATAATAAAATGGTCGATTTTGGACACCCTAGTGTATGACTTATTTATGTTTGCAGATAACTAGATTATGTAATTCAAATATTGAATCGTGACTTATTCACTCTTTCTTTTAAGGGAATACGTAACCTTTCAAACTTTATGCAACTAAATTTGTGAATGTTATGTGATTGATAAATTACACCCGTTTATGCCATCGTAAAAACATTGCTTCCCTAACTCTATTTAGGGAAATATCTTTGTGATTAGGTATCTTTGTTAACATAGTTGAGCTTCTGCCGAGCTCAATCTTTTGTTTAAGGTTGTTCGCCTTTTAAATAAGTGAACAAACATGAAGTGTGTAAAGCTCAACTCGGCTCTTTTGTTGTGCGTTCCTAGTTCTAAGAAGAAAGGTACACTATAGATTCAAAACAAAAACTCCACTATGATCACATCGCCCTATAGAGTTAATTGAATCCAAAAAGCACCTCAGTTTGTGATGTGGAGCTTTTGAAGTCTACGGCTTGCCACTCACCCGAATATGTATCAAGAAGGAAATGTAGATAAAGCAACCAAAGCAGATGATCTCTAATACCAGTACTCGTTATGTCAGGTACTCATGAATTTCAGGATTTCAAAACAAAATCAATATATGTAAAACGTCTTTAAATTATAGACCTTTGCATTTTATAGTGTCACACGTAATCCTCCCCAAACCTTATCCGATCCCCCATATCATCATGATCATCAAACAAATTCAGAATGGTGCTTGTTCTGGCCACCTCCATATCGTTTCTGCCAGTACCTGTGATCCACCAACTGAACAAATCCAACTGAGACAAAAATAGTCATAACTATTCCATCTATGGTTAAACAAAAGTTCCAACTGAGACAACAATAATAATAGCCATTCCAACAAAAGTTTGTAAGTTCAGCTTATGATTCAATGAAAGATTGCCCACATGGCATTGAAAAGTTAAATTTCCTCCGTTCATTTTAGTCAATAATGTTTAAGATGAAGGAAACTGAAGAGAAGAAAGGAACCAAATTCACAAACTTTTCCAACTTTTCCTACTCATGGCTGCTAATGAGTAAACTCTCCAGACACTTCACAACCTCATCTATATCTGGCCTCTCTGGCATCTTCAGTTGTATGCAGTCCATGCCCAGCTGAGTTAATTTCATACCGTCTCCATAACAGTAATCAGAATCATCTTCCAACTTCGGGTGTACAAGCGTAAAGTTGGGCTTGTAAGTTGCAACAGCCCAGTCATCTACTGCAACTGTGAGTACTTTAGGATCACTTCTCTCTGCCACTCTCTTAGCTATCAAAGAGAGGAGAATGACACCATAAGAATAAACATCATTGCTCAAGCAATGGACACCTGAAAAAAGTGATCAATAATGTTGGTTAGAAAGTAAGGGAAGCAATTCAAGTAATTATCAAAAAAAAAAGAGGGAAGCAATTCATGTCAAATCTTCAACATTTACTCCAAAAGTAGCGATTCTCCCAACCCAACTAATGATGGAGCCCAAAAGTCTAACCAATTGCATTGCCCCAACCAAGCATAAACATAGTAATACCCACAAACCATGTAAGACCCCAGGAGAAACTGGAAAACAGTAAGAATGTCATAGCCAGTCTCACTTTTTCCAAGATAAAAGCTCAGATGAATGTGCCAGCAACATGCCCTCTGAAAAAAACAAAATCGAATGCAATACATGCTAGTGCTCATAGAGCTGAAAACAACGCAAGATAGTCAGATTTCTTTTCGTCCTTTATATTTGGTCCACTTTTGTTCTCATGTTGTTCTTTAAGAACTAGTCCAACCCATAGAAAGAACAGAAACTGCATTAATAAATCTAAATAAAAAAGGAATATCCTGCAAAATAGTAATTTAAGATTATATCCTATTGTAAATTGAATAACAATATATTTTATGCTATAAGAAGCCACAACATTACTGCCCTAAGGAACTGGTAATAACTAATAAGTCCGGTTCATAATTTTAGTTGAATACAAAGGATCGCCTGGTTAGACTGCAATTACTAGACGAAAGGGATGTGTTGTGCTCTTTCTGCCAGGAAGCAAAGGAAGACATCACTTGCCTTTTTCTTCATTGCAAATACACGTGGAACTTGTGGAGTAGGAGCTGTGAATGGTGTGGAGTTAAACTTGTTACGCCAGCTACTCCATATGCGCTATTTGAGGTATGGAATTAAACAATCAACAGGTTTTTCAGTCCAAGCCTTGGGTCAGTCTCTTCTTTGTAATCATATGGACAATTTGGTTCATCCGAAATGACGTTATATTCAACAAAATTACACCAAATTGGGAGCTCGTGTTCGACATGATAAAACTGAGACTGGGATTTTGGGCAAAAACATGGTGTAATGATCTACCATACTCCACAGAGTAAGTAGCAAATTCCCTAAAAGGGTCAGATCTTGGGCTAATAAACATAGAGCTAGACAGCATTGTCAATGGCAACCCCCGCAGCAAGGAGTACTAAAATGGAACGTCGATGGATCAGCGCTGGGTAAACCCAGGCCAGCAGGAATCGGAGGGGTCCTTCGAGATAATCAGGGACACATAAAATGTTTGTTCTCTGCTTCAGTGGGAATTTTGGACTCTAATGAGGCTGATATACAGCCATAGTTTTTGCCTTGGAAATCTCTATGCAAAATGGGGAAGTTGTGGATAATAATTAGTGGTAGAATCGAACTCAATAACTGCATTACCATGGGTACGAAACTCAAAAGAATGTCCATGGAGAATGCGTCACTTGTGGAACAAACTACAGAACATTCTGAAGGTGTTATACTCTGTAGAATACAACCATAATCGAAGGGAAGGGAATGGCATTGCTGATTATTGGGCAAAACAGGGCTCTTGCAAGTTGCAATGAAGGAACGTGGATTGCTTGGTCTAAGCTAGGTGCTTTGGTGGCAGCATCATAGTGAGTCTTAAGAGGTGTTTATGTTCTTGTATTTTTCTCATCTAGGAGTGCAGTAGAATTTCAGCAGTAGACTCTCTCTTGTGGAGGAGCTCCTTTTTGTTGTATGACAAGTTCATCAAAAAAAAAAAAACAGGACAGCCACCTTTCCCTATCAAGGTTCAAAGAAAAACAATTCTCTAATGCCCACCCCTAAATCTTTAGGATCCCAAAACTCCTTTTGTTTTCATCCATTAGTCACATGAATCAAATTCAAATAGATATGTACAAGCAGCACCAATGCCACCAATACAAAGCCAATACTGTATTTAAAAGACAAAACCTATGCAGGCTACATAGTTATAGTTCTCACTTCTCACTGTTAGTATATAGCACTTGACATATGCACAACTGACAACTATTCCAATTAGATCCCAATAGCTTGCCAGTACACATTATAAAAGACTAGCATCCTCTTTATAAAAGAGGAGCATGACTGTCAAACTAACCTATTCCAAAAGTCCATTCTATATACATCTAAAAGTATACGTGGAGCAAGAGGCCAATGGGATCAACATTAATTTCCAGGAACACATGTTTATAGTAGTGCAACAATTAGGGAACTTGAAACACGTACACAAGATCATGATTTGAATGATGACTTTTTGAAGTTATTATAAAAATATAAGGATAAAATTTTACCAGTAGTTGCAAAACAAATATCCATGTAACCATCAGCCATGTACACTAGCCTCTTTCGCTTTGAAATCCTCCCAAAAATACCACCAGACAGCAATCCAAAATCAACAAGGAAAGGTTTCGAATCCTACAAATTGAAACAACAATAATTTACAACAATTACATGTGAAAGTGAATATAAAAAAGGAAGAGGTACGAAAACAAACAAACAAACCTGATCAAGTAAAAAATGAGCAGCATCAAGGTTAAATACCAAGTAAGGTTTCTTCTGACAATGAAGAAACTCCAATAAAGAGGCAATTTCAAGTGCAACCTTGACCCTTTGAGACCAAACAAAATCTTCTTTCACTATCTGATTATGCAAAGAATCAGACGTGTTCAAATCATAGACAACTGCCATCAACTCTTTGTCGCGGCAAAATCCAACCAACTTAACTAAGTTGGGATGATGCTTCACACTTGGATGGGTGAGGAACTTTACTTCTTCATCGATCATATCGAAGCTATCGCTGAAGGGGTAACTATGCATAATCCCGACCCCCTCATCCCAAATTTTGACGGTGACATGCCGAATGACAACGTCGGGCATATGGATGCCACCCCGGTAAACTTTGCCAAATTGTGTTGGTCCAATGAGGTTAGCAGCATCAAAATTGAAGGTGAAATCCCTAATTCGATTTGGGGAAAAACGGACTGACAAAACAAACAAACAAACTTAAATCGTAAATATAAATAGTGCAAATCGAAATCTTCCTTCAATTAAAAATTCTCCCATTATAGAGATGCTTAGCAATACAATAATTACCTGGTTCCCGCGGTTTCTCATTCTGAAATTCTAACATTGTAGATGATGATAATTGTTAGGGTTTGTCCACCAATTCAATTGAAGATCGAGTAATTGATTAAGTCAGTCTCGCGAACCCTAGGATATGATCTTAGACCTCCCTTTTTCTAACTTCCTCCGCGCCAATATTTGAATATGTATTGATATGCATTTGATTTGCGCATCTCTGGGTTTTATATAGCCGTGTTTTTTTTTCCTTTCCTTTTTTTTCAATCTTTTTGCGTTGATTAGGTGTGGTCAGTGGATCCTAAACCTAGTGCTAATCCTTCAAAAGAATTTGGGATGGGGAGAATACCAAAATAAAAAATAAACAAATCAATAAAACTACTCATACTGACGATACTGTCATACACTTGATAAAAATAAGCCTTAATGAAGAAACTCTTTTCGTGTCAGTGCGAAAATATCCACCTATATTTCGGATTTTCGGTGCCTGCCAAAAGGCCAAAAAAACAAAGACTATAATCTTCGTTTTTACCTTCTTAGGGTTCGATTGTAATTTTTGCCAAATTTTTTCGGGGGGTCTATCACGACCCTAGAGTACCCTAGGTGCCCCACGAGGGTCGGAGTTCCTCATCTCACACTATGTCAAGCCTATCAGAAATCCAATAACCTACCCCGAGGCTTTTCATGTCCTTTAAGGGTGTCCTGTGTGATGTGGTACGGAAATATTCACTTCTGTTTCAGGGTCTCTCAGAAGCCCAAAAAATATGGATGAGCCTTCGTTTTTGGCTTCCCAAGGAGCCCGGATGTTATTTTTTTTCCAAAATTCTCCGGTGGGGTCTACTATGGTCCTAGAGGATCCTTACTGCCCAGAGAAGGTCATCAGTATCCCCGAAATTCAATTTCACACATCGGTATTATGGGCCTTATACTAGTGTCTAGTCAAACGGCCGTACAAGCTTATCGGGGACTCGATAACCTATCTACAAGGTTTTCCATGTTCCTAAGGGTATCCTGTAGGATGTGGTGCGAAAATATTCACCTTTGTTTCAGGACTTCTCCGGAAGCCCAATAAACGTGGATTTTAGCCTTCGTTCTCGGCTTTTCGGGATTCGATTGTCATTTTTGCGCCAAACTTCGGGGACCGGGGGTAGTCGCATTTTTTTAGACTACCTACCACTAGAATTACTAAACAATAAGTCTTGTATAATGCCGTCTCAAAGTGAGGCTACCTCTATATACAAGCAGGACATCGGCATGACATTATGCTTGTATGAGAGGACTCACCTTGACTAAAAGGAAGAGTTACTAAATCCTTGCACAACTGCTAAAATGCTGTACAATATGTTACCTTTTGCCAAAAACTCGTAAGCAACAGGTTTTAAAGATGGAAATAAGAGTCAACGCTATTGTTCATCCTTTTCAAACATGTAGTAGTTTGGTCGTATTACAACTTTTCAATCTACACAAAGATACATTTGCAACGCGAACAGCATGCCATACACCATTAAATCAATACCAAGCGATCTTTAGCTCAACCTTGTCTGCACGTTTGTCGTTTCCCCTTCTGTTTCCTTCCACTTGTTTCCCCTTTACCAATTACCATTGTAGTTTTTGGCTGCGTGGAGAATATCTAGATAAATTTCAAACATAAACACACACAACAGGTCTTGCGCAAACTGCTTTGCACAGGTTTATGAACAATGAACCCAGCATGACCAGAAAAAAGAGAGAACAAAACAGATGAACCCTTTTTCCTTTAATGAAAAGGATTTGGCTTTCCCCAGCCAGAGCGAAGGGACAAATCATTTTGTGAAAGCCCTATCTCATTGTCATTAAAATACAAAAGAATCAACGTATGTCAATAATCAAAGTTAGCTTTGTCCACGAGAATTTACTCTAGCAACTTCTCGTGAGTCAGCAGGTATTGTCCTTCCAATCACACTAGCTGACCTGAGTTTTCTGCCAAAAACTCAAGCTGTTACAAAAAGAGGCATATGAGACAAACGTGGTTAAAGAACATTTATCTCATCACAAGCTCCTTAGCAAATACTCCATCTAGAAACTGGTGCACGCAAACTTTCAGTGAGTAATGAAGGCTACCTCTCTTTTGCAAGGTTAAATACTGATAGTGCTGACACCGTACTACAACTGCTGCAGGTGTTTGAACTCATGACAATCAGCTCCCACTTCACTTAAGCTAGTGAAAAGCTTTGGCACAATCTTAGCCAGCATCAGCTTGAAACCAACAGATGTCGCGTTAGCTTCACTCTTAGCGGTCAGAGAAGCATCTTTTGATAGAGAACCAATCAAATAGCCTTTCATATACTCATCACAGGCCTTGAGGATATAGTAACCACGTCTCTTAAAATGTTCTCTTACAAGATCTTCAAAATCCTGGATGTTACAAAGAATGTTAGCAGTCAAGTTAGCCTCTATATGGCATTGCATACGATAGCTTCTATTTTGTGAAATGTGTGATCTTCCACGTTAAGCATGGACTCACTTCTTTGCAAAGGTTAATCCATCAAGCAAGGGCCAAAACGGCACTATTAGTATTGTGGAAGCATTTTTCTAGTCCAATTTAAGAACACTTTAGCAAAATCAATTAAACACATTAATAACCATGCATAGGTACACTATCCATATAATATGTGCAAATGATAGTGAGAAGCTGGATAACAACAGCCCACCAAATAGTCATCATGATGCACAGCAAGTGTAGAACATATCTAGTTAGTGAAGTACTTGCACAGATAGATGACGCAACTAGAACTGACAAAACCTGACTCGACCTGTAACCCGACCAGAAAAACAGAGATATGATATGACTACCCAAATCGACTCGACAGGCTGGCCGACCTGCACCGAACCGACCCGACCTGTTGGTCGGGTCCAGATGCAACGCTTACTACAATACCATCATGATCACTTAAACAATGATGACTGATAACAGAGGAATACTAATGAAAGCTAGTCCGTGGAGGACAAAGGAATAACAATGAGTTGCTACGTTACCTTTGGGGGCCTTCGTATAAGATACATTATTGTTTTGCAATTAAGCAAGAGGGTATTCTCATTGTAGGACAATGAGTTTTTCTCCCCTTCAGCAGTTCCAACCTGTTTGTCGTACCCAGCTTCATTAAAATATGGCTTTGAATTCAAAACTAGTCCCTGGAGTGAAACCAAAACTTGGAGAATGCTTGAGGATTGTGGATCCCAAACTTCATTTCCTCTTCCAGTCCAGGTATTTAGTAGGCTAAGGCAAACCTTGCCTTCCTCATATAGATTGGGGTTTATCCGCCAGCCTCCAGAATGATAATGTGCCGACTGCAAGCGAAATTCTTTTAAGATATAGCATTTCCAACTACAATATTGAACTGCACAAACAAAATCATTCATAATTCCGACTGTTGCTGGAAGGAAGCATTACTACCCACCGGTGGAACATCAGGATAGTCTGGAGGAAGATGGAAATCAAAGAAGAAGAGGCCATCTTGGTAAGGTGTTCCATAAGCCCCAACGATCACTGCTCTCAGCAGATCCATTCGGTCCTCATAAACTCGTACATAAATTCCATCTGTTGGGAAAAATTGGTCATCAATTACAAGATTATCTAGTTATTATGAGAGCTAAGATGACATGCCACGAACCTGGGAGGTTGTTCTGGAGAATATTCCAATCTTGCTGCACCTTCTTGAGCCACTTTCTTCCACTGTTGACCTGAAACATTGTTAATGCAAAATGTTCAAGTGGCTTTGTCAGTGATAAGTGATTTATATACATTGAATTACTGCGACAAAAGTTGAAAGCAAGCTAAATACTTCGGAAAATATGGAACATACAAAATTGTTGAAATCAGCCATATACTTGTCCTCTTCATTGACATATTCTGGTCATGGTGGTAACTAGCAGAAAGAGTCGTAGAAGTGGCATCTCATAGAAATCATATTTAGAGTTGTGGTTGTCGTGGTGTGAACTAAATACTTGAAATTCCATCCTCAATAAAATGATTCAAGAGTCACTCTAATTATGTCATAGCTATAGCCAAGAATTACGTTTGAACAGTCACTTATTACTCACGTGAAAAATGAGAGCTTCTCAATATTTGTGAAAACCAAAAAAAGAGTCTTACTATTTTTCTATGTGAAAATAGCATTGAGAAGTGTAATAGCAGACATCTAATACACGAAAATCGTATTAAATGTAATTTCAATGACCAATACGAAAACATGATGGCCTGTGCAGAACTACAGACATTGCAGCATTCACATTAGGTGAGAGCCAAATTTTCCTTCCAATATTTTGATGTCTAACTGAATCCACCCCCATCTACCTTCAAGGAAAGAAAGAGCCTATAGCAAATGATCGACAAACTGAGTACTCCTTCTGTCTCATAGAGTTGGTAAACCATTCTCAGCTGTTCCAAATTTTTTTTGAAGTTGGCTTGGAATCATGCATACATGTTATATATGTGAGTAGTCCATATGTTAAATCAATGCATATAATTGCTACCAAGTGTTTGAGACACAGGGAATAAACAACTTCCCCAAGGGCCCAAGTTCTCAGAAGATTGAAGAATATCTAACCTACAACCACAAAAAGTACTTAATAAAAACATAGTGAAGTGTGAGTTTTACCGGTGTGTTGACATCAAGGAAGAAATGGTCCACCAGATCTTTTGCAGTATCAAAGCGCTTAAAGCCTGAGACATTATCATCAGAGCAGATTGCAGCATCTAGTTCTTTGGGCCTCAAGTCGCACAAAGCTTCAGCGGCATCTGCCAATTTTCCAGATTCAGTGTCAGCAGAATCTTCATCTTTGTCTTTGGTTTGTCCACCAACAACATCAATAACACTAGGATCTTGAGAGTTAGGCATGTTGTAAGAAGCTCTTCCATCAGAAATATGTATTTCCTCTAAGTGCTTGTCATGTTCTCCGGAGGAATCTGACCCAAATGAATCCCGTTGCCTGCGTCCCCGAGAGAATATACCAGAGGCCAGTCTGGTGACAAACCCAAGGGCAGCAAGAGGAATAGCCAACGGCCCATTCATTCCTGAACTATGCTCTCCAACTAAGATATCTTGTACCTCAGGATTGATTCCTGCAACTTCTGGAGTCTGCTCCTGCAACCATATGCTGACATCAGTCAAACTTCTGGAACAAGATGCATAACAGGATAACACAACTAGCCAACTGATACATTAGTTATTTGCTAAAGAAAATTCCTCATTGGGAAAACTCACAATTGAATACAAAAATAATTAAGTTAACAGCCAGAAAAATCTCCTGTGGTCCTAACGGGGTCAAACTGGAGACTTATGGAATAGATTTAGAGTTTTGAGCAGCTGAATCACCCACTTAGGGTTATATACATTTATGTATTAGTAAGTGAAATTTTTTACATTCCAAGACATTTATCCTACAGAACGCTTATATCTAGCAACCGATTTTGTCCAGTGAGTTAGCCACTCATATCTTGCCAAATCAAACAAAGTTAAATTCTATCTTTGCTCGATGCAGTACACGACACGAAGGGAATCTCCATCCACACACTCTAGCCAAGCCCTATGTTTCTGATTGCTCCCCCCTCCATCTCAAAGAAGTGGTCCTATTTCTATTCTGCAGCTTGTATTGTCCCCCATGATTGCGTGTTCTTACTAATTTTGGGTTTGATTAACCATATTTATCTTTGAGTCCCCAGGAAATACAACTTTAACTGGCATTTTCACCATCATTGTCAACTTTTGTAGAAGCCAACAACATATGATAGACAGTTCCTTTCACAGAAGATTGTGCGTTCTTACTAGTAAAGGGTTTTAACCAATTCTACCCTCAATATTTATTAAAGAACACAATAACAGATTATGTTTGCGTTCTCTACAATATGAAAACATGATCCATTTACCTACGGATTGGCCAGTAATTAGAGTATTTTAATCACTATGAAATTGTGAATAGTACGCAGAAGAGACAGCTTGGATTGGTGGTGAGGCCATGCTTGGATATGGGCTAATGTACTATGGGGATAACGGAGTGAAATAAAGGGTAAATACTCCACATGGGGGCTAACTAGTACCGTTTTCTCTCTTCCTCCTCTCCTTCACCAAGTTTTAGCACCCACCAGCCACACTCCCTCCACCCTCTTATCTTCCCCTTAATCCACTCCATTACCCCCCTAACATATTACCCTCAACTAAAGCACAGTCTAAAGATGAAGTGTCCAAAATGTAGACCATCTTTGGTATAAAAATTGACAAATTTTGGACTATGTCTATAGTACATAATGATATGCTAGTAGCTGAGATGTTTCTTCCTTTGACTGTCAGGGGTTGGAGGTCTTGGAATACCCTTGAGTGATCCTTGCGTAAAGGCTATACGCCTGTACTTGGAGCTCCTAACCTCACCTAGTTTCAAACTACTTCAAATCTTTGACAAAACTGCTTCACAAGTTATGCTACTACTGGTGCTACAGCTTATCAGCTTACCTCACTCCTTGAGGTTGTAATATATGCTCATGTCTATCCATTAGTAAACACTAGAAATTGAACATAAAAGGTATATTATTCCCAGTCACTAATAACATTGGAACTTTGGGAGTTAAGCCATGAACTAAGATTTTTTCAAGAGAGAAAGAAAAAAGAACCTTTTCTGCATTATCAAGGGTGTCCATTTCATCATCCTCAACAGTTTCCCAGCTAGCTGCATCATCACTAATTTCACTCCCAGCAGCAATAGAATCATCATCATCTCGACCAACAACATACACTGCTTGAGGGCCAACCTGATACCAAACTAAAAGACAGTTATTCAAAAATCAGAACACCACTTTGATAATTCACAACGATTGCCAATACGACAACATATTCAAACATCAAAACTTCTTACAATAACAAGTGAGGATCAAATAAAGTTTCAGAGGGGTAAAATACCGTAGAAACCATTCCATCAGCCCATGTGACTTCAATATCCCCGTTTCTGAGGCCAGTAATATTTCCAACCCAGGATAGATCCGAGAATTCATTAAAAGCTTTCTCAACAGACGCATTGCCATCTTTCTCATCAGTATGTCTTCCGGAATCTTCCTCATCATCATTTGAAACATTTAAAAGCCCATGATCTTCTCGAGAATCAGAACATGCCTCCTCCGATGCGACAGAAACTGGGGACAATCGAACGACTACATCCCCATAACAATAGTCGTAATCAGGGTGCCCTTCTAGTTCATAGACACTAACAATTTCCTCTTTCTCAAATTCCCGGGGATCTTCAGGTCGAGCAACCTGCTTTAACCATCTCACACAAGCAGTCTTCTCCTTTGCATTAACACTTTTCACAACCCCCACACGTCTTATTTCAGAGGTCTCTTCATCATCAGCAGCTTTCTCCACAACATATTGTTCAGCGACAAAGTCATGATCGCCAGGGCTTTCAATTGGGATCAGTGAGGTGGAGTTTAGGCCCCTCTCTACAGTCCCATCCTGCCATGCAACATCAATTTTAGTCCTAGTATTAGCAATCAAAAGCGCTCTTTCAAAGTTTTCTTCCTTTTTCCGCGCCTTCTTGTCCCTCTTCACCAGAACTTTTCGAAGCTTCTTTCGATGAATGTGCCAATTTTCATGGACAGTGTCCTTCGTAACAGAGGCTGAACTACCACAAGAACTCAATTTTGGCGACAGATTGTTTGGAGCATTCCCATCAACTGCCTCTGGTGCATCTATACCGTCAAGATCCATGGTGTTTGGAGCATTCCCATCAACTGCCTCTGGTGCATCTATACCGTCAAGATCCATGGACTCAACATGCCCATCTGATTCCTCTGGTATGACCTCCTCCATGTCGCACTCTGGGTTCCCAGAGTCAGCTTCTTGAAGTCGCAACTTGGACAGACCCTTGTCCAAGGGAATAGAAGAAGACAGTGTTAATGATGGAAGAAGACACCAATCACCCAGCTGCCAGTTTGCATGAGTGAAACAAGACAACAATTTTAAGTTTTTCGGATTCTGCTCTTCAGCTGGAGAAATAGAAGACTCAGGCCCATAGCCAGCAGATGCTATCCAGTGAACATATACTGATCCAACCGTGACCTTTGTGACAGTACCTTCCAGCCGGTTTGCTTTCCAGGTACCTGTTAGCCACCGAGCACTTTTTAAAACAGAGGAAGAGCTTGCCTTAACGCGTTGACCAGGATGATAAGGGCAGTGTCCATCCTCAAGCAAATTCTTTGCAATCGGCCTAAGCCGCAATGGCTCAGCCCTCAGAACTTTACAGACAGAACCATCATTAAAAAGAATAGTCACGTTGTCTAGAGCATCATAAACTCTACCAAGCCAAGGACCAAAAACCACATAATCACCGACAGTAACATCCCTTACACGTTTCAAATCCCTAGTAGATACATCCTTGACAACAGATCCATCAGGAGCTAGTAAATCTACAGATATATTAACATCCACCACAAGACCTACTTGACCAGTGGGATCCAGGGAGGAGGCAACGTAATCACCATGTAGAAAACCCCTATCAACAACGGTCAGTTCACTTCGATAATGTGTTGTTTCAGAATCATCTGTCCAAAGTACACGAACCTGGTCTGCGATAAGAGGGTCTCGTTGGTCATTACCACCACTTATATTATCATCACTGCTCTCATCGGCATCCCCATTTCTGACTCTATCACCTCCCTCATTTTCCATAGTGCCATCCTCTTCCTCCTCTTCCTTCTCCCCCTCCCCCCTTTCCCCCTCTCCTTCCTCCTGACCCTCCTCTTCTTCCCTGTTGTCATCATCCTCATCATCCTCATCGTCATCAGTAATACCACTTTCTGAATCTGAATCACCAGTAACTTCAGTCACAACTCCAACCATACTCTCATTATTACGCCTAACAACATCTTGTCTATATATATGATTTTCAATTTGGATTTTTTCTTTGAGCAAATTATCATTCTTTTCGACGTGAGAATCAGATATCATATTAACAACCCCATTTGGGAAAGAATTCCCACTTGCACTTGCAGTATCTTGAGAAGCATTTGAGGCATCATGCTGATCAGTTTCCATTTAAAAAGACCTGCAAGCAGCATAATCAGATTACTGTGGTAGGAGACAACAACCATTAGAACTACATGCAACAATTTAAACATGATCCATCCGTTCAGACTTAAAGAGCTACCGTCTGACAAATTTTCAGCCTGAATAATAAGGACTATGTATCACTTGTCCTCTACTTCTTATTTGTGACTGGTAATAGCAACAGCCCTTATGAAATGACATGGATAAGCTATGTGGATGGGGTAACCCTGGGCTGTAAGAAGAAACCTTATTACAAGTCATCATTACTGAGTTACATCAAATAGTTAAAAAGTCAATTGGCATTTTTCATTTCGAACGAATGATTACGTTGACATACAGCATGAAACATACTGTAATAAAGATTGCATTTTGGGGGTAAGAAGTCAGTCAATGGTTCCCAAATTAAAGAACCGTTCTCAGTTGGAACTCTTTATGTAGCTCAGGCAAAGCTTGCAGATACATTACATGACGTTACAATCATCATAAAACAAACAAACGATTTCTGAATCATGCCTTTGCGAATAGAGCGCAAAACAATTCATTCCATTACGCCAAAATCATTTATTTTCATTTTATCCTTGTTATTTTTGATGTGTGAGGGTGGGGGTGGGGGTGGGGGTGGGGGTGGGGGAGGGGAGATATCATGAATGATAACCCTAAAGAAGCTCAAGAAAGAAAAAAAAAAAAGAAATATCAAAACGAAATTACGTTTGTTTATGAGCTAGCTGAAAATGGAGCCTTTGCAATTAAAATAGAACCTTTGAAGCCGCCATTGAAATAGGATAGTGAAGATCGAAAAACAAGATGAAATTAATAGAAAAGAAATTAAAAAGCAAAAGGATGTAAGAATTGAAAGAGGAAATCAATCAAAGAATCGAAGAACAGAAGTGTAAAGGAAGAGAGAGAAAGAGAGAGAGAGTACCTGAAGAATCGGAAATACTGGAAGAGAGAGAAAATGCAAGGAGGAAGAAGAAAGAAAAGAAAAAAAAGGAAGACGGGTGGATCAATAAATAACACCAAGTTAATACGAACGGCTACTGGAGTCCAAGGGTTCAATTTGATCGCCGGCAGGCACAATTTATATTTATGAGAGAGAAATGTTTTATTTATTGATCATTTTGATTATATGGAATATGAAGCACTTGAGGTTGAGGTCAGGGGACCTTGGAGAATGGAAATGGAAGGCGGTGTAATCGTGTACTTATGTAAATTTGTAATGTTCGTCATTACCTGGCCAAGGAATTTAAAGTTGCTCAATGTCCAAGACGAAATTCGAACCCTCGATCTTGGTTAAAGATGGATGAGTCTCTACCACTCAACCACACTTCTTTGATTCTTCTCTTATAAATGTAGTATATTGTATATGTACGTTTGGTTCTAAATCTGCCAATTTACCACAAGGAAAGTATATCATCTATCTTTAGAGAATGAATATTTGACGTTTAGAACCAGAATTTAATTTTACAAAGAAAGTATATGCCCCCTTGTGTGTTTTGCAACATTGACCAACTAAGCTTTATCATGGCTCAATTAGGATTAATTTGGGTTGGGTTTCAGGCTAATCTCAATTTCAACTTGGTGGTTAGACTACTTAAATCATATTAGTATTGAAATCATATTGAAATTTTTAAATGGAGATGATATGGGTGGGATGTTACGTGCAATTCTTTGGAAAGGGAAATGACTTTCTTTCTGATGCCCCAAATACTTATTATTATTATACTCTCATTATGTAGTTTTAAAGTGACATGGTGTACAAAATGACAATTTCTATAGTTGAAGCAAAGAAATGGGGAGATAAGGAATGTTTTAGCATGAGGAAAGGTAGGCTTGTTGGGGAGGACAAGTTATGTAAGTAATTCTCTCACAACTCTACTCCACCCAGTCACCCACACGGCCACCCCAATAGAGAACTAAACTTTGCAATAGAATATGAGCTTTTCTGTTTGCAATTTTGCACTAGGTCTCATTTCCTTTGCTTCACGTTTATTACAACCTCAAGATTTTGGTTTTGTGGCGCATAGATTACAACACAAACAGAAACAACCCAAGTCCAACGACCAAGGCGCCCTGTCTCCCTGTTGGTGTCATGGAGCTAAGTGCTCGGTGTCATCAGCGCCAAGTTTCCAATATATGCACACACAATTTACAAACAAATAAGCCTCTACAACAATATCAATTGGGTATTGGAAGGAATCAATAAAACAATATCCAACTAGGATGAATGCCATTAAGCTTAATATACCTTGAATCCAATAATAAAAATAAAAAATAAAAATAAAAAATAAAAATAAAAAATAAAATAAAAATCGTCATCACATTGTATACTTCTCATTCGAAGTGCAAGAAAAGTAAATCCAGAGACAGAAGATTTTGAAGTAATATACGTCAAATCCTAAAGTCCCTGGAAGAAGCCATCTACATCACCTAAATTGAGAACTAAACTGTTGCAGGCGCTACAGAGGGATACAAATGAGCTCTATGCGTCATAGTCACCCTCAGCAAATTTATTTTCGGGGTAGAATACAGCCACTACTTCGTTGCCACCGAATTTCCTTCCATTCATTCCAGCTCGAGCTCTTGAAGAGCCCTCTGTGTCAGCATACTCCAAAAACACCTAATCATACATCAAAAAAGTTGTAAATATAGAGAACAAAACAGACAGTCAGATAAAATTTTTGACCTAACAAATATGGCACTCCGACAATAGCATTTGTTGTACAAGCAACATACAATGTCTGATACATACTCTAGAAAGTGGATAAACTAAGAATTCAGGACAATGAGAGCATATATTTATAGATATATGTGTTTCATTTTCAATTCTTGTTTTTTTTTTTTTTTGGGGGGTGGGGTGGGGGGGGGGGGGGGTTGCAAACCTTTCCGACTCCAGCTGCAAGTTCTCCATTGGATCCTGGCCGTGGGATTACAACCTTCACCAAAGAGCCTAAATATAAAGAAGAATTTAGGGTCAAGGAAGAATACATAAACAATCAATTGAGACACTCAGACACTAGTTGGAAAGAAAAAAGAAACGGAAGAATATGGATAGAAGGTCATGTGATTCGTCTGTCTGTATGTTAGGACTTAGGAATGCTTCTTTATAGCAGATAAGGTTTTGCAAGTCTGTAAAACAGGAAAATAAATGGTGCAGAAAATTAATATGTATAAACCTGAGCAGGAAGAAAAGACCTAAAGCAAATAGTACTCACCAAATTTTTCACCCTCCTCCTTCATGTCAACCAATATGTCTTGATACTCTTCATCATCTCTTAGATCATCAACCGTAACCACTTCAGTTAAGCACACAACCTTAGTGGGAAGTGCTCCAGGCTGAAACATGAGCTTCTGCAATCCGAGGATAATGCAAAATCATAAACCAAAAATTTACAAAATTAAGAATCACATGGTTTGGCTCATTGTGTGTTTAACAGATACAATATCATGAAGAGTTGAAGGCTGAAGAATGCAAGTTCACAGGTAAAGCAATTCATGACAGTGGCAAGGATCTCCGAAAAAACATCTTGAAAGAGAAAGACTACCATAAGATAACCAGATCAGAATTATGACCACACACAGAAGTAAAACATGTAATATACACCCAAAACAGTAAAAGGTTTATTTGTGATAAATGGGCACTTCTTTTCCAGTCCATAACCATGGGTCCATGGCACAGATAGGTACAAGAAATATAAAATAAAATAAAATAAAAACAGGATGTTAAAATGGGAAGAAATAGCATAGTGAGTCAGTGACAAGGAACTAAGCGATCCGAAGCTGCCTATCATGCAACAAAAGGGTGCATGACATATCTGAATAAACAAATCACAGATTTCCTGAAATGGCAACTTAAACCTATTTTATCTAAGTTGGCAACTACCTGCCTTGTTTTTCTAAAGGAAGCAGGAAATTAGTCTATCACTGGATCATTTGTTCAACAAGGTGTAGCCATGACGACAACAATCAGCTACAACTTTAAAGCATCTACATAGCGGTTCTTAGACACTTGCAGGGTCAACATATTTCAAGCATGAATATTTGGAGCAAAATGATCCAATTTGTTTTGGTTATCGTATACTTGGCAAGCCTAAAATAAAGAAAGGTTTACAGATTCGTGTGCCTAGCCACATATTCAGCCTCTACGACAGATTACGCCAGGGATAACCTTTATATCCCATATGCTGTCACTTGTCAGCTGGGGATTCACATTGGTAGTAACGCTGTATGACTTATATCCAAATTTCTGTGGTGAGACGTGGAAATTCATGCAATAAATAGCAACTTCCCCACAGATTATTGATTAAGCACGGGGAGAACCAGGATTCAACTCTCGTAACTTTTCCATAAAAACTGGGCGCTAAGACAAATAGAATCCATGTGTATGGTGTACACAGATAACAGGGACTAAGACACAGGCTCTGTTCTCCTCGGCTTATTTTTAGTTCAGTTCATGTAAAAGTTATCATTCAAATACTTTCTCAATCCCAAATAAATTCATGATGATACTCGTTTCATTGGAAAGATTGCAGAACAGACTTTCAAATGAGTCCGATATTGAATATGATTGGACGAGTTTTAAACGGTTAAATATCATGTTGAAAAAAATCAATTCAGTTCAGTTCACTTTTGTTTTCTCCAGGTGAAAAGAACAGACCCTCACTAAAACTAAAAACTATTTGGATTTTCACCGGCTTGGAGAGCGTGTGCCCCTGCTCTAATGAGGATTGTATGTCATTATTGCCTAACACTTAGTCAACCCATCATCATAGAAGGGAATAATGTACATCAGAGTACACATAGATACTGCACATGCACATCAGGCATTTAGCAGTTAAAATCACTTGTGATTATTGATTATCCATAAGTCTAAGATTCACGCACCAATCTTTCAGCATTTGAAACCATGCCCTCAACCACTCAGGTTGACCATGATGGCCAGGTTGGTTTGGGATCCATATAAAGCACGGCCTTAAAAATATTGGCTGAGAAATAGTGAATTAACTCATACCTGCAACAGTATCTGCTGTTGTGCATGCTGTAGAACAATCTCTTGCTCAGGCTTTGGCTGTGCTGCTCCCTGATTGGCGCGTCTAACCGTCAGTGTTTTATCACCCATTTTAATTCCATTCAGAGCTGCACAGGCTACATCAGTGACAGTGGGATCTTGGTAAACGCAGAAGGCATAGCCTTTAGAGTTTCCAGTCTCTCTATCCTTCACAAGATCAAATCCCCGAAGGGGGCCGAAAGATTCAAGTAACTCCCGTATCTGTGCTTCTGTGAAGTAATAAGGTAGCCCACCCACGAAAATACGGTCAGGGCCCTCGAGTCCACCAGCCGACCCAGGAGTCAATCCAACAGCGGCCAGGTTAAGATTTGGATTGGGTTGGCTGGGACCAAGTGTTGCAGCAAGCGAAGGATTGTAATCACTAGGTCGTCTCACCTTAACCGGTGTACCCTGAACATAGAAAGTTATATATTCCACAATAGAAAGCAGAACTGCACTTGTAACTCTAAAAGGAAAAATATTTATATGAAGTGACATGGAAAGCAACGAGGAAAGAGAAAGAGAGAGGAAAAAAGGGAGAAGGAGCTCATCAAACCATGAAACGTATCATGTGTCAACCCAAAATAAAGGAGAGAAAACAAGTCATTTACACCACAAATATGACGTACCTCAAATATAATGCCATCCAATGCCATAGCATTACTAGCTTCCTCCACAGACCTCATCTCCACAAAAGCAAACTTCTTTTCATGATTGATATAGACATTGACAACAGCATCACCTAATATACCAAAGAAATATCAGGATATATTCAAGTGATATATAGGAAACATGAAACATTCAATAAAACATAAGTTTCTTCACAAACCTGGTCCAGCAGTGTTCCCCCCAATTGCAGCCATAACATGACTAAAGAATGTTGCAACAGACTACCAAAACAAAAGGAAAAAAAAAAGTGTCATTTCCGTGATTCAGCCAAGAACAATCAGTGAAGCAGGCAACACGAAGAAAATGAGGAAAATACATTTAACTCAAAAGGCAAGAGGGGGGGGGGGGGCACCCAGTCCGAACCCGGCTTTCATCTGAGAAAATCCTTCAAGTAGCTCTTAGCAAGCAGGACCCAGCATGGGAGCAGGTAAACTCAAAATCAAGACTCAACAAGATCGCGGCATAGGACCCAACATGGTTCTATTCACTAAACCTCCCCAACTCCCCTCTCTCCCCATCCAACACAGAATGAGAAAAGCACAAATCTGACAGGCTAATGTTAACCTCCTCTCGTCTTTGTTGCTGAGTGGTGATCCCTCTGTGGATGAACACTAATGGAATCCCAGCCTACAACTAACTCAGCTGCTAATATCAAGAAGAAACCGGTTGACTACACATTTTCTTACAAATAAAAGGATTAAGACTGACTGAAAGAACAGCTAGGCAGAATTTCTCTACAAAAAGTATCAATGAGGTGACAAGAACAAACCTGTTCATTAGCAGTAGGGGGAAGCCCACCAACATATACTCGCCGAGCATGCCTAGTAGCCTGCCCAGAAAATGTTCAAATTTACAAAAAGGAACTTCTGGAAAGGAAGAAAGAAGAAAAACAAATAAAAGGGAATAAAAGGTCCAGCAAAAGACCTGCTGGGTCATTGCCTGCACAGGCATAACAGGAATAGCTCCTAGCTGCTGCAAGCAGAAATAAGAATACAATCAGAGCCCAAATATAGGCACAAGTGTCATCAAGCAGCGCACACAGGATTGAAGGTGCAAAGGCATAAAAATACCTGTCCAGAAGCCAACGGAAACATGTTGGGAAACATTCCAGGAATTGTTGGGGGTGTTCCAGAGATCTGACCTGCGAAGGCTAATGACACATATAACCTCTTAGCAAGCAGTAGAAATTAGTGCAACAATGCAGATAATTATTCAGATCATAAATTTGTTTTATACTCTCAATCCACAGTTTAGCAGTATTCCATTATTTTCAACAGTATATTATTACAAAAAATATAACTCCTACATTTAATGTTTTTTCTCCGATCTTGCAATCACATTTATCGTAAGAGATGAGAGAAAAATACATCAGATGTGAGTGCTGGAGGAAATCGCAAGACTACCAAAACAGGCAATAGTTGCCGATTGAAGACGAACTGGCGCATTGATTCCTCCTTGTAAATATAAGCTACAGAAGTCGGCTCACGCCCAATGTCAGCAGAGTGGGGCAAAAGACCCAACATTGCCTTCTTATGCAAAAAAAATAAGACACAGAAAACACAAACACCAAACACAAGAAGAAACGAAAAATGTCTCTCAGTTCCAGAATTATTTAATTGAGTAAATAAAATAACTAGAAGATAATTCAATCTGGGAAGCTGAATATGCCAAGCAAGAAATCAAACACGTAAGGCATACCGAAATGTGACAGTGGAACATAAATAACATTAGTATAGCTACTGAAATGTGACAGTGAAACTTAAATAGCAAATAAACCTAGTACAGCTACCGAAATGTGACGGTGAAACCTAAATAGCAAATAAACTAGTACAGCAAATACCCGCCCCCTTCCACCCTCAGGACAGGAGAAAGGGGAGAAAGAAGAGGGAAAGAGAGCGCATGGGACACTTAAAAATCAAAACAACTAGCTAACAGAAAGAATTTTTCAATCAGAACATGAATGTACCTGCTGCATTAGTTAGCATAGCAGAAGCAGGAGGTGCCATGTCGAACCCGCTTATTCTTTTGCTGTAAAATCGTATGTTAGTGGAGAAAAGGTGGTACAGTGGAGTAAGTACTATTAACAGCTCATCACACACACACACACACAGATATACACACAATTCTATGACAATATAACTAGGCTGTCCAAAATTCGACTGATCCACCAAATTTTCATTTGATCTTCCCATGTCAAGGCACCTATTTACCAATACATAAATATGTTGGGGGGAAAAACATTTGGTACAAGTTCTAGTATGCATCTGATATTTACAAAGAAAAGGGTTACCATTGATGAGTAGTTAATAGTTCAAAGTATATAAAGACCATATTTAGACACATTCTTGAATAAAAAAACTGCTTATGCAAACAAATAGATGTGCTACACCTGGAGACATGACTTAACCTACCTTTTGGAGCGAGAACGAGAACGTGACCTTGATCTGTGCTCAGATCTGTGCTCAGATCTTCCCCTAGAATGAGATCTGTGTCCATGCCTATCATCTTTGTCTCGGTCATAATCTCTCCGTCTACAATCATGCATCAGTCAATCCGCAAGATATTTTGAAAGACAAAGCATGATATCCTAATAAAATTAGAGCTAAAAAGGTTGATGTCAAGCTATTGATACAAGGTGGAGGCACTAAATCTTTCATACTCCCTCTATTTGTAGTATCAATTCTGTTATCAATTAAATGCATCTCCAATACTTCAAAAAGAAAAAAGAAGCTGATAAAGAGGGAAGAAAGAAGGAAAGCAAGCAAATGATTTTGTTACCTTTCATATTCTCGGCTTTTAGAATAATCATCCTCCTCCTCTCTACCTCTGCGTCGATCACTCCTATCCCTATGCCGGTCTCTGTGATGATCACGATCTCTATCACGACTCCTTTCTTTGTCCCTCTCCCGATCTCTATCCCTGTCTCTATCTCTATCTCTATCTCTTTCCTTGTCCCTGTCCTTGCCTCTCTCCCTATCTCGCTCCCGTCCCTTGTCTCGGTCTTTATCTCTACTTCTTGAAGAAGCCCTCTCATAATCGCGAGAACCGTGCTGCCAACAAACATCAATTAGCATATAATGACCAATAAAGTGAGGAGAAGTACATTAGCAGAATGACAGGATAGCCAGGGGTAGTGTTAGAAGACTTGTGTCATTAACTCATTACATCATCCATTTCAAAGTTCAAACTGCAACTGAGAACAAAATTTAGAAAACAAAGAACACAAATAACACAAGAAGCCAGTAGGATATCATATGTGATGTTGAACCTTGGCACTTGAATAATGGTACAATCAAGCAGATGTCAAGCTTACAGATTTGTTTCTCATAGATACCCTTTCCTGCTTAATCTTCGATTAGCATTATGTGTTATAGGACAATAGGGCTTATGATGAAATAGAGGTAACTCATAACTAGGTCAAACTTGTGTACCTCAGATTTGGAGTCATTATAGTCATCAAGACCACGATCATTCTCTAATGGTTGAGGTGGGGACTCATATTTATCAGGTTCATTCTGGTACTCTTCCATCCTTCACCTGCATGATCAAGATAATAAGGACAATAAGGTACGAAAATCAAAACCCTCAATCAATTAGTTAAGGAAAAACAAACATTGTAATACAATAACAACTAATCATCAAAAAAGAAAAACATGTGTGAAATCACAATGAAGAAGCAGTACTAGATCAAAGAAATACTAAAGAACCTCTCGGGCGGAAAGGAAACAAATAAAGTAACAACAATTAGAAAGCTTGTTCCTTTTCGAAGAGGAAGGTAACAAATAAATATCATGTGTGTGGAGAAGCATAGACCTCAGACCTAGGTATCGACATTTGACATGGCTCTAATCCAGATAGAAATTTTGCTCCGGCACTCCCAGCCGCCAAAGGAATGACCTACAAGAGAACTCCTTGGAAGAATCACCAATCCACCTCCTTAGGTCATCACAATCTGATAGCTACAGTCTCCAAGATACCATGCAAAGAGGAAAATTCTTGCATGGGGGTCCTAATCCATGAAAGGCATTTGTAGATGCAAATACTATGAGTTTGTCTAAGAGGAATAGAACTCACAAACAGAAGTGTCACAAGTCTGAACAATCTAGGAAACCTCAAGCACAAAGGCTGCTCATCCCTACAATTGCACGTCCCAAAACCTAATCCTCAAACCATCCCAAACTACAAACTCACTAGCGGAAAGAAGTGAGAAAAGAAACTTAAGACACAAACTTACAGAAAAGAAACTCCCAAAACCTAATTCTGAAACCATTCACAACCTTTGCATCGCAACCATTACTCTACGTGCTCCTTATAACCTTGTACCACAAAAGACCCTACCCATACTCAGTCCTTATAACCTTTTGCTACAAAGCTTTTGTCTCAAGTTAAAACCGCCACCACTGGCACCACCCACTTGCCAGGTAACATTGTTAGTCCAAAAACCCACCCCCCAACCCACATTCAAGTATAATAAAGACCGTAAAAACAAGCTACTGACTGCTCCCGTTCCTAATTTGTACTTAACCTACAACCTGCTGCAATTCATACTTTGTACTTAGCCTCACAATTGGTAATCATTATGCCACAAATTATTGGTATAAAACCTTCAATCAACATTGGCACACCAAATTCACTTCACAGATTCAAAATTCAAGCCCTAGTTGTACAAAAGCATAGGATGAAATAACCATTCAACTAAACAATTAAAACATGTATAACGCGTAAAACAGCATAATTCGTAAATTGGCAAACCCTAATTTAAAGAGTTAACACAACATTCTCGAAAGAAAGCAAAGACAACACTGGGAATTCGACCTAAAATTGAAAGCAATAGTGTAAGAAGAAAAGGGAAAGAGAGATGAAATCGAACCTCTATGGTTGACACGTGAGTTGCAGATGGTAGAATACGGAAGGGAGGTGCAAACAATGAGGAGATCTATGTATTAAATATAAAACCGAGAGAGAGAGAGAGAGAGAGAGAGAGAGAGAGAGAGAGAGGGGGAGCAGAGTGTATACAGCGGTGGCCGGCACTTAACGGCGAGGTTTTGTGAGGGTACCAAGTACCAACCAGGGCAGGGAAACTCTCAACTCAACTCCAACAACTCAACAAGTCGGGAAAACACTGAGGCTCTCGGTCTTTTGGTTCAATTATCAATATGTATTTCCATATCCAATTTCTTTATTTATTTATTCATTTTATCTGCAATTTCTTTATTTATTTATTCATTTCCATAATTAATACTAGACTTTAGTATTCCCAACTCTCGACTATCATTTTTCTTCTCAGAATAATTTTGATTACCAAGAGAAATATCTTTTCCTATAGGGGCAACGAATATGATTCTCATTGGTTTAAATAGAGCTTATTCTTGCACATCTGTCTCAACGTTATCAAGAGAGTATCTGGACAACAATGAGGGAGGAGCTCATTCCCGCTAATCGCAAGGTCCATCATGTTACAATGAAATAAGTTATTGTAAAGGCTCATCCCACCTAAGGGACCATATCGACTAGTTTTGCTGAAATCTTAATAACCATCACACGAATTGAAAACCTATACCATCTATCTGATATAATCGTATAAGCAAAGGTTTCAACAAAACCAACAAAATGGGTTGGGAGAAATTAAGATTATAAGAACTTTGACCTGAAATGAAGAATCATTTTATATTATTTTTTTGTATGGATTACAAAATTTCAATGCATCTAGCTTTTAGGTCATTCTACATAGTATGTTTCTTTTTGTGGGTGCTAAAGATCATTTTGTAAATCTGAAAAAATAACTAATTGGGTTTGGCAAATTCCTGTTTGTGGTGCTTAAAGGGCATTTTGTTACCCACGACCTTATTTTAGAAAGTAATTCATGTAGGTGCTCTCCATGAGATTTGAAATCATGATCCGTATATAAATTTTGTAACTTGTTTACGAGTGAGTCAGCCAGCTCTTCCGTAGAAAATGACTAATATTGTGATCATCAAAGTTTTTGAGAAGAATTAAAAGGGCAAAGAATCCAAACACAACACATTATTAACAGAGTAAGGACTTCTTTTCTTTTTTTGCTCGTACTGTACTACTGTACATCCTTCTTGTGCAAATCTCAAGTCTGAAGTTTTCAGTGTTTTGAGGACTCAAACAGCCTCCGAATCCGATCGTGAAAACTGAAAAGAAAAGTGGTGTGAAGGAAGGAAGGCGGGCAAGGCAACATATCAATTTGACTCAAACGAGATGATCGTTTGCGTCGCAGTCGTCGGCCACCAGGTAACTGCCCTCTCTCTCTCTCTCTCTCTCTCTCTCAGCATCATATTCCTTGTTTTGATGATAAACTCATTTAAATTTGGGCGTTGAAGATCCAATCAATCTCAAATTTATAATAATTGTGTTTCGTCAATTGATTCACAGAACAATCCTCTCTACATTCAGAACTTCACGGAGGCTGACGATGCCCTCAAACTCCATCACATTGTTCACTGCTCCTTGGACGTTGTCGACGAACGAGGTCTTCTCTCTCTCTTCACCTCTCTCTCTCTCTCTCTCTCTCTCTCTCTCTCTCTCTCTCTCTCGTTTTTCAGATCTTTATTGATTGTTTTCTGATTGCGTTTCATTTATTGTGTTGCAAGCAGTATACGGAGTATTATCTAGGTTTAGAGTCTCATTTCAAAAGATTTCAACTTTGTAATCGGATTTATTCAATTCCAGTTATTGTTTTGTGAGGCCTTCCATTTGTTAACTATAATGTAAGAGGTTGCTTTGTCGAAATTTACATGTCAGACACCATGAATACATGATTTGCAATGAGACTTTATGGTTCGCTGTCACAAATTTTTAGGTCATCATCTGAAGCTTATTCTTTTTTGTATATTACATTTTGGGTTCTCCTTTAGCTAATTTTATCATTATGCATCAGCCAGCCACCCAGGCATGCATAGTAGCAATATAATCAATGGCACCTTTTTTACTTCAGATTTTTCTACATGTGTCATGTCAATGTGGTAGCCTTTTGATAGCCGGCTCTCTTCTGATTCCTGATTTTACTCTGGGATTGCTGTCGTTGTATGGGGTGTTGAAGTATACTTTATCTACCATTAATCCTCCAATGCCATCTTTTCATGGATTTATCCTAAACCCTTTTTAATATTTATCTCACATCTCAGTGAACAATCCCAAGAAATCTGGACCAATGCTCAATGAGACGTTTCTAGGCCTGCTTTACCCAACAGAGAACTACAAAGTGTAGGTATCTTTTTGCCTATATAATTCTGAGCTCATATCTACATAAGATAATAAATTTGTCCAAAAATTGACAAAAGTCATGGTTATAACAACTGATGGAACCTCATAATATCATACTCCTGTTGCTGTAGGTATGGCTATTTGACCAACACAAAGGTGAAATTCATCTTGGTGACCACTGATTTAGATGTTAGAGATGCTGATGTGAGAAATGTAAGTTTATTTCTGAACTTTGCTTTTGAGTTGTAGTTTCTAGTCGATTATCCTTGCTGTCTGCTGAAAGCTTGTGGTCTCATGTTTCCGATTTTCTCTGTGAGTCTCGCAAAATCTCCCAGTGGATTTAGGGGATAAGTTGCATGAGAATGCTGAGGATCAGAAAAATTATTGGGTGACACTTAATCACCAATGACAAAATAAAAATAAAAATACTACTCTATTCATATAATTTAGTGAGTGAGCTGGGATAGATCTTGGTGCGTAGTTAGGGGAGTTGCTGCTCATTGACCGAGAAAAAGAGCTGCATTTTAATACTTAAATTTGTGGTTTAGCTCAAGGAGGAATAGAATTCTAAGTGATGCGAAATGATCGGCCAGGGAATTTCATGTGTGGTCTCAGTATTTGGCCTAGCTAGATGTGATGTCTCTATTCTAATGTGGATCATCTTCTCAGACAATCAGTTAGGATCAAGACTTCATTATGGATAGAGGAGTGGTCCTCCAAATTATAGACCTGGCAGGGATTTAGCGTGTTTAATCTTCTTTTATTGTTGGAGCCCTTGGAGGGAAATGGCTTTTTGCATGGTGACAGAGTATACTCATTCATGGCTATATTTGGAAAGTTTGCATGTGATGCTTCCCACTGATTGACTCTGCTTTCTTAATCCTGCTGAGTATTAATCTGATCCTATGTGTTCTGGTCGAGACCAGTTCTTCAGGAAATTCCATGCAGCATATGTGGATGCAGTTTCAAATCCGTTCCATGTACCTGGTAAAAAGATAACATCCAGAACATTTGCTGAAAGGGTCAGCAACATTGTGAAATCCTTCGGATTCAGTTCTTCTGGGTGAATTTATACTACTTGGGAAATCCCTAAAGCCTGCTCTGCTGCAGTTTTACCGATCCTCTTCCCCTTGTTAATGATGTAGGTATGTGGCCACAGTTAATGTATGAGAGGAAGACTGCAGATTAGTGTACTTCCTTTCCTTGTTACAAATTGCATTGACCTGATGAACTTGTCTCGTGATGACCTGAATTTGTCATTTCGTACTTAGATGCTCTCATCTACCCAGTGTTGCTCAGAGATATCTGTGTCTATAATTGAATTGTGGAGATGTATAATGCGACAAGTCTTATCATCTAATTTTATTTCTTCCATAGCCTTTGTGTAGCTTGAATTCAGTTCATGGTTCCCCTTATTTCTCTGGTGGTTTTCAGCTTTGCAATTTAAGCTCCATGCATTATTGGAACCATAACTAGTTTAACACACAAAACTCAGTACCTTCCTCCGACTGTTTTATTTATGAAAGCTGGTATAAAACCACCAGCACTGAGCTCAAAGGTTCCTAAAAGATCTGGTAGCATGGAATGATAATGAATCTCCTGCTATACACTGACTTTGCTGCACTTGGTGTAAAACATAAGGGGTATCAAGCACTAATCGCCCAGCTTAGTGTTCTGTATGATAGCCACCAACTTATGTTGCTCGTTGCCTATCTTTCAATCTGAATAGCTTCGTTTGGCTTAGCTTTCCTTCTAACCAATTCTGCAATCATGCCTTTAGATTGCTCGTTGCCTATCTTTCAATCTGAATAGCTTCGTTTGGCTTAGCTTTTCTTCTAACCAATTCTGTAATCATGCCTTTCGATTGGAAACAGAATATAGGTGACTGAGCTCAAAAAAAGAACAATAATAATATAATACTAAGGAATATATATGCAGTACAAAATCTCCAGGTTGCAGTAATCATATGTAATACATAATAAAATAAGCCATTTGTTCTTATACTGATGTTTATAATGATGTTCGATAAACGATAATGACAAGGGAAATGAAACTTTAGAGGAACTTTATTCATCAACGACTAAAGAAACAGGTTCAAGTGAAATGAAAGTGTTATCTGAGAAGTGGTAATGAAAAAGACATTATAAACATACAAACACACACACACACACACACACACACAAAAAAAAAAAAAAAAAAAAAAAAAAAAAAAAAAAAGTGTTTGGCCTAGTTTCAGCTTCTATGGCCCAACAGTCAATCTTGGACAAGCTAGGCCAACCAGCCTCTAAATCACAATCTGCTAGAGATCAACATCAGCCTTCCTGAGAAAGAACTCAGAGAGGAGTGTAGAAAAGATTTTCTCTCTTAGAAACCTCATCCCTATCCAACTACTCTCCGTGATGAAACCCAGGATATAACCCGTGGTAATGAGATCAACTACTCTCCATCTCCTCTTCTTGGCATAATTGCCCAAGCCAATCTTGATCCTTTCAAATTCGTCCTTTTCATAATTCTCCCTCAGCTGACCATTCTGTTTTTCTGACAAGGCATCAGCAAGACATCTGGCTAGGATGATCCCATCCTCTAGAGCTAAGCATCCGCCTTGCCCGAGGTCAGGTGTCATTGGATGACATGCATCACCAGCTACGCAGACATTGTCCTTGCTTATGTTTCCACATAGTATCTCCCATGGAGGGCGGCATCTTAGTGGTGAACATATGATCTCTTTTACTTCAGTGTCTTCGAAAACAGACCTAATCTGATCAGGTAAATTTCCAAGTTCACTCAAAACAAATTGCTTCATCTTCAATTGATCAGCCTCTTGGAGTATTACTTTCTCTATGATAACAGACCAGAGATAATTGCATAAGAAACGATGCTCTGTGTTCAGTAATTCTGCACACCCATAACTTTAAGCAGACACATGAAAGCCGTTGCCATTTGTTGCTAAAATTGCATTAGAATTACAAGGCATACCTTGGGTAGATGGAGACCAGGTGAAAAACCAATAAACTGATGTCTCATCACAAGGAATGATTCCATATCTAACTCTATTTCCCATGAAGTGGTGAAATTTGTTATCAAGGCCATGGCTTCCTTTGAAATATGCAAAGCCTCTTATAGCTGATCTTCCTGTCAGTGATGGTTTCTTGAACCCTAGCGAACTTGCTACAATGGAGTTCACCCCATCACAGCCAGTAAGCACCTGTGGCCGTACAAATAGAATGGTAAATCTTATACAATTTTCTGACAGCAGATTCATATTACGTGCTTATAAGAAAATCTCAGAGAGCTACACAGTACATTAGGTAAATAGGTATAAAGCGTTGCCCCATTTTTTTGGCCAGCAAAAGGTATGTCCAATTAATTCTTTCTCCTTAGAAGATTAATCTAAAGATGTTTAAAAAGTCATTTGAGGTGATTCATGCATATGAAGTCGGTAACAGTTATAGCAGATTCTTAAAGTCTAGGCACAAATATATACCACTAAATTAAAAAATCTGGAAGTGTAAATACCTTGGTCCTGAGGATGGAACCATCAGCAAGATGCACCATCCTTGAGAAGCCTGATTCTTGAATCGAGACCACCTTAGATGAATACCTTATGGTACCACTTGGTAACTCTTTTGCAAGGGCTTCTAACAAGACCTTCCGTTTCAGACAACGAACTTCATGATCCCCACTGCAATTTGTGAACTTTTTAGTATGGTGGTGATATAGTATTAATTCTGTAACAGAGGTTGCTTGTAGTTGCAATAAAAGGATGCTCAAAGTGACAAATACTAAGCAAAAAGAGAAAAGGATGAGAACAGGATACGAGTCAAATAACTTACTGTTTTCCTGTGGCTGTAAATGGAACATATGAATTCATTTCTCCTGAAACAGTAGATGAAGCAACTATCCTGCATTCATGTCATTGTGCAGATATCTTAAGCTTAATCAAGGCCTTTCAATTTACCGTCCACGTTAGATGAAATGAGAAATTGAGCCAAATGTGATTAATTACCCAGTTAGCCGACCATGGTGTTGCCTGAGCGCATTGCCAACCCCAAGAGCGTCCAGTGCCTTCCAAGCATTGGTCCATGTTGAGAATGCAACCCCTGTAGCTCGGAGAGTGTCTGATGATTCCAACACCAAACATTTTATACCCAACCTGCAAAACCCAAATCAGAAAAAAACAAAAAGAAAGAGAAAAGATGTGAGTTTGGGGTCAGAAATTAAGTACCTATGAAGTGCTAAAGCTGTAGCGAGACCAGCTATTCCAGCTCCAGCTATGACAATGTCTGCATTTTCTTCCATGATCATCAATCCTGTAAGCTAAGCTAGCTCGATCTCCTGTACTACCAAACTTAACTAGAAGCAAGTCTTTGAGGAAAGTCTACAAACCTGATTGAGTTGTATGAAGTTGCCTATATATTCCAATTTGAGAGCACTGTATTTGATAGACTCGTGACAGAAGCACATACATCATAAGGATAAACCATATATAACCTGCACTCGTCACATAAGCACATACATAATAAGTGGACTGGTACAGTGGATGTTCTTATTTTTTTTAATCCTCTAAAAGTAATCATAATTCATACATAGTAGTCATGATTACAGATTACATGAACTAATAATAACAAAGGATCTAAATACAGTTATAATGCTAATTCACGTGTTTCCTTTTTATGTCCATTGCATTACTTAATTTTTTCGATGAATGGAAATCATTTTCATTAGATATTGGAAGTTACTATAAAGCGCCAAGTCACCGACAGGCGACATCACAGAACCTTATTCATCCGAAACTCCAAAACACCTAGGGACAAAATCTAATACACCAAGGGAAAGGGAAACTAAAAATTACCTAAAGGACAGTACACTCAAAGGAAATTGAATGTCAACAACTGTATCACCTCCTCCTTACAAGTTACAATTGCCAATGGGTATAACTTTTCCAGATCATTGTCAATGTTTTCTCAAACCCAGTTGGTACTTGCATGTAGTTCGCATCAGTATCACTCTTGGTAATTGCTGTGAAAATCAACATACGCCTCGCTCCACGCCCCCACATATATTTACTTAGCCAACTCCACAGCATCACCATAAGAAACCAGCCTTCTACCCCTCACCAAACACCAGTCCTACCCCCACTATGAGCATCGTCGGTCACCACCAACACCAATCCTTCCCCGACCATCTCAATCACCACTACCCTCCACTCGATCACTGATGCCAACACCCATCCCAATCTCATTTTCATCATCTCCCCTGCAACCCCTGAAGTTCACAAAAGACTAACATACACCAGAATTGAAGCACCCATCAGTTTCCTTGCACCATTCCTGTCTCAATTATCTCCCTTGCAATGCAACCCCTGGCAACTCACAAATTAAAAGACCAACATCAAAAGAACCGTATGAGAGGACCTCATCTAGACACCCTGGTTTTGATGCTTACTTCCTCCTTTTCAAATTACTTTGTGAATGCTAATTCAAGTCATTGAGTGTTTCTTTCTTCAGATGTCTACTGCTCTAATTACTTCAATATAATGTGCTAAGTTATTGACGGTGAAGTCAAATACTTAAATTTTCAGATGCTATATATCTAGATTTTGATGGACACACATTCCAACTGGATGGAGATTCACAAAAAGAACTGGATTAGAATTACAAGTAACATTCTATATATAGATAAAACAATGGAGGTGATTCAGGGAACTTTTATTTTTAAGGAAAAGGCACAAAGCCTTTGATGCTAAAGAATGTTTCTCTGCTTGGTCAGATAGGCCAAGTTTATACCCAGTATGTGGGTCATTGTTTAAAAGCTAGCTTACATCAAATCAAAATCAATAACCATAAAAAAGTAACAAAAAACAAATGCAGCCCTTCCCCTTCAAATTTCTGTCTCATACTTTGTTGTAAATTCTTCAAGGTTCAATGACAAGCTGAAGCTCTGTAGGATCAACATCAGCCTTCTTCAGAAACAACCCAGAAAGGAATGCCGATAATCGCTCTCTTAGAAACCTCATCCCTATCCAGTTGCTCTCCTGTACAAAACCCAACAGATAACCTGTGGCAACAAGATCAAATGCTCGCCATTTCCTCTTGTTAGCATAGTTGTTCAAGCCCATCTTGATTCTCTCGTTCATGTTATTTTCACCCGTCTGACAAGTTGATCTCTCTAACAAGGTCTCAGCGAGGCACCTAGCGAGAATGACCCCGTCCTCTAGAGCTGAGCATCCGCCTTGGCCCAGGTCTGGTGTCATTGGATGGCATGCATCCCCGGCTATACATACATTGTCCTTGCTTATGTTACCAAATAGGATCTCCCATGGATATCTGAATCCTAGTGGAGAGTGTACAATTTCTTCCAAACCTGTGTCTTCTATAACAGCTCTTATTTGCTCAGGTACCTTTCCAAGTTTACTTAGTACAAATTGCTTCAGCTTCAGTTGATCAGCATCTTTCAGTATATCTTTCTCTATTTTACAAGGAGGAGACGATGCCATCAGAAATTAAAGTCAGTTTATCTGATATCATGTGCATCTTACATATATATCATCTTAATCGGTCTGACAATGATCATTATTAAGCTGTTGTCATTTACAAAGGAACTGACAACATGATTTTCTAACCATGGGAAATTTCATCGATGATCACGTGACATGGAGATATTGATTTTGTTTTGACAAACAGGATGCACATACATAAGCAATTAATTGAGCACTAGTGCAACGACTTCTTCGATCCAATGCATGATCTCTATATATAGAAGGCTGGCTGGCATACCTTGAGATGATGGAGAGATAGTGAAAAACCAATAAACAGCATCATCATCGCAGGGAACAATACCATATCTAACACCATTCCCCATTAATTGCTGAAATTTGTGCTCGAAGCCATGGCCTTGTTCAAAATATGCGCACCCCCTTATTGCCGATCTTCCAATCAATGATGGTTTCTTGAAGCCTAGCCACCTTCCCACCACCGAGTTCACCCACCCCATCACACCCAATCAATACCTGTATGTATGTGTAAATGATCGATAAGAACCTGTTAGATACCGTGCATTGAGCTTTCCTACACCAGGCCACCATGTGATGTCCCTTAGATTGTTCCTACACCATCTGCTGCCTATTGCTCAATTATTGGTACACCATTATATGAGTGCTTAATTTGGATGGAAAAAGTTCTATGAGATTACATACAGGTGTAAATGTTGTTAAGTGAAATGCTTTCTATTATTACCTTGGTTTTGAAAATGGAACCATCAGCAAGATGCACGAGCTTCTCAAAGCCTGATTCTTCAATAGAAACCAGCTTAGAAGAGTACCTAATGGTGCCACTTGGTAATTCTTTTGCTAGGGCTTCTAGCAAGGCCTTCCGTTTCACACAACGAACTTCGTGATCTCCGCTGCATTCATTTTGTCAACTTTTAGCACACACTTGAACGTACACTACCCAGGCCAGGGGAGAGTGCACAATCAAATTGAACAAGAAAAGAGCGTATAGGTGCTTGCTGACATACAGCTAATGCTTTATGCTGAAGCTGATTTTGATGTAATAATAATTAATAATGTATGCTGATAACTTACTGTGTTCCCTTGGTTGTGAATGGAACGTAGGAAGTCAGATCCCCTGAAAATGTAGATGAAGAATATATCCTGCACCCATTTTAACGCAAATTAAGATTTGTTTAGAAAAATACATACAGTGGATGAGATCATTTCATTTAAGATAAGTATAAGCTAGTTACCCAAACAGCTGGCCGTGCTGCTGCCTGAGTGAGTCGCCTATCCTGAGAGCATCCAATGCCCTCCAAGCATTGGTCCAGGTTGTGAACGCAATCCCAGCAGCTCGGAGAATGTCTGATGACTCCAATACCAAACATTTTAACCCCAATCTGCATAATCACAAAGAGAAAACATTATTCTTGCTCTTATAAATAAATAAAGAAACAGATCAGAACTACAAATACTAGTTACCTGTGAAGTGCTAAAGCTGTAGCAAGGCCAGAAATTCCAGCTCCAACAATCACAATATCTACTATCTCTGCCATGCCCCTTTCAGATTTCTGATCCAGCAGTAGCAAATTTAGCTCTGAGATTAGACAATCTTTGTTTGAGCTTACATATATTATAGATCAAAGTAGGACGTCAAATGGTCAACTAAGGAGACTGCATGATCAGTAATATAGTATATGGTGTCGGCTGGTAAAAATAAAACAAATTTAAAGTAATCGATATGGGGGCGGTATAGCACATGCTTTACTTGGCAGTCAAGATGGACTATATACTAAACAATTATTCTGGCATCTTAGTCTAATCAAAGAATGTGATTAAGGGCTATCATTTTTGATGAATTGCCGTTGATTATAACAACCAGCTAGCATTTGTTGCAGTACCAGAAACTAACTGAAAAAGGCACCTACATATATATATAAGCTTCACATACATCGATCTACTTATGTTGGGTCGTTTTTTCACCTCCAATTCTCCATGGAAAAACAAGGAAACGCAGTGAAGTGATCCTCCTTGAAATTTCAAAGAACAAGAGAGCAGGATTTTGTACCCACGGCCACAAGAAATTATTACAGTACATCGCTATAATGTGCCCAAGCCACAAGAAAAAGGAAAAAGAGAAGGAAATTTGCATTGTAGACACAAGCAAGATCTTTGCTGCTATAATTGCAGAGTATTTAATTTAATTAATTAAAAAAGGTACTTAGTATGTAGCTAGTAAATTAAAAGGAATTGTGGTTTAACTTATCACCCTAGGCTAATAAAGGCCTAAAAGAGATTACATGAGATCGATGATATCAGATCAAGGTAACAGGAGACTCTACCCACATGGCTGGTGTGACAACTTGGCCAAAGCTTGATTGTTCATGGTAAAAAGATTCAATCTTCCTATCATTGGCGAGGTTGCAAACACCTATATCCCCACCCCATATTGAATACCAAGCATCGTGTACGGGCAGATGAGCATCCGTGTAATAAATACAGTTAGGCTTGCAACCATGACGACCTTGATTTGCTTCCAAAGAGAAGGACGAATTCAAACCCAAGAAAATGGATCTGTTCCCTAAGCTCAACACTTCATCCACCCCTCCAGTCTCAAAATTCACCTCAAATGCACGGAAAAGTTGGGTGCTGATGCCCTTTCCTTTCAAGCAAGTTTCACTTGCTAAGAGTCTTATTACGGCTCCATCATCACTAAGAGCATCTGGAATAAGATCCAAAAGGATGGGATACCGATCATTCATAAAACGGTAGAGCACCAACAGTTGATCATTGCATTCCACCAAATGAAACAAACTGTACCAATAATCAAAAGGACCATCGCGACTTTGCCAGAAGAGCAGTTGTGGATCCGGAACTCGTGCCACGGATCGAGGAGTGCTAGCTGCTTTCCCACTTCCAAGAGCCAATACTTCACCTGAGCTATCGATGGCATAGAACTCTCCATGATAGAAAGCAATGTTATGTCCTGTGCTGTACCACATAGCCACATGGTAATTAGTGTGACAATAATTCGTGTAGATGAAAGCAATCACATAATCGGAGGTGGTTGATGGATCTGCTGATAAGACAAACTTCTCATAAACAATGTTATTGCCTAATGAATAATCAAAGGGGACTTTTGGAACCCTAGGGACTTTTATTTCTACGCCGGAGAAGGGGTTGAAGAGCAACAGGTTTGGGTCCTCGCCGTTGATGGAGCACAATAACAGCCACCCGGGTGATGACAACAACCTTCTTCGGCAAATATCAGTGTCAGCTGGTTGTGGGAGGTCCAAGTTGTGAACCTTGTTAGAGAATGAACAACAAAAAGGTTAAAAGGTGACAGGTGAGCGAGCAATTCACACAACAATCACGTACGTGCAATTAACTTGTAACATAGTTAGTATACAGTAGAATATTTTTTGTCAAAAACTGACCTTATGTTTAAAGCAGATGTTATGGAAACTGCGGCATGTCAAATCATCTTCCACTTTTCCGGGGAGCATAAGCCATGGAATCTTGTGATAGTGGTCGTGAAGAAGCAGCGGATGTAAACTAGATGTACATGTTTCCAATTTTCCGCATAAATTTGCTTGCTTTACTGCAGATCTCCAAAGAGAGCGGACTGCAGCAAAAGCCAGCAAGTCCTCGTGCATTTCCAAATTCTCTGCAATTTTTACTGCTATGTCCATGGGCATATTGCCCCACTTTGCCATTACAAAACGGTATGACTACAAAACTGATAGAACAACAACATAAAAAATAAGAGTCGTCACTAATAAATTCACAATCAAATTTTAAAGGAAATACAATATTAGTTAGGAAATATTCCATCCGTTTCGAAAAAATGGTAACATTTACTTTTTGAAGTTCAAACTTTACAAATTTTGACCATTGATTTTGGAAAAAATATAAGGATTTGCAATGTAAAAATACTATCGTTGGATTCGTTTTAATTAGTACTTTTCGAAAATCTATTTTTTATAGTTTATGTATTCATGTAAACACAAATATTTATAGTCAAAATAGTGTATTGGAGACCGTACAAAAGTAAATGTTTACATTTTTTAGAAATGGAGGGAGTAACAATTATATTCTAACTTAATGTGACGATGCTAATGTAAATCATGAGTAATTTCAATAACAATAATTTACTCATAAAAATTCAATCTTGAAAAAGCTAATATAACAAAGTAGAAAAGTACCTGAGATGATGCTTCGATTGACAGAAGAGTTGTGTCCTGTTGAGGATAGTGGTGTCGACTAACGTATGAGGTTGCCCGGCCAGACTCAAGAATGTCATCGACAAGACAATACGGAAAGGAATTTGTTTTGGTCCATAAACAAACGAATTTGTAACCGACAAGACAAAGAGAACGATGATTAGATTACTTTGTGCCAAAAATTGAAATCCAAGAATTTACAGGACAAAACGAATGTGTAATTTATATTCTCCTCTATAGGGGTAGAGGGACAGCGCAAATATTAGGTGCTCCAAAGAGAACGCCCATATGTATACCACCTCTCAAATGGGCTGACCCACCAGACTTCGAATTGGGTCGGTTTTGAATTCAAAATGGGTTGGGTTAGTTTTTGGGTTGAGTCTACTTTTTAATTACTTATTTTTTTCGGGTTATAAACAGGATGGATCGAGAAAATTGTGTCAGAAAAAGACAAGTCACAGTCACGTCAGGATTTTCTACAAAAAAAGAAAACAATGATGTCAGGTTTTGATAACTCCATGTGGATATATTATTTTTCAGTTACTCACTAATATGTTAAGTTATGTTATGTTATGTTAAGTTCACTTCAATTCAATTCAGTGGAGTTCAATTTAGTTTAGTTCAGTTAAGTGTAGTTATGTTCAATAATGTCATCTGATCTACTAAATCTTTCTATTTTCATTATGGCTTTTGAGGTTAACTTTCTATTTTGGGGTTTATTACCTCACACTTTGGGGTTTATTACCTTGGGGTTTATTATGATTTATGCCTCATCTAAAAGCTGGGGCCAATGGTGTCTGTCAAATCGGTTTCGGGTTGATCTACTAGGTGTGGGAGATAGGGACAATATTACAGGGACAATAAGTGTGCTATACAAGCTACAGCCGATGGGAGGCATTACATCATTGATCTTGAGTTCGAAGGAGGTAAAAGATGGGTGTCTACGCATCCTAGACACCATCTACACCACTCATCCATCGGTACATTCTCCACCACCAGCCTGATCTTTGATCTCTGTACCTAATACGAGCACCAAGGAGCTTGTTCTGTTGGCTTTGTACGTGATACTATGGTACTAATGGGCATGTTATGTTGGCACTAATGAGAAAGTTAGAGAGAGGGGAGAGCTTCTCTCTCTTCCTCTTTAAAATACCCTAAAGTCACATAACCTTTTGGTTTCAGCCGCCACCATCCATCAAACCCTAAGCAATTCCCATTTGGCTCAGCTGCCAGCCCGAAAGCCCCCCATTTCCGTCAAATGACCTGGCCTCTCCTGGCTCTTTCACCGTCCGGGTTCCTCCATATGCTCCCTCGGCGCAGGCCCCCTCTTTCAACCTCATAGCAAACTTCTTAATTGGCTCAGTCGCCACCTAAAGTAAGAAGCAGAAGAAATGAATTTGTTGTGGGTCTGTTTTTTTAGTTGATTTTTAATTTTCTATGGCTACCAACTAGTTTGTTTTAGTCTTTTAGATTCATAAGCTTTATATGCTTTTTTTAATTAAATTTGTAGAGAAGAGAAGATGATGAAGATAACGTTATTAGATTTAGCACCAAGAAAAAATTGAAGTGGTTTGGTGTTTAAGACGCAACTTGATTCTCTAATCCTTGGTAAAGGAGTGAAGCAAAATCAATAGCACTCCCCAGATTGTTTGGGTCTTTGATGATAATGGTGCAAGTTGGTGGTGGTTTGAGTAAGCAGTAGAACACTAAGATCTGGAAAACCCTAGCAAAAAAAAAAATAAAAAAAAATACTTGTACTGACTGGCTCAGCCGCCTCCGTGGCTATCTCTGGATGTTGATTATTCCTTTTTCTCAACCTACTAGCCATGATGCGGCATATTATGCCGATGGTGAAGCTGGTGGTGGTGCTGGCGGTAGAAGATCGGAGTATATCCGTCTGGTGTTACCGTGACTGGTTTTTCAACAGGATTTGAAGAAGTAGCAGTTGATAAAACATCTGTCATGTCCTTTTTATTTGGTTATAGTTTGACTTTTAGTAGTTTCTTTTAGGTTTATGCGTTATGTTTTTGTAATCTGTAATTGTGTATTGAGTCTTAAGACTCTTGGCCATTCGTGATCGACTTTTTTGCCTTATCAAAAAAAAAAATGTTGGCACTAATGAGCTTGGCACTAACTTCCAACATCTTCAATTGGTTTGGTGGAGCAAAATTTCTGTCAATTTCTTTTTGAAGAACTTGAAAAAGAAGCAAATTGTGAAGTTCAAGTGACTAATACTTTATTTTTTTATTTATTTTTTATTTTTTTTATTTGTGGTGTTGTTAATACTATGGTAAGGTTATTAAAAGAGGTTTTGGTGAGACATATTAATCTGAATGTTTTGGATGGGGACCACACAACAATGTGTCACAAAGCTTGTGGCCCATGTGAATGGCAGGCCGGCCATTCTAATGCCACAGCCCACAGGCGCTTGATTTTTAGGCGCGGGCCCATAGCTTTTATTTTGTTCATCACGCTTCATCTTCTTTTATCTTTTTCCATATTTTTTTTCCCAACAACCCGTTCCTTGTAGATGGAGCTTTGACTCCAGCTTTTCTATCAACCTCTCCTTCCATTAGAGATTAGAGTCTTTTTCTCTGTAAAAACCTCCCCCCATAACCTTTGATGGGGATGCTCTAATAAGCCTGTTCTATTGGCTTTGTACCTGATACTATGAATAGCAGTACGCAATAGGCAGTATCCATTCTCACAAGATAAACATATTGTTCTGAGTAAAAAGGCAAACATGTCTTCACGTTTTTTGGGGTATTATGTCCTAACAATTCATCCGATCTATCCCCTCACCCACTGTAGACAAATGAATACTTGTGCACTTACTATATAAATTGGTACAGAAATACAAAACTTTATCAAGGAAAAAAAGGAGAAAAATCATTGATCCTAAATTCACCCAGCCTTCTCTTGTCAGATGCCACTCCAATTGTATTTTGAACATCTGGGCTCAATGCTGTCTGTGGGGCTTTCTTATCTGCTCTCTGGGAATTTATCCTCATAATTCTGGGGAAGCTGCACCCAGGAAACCGTAAAGCATAAGATATTTATTCTATTTACCGCTCAGATGAAGCAAGATTTGGTAGGTATTGCATAATCTTACCAAGAATATCGCAGTGATCATCTTTCCTGCAAACCATCTGCTGTGGAGTGCACGTTGAGCACTCATTGCAGCTATCGTATTATCAAATCTCAAGTAAACAAACCCTTCGGTGTTCCTGCTCAAGAACAATATGAAAGGCAGGATAAAATCAGCAAGACGTCTCTTCCAGTCAAGTTAACTAACCTCTGTTCAGTTTCAAATCAGAACCTCTCCATAAGAAATTGAATATTTCGGCATTAATATTGAAACTTTCAACCCTTCAACATTACAGCTGCGGATATGCTGAGTAAACATAATCTAAAAGCCATCTAAAGCAAAACTAAGATATTATTTATAGTACTGGCTTTCTATCATGCGAAAGAAATTCAAGCAATAATAATTGGCATGCAACCCCTTCATGTAAATCACAGATAAAAGCAAAAAAAGAAACTTTAGGCTTTGAGTTCTTACTTGTCTACAAAGATGTGTTTCAGTGTTCCATACTTTGCACATTCATCCTGAACATCTTCTTTGATGTCCAGATCAAAATCAGGTTCAGTCTGAGAGAAAGATAAGAGAAAAATAAGCAACAAAAAGATAAAAATAATAACAATGTAAATGTAAATAAAAAAAATATCAACTGTCCTACCAACCTCCAATTTAGGATCAAACATATTCTTCAATAATAAACATTCACTGGGAACTCCAATGGTGTCAACTGTTGGAGCAGTGACAGATGAAGCAGAAAGACCGGCACCATTCAATCCTCCAAGGGGGGAAACAGAAGCCTGCATGAGAGGAGCAACTCCAGTAGCGGCACCAAGAATTTGTGCAGATGCTGCAGAAATACCACTGCTATTCACAGCTGGCGAGGCAAGTGAACCAGCAACACTGAATCACAGGGTTTGCAGATAAAAGCAATTAGATCAATTAGAAAGGTAGCAGTATGGTAGCTAGACAAAGAAAGCTAAATTACTTCCCTCAAGGTTGCGTGTATTTGTTGTCAAATTAGAGAAGGATACTCTAAGCATGGCAGATAATCATTCTCAAGCAGGCAGCAGAGTACAAGGCTTAATTCATTAAAAACCTAGAAAGAATGAACTCATAGCCAACTTGAGTTTTGGTACTACAAATTGATATATAAATATACTAACCTTGAAGCAGCGCCACTACGATCCAACTTTTGCATGAGAAGCGCTCGAGAACTTGCATTCAGAGACTAAATAAACATTGTCAGATTGCCATTCAACAAAAATTAGAAATCCATTCAAAAGCATACACTTCTATTTGCTATGTTGTAAAATACCTGGCCACAATCCAAGCACACTCATAATGTATAGAGGAAAGCAAGGGGAGCATGGTTGATAACAAAGAAAATGAACAAAAAAGTCCTCGATTCAGAGAACAAGATCTGTACGTCCTAGACTATCCACACAGCACAGAAACAATCCTTTTGCAGGTTTTAACAAGAGGTAAGAATTTAAATGAGTGGGACCAGGCAGGCAGCCTTGCTATCAGCTGCTTCCAAGAAATGAAGGGTATGCAGAGTGTTCGCATAGGTTAACAGACTCTTTGTGGAGGACATTACCCACCGACCATAACACATCTTCTCACTATCACAGTGCTGGCAAGAACTAAAGAAAAGGTAATCATTGCCTATCCAGACAAGGGTCTGACAGAAACAACCTCCCCGTATTTTGCAGTAGCAAAGGTTGCATACAGCTAGCTCAACCCCCCCCCCCCAAATCCTTTTCTCTTACCTTGCCCTATGTAGCACGGACATGTTCACCTAAACAAACTTTCACCTCAAAAGATCCCTTGAAACCAACTCAATTTTCTTACCCTGCCCTAAGGGGCAAGGACATGTTCATCCAAACTACACAAAACTTTCACCTCAAACGATCCCTTGAAAGTTGAAACCAACTCAAACAATCGCCTCATCTTGTCCAACGACAGACTATTCTCTCGCCTTGATCGCACTCGACATTCCGGGTTCCTCCGCTAAGCTCCAGAACATACTGAAAGATCCTCAGAACAGACTGCCTGGGTTCCTCATTATCCGATGTGCACAATAAATACCATGATGACTTGTTCACAAGTCAGCAAAAACTATAACTACTACAAGTTTTAAGCTATTTACTGATCTGTATTTAAGTTCAATGTGAAAACAACTCTAGTCTGTAAACATACTTCAGGCTACAATCAATCTCATACCAAACCCACTTTGCATAAAATATATTAGAAAGCTCCAGGATGATGATTACCCCCTAAATAAATGGAAGGGGGGGGGGGGGGTTAAAAAGATAGGTACTAACCAAGCCGCCGCCTTCATCATCATCTAAATCACCAGTAGTTGCCCCAGCATCTTGCATTCCAGGTTGATCAGTGACAGCTGACACCTGAAAGTAGGATGAGTTGACAAACTTAAGTAAATATTTCAGTTCAAGTATAATCTTCTCTTCAAAAGCCACGACTTTCTTTTGAAGTGAAAAAAACTGAAAAGGCTATGACTTCAAACACTTCCCCTTGTTTGCATTTGTCTGTGATGTATGATGGTCGCTGTGATCAGCTGTTTCGAGGGGAGCACTTTGTTTGCCTCACTACAGTTGGTCAGTTTTTGCAAATGCATGTTGTATACAGGGGCGGAGGAAGGAGAGTAGGCCAGTAAGGTGTTGTAGCATTGCTTTTATATGGCTATTTTATGGTGTGTTTGGTTGGAAAGGAATTTAAGGGTTTTTAATGGTGCTAGCAAGCCAAAGCGGACAGGGGTTTTTAAATTACTTTTAAGGGGGTGTGCCCCATGGGTTTTCAACGTTTGTGGGGTGATTTGTAGCTTGCTTTTGTTTTTCCTATGGAAGACTCCTTGTCCTTTAACTTTGTAATTTTCACTTCATTGTTTAATAAAAAAAAAATGACTTCAAACACTTCCACAATTAACCTGGTGCCAACATAACTTTAAAATCTAGCACATGTAGTAAAAGCTAACATAAATACCTTGATAAACCGACCACCAATATCCAATTGTCCATTTAGATTTTGAGCCGCTTTAGCATCTTCAAGGCGTGCAAACTGCAGAACATTAAGAAATCCTAGCATAATGAGAGTGAAAATTGGCATTGAAAACCTCTGGCAATTCAAGCTGGCTGAGAGCACCAACCCAACAACAGGCCAGCTTCAAAGACAATCATTACTATCATCATGTATGGGCGACGGCGGTACAGTGACCATGGCTTATCAAACATTTAAGGACCAGAATACAACAGTGAGTGATGATCTAGGTATCCAGGACTAGGAGTACCAAAAAAAACCCAATTGGTTTATATAAATGCTCTTTCCTATATTTCTTCATCTACCATGATCAGTGTTCTTCCCTCAAAACAGTTGACATATATGCATACTTGTAAATTGTTCAATGCACTCCACAAGCAGGAACCCAGGGAAAAAATGCATACTTCTCAAGCTAGTAAGCAGTCTAATATTTGCACCTGGATAAAAGCAAATCCTTTACAGAGGCCTGTCTCATCTCGAGGTAACTGCACCAGCTCAATTGTCCCAAAGGGTTCAAAAACCTGGCAAGATTCCCAAATGTTAAGCCGCATAAAGACAAACAATTTGTCATTTGTCATATACAAATGAGTATAAAAAAAGAAACACCTGAACTCAAAAGAAAAAAGAAAAACTGCTCCAGATCGACAGCTAACAGTCACAGAGCATTGATATGAAAAGACAAGTACAATAACCAAAACTGGAATTAGTTTTAAAACTGGCCAACATGCAACCACCCATTCCGGCTTCCCGCAGGTACAATCATGGGGAAGAAAATGTTTGGGCGTTTCAGAGAAATAGAAGGTATTTGACAACATAGAAATCTATCAAATTCAAAGATTATGGCTTGAAACTTGTGTCAGGATAACAGATCCAACGTGACGTAAAACAGGACTGGAGACTAAAGGACACATTTGTTTTAACTTCTTTTCTTATTTCTAAAAGAAATAAAGAGCAGGATGCAGTTCGTATTTATCCATAGCGTTTCCTACTAAGCACAGGTCTTAGTCCAAGATAACTATCTAATTCTATCTTAGACAGCAAAACTTACATACATTAGTGCAAGTACTTCAAATAATGACGCTTATGACAAATTTGTGTCTTACTATAATAGAGTCCTATGCATTGCTGCTCAATTTCTCTTCTGAAGCCTGACTTGTATTCTCATCTCTTACATTTTTCCTCCTCATAACTCTTCACCTTCCCACCCCTCCCCCCTTTCACTCCACGAAAGTTGACGTTAATCCACCAGCAAAATTTATGAGATTTCATATATCTTACTCATCCTGCTGTATGTGCTTTAACCATCCTACTTGGCTACTAAGGCAACCTTCCGAGACTGGGTGTGGAGATGCGAAACATAACGTTGAGAACACATTATATAAAAGATTTCATGTATCTTACTCATCATGCTGTATGTGCTTTTACCATCCTAATTGGATACTTAGGCAGCCTTCTCAAACTGCAAATATATATTATATGGAGATGCCACACATAAAGTTGAGAGCAAATGATATAAAATTAGATAATATGACTGCGGAACCAAAGACTTATGAATTCAAAATTGAAGTCTTACCACACGAAGCTGTTCTTCTGTAATATTAGGAATTAAATTGCCAACGTAAAGTCTCCGTGCTGCCCCTGACCCTGTGAGACCACCAGCTCCTGTAGCAGTAGACGTGGACTGGACCAAGTTTTTCTCAGCTTCAGAGGGCTTAACCATGACTGGCTGACCACGAATAGGTTGCCCAGAGAGCGCTATAGCCATTGGAACTGACATTACATCATAAAACTCAATATACCTGTAAAAAAGATGATATATCATTTGTCCTGTATCTCTACAGACTCAGATTTACTAGTCATCAAACTAGATGCACTCAATAAACCATCCTACTCGTATCAGTTATCCCTATTAGGCACGCCTTGGTCAACAAGTCAACAGCCCATGCCCGCTGACCCAGAGAACAACAACTAATCCACCGTAAGAGGGGCAGGGAGAGGAACCTTTCCAGAGGCCATAAGGATTCGAACCCCTGTCATGGGATTGGAAGGTGTGGTGGTGAACCACCGTACCACACCACATCTCATCCTCACTCTTATCAGATATCTGATAGACACAAAAACTGGATCCCACAAAAATGTGTAAGCACTCCACCAACATCTACCAAATATGAATCAATAAATTAATAACTCAAAAACAAGATTGCTGCAAGATACCGCCAAAAAAGCATTGGAGCTAATTTTCGAATTTATTGTACGCACCCCACCAACATCATACGCAATTTGGGGGATTAGCATACAGACTGACTTGCTTTTGTACAAAAACAAAACGAAAGATAAAATTAGATACAAGCTCAGAGCATAGGGATTCATATATGATAGATTCAAATAATGACAGCTAAATAACTCAATTCCACAACATCCAAAAAAGATTCCACCAATGACCACGATTAGAAGCGCAAATAGAAATAAAGCTCACCCAACTCCCTTGGAACGTCTTGAATTTCTATCCATTATGAGCCGTACATCTCTTACCTACATATCATTATCAAAATTATCAGATAAACATTGAAGCAGAACCATTTCCAACGCCTGCTATAAACAAAAACCACTACAACCACATGTTCCTTCCACCCCCAGAACCGCTTTCAGAATGCAAATGAGTGCTGCAGCTCTTTACCACTGAGAACTTATCACTTTGATGACCCACAGCAACAAAGAAAATTATGAAACAAAGAAGAAATCTTCAGAAAAGTCTAGTCATGCACGAATCACACCTACGATCAGACAAACATTGGAAGTTGTTTGCCTGTTTCAAAGGGGCAAACTCGAATGGGTGACAATAGGGAAAATGAGAGACGTGAGGAAGAGTGGGATACACACATAAGGAAGAATGGGACATGTAAAGAGAAACAGAGAACATGGCAATGAAGCAAATGGTGAAGATATCCAAGTGCTCACAAAGATGAGTTATTACTCGACAGGAATCTCAAACCCTCATTTCTTGTTCTAGTGGTTGGTTGATTTAAGATCGTCAGGACTTTTAGAATGTATGTTGGTAGTTTTTTTTACTATAGTAATATTCTATTGAGAACGATCAAAAGGCAACATATATGTATCATACCAACAAATATCTTCTAAATGAATATTCTTCAACTTTATAAAGTAATTGACAAAACCATGAAACTCGATCATGGAAAGAAAAAAATAACGGCCTAGACAACAATGAGCAACTACAAGGCCAAAATCTCACATTTTATCCTAGTGATCCTGCCACTTAAAAAGAATTGACACTCGGAATTAGCATAGTGTAGAAGATAGAAAAGTACAGTTTGTAGTTTGTACAAGCTTCTAGTCCCCTCGCAACCATTTCATTACAACATTCGGTAACTAAAGCAAACTACAAACCTACTTAAAAAAAATTTACATAAGAAAATTTCTTCTTTTCCGTTGAGGTGAAAAATGGCGACTTCAAGTAGTCATGACGTCAAAGTCCGCATAGACACACATGGAGCAACCACTTGAAGGTTTCAACGTTTACTAATTAGTCATAAGGATTAGATTTTAAATTAAGATGTTTGATTTTGAACTTGAAAAAGAGGACACAGAGATATGGATGGCAAGGGGACAGCAGAGTTTGTACAGGTACAGATAGATTTCTTACCTTGCCTACTCTAGAGAAAAATTCAAAAATATCTCTTTCATCTGCTCTCAGGGGAAGCTGCCAGTAGTAATATTGAGTAGAATCAAGTTAGCAACTATCAGAGATTGAAGATATCGCTAGAAGCACTAGAAGTCAAAGCAGACACACACACACACAAAAAAAAAAAAAAAAAAAAAAAAAAAAAAAAAATGGCAACTATTAAATACCTGATAAGCAAAAACCGTCCTTTGATCCCGTTCAGGATCAACCTCTGGTTCTGCTCCTTCGCCCTTCTTTTCCTTGGGACGTCTGCGGATCGATGGCAAACATCAACAAAATTAATCTAATAAGGAATAAAATAATAAATACAAAAACCATATAAAGACACTTCTTTTGGTCAACATTCCTGTAAAAATAAAGCCTTAATCTGGTAGTCTTAGGAACACAAAAAGTATCGGACCAGTGTGGATGTCTAAATGTATTATAGCAATTAAAAAATCTTGAAATAGCAGCAATCTGCTCCACTAGTTGCACAAAATCGAACAGCCCTGCAGCGAACTGCAGCAAGTTATTCAAAGGGACATAATTTCAAAAATAACAAAGCTACGGATATCATCCAGGAATAGAGAATGTCTTGACCAACCTGCAGAGGCATCAACAGCGAGACAAATTGCCAAATTAATTGGTAGAAGTAATGCAGGTATTTTGGTTTTCAAAAAATCAGTGGCAAAGGGGGCAGAAAACAGATTGAAATTTGACTGGCATTCTTATATATAAGGGAACATATCCTTCACAAAGCAGTCCAAATAAGCATCCATTTATGAGCCAAGTTGACCATTTGTTGGTGAAGCACTGCTTCGGACCTTTGGTACAAAAAAAGGCTGAAGGACAGAAGAATACGAAGAAACAATGAACCAGCAGAATAAGTAGATTCAAGACGACAACATATAGCAAGTAGCTATCCAACAAAGAGAACTAAGTGAAGTACCATCACAAAGTGCTCTCAACATAGCAAAGCTACACTGAGGAAAGGGCTAGGAAATAGTTGTTTGAAGTTTGAACCATCTAAATGGAAAAGTAATAAGGGAAAAATTCTAAGTGAGTAGACAATGTTAGAGCTCGATAAAACGTCATTACTCATTAGACAACTTGTTATGAAATATCCCAGAGACAAGGGTGGCCATCCTTGTAGCCAAATGAACACTGCTAATCCCACAGGAATCAGAAGATGGAGTGCTTCTTCTAAGCAAAGCCCATCACTCTCTTACCAGCATGTCTGCAACACAATAAATGTAATTAAGAAACTGTTTTGAGAGGTGGATAAAAAAATTTGCAGCACCGCATCACCCCCCAATTGTATCCAATACGGGGAGTCAACGGCGATCCTTCTCAAAAATCCCCAGGAGTCTATGAAGGACATTTAAACCCATAACCTGACTTCCAAGGCCTGGCTCATTCGCCAGAATGACCATCTGAACATTGCTCTAGCATATCTGCGAGTTCCCAGAATCTAGTTTTCAATACTCGGAATTTCTTTTACTATCAAAAGCACAAGAAAGTACAAACAGAGAATCCAACTGGTTTTAGAATGGATATATACAAAGACATAGGCATAACACATTATGCAGGTATAAATAAATGGATGAAAAGAAATGGCAAAGATGCATCAGTTCAAGAGCCATGGTGACATGACCAAGATAAGTAACAAAATAAACAAACAGCTACTGAACTACGCCAAATTGGGATTGAATGGGGTGGCAGAGGCATAGGGGATACTAAGAACCTACAATAATAGGATAAGGTGTATAAACTCAAAACTCGTTTGACCAAGAGCATCAGAACTGAGATAAGTCGAGTAAAAGCTCTCTAAATTTTAGGATGTATATAATAAAACAAAGCTTGACTAACACTCAATAGTTACTTGCATCAATATAAAATAAAACAAAAAAGCTGCATTAAGGCCTGACAAGAGATAAAGGTTGCACTTATTAAAGGTTGCTCTTATTAACGTAGTACAGAGATAAAGGCTCAGTACAATATGGATCGGAAGAGTTTGTTAGATGAAAGGCTATTGGAGCAAGTAAAGAAAGAGTCATTTGTACTGTTCCCAATCTCAGACTCGATAGTAATGGTAAAATTACAATTCAGCTATTTCATTATGCCAGCAACAAAAGAATAATAAGATCAATGCCCAAAAAATAAAATAGAAGGTACCTGCTTTCTTTTTCATGCAGCTCTCTATCCCGACTCTTCTCCCTGAATTCCCTATCACGACTCTTCTCCCTGAATTCCCTATCACGGCTCTTCTCCCTCTCATCCCGATGTCTTTCTGAATGACTCCTGCTACGGCCGCGTTCGCCTCTGTCTCTCTCAACTTCCTTTTCACGGTCACGTTCTTTTCTCTCACGATCACGTTCCCGTTCTCTTTCTCTGTCCCTGTCCCTATCTCTTTCTCTATCCCTATCCCTATCCTTTCCATTCCTCTCCTCCCTATCCCTATCTCTATGTTCTCTGCTACTTTTATGCCTTTCTCCATCTTTCTCACCCCTTTCTACTTCTCTAGATTGTGATCGGTGACGGGATGAACCCTTCTCCCTACGTCGATCACGATCACGTGGATCATCTCCAGATCTGGAGCGCTTAGATTTTCGATCCACATCCTCATCGTCCTCACCCCTACGCCGAGAACTATGGCTCCTATCCTTTTCTCCTGATTTTACTGGTTCATCCCCACCATTGGCAGCTTCCTTCGATTTATGGGGCTCGGGATCTTCAACCGTCTTTTCCAAGTAGTCATACTCGTCAAAGTCCATGATGCTAGCTCTTCAAACAACTGCACTAGATAACTATCAAAGCTATAAGTATAAGAGCTAATATGTGCTTAAAATGAATTTTTGGTAATCGAGTTACAAGCAAGAAAGTAGATTTATTGATATTGAGCTCAAAAACCAAGGTTTTTTTGAGAGAAATTCATACTGAAGGTGAGATTGCGAACAAGACAGTGAAACCCTAAGCATGAGATTGAGCTAATCCATTCAATTCAAAGAAAACATAAAAACAGAACAACATTATACAAATAAAAACAAGTCCAAATCTAGAAAAAGAAGACTAGTAATGTAATGTTACCTTCAAGTAGAATGAATAGAGGCCCCAAAACTAGAGAGAGAGAGAGTGAGAGAGCTGGAGCTTCAAATACACTTTTTCTTTTGGAGCTCGCTCCTGGGTTTTTCGTTTTGACGGGACGGACTCCAATTTAATTTGAGAGTCGTAGACCGTAGATACTCCTCTAGGGCATATATATGTCTACATACTGTAGATTCGTAATATTATACTCCTACTGTACGTACGTATATGTTAGACCCTATCACCGCTAGCCCGCTACTATCCGTCCTGACCTGACCGGGCCACATGGTCCGGACCCAAGTTTTGCCCCAAAAAAAGTCCGTAAGTCTTGTATGAAATCAACTTATAGGTCATTATTTAAAAATATATGGATCACTTATTATAAGCGGTAACCTTTATGTTCACTAATAAGCGACCACCTCACCGAAAGTTATGCTAAAAGAGTTTACATAAGTTTTGATGTTTTCGATTAGATTTGCTTCAAAAAAATCAATTATTCATTCAGCTATATATAATAGTACAGTAATATAAATATATAGTTAACGCATGGTCATTCATAATTAAATAGCCAATCAAATTGATCGATCGGACTTACTCCATCGTCGGAATCAAGAAATGGTTGTTTAATTCACTCCATTATGCTATAATATTTCGTAAGTTGTATCTTTTTGCAAGTAATATTGTTCAATATGTTGCCCGACTATTGATCCACTCTCTCACAATATAAGGAATCCAACTCGAATTCGTGGATGCTGCAAATGAATCAATACTCTTGTGAACAACTTGCGAACAAGCTTGAACATAACTTCATTTGTAAACAGCTCGTTTAGTTTAGTTTGTAGGGGCCTCACCTTGAGACCGCCTCATACGAGTTTTTGTGATGAACTTTTAGAGGCGTTTAAGGAAGTTTTTGATATCTGTGGGGTACGGGAAGGGTTCAGAGGGTATGATTTCATTTTAAGTCTACTCCGATGACAATTTATGCTAATTCTGACCTTTTCTCAGTAAAAGTTGCTTATGACCAAAGTACCCTCAGTATACCTCAATGATAATTTTTTCCGAAAAAAATAAAATTTCATTCATAACCTATATTTTCATTTTTCACGTGCAAATAGAAAAACAAAAAACGGAAATTGGCATAATTTTCCCCCACTTAATAAAGACAACTTTCGGATACCGGAAACTTGTTTTCACCGATTGTTATGAAACTTATGATGTGGTACACCTCAATGTAATTTTCAAAACATCGGTATACCTTGACGTGATATACCCCCGACGAAAATTTTCCTTTTCTTTTTTTACTTTACTCTACTTCTACGTTGTCGCTAGGAGAGAATAAATTTGCGAGAAGGAAAACTGGGGAAGACATGGGATGAGGATTTCGGTTGGAGCATCACAAGTTCACAAGTCACAACAGCATAATCGCTAAAAGTCCGCAGAGAATGAAATAAGTTTCTGCAGACAAAATGCACTTAATAATAAGTACTTCGTACAAATTTAACAAATAACTCTCTTTGCTATCCCAGTCAAAAATTTAGAATACATATACCATCTTTCCTGGAAGTCAACCGCTAATTCGCACATCAGTTATCATGGAACCTTCCCTTCAGCTTGCGGATTAGAGCTATCTTTAGTCTTTACTGAATAGTCCCCATTTTTTCCCACTATAATCAACATCAGCCCCCGATCTCTGGCTGCCATGTGATTTAGCTGTAGGTGAGTTCAGAATACCCGGGATCATACCTGGGCCTGGGCCTGAGTTTCTAGTAACATTAGAAGCACTGCCACTATTAGGCTGATTGACTTCAGCCCCTGGTCCATATCTCTTAGAAGCATCTATGTTTGTCGAGCTATAAACACCGCAACCTGGCAACTCGGAACTACGACTACCAGCACTATTAGGCTTCTCAGAGTGTCCAAGGGGAGCTGATAAGCTGCTACGAGGTTCGAATTGCCTTGCGTGGTTCAATAACTCAGGCCTCGGCAACTCACTTCTGGATGCAAACCCTTCACTTCCAGCTTGTCTGGGACCTCCAGTTGGACGGACACTAGAGGAAGAATGGGGCTGACTTCCATGAGTAGGGAACCTCATAGGATTCCTTACTCCAGAAGCATTCTTTGTCTCATTTCTTGCATATCTATTTTTCGGTACTTGAGTTGGTGGTCTTACATTAGGGTCCCTAAAGTTAGGCGCTCTAGATGGAGCAACTGTATCAGAGCTACTAGTCCTTTTCACATTAAACATATTGTCGAAGTTGTGATCTTGCCCTTGCAAGGGTGAGTCTACTTCATCATCATTGTCCAACCCAGATTCTGCAGAGTAGGTTTCTTCTTCAGAATTTGCAGCACCTTAGATCTTAGAACCTGTGCCATCATCAACCTTTAGACCCTTTTTGCCCCCTTTTTTAGATGGACCAAACTTGACATGCTTAACTATCACATATGCCTGCTTTCTTTCCACCCTTGGGCCACTGTCCACAATAGCAATATCTTCAATCTGCACCATATCATGAAACGAAACAATAGGAGTATGACACAGAATCATCGACTATCGTAAAGTAGTTAAACCTAAGAAGTCCAAGGTTTATACCATAGCAGAAACTTTAGAGAGCAATCCCCCTAAATCCTCATCTTCAGTACCGATTGCCGAGCACTGTATCGTGAATCAAACAGGGAACTTCTTAGTATCCGGAAAAAAAGGGTTAAGAACCAACAGTCGAACAACTAACAAACTGCATGAATAATGTAATGATTTTGGGCAAGCATGAAATCTATCATCAAGCACTTTATTCTCATACAGTAATACATCTTTAACATCACCAGTGATATTTCCAGTAAATATCACGCTTCCCGTGACACCTCATGAATATCCAGCCACTCTTAAGGCTTTTATTTTATTCTCTAAATCAATCAAACAAGTCAAAGAATTAACCAGACTCCTTGGGTTAATTATACCCAGGTTGACGTTAAAAATTCTTGGAAGTCCTATCATGAACTCGAGAATGATTCTTGAATGTGTATACAAGTTAAATGGTGAGACAGATTTTAGCACTTACCTAGAGCTACCTCATTGAACAGCCAGAAAATACAAGGAAGAAGATAGTACCTTTACTCTATATCCACGTTCTATTAATCTCTTAGCTGAGTCAGCTTTGATCATAAGATCCTTTAGTTCCTGGCATCACATTTTTCACAAACAAGCAGGCAGCAATCGATGAGAAGAAACAACAAATCTTACAAAGCACAACAAAACAAATCTCTCAAATGAACAAGATGCTATGATCACCGAAACCTTGGCACCCTGGGTTTGCAAAACATGACCCAACATATTATGTATTGAAGCAATAAGTTGAGGAAGTGTCATTATAGTCACAGCATTAAAATGCCTTGCTTTCACAGTCACCAAATTTTGAAGATAAAAAAAAAAGGGCAAGAGCAAAAACTTACGACCTTTGCAGAAAATCGGACTTTTTTGCAATCTCCTTTCTTAATAGACCCCCCAGACTGCAAGAAAAAAAAGTCATATACAGCAGGATTAGAAGACTGGTTATTAGACAATGTCAAAAGCAAAACCAACAACCCAGTGTGCAGCCCGCAGAGGGAGGGTCAGGGTGGACAATATCTCATAAATCTCATATAAGCATACAAGGTTTAATAGAATTCATATAACCAAGGTCCAAGGGCACCCACAATTTAAATCAAGGAAAAGACAGGCAAAATGATTATCCAAAGTTACTTACACAGTTGACCTTTTGTTTCATCAATCAGATCCAACAGTAACACGCAGAAACCCACCATGTTTGAAGATCAGGGTAAAAAGAGATGTTATACCAAGTATTATATAAAAAATAACTAGAGTCTATAATATTCAAAAAGTTCCAGTTTAACAGTTGGAATAACGTGCTTCCAAAGCATTGGACTGAATCTGCCAGATCCTTAGTCCTTGGGCAAGTAATCAAAGCGATGGCCATGTAAGGCTCCGTGGTTTGGTTTGGTTTAAGACTTATAGCTTGAGATATCAACATTGAAGGTACCGGAATGAAGGCTATATAATCCACGTTTTTGGGGCTTCCGGGAGGCCCCGAAACGAAAGTGTATATTTTCGCACCACATTGTACGGGACACCCTCTAGGGGACATGGGAGGCCCCCGGGGTCCGTTATCGGGTCCCTGATATGCTTGTCAGGGCGTTTTTACGGGACACTAGTGTAAGGGCTGAAATACGAAAAGCATGGGTGATATCGAAGTTTGGGGATCCAAATGATCCTCCTGGAGCACCGAGGGTCCTTTAGGGTCATGATAGACCCCCGGAGAAGTTTGGGCAAAAATGACACCCGGGCACCGGGAAGCCAAAAACGAAGGCTATAACCCACGTTATTCGGGCTTCCGGGAGGCGCCGAAACGAAGGTATATATTTTCGCACCACATTGTACGGGTCACCCCTAGGGGACATGGGAAGCCTTCGGGGTACATTATCAGGTACCGGATATGCTTGTAAGGGCGTTTTTACAGGACACCAATGTAAGGGCCGCAACACAGAAAGCATGGGTGATATCAAAGTTCGGAGATCCGGATGACCCTCCCGGGGTACCGAGGGTCCTCAAGGGTTATGATAGACCCCCAAAGAAGTTTGGGCAAAAATGGCACCCGGGCCTCGGGAAGCCAAAAACCGAATGCTAAATCCACGTTTTTCGGACTTCCGGGAGGCCCAGGAACAAGGGTGTATATTTTCACACCACATCGCACGGGAAACCCCTAGGGGACATGGGAGGCACCCGAAGCAGCTTATTGGGCCTTGGTAGGCTTGGAATGACGTTTTACAGGACATCGGACGCTAATCCACGGTTTTTGGGAACTTGATTGCTCCCCACCACCTCGTGCCACCAAACCTACCCCCAAATCCTCTCTACAATTATAGTGAGGTCTCATAATTTTTCTTAATTTGTTTTGAAGTGACATTTGTGTTTGTGTTTTCTGGCCTTTTCATTATTATAAGCTCATAGCTTCTTAAGTATGCTATGCTAATTACAATATTCATACACCAGTTACACTCATACCAAACACCATACATTAATTGTCAATTCTATTGCGGATTTGATGGCTAACCGTGGTTAGACTAGTAAAAGTAGTAATATACTTCTCTTCATACGCTCTAGGATAATTGTCTCAAAGGGTTATCCGATCCTAGGTTTTTGTCTTTTTGAAAAAGAAAAAAAAATTAGTTCATTCAACGGATACAAATTCAAGGCTCTGTTGCCCTCAATTTCACAATTAAGGGTGATAATTGTTGTTGTTAACTTATTATGAGCCTTTGGCTCATTTCCTTGCCTAATATAATGCGCCTAAGAGTCCTACTTCATTGTCTATTAAAAAAATAGATAAATACACTCAACAAAATTATTGCAATTATTACCATAAATTATCATACTCATAAATAATAAATCACAAAAACTTGTATAGTATTGTCCATCAAAACAATACTTCCTCCGTTTCATGAAGATGTTTACATTTGTTTTTTCGCGGTCTCCAATGCACCACTTTGATCGTACATAATTGTAATTATATGCATATATAAATTATAAAATTATAAGTTTTCAAAAGTATTCTTTAAAATGAATCTAACAATAGCATTTTTATATTATAAATCTTTGTATTTTTTCACCAATTTATGGTCAAAGTTTGTGTACTTTGACATTGAAAAATGAAGTGTAAAAATCTTGGTGAAACGGAGGGAGTAATTCTTAATGCTATTACATAATGTAAAATTATGTTTAATAATGATACTCAATATTATGACTAATTATGTTTAATCATGATGTAAAATGATTTGAACATTATAAAACTAAATGTCCACATAGCACAATCCTCATACTAATGATATAACATTAACTACTTCTAAAGGCACTCGGGGCCAGCAACCAGCTAAACAGCACAAAAATGCATGGGTTGTGGCTATATTTTTGTGACTTGCAGATAAGGATTCGACCTGGGTACAGATCCAAGTCTCAAACCTTAGGTTGCAAATTACAAGATACAGAGATATGGTCAAATGGATAGGCGGATACAGAAAAGCCTCCATCCCCTCCTTTTGCACACTCTTAATAAAAAAAAAATTGTAGATAAGAAAATTTTATATTAATCAAGCAATGAAAGAATACAAAAAAGAGGACAAGAAGTCCTCAAATGAACACAAGCACACTCTCAATAAATTTTAAAAGAAGTTAAATAAAATTATGTGTGAATAAGATAATTGGATCAAGCCAAAGAAAGTAGATCAAAATTTTCTCAAACCTCCCATCACTTGAAACATGAATAAATCCAAAAACGAGTACAAAGTACTTGTACGAGTAATTTTTTGACTTTTCTAATGGATAAAGGGAAAGACACCAACAAATATAATGCCTCATCTTGCTCTTAATTCGTTCTTTTTCCTTAAGTTGTTGCTTATACCTTTCTCTGTTATAGTCCATGATTTTGCAAACAGGGGGCTTAGCATAGCGGTCAACCTGTGAAATAGAAATTCAAGGTAATACATAGTCTATACAAGGGTATACACAAATGAATGCTAGAAGATTTTCGCAGCAATATCAGTCTATACAAGGGTATCCATAAATGAATGCTAGAAGATTATCACAGCAATATCAAAAATCCAAAACATGCATAAAGTTCGTCATGGAGAAAAAGGAAAACAGACACAAGGCAAGGCAAATATCTCAAATTAGTTTTAGAAACTATTTTTTTTTTTAGATAAGAGAAAATTTTATTAATCAAATAATAAAGAATACAAAGAAATGGAGGATAAGGTATCCTCAGTATAAAAAGAAAACTATCTACACATCCTGCCAATGGCGTTGAACTAATGTCAACGGAACACCCTTAAAGGCTCCCGCCGCATTAGCCCAAAGAGAAGCCAAATAAACTATGTGATCCCAAACGTAATCAATAGTTTTTCCAGTCTCGGAAAAAATCCTGGAATTTCTCTCCAACCAAATACACCATAGTAAAGCCATACAAGCACAACGCCACAATAACCTCCCCTCCTTACTCTTCCTCATCTCCACAAGTCGTATCCGTAAGAAATCGCCCACCGTGCCTGGACACACAAAGCTCTCCCCACACAGCAATCTAGCCCATAAACTCCATACAAAGTCACAGTACACAAATAAATGCAGACAATCCTCCCCACTACGCCGACACATTACACAAAATCCAGGTAAAAGGGACCAACTAGGTCTTTTACGCTGTAACGTATCATAGTTTTAGAAACTATTTACTCTCGAGAAAGAAAAAGAAAAGTTGCTAGCCCATGCAAATGCTTGCATCAACAAAGAAAAGCTGAGGGGAAGAAGATCAAAGAGAACTCTGTATATCATGTCCTTAAACTACTAATAAAGCTTAGCTTACTCAGCAAAATATGAAATTATTTGATTCTCATCAATGCCCATATGTGAAACCACAACCTAATAATAGTTCATTAACAAAGGAAATCTAGGGAGAGTTGCTACCCTTCAGAATCAACTACGGTACACCATTTACCTTGCACATTTCATACCTACTAAATGACTAATACCGGGAGGATGTGAATTGCACTCATATACAATAGAAGAAGCACTACCCTTTACTCTTTCATTCAAGTCTTGCAGTTGGTTCACTTTTTTGACACCAAAAAGAAGAGAAAGGGAAAGGGTGCTTGCCCTTCAATTATTGGTTCATATTCTTTGTACTTTCCCTTTCCCCTTGAGTAGAAGAGATAAATTGCCAAAAAGATAAATGGTTTCTCAAACACCCCTATTCCTAAGGCCGAAGGTTTGAAGTTCCCTATCTTGAGGAAATCTAAAACACGAAACAGTAGTCAGGACTAGTCACTAACGGTGCCACCAGATGATGCCCAGTGTCCACTGGGTTGTTCTTGTTATGGACTCATAAGCCATTACACCTTCAGATCCATTATGGTTTTAAATTATTTGCTCCGTAGCTACTGCCAATGTGATGGTATGGTCCCAGAAACTAAAGTGCCTTGGAAAAAGAGATCCAAAGCTGGTTACATGTTGCATACACATTTGTCAATTTGGTCTACTTTTTTAATATAACACTGACAGATATGTAAAAACCTTAACAATGAGACTGAGACCAACTTATTTCCTTTCAAGCTAGCTACTTGCCCTATCAAATGAGAGTTATGCACCTAACTAGGAAGCATAGTGTTGCCAACATTAAGAAATGTCAACATCAACATTGCCCCCGTGCCTCTAAAGAGGCTCCCACCCATGTGGGATGAAGGGGGATGCGCGATGATTATCAACAACTTGAAAAATACAAAAGCGCAGATAGTTGAATGAGCTGTTGTGGCTCCATTAGAAAGGGACATCGTTAGCAAAATGATAGTAAAAGCATTCACCTCAACTAAATCAAACTTGAGAGAGTCGGCACGTCGCAATGCTTCAAGTTTTGAGAGCACCGAATGCCCTGCAAGCATGCACAGCGAATATCACATAGTGCAATAACAAGTCTTTGGTCAATAAAAATACTCAGGAATGAAAAGTTCTCAAAATAAGTCATACTTCAAGTATTGGTGCGAGTTCAACAAAATGGCATGGATTTTGAAGATCCAACCTCAAGCTATCAAACAAAGAAAAGATAGATAAATTGTTGATACCTTCATCAGTGACGAGCCTGACAACATCGGCCTTAATCTGTCCATTAAGCCTGACACCACGCGCCTCCTTGACTTCCTCCTTCTTAGGCTGTAATCATCCAAATATAATTAACACTGATTTCCCAAAAAAAAAAAAAGGTACCAATATCTCATAAAAAAAACAACTGAAACTTTGAGAAAACTAACCGAAATTGGATCACAGAAATAACCTGAATTGGAGCAGCAAAGAAGCGAACACCATTGCTTAAAACTTGTAGAGGGCTTGGGCAAAAAGCTTGGTGAATTGGGTTATTAGTGTAATGACGAGCATAATCAGCTGCTCTTTGTAGAACGGGAATATGAAAGTAACATCTTTGAAAATGGTGGGATAAATTATTCAGTTTCGCCAGCTTGATCCGATACAACAGAGCCATCTCTCTTTTATCTTATGGGAGGGTGCTGATTTATTTATTTATTTTGATTTGGAAAATGGGATGAAATATTAGATGAAAGAATTCGAAGGTGATTCTGATGGGTTTGCAGGAAATGTGAAATCGAGATTCAAGGAGGATGAGGTTGACACTGATAATCGAGAGAGAGAGAGAGAGAGAGAGAGAGAGAGAGAGAGAGAGAGAGAGAGAGAGAGAGAGAGAGGCCGTCTAAACCCTAAACTGGGTGAACTGAAGTCCTTGCTTCTTTTAGGTTCCACTTCAGGGCTTAAGGACTCATGGTCATGGACTTCAGGAGTTTTAAGGCCATGCCATCACAAGTTCACAAATCACAACTATAAATACAAGTAAATAATTTAAAACTAAATTAATTTGAAAAACACACAATGAGAATTTCCACTTTTTTCTTTAATTAACACAATGGGAAATTTTGATAAGTTATGAGCGTTTTTTCCATAATCACTTTGATGAGTTAACTCTAATGTCCCCTACAAAATAAAAAATAAAAAGTTAACTCGTATATATGCAATCAAGTACAATTCAATTATTCCTCTCAAAAAAAGAAAAGCGCAATCCAATTATTGAATGGTACACGTAGATCATATGGGCATTATATGACTTTGACATGCATTCTTTTTTTTGTACATTTTAGCTTTTCTATCTTGTATAAATGATAATTTACCATGTTTATATCATGCTCATATTCGTTTTCATGCAACTCTGCAGATAAAAATGATTTTGAGTAGTTAACTTCGTCATAGCCACCTCCTTCTAAATGTAACAAGTTATTGTAAGAGTTTCATGTAGAGTCTTTATATAATTTTTTAGATAACATGGGTGTCCAACCTTTGCTTAACTAATTCCATGAGCCCTGAAGTTAACGACCAGGAAAACTTCCAATGGCCCTGAGGGGACTCGAACCTGGGACTTCTGAAAAGAGGACTTACCAACTGAGCTACCCTCTCAGGGTTGTACAGTCTTTATATAATATTACTTGATCGACCTTGATAATGACCCTCTCGATGATTCTGCAATGGAATGTCTTCTATATACAAGTGAATTTATCACATATAACAAAATGTTTTCGTCGTTTATTTTATGCGATCAATAATGAGATTCACAATATTTGACATAATGATGAATCATCCCGAGTTTTGAATCCTTACGTATGTAATTGTTTCCTTTCATGTGGGTAATTGTCAATCCATTATAATACGCTTCACTGACCTCGTCCCACATTATTATGCCTTCGTTATTAAGAGGGTTGCATTATTAAGATTGGAGAAGCCCTTCTTATACATTAAATGACAATCTATTTTATTGATATTTAGGGGCGCGATCATTTTCAAATTGCAAATAAAAAAAGAAGAAAACATTTCATTTATGTGTATTTTTCTTAGTCCCAACTCCAAATTAGGGTAGTATATTAGATCGTGGAACAACTTACTAATTGATATATGCCAAAGCAAAGCAACTGTTTTTTCTCATATCTTATTGTATTGTTCATTGCCCATTTTTTTAGAATCATGACACATCACGTTCATTCAAATAGATGGTTCTCAAATTAAGATACTCCTATACAATTATGTTACGTAATAAAGAGAGATAGAAAGTAATGCAAGTTACATTCAATATTGAATAAAAGCGTTGACGCCTCACCAAAATTTAATTATAAGGCAATAAACTCAAACAAGCGTAAGAAAATAAGCTCATACACCCAGTTCATCCGGTCCAAACCCCGACCGGATCGGAACCTTTTCACCGAAATTCCAGTTTTCAAGACCGGACTGGACCAGACCAGACCAGACCAGACCACATAAGTCCGGTCTTGGACCGATTAGAGGAAATTTGAGCGCTGATTGGATTTAAGCAGTTCTATTGTCTGATTGCTACAAGTTTATACTTTCCTTTTCTTCAATTGTCTGATTGTTGAGAGCTCATCACATGTCAATGATATAATTTATACTTGAAAAATTACATCACAAAAGCAAGCTCATAACACCCAACTTACAAGTTCTACTAGTATGAGTGAATATTTTTGTTGTCGGGCTAAGGTTGCTAATATGAGGTTTTGTAGGTGGAGACCAAAGAAAAGTGCTGGGTTAATTGCTTGGAGTTGACGCGGTAATAAAGTAATCAGTGGACAGTTGCCACGCATTGGTTTAGAGTTTAGAGATGGAATTGATTCTTTCATTTGGTGGGAAAGGGAATCAACATCAACTTGATCATTAATGCATTTATAAAGACACGTAGTCTTTTTTTTTTGCTAGTCTATAAAGACACGTAGTCAGAAGGAAGGAGATGGGTCTGAAAAATGAAATTCAATTGAATTAATTTAATTTGATTTGATTTGATTTGATTTTAATATTTTATAGCATCAAAATTCAAAGGAAAGGAAAGTAATCGATCATCAAGCCAAGTTCAGACAAACTGGGGACGCAAATGTCGACTCTGAGCCTTCCTCCAGTGCCGATCTCACCTCGTAACGATGCTGCCCACCTCTACAAGGCCTGCAAAGGTACTTTTATTCACCCTTTCTCTCTCCTAAGTCCTATCCTCTTCGTCGGTTACGATTACCAGGGTTTCCTTCTTCAATTTCATTGATTGATTGTTGGTTTCCTTCTTCAATTTCATTTCTCCTTCGTTTTTCCTCAAATTCGAACCCCTCCGTTTCATCAGAAATTGCCCTACCTTTTAATGTAATTCAATTAGCGGATTGTACGCATCTTCAGTTTTAAGTTTTAACTCTACTCAACCAAGTGCATGCCCTTAATTTTCCGTGCTTATAAAATATAAATTAGTACCGAAACGGAATTACATACATACGATACGAAATTAGCCTAGGAGAAGTAATTCACTATTTTCCTTGTGTTCATCATCATCATCATCATCATCATCATCATCATCATCATCATCATCATCATCATCATGAGAATAATTAGGGTCAGGTGCTTCCATTTTACAAGTCATCAACTTCAAGTATCAAGTATTGGTGCTTCTTTGTTAGTGTATGTAAACCCTGCCTGTTTTTGGAAACAAAACCACTTCACTTGCCTTAAATATACTTCTATATGTACGTTTACAACCATCTCTTCTATAATATTTCCTTACCTTTGCATCCAGGGTTTGGCTGTGACACTGCTACAGTCATCAATATTCTTGCTCACCGAGATGCTGCACAGCGCAGTTATATTCAACACGAATATAGAGCTTTATATTCTGAAGATCTTCTTAAGCGTCTCACCAAGGAGCTCAGTGGTAAACTAGAGGTATGCTTTTCTCTAGATGTTTGGTTTATTTCATTTAACTTGCTCTTGTTTTTGGCTGACAAATGTTGGTTTCCTACTTCTTACCATACCTATTTTGTTTAATGAAAAATAGAACTCTGATAAATTGAATTAAGAGTTTACCATCCACAAAATATGAGCATCACACCTCTCTCTTTTTTTCGTACTATTTTTCCTTTTTAATCTTTTTTGGGTGTCTATTGCGTTCTTGTTGACAATGTAAATGACAATCATTTAAAAATCTGCGTGCATTATGATCAGAATGCGGTTTTGCTCTGGATGCAAGATCCAGCTGCACGTGATGCTGTTGTTGTGAGGCAGGCACTCACTGGAACTATCGATCTAAGAGCTGCTACTGAAGTAATATGTTCTCGTACACCATCCCAAATTCAGGTCTTCAAGCAGATTTACCTTTCAAGATATGGGTCTTACCTAGAGCATGATCTGGATCAACATGCCTCTGGAGACCATAAGAAGGTACTGCCCCTGTTCTCCAATAAACGGTTGATTTTCAATATCTTTTACCTACCGTTGGTGTTTGTTTACTAATTGCTTGTAATCTCCTTCGTATAGGAATCAAAACTGCAACGGTAATTACATTATCATGTCTACTTACAAACAACTTACATGTCTTACAATTACGATTGCATTGTATTTGCCATTTCTGGTAGTTAAGTAATCACAAAAACATTACAAAAGCCTAAATAATTACCATTACAAGGTATTTATGCAAAAGAAGAAACAAATATTAACATGCGACGTAGTGAATTGAACTGGTCTCACTTCTCTTTTTCTCTCTGTCTCCTCCTATATGCAATCCATTTATTTAGTTTCCTCTCCTCCCTCCTCTCTGTGTCCCCCTCTCTCCTCCATGTCTTCTGCTTGATCCATAATCAGAATTTATGTTCTTTGTGAGCTATTGAAATAGATCCTCTTTTTGGCCTTATTGTTGGGTGTAAACTTTACTTTACAAAAATGCCACCGTTTTTTGAATCTACACGTGCCTCATACATTATCTTTTACAAATCCATCAGTGTGCTAAGTAAATATGACAACTTAAATCATAATCCAATTTCATAACCTAGTTAATTGGAAAACTCAGCTCATAGCATTAATTTAATAGTTTTGCATCAAAGTAATTGTACGATTTGTACCCTTGATGATACGGGAGCTGCTGGTGAAATGATCATATAGCATAACTCTGATGATTGGTGGTAGAATGGGGTTCTTAGCTCATAGTAGAGAAGACGATTTAGGGAAAGAGACTAAGGGAGCAGTGCATTACTTCCTTTTCTTCTTGTGCAGCCAATAAGTTGATGTGTCTCCTCTAGTTCATTATATATCTAATAATCGGGAGACTATTCTTATGTGAAATTCATTATTATGAGAAATCTCCTTATGGGAGATGCCAGACTTGACATTATAAACCAGGATAGCAAACTTCAAAATGCATCTTTTCCACACAAATAATTCTCCTCCTATGGTTTGCTCCTCTTTCGGACCAATATCTTGCATTTAGTTATCAGGATCACTTCCTGATAATCGCTATATAGGAAAGCTGATACCCAGATGCGAGAGACGAGGCTTAGGTGGTTTGGGCATGTTAGGAGGAGACATCGAGATGCCTTGGTAAGAAGGTGCGGGAGGATTTTACTTAGTGACTGTAAGAGAAGAAGAGGGTGCCTGAAGAAGAGTTGGGGAGAGATAATCAGGCAGGATTTGACCCTTAACTTACAGAGGACTTGGCCCTAGATAGGAAAATTTGGCGTAGTAGGATTCGTGTAGAGGATCCTCGTTAGATTGTGGTTTTTGCATTTCTTAGGAATTAGAGCAGGCATAATTTTGTTTCCAACTTGTAGTTGTCTTCCTCGCTTTATCCTTTCCATTTAGTGTTCTTATGTGTTAGCCTGCTTATGCTAGCTTTCTCTTGCCCTTTTGCTCATTCTTCATTTCCTTATATTTTGCATGCACTCTTGCAACAAAAATAAATAAATTAAAAAAAAAAAAACCATTTTTGCAAATGTTTTTCAAAAAAAAAAAAAAAAAGTTTTTGTGGGTCTATCGGAAACAACCTCTCTTCTAGGCGACTAGTAGGGGTAAGGCTGCGTACGTCTGGATTTTCCCAGACCCCGTCCTAGGCGGGATACTTACTGGGTTGTTGTTGTTGTTGCTGTTGAGGAAAGCTGATACCCCTAATTTTGTCTGCACTTTAGTGGAAAGGACAGTATGGTTGAGAAAATAAGCCTGAATTACTGAAAGAAGATGAAGAAGTGTGCTGGGACTTTTTCGACATATATGCTTGGACACACTTCATAATGGGATTCTTAACTATATCGAGTTCAGATTTTGAAACAGAAGTTAACACTCTTGCTGATGCATTGATTTAGGGTAGCTAGGATAGTAGTAGGATGGAATTTTGAAATTTTAGCAAACAAACTTATGGCCTTTTCACTTGGCATCTACGAGGAGGTTCCTTAGGCCATTAAGAAGCATTTCATGGATTAGCTGGGGGAGAAGGTGAGGAATAGCATGTCAAGCTGAAGAGCAGCTAAGAATTCTAACTTCTTAACTTTCTTGAGGTGACGAGCTGTTTAAAAAGTACTTTGCCTTATGGGACTCAGTGACATGTCAATGAGTGTTAATTCATGCAACTGTGGGTGGGTTTCTATCTTTACATTGTCTGCGTGAGTTCATGCATGCTTTTGTGTGCCTTAGTTCTTTGAAAAAATTGTTGTTTGCCCTGCTGTAATGGGAGCCTTACTAGATTGTCAGTCAGTGTCATTTAATGGATGCGTTGGAGATGTCCTCAAAAGTGTGCATGCCATGTTTGTTATTTTGAGTGTCATGTGGTCTGTGTTACACAAGCATGGTTACAGACAAGTAGGCATGGGTCATACCTTGCCTATTTCATAAAAAAGTTATTTTTGTGAAACGACATTTTTAGTTTTTGGCCTAAATCAATGTACCCAAGATTTATATCTGTTTTGCTTGTTTCTCTTGGGGCCTCTCTCGCTAATGGGTTGTGTTACTGGCTCTGAAAGAAGTAATGTGGATACTTCTCTGCAGCTTTTGCTAGCATACGTAAGCATACAGCGTTATGAAGGTTTTGAATTTGATAAAGTGATTGCTGAGAATGATGCAAAGGCACTCTATAAAGCTGGGGAGAAGAGATTAGGAACTGATGAGAACACTTTCATCAGGATTTTTAGTGAGAGAAGCAGGGCACACTTGGCTGCTGTTGATACTGCTTACAATAGCATGTTTGGACATTCACTTGAAAAGGTATTCTCTATGTTCTGTGCATCGTTCAATGCACTTATTTGCAGTCCTGAACTAACTGTTTTGGGCAGGCTATAAAGAAGGAAACATCAGGGTTGTTTGAGTATGCTCTTTTGACTATTGTAAGATGTGCAGAAAACCCGGCAAAGTACTTTGCAAAGGTAAATAGTTTTTGACCTTTTTAATTAATTCTCATGAAGAAGTTATTATCACTTTTCTCTTGTTATTTATTGAGAAGTAACTAGCAAAATAATGAGCAAAATCATGAGGTGAGTGTAAATATAAAGTTATGTTTTTTTGAAGATAGTGTGTGAATCTTTTTGACTTTTAAGTATCTTTGTTCGGAATAGTCATGTTTTAGTTCGTCACTGATCTCTTTAAGTGGACTGAAACTCATTTCGTTCATATTGTGTGTGTGTTGCTTGCTGATGCCTTTTATGAACATGGTATTTTCGTCTTACTTTAGTGGTAGGACATAAACTCTCATAATTAAGTGTCCAAAGTATATTTCCCACTTGTGCATTTTGTGCACATGTGCTGTTATTATGGTCAGACATCATCTGTCGTCGCTACAATCCATTTTAATCTTACTGCTGTATGTGCATTTGTTAACTCTTCCTCGGCAAAGAAAAGACTTCATAGGATGACCTCTGATCAAATGGTGAACCGATGACCATGGAGACAGTTATTTTGCAAGCCGCAGATTCAAGTTTACAAAACTCCTGTTAAGCATGCACATCCATTTTTTATGCCCCTCTTCGGTCTATCTAGTCCTATCATGTTGATACTTACATATTTGTGATTTGGCGGTCATTTATGCCATTCTTGTTTGATCTTTTCTATGAAGGATGGATTACAGTCTAAACCAGAAATCCACTTTCTTACTATTAGTAAAATCTAGTGGGGAAGGTTTTTTCAATTCAATGTTGAATTTATATTTGAATCCGACTTCAGTATGAGCAGTAAGTACTTCCAGTTCCAGCAATAGCAGTGTTTCTTTAAAGCAATGAATAACTATAAGCACATAAAATTACATCCAAGAATATGACAAGAGAAACTGCTAGAAATCAATCTACTTTTGTTGAGTATCCATACCAGATAATGCGGAAATAAATGAAACCACCGCCATCCAAAGAAGTTTGCTTTAAGTGAATCCCCCCCCCCCCCCCCCCCCCCCCCCAAAAAAAAAAAAGGCTAGTTCCCCGCAACAGCAGGGTCACAGGGTGCTGTCTACAGCTTGAAGGTTTTCTGGATCAGTTTTTCTCTAGTTTGTTTCAATATGCTAAGATACTGACATATAGGGACTGAGACTCCTTGGGTTCTATAGTGGGGTTTATGATTTGGTGAGGCAGACATGTAATTTATCTATGTTGACTTGTTAAGGATTGTTTCTCACTTCCTCCACATTCTCCAAACACAGTTATTGGTTTACTTTGTGTTTGTGTGTGTGTTTTCGTGTTCGTTTCTTGTTTTTGGGACATGGTGTTATATGCTACGTTCTTCTGTTATGGTTCTTCAATGAAGGTGAAGGGGGTTGACCGGTTGAGTATCACTTTCTTCTGCTATGGTCATATATGGAGGGTAAGTAGGTTAAGTATTTCTCGTTTAAGCATCTCTTGATTTATGAATTTCTTACTGCATTACAGGTACTGCGTAAAGCAATGAAGGGCTTGGGAACCGATGACACGACACTCATCAGGGTGATCGTGACAAGGACGGAGCTTGATATGCAGTACATAAAAGCAGAGTACGAGAAAAAGTATAAGAAGTCATTGGTCGATGCAGTGCACTCTGAAACATCAGGCAATTACAGAACCTTTTTACTTGCTCTGTTGGGTCCGAAGCGTTGATTTTATGTGCTGAGTATGTGCCTTTTCTGGAAGAAAACCCTGTATGGTTTCTTGTCTAGCTTGCTTGTTACTTTGATTAGAAAAAGCTTATCATTTCAGACTTATGTGTAATTATTGTGAGCTTGGTTCAGGGAATTTGTTAGGGGGCTGAAGTTGCAAGCTTCTAGTCCAACTTCAGCTGTGTAAACACATTGTGAGTGTGCTGATGAGTAAAATTTGTTGAAAATGTTTGGCATAAATTTTATTTTAAATGTGGCTTGAGAGGAGTGCAGTGATTAGAGCTTAAGTCATCTTTATGAATTTAAGTAGTTGAGTTTCTATGTAGATAGCTTCCATCTTCAAGACCGAAAAGATTGCACTTCCTGCACATGCATATGTTTTTCTCATAGGGATCTTGCACTTTGTCGTTCCAGTATATTGCTAAATCAGATGAATCAGTACATTCCAAGCTTCTTTCTGGGATGAATTTGAACTTCTTTTCTCGGAGTATTCAGTAAAACCAGGTTTTTGTGTCCTGATCTACACATGTGAGAGTGTGAGGACAAACATTTCCAAAGGTCTTGAGTTGTTGAATTCATGTTTTGACAGCACGAATTATACTGACATTAACACTCTTACAAGTTCTGAATTAAGTATACATGGTTAAGTAGCAGTATGTGAAGAAAAAAAAAAAAAGAAGTTGAATATCCCTTTTTATGGGGATATAATGATATAGTAAGGTGATATAGTTTTTAGTTTTTTGGTTTTTAGTTGTTTTTAGTTTTTGGTCTTTTCTCCCCAACTGAAAAACGTTTATATTTATTACTGAAAATTTTATTTTTGTTGAACTTTGTTGAACTTTGTTGAACTTTATTTAACTTTGTTGAACTTTGTTTATTTTTGTTGAATCTTGTTGATTCAAGTGTTTTTTATAACTAGTTTGTATATTGGTTTGTTTAACTTTGTTGAACTTTGTTTAACTTTATTCAACTTTGTTGAAGTTTGCTTAAGTTTGTTGAAATTTGTTGAAATTTGCTGAAGTTTGTTGAAGTTTGTTGAAATAAACAAAAATAAGTTGGGGAGAACAGACCCTAAGTAGATGGTTGTAAATTTGTAATGGAGCTCTGTTTGGTAGGTCATAATTTGGTCTTGTCTAGTTGTGGGAAGTTGAATGGTTCTTCATCCTTATTATCCCAATCATTGACAACTTCTTTCTGGATGGGATTTTGACAAAAAATGCACGAGTGGGCTGTTATTTGTCTACTACCCAATAATAAAACGTCCAAAGACGAACAACAGATCTCACAGTCCACAGAAACAAACAACCCCCACATCATGATTCATGGCTAAGGCCAGACTGCATTCATAATTTGTATGCCCCGCGTAATTAATCGATTAGTTAGTTATCCATTGGCGGAGAGAGAGAGAGACATCATTTACCGTTGTGCACTCAAAATTTGTAACCGAAGTAATGTACAGTACTATGTAGTAGTTGGAATAGTGGTGTTTCGAGTCTTGGAGTTTTTTTGTAGTTCTTCCCCATGTTTAACAAGGATATGATAGGGTAGCTAACCTGAACCCTTTCTAGAAGGTGAAAAGTTTGATTTATTCGGAATACTTTCGTGACTAAGCATAAGGCACGTCAAATAAGTTTGACGTTCTGCTTGGCTATTGGGGCAATTTCATATTTATTTTTTTTTGGTGCGGAAGCTGGGGTTAAAACCCCATGATTACACGAGGCAATCTCATATTGATGAGATACATTTTGCCCAACAGGCAATAATATCCAATGAGATAAATGATGGGGCCTCAAATATTTTTGCCTGTAACGTCATAGCTAGTTTTTGTTTGCCAGATACATGCATGTATTGTCCGATTTTCATCCTTTTCTTAGGCTCTGACTACAGCTACTAGCTAGCTATGCTTTGAGGGCCCTGCCTCAAGCATTTTCAGTACAGTCCTGACTTCATATACAGAGAGAGAGAGAGAGAGAATCCTGTACCCTACCAAGAAAGTGGGTGTCCTTTTTCCGTGACATATTATTGCAAGCATTTACGCATTTGGTCCATGAAAAAGTTCGGTACATAGCTATCTAAATAAATTTAAAATGAAGAAAAGTCGGTATATACCTAAGATTTAACTTCCTAATTTACTCCTTAGGTCAAATATTGTTTGTTTATTCTCAATTCATCAATAAGACAATAATCATCGCCAATTCGCCATGATCACTTTGAAAAGGTTTCAAGAGGAAATTTACAATTTTGTTTTAGTAAAGTTTATCTATCTTTATAATAATATTATTAATTTGGTTTATCAAATAATGATAACAATTAATCGTGAGTTGAAGATATACTGGAGAAGGTGTTTCATGTACATTTTGCTTCATGACTCATGCATTTGGATGACAAAGTCATAGCAGCCCTTTGTTTTCCCACTTTTTGGTTGCACATATGAATGGACTAGTGTTTATCTATCTAATGATCTTGCTTTTTCCTTGTTTCCTATGATTTTTGCTTTAGTTAATTAGCTTCAATAATGGCAAATGTTCAAATAATGTCTGAATTAATTACTATAATACCATATGTTAGTGATAGTGATTCACTCTTACATGATATATAAATAGGATTAATAATAGAAAAGAGTCAACTTTTACACAATATAAAGTATAATATCAGAATATTCGGTAAAGATATATTTTACAAAATCAACCAGATATACACTTTACGTCTCAAATTAATAGTACTTGTTGCCCTTATTTTTACAAACTCGCATAATGGAACGAAGCTAAAAATAATGGAAATGAACAAATTGTAGGTGAAAAGAACAAATCACTATATATTCATCCACAGGACACTAGCTATCTATAGCTCTCATGGTTCAAGAATTCAAGTGGATTGTTTTTTCATTATTTTGCAATTAGAGTATGGCCACCTCATGTGAGTTTTTGTGTAGAACAATTTGTTGGAGATGGACCTCATCAAAGAAGATAACAAAGTACGCCCTTACCACTTGGCAACTGCTTTCTTTTTGTATGTATTGCACACAAGCCCAGGGCATGTAATGATCTTACAACTTACAGATATACGTGATTGTGATTGTGATTGTGGTTGTGGTGAGTAACTGAGTATAGCAAATTAGCAATTTGATCTATACTTATAAGTTACAATTTGCTGAAATACTGTTAGCCATATCAAATCAGGATCTGCACATACATGTTGGACTCTCTAGTCTCTCGTACTGGGCAAAGGAGAATTGTACTACTCTATTATTCATTGAAGGAATACTAGATTACACTCACAATATTACTACTACTTATTGGACAACCCATAACACACTAAGGGTGTGTTCTTTTCCACTTATTGACATTATCCAATCAGTTGGGATAAGTAGTAAGATCTTACCCAATTAGTGGGAATCAATGGTTAGACCTTACTGAATCAGTGAGAATCAATAGCAGAACTTTACTCAATTAGTGGCAAGACCCACATTTCTACTCACATAATCAGTGGCATGATCTTACTGAATCAATGAGAATCACTGGAATGACCTTACAAAATCAGTGAAAACCAGTGACAGAACCCTACCCAATCAATATGAATCAATGACACCACATTACCCAATCAATAAGAATCAGTGAAAATAAGTAGAAAAAACCACACTTTACCCAAATGGAATCATTATTATTCATGCTCTGCTCTAAATGGCTATAATCATAGTCATATTGTACTAAACTACATTGCTACTCCTATTTACTGAAGTCAAAACAAAAAACCTCACCTTGCGTGAGCTGTTTCACTAGTAAATTAGTAATAGAGCTAGGGATTCTAGGGTTGGTTGCCTCGGAATTAGAATTTCATGTCCCTACTCTCCTAACAATTAACGCACATTTGTTTTCGGTGTTTATTAATACTCCTACCATATTAGTAATCATCAAATTATAACGATAAAGTATCTAACACTTATAGACACTCACCAATATAAATACAAAATAACCAGCTTTGAGAGGACTCTACCAAACTCAACTATATATCGTTGAATTACATAGTAATATACTCGTGAGATAAAAAGTTACTAAATACTAATATATGTGAGATAAAAAGTCACTTAATTGAAGTGAACAAATTATCAAATAAATGGAAAGAAAGCACACCTATTAGTTATATAAATGAATAATGTTTCAAATTAAGATGAATATCTATATAAATATCTAAAAACAACAATCATGTGTCACTCCACGATTCTATCATTTTAAGAAATAAAATCAAATAAATTCATCTAATGTACTCCACTCCACCTCACACAAGTTACTGGATCCATATAGTAAATAAATAGTGAAACTCAAAATCTAAACTTATTTTCACCCTCTCAATTATACATATATAGACTCCACCGTCATGAATCATGATTCAAAAAACCCCATAAAAATCCCCAAAACAATAGGAGCCAGGAGTATTATTCTGGGCTTCTAGACATAGGAAAGGTCATGGAAAACAATTACTCCCATGAAAACAAAATTACAAGTGTCTGAAACCAGCGCCAGGTCAAGTAGTTGAATTGAACGTGTTCCTTCATTTATGAATTTCAATTTCAATTTTCATAACACACATTCAAATAAGATAGTCCAGGAATTATACGAACTTTACCATTATGGCATTATCCACAGAAGAAACTTCCTGGCTCACCTCGAAGGTGAGACCTTGAAAAGCCAAATCCTTTTAAAGGGGCTGGGAATACAAAATGAAAATAATACGAATGAATACTCTCGCAAAACCAGAACAGGGACCAAAATGAACCTTCATTGACTCTTCCTCCCTAATTCTTTTTACATAATCTAATAAGATTATTTGAATTTATTATATATAAAAAAATAAAAATAAAAATTGAGTTAAGTTTCTCTCTCCTGATCCTGAGTTGTTTATAGTTCTTCCTTTGTTTGAGTGGGTGTGGAGCCCATTGATGGTCCGATGCTTTGCTGGCTTCAAGCTCTCAATGGTTGGTTTTTAATGGGGTTTGTCTGCTAACAAAGAAACCCCCCCCCCCCCCCCCCCCCCAAATTCAATTCAATACTCCTACAATTCAATTCCCAGTTCCCAGTTCCCCCCTCATGACACTGAAATCTTTGATACCTCATTTTCATTCTATTCACCAGTCTCATCATCTTCTTGCAACTACTCATACCAAACAAAGCTGTGATAGAGAGAGAAAGAGAAGTTAAAAAAAAAAAAAACAAACCCATAAAGGAGCAATCTTTTTTTTTTTTGTTTTTGAAAAGGCAAGACTATTTCTTTTAGCAAGCAATTAAAAAGGGAACCCATCATCAATCCCCAATTTCTTTTTTGGCTTTTGATTGATAGATGGATCTTCAGATCTGAGAGCCTCTCATAGCCACACACACATACCGCTCTTAATTTTGTTCTCTTTATCTGGATCTTTGCTTAACTTGCTACCCAACAAAAGGGGGCTTCCCCATATAAGGTGAGCTTTTCAATTTTTGCTTTTTCTCTTCAATTTTTCCCTCTTGCTTTGTTTTTATGTCAATATACTGTTCTTTTTCCCCTTGACCCTTGATGATTTTTTTGTTTCTTAATTATAGCGATCGAAACGCTTCTGGGGTTTTTTTTATCAGTTGTATCATTAATTTCTCTTCAGTGTATTGTCTTTGTCAAGTTGGGACCTTCTAGATGTGAAAATGGCTCACCAAGTACTTGTTATGCTAAAAAATGTGGTGAAAAAGTTGGATTTTATCACCCTTTCCCAAAACCCTTTCTCAAAACTTGGTTGATTTTTTCATGTTAGTGGCTTATTTAGATTCATACTTTTGTTTCAGGGAGAAACATCACTGGGTTTTAGAGCTCAAAGCCCTTCTTCTATTCTGTTGGGTTCAAACTTGAACTGAATCAGCCAGGAATATAGCCTATTCATATCATATGTTTGATCTGTTAGGTACCACTTATCACTGTATGTCCATGTTGTAAGTTTTTGGCGGAATTCATATGATTCTAGACTTGTAGTGAGTGCATATTATCCAAGATTGAAGTGCTGGTGATTGGGAACATTTTGTTTGGGTCAAAAAAGTTGTTTGGCATCACATATCAAATGTGGAGAACTAGGAGGGTGGTTTGGTTGAGATGAGGTATGCTATCTGGGTTCATGAATCTTCTGAGGGCCTGTTTGTGGCCGATTTCGGATCCTTCAATCCATGCGGGTTCGGATTCGAGTGGCCGCCAAGAGGGACTTCTATGGTACAAGGATTTTGGGCAGCACGTAAATGGTGAATTTTCAATGGCTGTTGTCCAAGCCAATAATTTACTTGAAGATCAGAGCCAACTTGAATCAGGCAGCTTGAGCTCACTTGAATCTGGTCCAGTTGGTACTTTTGTGGGCGTCTATGATGGGCATGGTGGCCCGGAGACATCGCGGTATATCAATGATCACATGTTTCAGCATCTCCGCAGTAAGTATCTTGAAACTGCTTTCAAATTTGGAAAGCAATTCCCTCAGTTTGTTATTTGGTTGCAGAAGTGGGAACTTAATGACGTCTTCTCCTCTGTCTGCGGATAGGGAGAAGAAACAACTAGATTTCATATGTATAAACAATAGACTCAACCCTGAGGGGGTAGCTCAACTGGTAAGATCTCTGAGAAGTATTCCAGAGGTCCCAGGTTCGAGTCCCCGCAGGGCCACCAGAGGTTTTTATGCTCGTGAACTTTAGGGCCCATGAGATTAGTCAAGCAAAGCTTGGACAACCATGTTATGTTAAAAAAAAATGTTTAACTAAACAATAGATTTGATATATATTTTTATTGCTGTTGAGCTCCCCTCGAAATTTGAGAAAAGCATTCTCTTGAAGTCCCCTTGTCTTTGAAGCGAGAATAGAGATACAAGACTCTATCCTCCTCTCTTATGAATATACTGATTGGGATAAACTAGCCAGTACCCAATCCCCAATCCCCATTTCTCCAGTCCCAGAGCAACAATTTTGACATGATTATGTTCTCTCAGAGACGAGACATCCCTCAAATTCGAACAACTATTTCTTTGGGGTTTATGTTTGAGTTGGTAAATAAGAATAGAGAAATGAATATCTTTGTTAGATACTCAAATCCTTATCACAATAGTTTAATTGACTAGAAGTACCACCTCCATCCTAAAATATTGTCTCTTTTTGGATGTCTAATACTAATTTTGATCTTTCCTTATAGCAGTATCATTTTAGACTTGATTTTCTTTTGCTAACCTTCATTCAAGGCTGTTTCTTAGATCCACATCATTGAGAAGCAAGTCACTTATTTTGGTGGTGGGGTGATGAGAGAGCACTTTATAGAACTCTGGTGAACTTATTGGTGGAATATTATTTCTACTTAAGCAAGTGTCTCAATTTTTCTCATGCAGGATTTGCTTCTGAACACCAGTGCATGTCTGCTGATGTAATACGGAAGGCAGTTCAAGCAACAGAAGAGGGATTTTTGTCTGTAGTTGCTAAGCAATGGCCAGTAAAACCTCAGATTGCAGCAGTTGGTTCATGCTGTTTGCTTGGCGTGATATGTAACGGCATGCTTTATGTTGCAAACCTTGGTGATTCTCGTGCCGTTTTGGGAAGACTTGTGAAGGCAACAGGGGAGGTTCTTGCTGTCCAGCTTTCAGCAGAGCACAATGCATGTTTTGAGGCAGTGAGACAGGAGCTGCAGTCCATGCATCCGGAAGATTCGCACATTGTGGTGTTAAAGCATAATGTTTGGCGTGTAAAGGGCCTTATACAGGTATGGTTCTGCTCCACACTAGCTGTGGACTTCTTAATTCATGTTAAATAAGTCCTTTTTTTTTTATGAATGTATCATTGCATATAATTTTAGGTAACGATATCACACTTTCATTGTCTCTGACACTAAATCTGTCCTCATAAAATCAAACTTGGGAACTAATGCTTTTTCATTCAAGGGTTACATTTGAACCCCTCCCTCCTCCCCACGTGCAAAATTGGGGGTGAATGCTATGGTATGAATATGATAGTTATACAAGGACCATTTGTTTGCTGTTTATACTATGCACTTTGGGACTGTGACCTTTTTCTCCTTTGGCTTTACTTTTTTCCTTTATTTAGTTATCTATCTGTATTTTAATAAAGACAGAGTGAATCTCTGTTTTAGTTATGTACTTATATTATGCTGTAAATGTAAAATCTGAGTTCTATCCCCGCGTATTTTAATAAAGACAAAGAGTAAATCTCTTTTCTAGTTATGTACTTATATTATGCTGTAAAATCTGAGTTCTATCCCATCCCCCCCCCCCCCCGATGTGTTTATCTTGAAGCTTCTATCCTTTTTATCTCATGCTTAATTATGGAGGAGTTATGTCTTCACATTGTTCCTTCTTGCTTGTGTTTTAACTTTTCTTAGAGGAACGATGCAGAAGCTTATTTGTCAAAACATCTAGTGAATGTTGCCTAGCCATGATCTGTATGCTGTTAAATCACACTGCAAGAAAGAATAATTTTTTTTTTGAGGGTCTTAGATCGGGGTCAATCATGTTTCAGCTTGGAGCATGATTGCAGTCAGGGCTTTGAACCTTATGAGTTCTGAACAATTTCTTGATCTAGTTTAGGTCATGAATTATTTGTCTATGTCAGTCAATATTGTTTTTATTGTTTATTACTTCATTGCCATTGATTAGCTTCCCTGAATATCAAAATTTCACCCCATAGGCATAGGTAAAGGTGAAACATTGGTTTGATATTTCTTCCTTAGGTATGAACTTTTGGTTTGTATCCAGCTCTAGTGTTCTTTGAAGTCATATTTATGCCTCAGTTCTCCTAAATTTCTTTTGAAATATAAAATTGGGAAGCATTCTTCACTGTAAACTAATGCTTTTTCCAACTGAATCCAGAAATGCATACTTTATATGCTGGAGTTCTCCTTTTTGACTTTTACATTCTCCACCCTTCATGGTCAACCTCCAAACAGTTAGGGTACATATATTTCCAAAATCCTAGCTCTGGATCGCATCATGAATTGAGTTGTGCTTTTGGAAGCATATGGCATGAACAGCAGTTTTATTTTATTTTTATTTTTTTTTCATTTTGTCAACTGAATGTCATTAGCGGTTTGGCTATTTCAGTTCCTTGAACTGAATCATTGTGGCTGTCTGATATTCAACCTACAATGTAGTGAGGTCAGCTTGGATCACTTCAAATTGGTCATGTTTTTAATTCGAGGGGGTAGCTCAGGCGGTAAGATCTCTGGGATTTATTCCAGAAGTCCCAAGTTCGAGTCCCCTTAGGGCCACTGGAGGTTTTCCCGATCGTTAACTTCAGGGCTCATGGGACTAGTCAAGCAAAGCAAAGCTTGGATACCCATGCTAACCAAAAAAAAAAAGATGTTAAAAAAAAATTCTCTAATGCGCAATGGAAGGAGTTAGCAAATTTGTTATTTGTCCCAGAAAATTGTTGGATTGATAAATAAGAAAAAAGGGAGAGCCTGTACAGTGATAGGTTGCTTAATTCTGGACAAATGCTTGTTTAGTGCCGAGAATTCTTGCAACTGGCAGTTGTCACCCTTGGAAATGTATGATCTTTTTCAGTCAGGCGGATGGATTTTTCATTGTATCTACTGCTGAATTTGTTGATAATGTTCTGGGAGTCATACAGGTGTAGGTGTTAGTGTGGTTAGTGGGAGCACACATAATAAAGAATAGTACATCTGACTGAATTTATAGTAGATAAACAGAAATGAACCATCACCCAAGTTTACAATGAGAGTTCTCAAGCATCCATTCCCTCGTCAGAGGTAAGGTCTCAGTTCAAGCACAGATCACGTTTTTGTGCAGAGTTGCCAACCATGCGATGGGGATTGAAAGAAAAGATTGTAGTTGAGAACCAGAATTTTATAGCGATCTTACTAGATTAAAATGTTTTATCCATATGAAATGCATGGAAGGTTGCATGCTGTTTTTTTTCTCAATTGGGCAGATCTCCACTTTTTATCTATTTATTTAATATTTATTTCAAATAAGCTTTAAAAATTTAAGAATTTCTTTTGGGTGCAGATTTCCAGATCCATTGGAGATGTATATTTAAAGAAGCCCGAGTACAATAGAGAGCCTTTGTATGCTAAGTTTCGTCTACGGGAACCTTTCAAAAGACCAATATTGAGCTCAGAACCATCAATTTCAGTTCATGAACTGCAGTCACATGATCAGTTTATAATATTTGCTTCTGACGGACTGTGGGAGCACCTTACCAATCAAGAAGCTGTTGATATTGTTCAGAGCAATCCACATAACGTAAGATTTTCAAGTAGCACAGACTTTACTATATTACTGAACCTTAAATGGCATAATCTTGTAGATTAGAATGTCAAGTTGTGAAGTGGAAACAGTTTCTTCGCTGTTGTGGCGGTAAGGTTGTGTACTCTGAACCGCCCAGCCCCAACCACGACATGTGGGAAAGCCTTGTGCATTTGGTGATTTGTTTTAATTTGAACTCTTTATTTTTTTTAAAATTTCTTTTTTTTAGGGGTTGTTTCATTTTGAAGTTGGAAGTTGTCATTAAGAAATTTGAAATTTTGATTGCTACACTGGTTCTGATTCTGATCATGTTTATTGTGAGGCAATTGTGTATGTGATTATTATCATTATTAAAAACTATTAGTTTGAAATGCATGTGTGGTGGAGGCTGGAAATATTAAATTGCAGTAAAAAAGTTATGGTCCTGATTTGAGAAAGGTGGGGCTTTCTTTATTCCTTCAGATGTGTGATTTTGAGGATGTCAAACATAGATGTGATGTTTCCAGTCCTAAATGTGTGGTATTTATGAATTCGTAAAACACATTGTTTGCTTCCTAGTAGCTTTCAGAAAACATTGTACTTCTCGCGGTTCGGAAATTGCAGACTGTTTGGTCACTCTGAGATGTTAGGAGTACAATTGTTGGTAAAGATCCAATATCTATCATGTTTTGATGTGGCAGACTCGTACGTCTAGGAGTACCTGTATATATTCCTTGTTGTTTCTGTTGTTGTGCTATGGTTCAAAGTTGCTTTCTTTCTTTTTTCACGGTTTGTTACAATGTCCACAGCAGGCAATCCGTAAAAATATTGAAGTGCATGTGATTCTAAGTTGTATGTTCTTTTGAACAGGGAAGTGCAAGAAGGTTGGTAAAAACAGCTCTGCAAGAGGCAGCAAAGAAGCGAGAGATGAGATATTCAGACCTGAAGAAGATCGACCGTGGTGTTCGTCGTCATTTCCATGATGATATAACTGTGATAGTGGTGTTCCTGGACTCAAACCTCGTGAGTCGGGCCACCACCGGATTCAAGGGCCCACATATATCCATTAGAGGAGGGGGAATAACCCTACGTTCGAATACACTTGCCCCCTCGTGAGGCCAGGTTCAGCTTTGTTGGTGACCTGTTGTGATATATGCTCTCCATATTATTTTGAAGGAGATGAACCATGAAACTGAGGGTGGAGTCTATAACGTTCTTACAGTGTATGACGTAACTCTTTTTAACTTCGGAAACTGACAGTGGGGTTTAAGTGATGTCCTCGAAAGGAGAAGATAAGTGAACTGGAGATCAGGACCTCCAGTGATGGTTATACAGTATTAGTTATTTCCTCGTATGACTGGTATGTTTTGTTACAAGGATTTTCCACTTACTTTTGGCCTATCTATTTGTTAAATTCTATTATTATTTACTTGAAAGGGTGTTTAGCCCACCATTGTAAAAAAGGAAACGAAAAGGTGCTGACTTGGCTATATAGCTCTCTCGTCTCGAAACCCTCCCCCCACCCATAACTGTATTTGTATTCAGATGTTGATGAAAATGGCAAGTCGAAGGGCCATTTGAGCTTTCTGATCCCCCATGCAATAAAGGGGAAAAAAATAATAAATCTGATTTTTCATTTCTGATTTGGGAACAAATAGTTTTCTGCTCCACTGCTGCTGCTATTTGAAGTTGAGAGGTTGGTGAGAACTGAGAACCCATAGCCTTGATAATCTGAGTAGCAGGTTTGTGTTTCTACTTAAAGAGTCTAAGAGCATCATCCTTTTTTCCCCGTGTTATTTCCTGGAGTTTGTTCTGAAATACGTTTGTTGCGCAACTTCATTCAGTAAACATGATTGCCAACGAACGCGAACAACAGGTCTCAAACCATGCTGTAATTTGGAAAACCATGTGTACAACCAACCCCAGATGTATTATCTGAGAATTTTGGTGTTGAAACGTCCACTCTCAGCGCGGTGTACTTGATGAATGACGCGGAGTAATGCTGAACGCTGCGAGGCTGAAGCCTTTGGCCATTGTTCCTCTCTACAATCTACATACTCCTTACTGCATGGGATTGGTTTCTCAATCTTTTATTTTTGCTTGTCAAAGATTACATTGGTTTCTCAATTAGGACATGGACAGAGAGTATGTTTCTAAGGTCCATGTATGTCATTGAACCTCAGAATAAGTGTCTAGGGAAGGGGACCTCTTTCTTTTTCCTGGCTACATGAATTAAACAATGGGAGCTGTAGCCTAATGCTAGATGACTTGGCTAGTTAATTGATGACATTAAAAAACTGCAACTATTTTAACCTCTTTATCCGTCTTTTAGTATCCTTTTTCGTTACCTTAATTCAAGTAGTTAGTACTTAGTAGTGAGTAGTATATTCGTTACCAGAACAAAGTGGCATTGGCATGAGTGCCATGAGTGCCTTTCACTAGCAATTAAGATGTACGAGTAGTATACTCGAAAATGGAGTATTTGCTTCAAATAATAATGTTTCTGTAGGAATAAGAGAGTGAGAATTACTCTTGACAATTTAACAGTCGATAGTAGTTGAAACAAGGGTATTTGCCCCTCTTTTATTTTTTATTTTTAGTTTCCTGACCTCTACATTTTCCATTTCCCAGATAGGCTGGTCTCTTCCTTTCTAAATACTGTATTGTAGGTTAATACTTAATAGGCTTCAGGACTAGGAATTTAGGTTTATTCTCCTCCTTAACATAGAAATTACTTTGACAATTCAGGAAGTTAGGGTGCGTTCTTTTCCACTTATTTTCACCGATTCTCACTAATTGAGTAAGGTTCTGCCACTGATTTCCACTGATTGAGTAAGGTATCGCCATTGATTTTCACTGATTCTCACTGATTCAATAAGGTCCTGCCACTGATTCTATGAGTAGGAATGTGGGTCATGCCACTGATTTCCAATGATTGAGTAAGGTCCTGCCACTGATTCTCACTGATTCAATAAGGTCTAGCCACTGATTCTCACTGATTGAGTAAGGTCTTACTACTTATTTTCATTGATTGAGTAAGATCCAATAAGTGGAAAAGAACACATCTATGGTGATAACATGCCAAAAGCCTTAACGAGGATGAGGAGGGAAGGGGGGTAGGGGCGAGCGGAAACTACATATGTATTAACGTGATCATGAATATTATTTATTTTTAGTTCTCATTATCATTTTTCTGTATAAGCAGAAACTACAATATGCGGGATTACACTACTAAGTTGAATATATTAAGTAACGTACCAAGTATGACAATATCTCATTTTCAAACACGAGAAAAAACAATATGGAGTGTGTATTAATACATTTCGGTTAATCTTGTTTTGAGTCGATAAAAGTCCAATCCATTAGCTAAACCCAGAGTCTAAAACAGGATAAAGATGCATTCTTCACATCTACTGTATTATTACTAATATTGACATTAGGATTAGGACTTGAAAGGGCCAGGCCAGGGGTGTTGTCTTAAACTTTGAGGACAATAACAGTTATGACTAGTAATTACGTTCCGCATTAAATTAATAAATTCTCGTACTCATTGAAACATTTCATTTCCCTTTAACTCTCAATTCTCCAATTAGAGGAGTAATTTTTACGAGGCAGGGGTGGGTGACAATATCATACTCCTATTATTACAATGCTTTTATTTTATTTATATTTATACTCCTCAGCTACTGTTACACATGAAACACCACCATAAGCCAAAATCTAACACCCTCTCTGCTCTCTCTCTCTCTCTCTCTCTCTCTCTCTCTCTCTCTCTCTCTCTCTCTGTGTATGTACTGTGAGAGCAGTGACAACTTTTTGTCAGTGTTTCTCCTCTTTTCTCACACCAGGGAGTGACCAGTCCACATACAATCTTATATAAGATATTAAATGTCATACCAACAGTACTCTCTTCAATTGGGTTTATATTTGTTTAACGTTTAATTTTGTTGTTGGTACAAACGATGAATGAAATGTTCCTATGTTATGTTATCTTCTGTTTTCCTTTTTTATTCTTAATTTAAATTTTTTATGCCAACTCAAAACTCAAAAGGGCATTGATACCAAAACACAAGAAATAGTGAATGCTGAAAACAAACAGACCATTAAAACTCTTTCTCGAGCCCCTTAACCATCCCTTCCCCAGCCTTGATTCTTCCTACCCTTTCTTTGTCACCCTATTTTCCCATTTTCTCTCTCTCTTTCATTTTCATCTTCTTCTTCTCCTTTCTCTGAATCTCCCTCATAGTTCTGTTCAACTCAAGTCCTCTGTTTCTCTCTCATTTCATCTTTCTGAGAAGCATTGTGCTTTTTTCTTCTAGCAGTGAGACTGTGAGAGTGATATATATAAAAAAAAAAAAAAAAAAAGCGCCATCTTTAATTTTGGTGAGACTGGAAAAATGGGTTGCTTGGAAACTGTGTCTACACATAGTTTGCTCCTCTTGAACCCCATTTCAGAGAGCCCACACCACAAATATCTCCATTTTTAGAAGAACCCAAAAACAAAACCCTAAAGCCCCCAGCTTTTTCTTTCATGGTAAAGAAGAAGAAAAAAGGGGACTAAAATATGCTGCACATTCCTCCAAAATTCTACCTTTCTCTCCCTTTTCTCATCTTGTCCATGCTTTAGTAGCATAAGCCTCAAGGGAAATAAATATTCATTCTTCAGTTCTTTCCACTTATTTTTCTTAATTAAAACAAAGCCAAAAAAAAAAAAAAAAAAAAAAACCCTGTTTCATCTAGCAGAACAAGAGGATGGGGTGTGTAGCATCAAGACTGGAGCAGGAAGAAGAGGTGGTTTCAATTTGTAGAGAGAGAAAAAGGCTGATGAAATTAGCAGTAGAGAAAAGATATGCTCTTGCTGATGCTCATTGCAGGTACTGTCACTCTCTGTATGCAGTATCAGCTGCTATTAGGCTGTTTGTAGCTCGGCATTCAACCCCTTGTTCCCCATTTTTAATTACCTTTCCACCCCCAAATTGCCCTTCTTCGTCACCCCCCCCACCATCAGCAGAAACTGTAATCACAAACCCAATGTTCCTTCAGCAAAACCCATCTCAACCCACAACAACCACCCAAGAGGTCCTTCCCTGTTGTGAATCCCCTGGTTCTTCTTGTTCTTCCACCACATCTTCTGAGGATAATAATGGGGGACAAGAGGAGAGAGGAAATGTTGGAACAGGACAGAGAGAGGAACAACAGCCTTGTGGGTATTTCTACATGGGTAATGGTATGCCCATGTCAATGCCCCCACCAATGCCTTCCCCTCAAAGAGATTTTGGGTGGGATTTCTTCAACCCCTTTGCCGGGGTTCGCCCTGAGGTTATCAGTACCGGGTTTCGACGGAACTCCGAGGACGATTTGAGAGCGGTGCGAGAAGAGGAAGGGATACCTGATTTGGAAGAGGAAGTTGGAGGGGAGGGGGAGAGAGAGGGAGAGAAAGGGCAAAAAGTTGTGGATGGTGTTGTTGAAGGCAATGGGGATGGCAATTTGGTGGGAAATGGAGGACTTGATGTTGTGAAGTCAATGGATGGTGCTAATGTTAGCCAAGGAGAAAAGGGGCTAACAGTTATTGACACCCCAGTTAGGGGAAGAGAGCTGTTGGATGCATTGAGGGATATTGAGGACCATTTCATCAGAGCTTATGATTCTGGCAAAGAGGTGTCAAGGATGCTGGAAGCTAACAAGATGCATATGCAATCTGGTCTTGAGGAAATAAAAGGTGGGTACTGTGCTATGCGTTCTTCAGTTTAAGGATTATAATTTATGTTGGATGGGATCGACGTAAACTTGTTTGCTGTTTAATTTGCATAGTTTCATAAATGATTAGATATGGTATCTAATTGAAGCATGCTGTAAGTTTTCTCTCTTCCAAAAAAATGTGCATTCTCTTTCAGATTAGATTTCCTTTGGTTTTGAATTTGGAACTTCCAAGCTCTTGTTTTGAATATGGAACTGCTTTCTTTGATTGAGATTCCAAGTAATATTTCTTAACAGCCGGCATGAGGCATCTAACCATAGGCAAAGATTTATGCTTTATATGTTTTCTTTAATGTGAATACTGTGACTCTGTGAGTGCCTTTTCCAGGCTGTGGAATGTATAAGTAACAGAAAAGTTCCTACTTGCCTCACTTTGCTCCTGCGGTTACAATGCAGAAAATTCTACTAAACTCATCCAAGCTATTACATGGCACCGGTCCAATACTTCTCGTTCTTCATCTTGTAAGAGCTTGGTGGCATCGAGCTCCAAGAACTCTAGCACATGGACAGAGTATAAGAATGATCTTTTTGATGATTATGGTGGGATGGCAGCCGGCAGCCATTCACTGACCCTGGGAAGGCTGTATGCTTGGGAGAAGAAGCTTTACGAAGAGGTGAAGGTAAGGACTATATACTTTCAGTGTCCACCTTAATCATAGTTTCTGTTACTCTATTGGGTCTAGTGCTGTTCCTGTATTTCCTGCCTCTGCAGTAATACCACTCCTTATCTCCTACACTGCTACTAGCTTCTGGGTTTTATCTAGCAGAAAATTATGAAGTATACTTCTAGCTAGCCATATGGAAAAAAAATTACATTCAAACACAAAGTATATAGTACGGAGTATATAAGTATTACCCCAAATTACTGCTAGTATATACAAGTATATATGTAACTATCATGCTTCCTTTAACGAATCATCAATTCATCATGCTATAGATGTTGTGGAGTTAAGGAGATGCAAATATGAACAAAGCAGTCCAAGATTTAAACAATTCTACATATGAGGTCAATTAACATATATACAAGATGTTCGGGGGGATGTTCCCATGTCTTGACCTAACTCCACACGGAAGTAACAACCATTAATTTGTTGTCATGCACCTCAAGCCTCTTGACTACCAATTATGTTGCATTTTTGTGTTTCATAGTCTGGAGACGACATAAGAAAGCTATACGAGAGGAAGTGTGCACATTTGAGAAACAAGGATATAAGAGGGGAGGACACACTATCCGTTGACAAAACCAGAGCAACTGTGAAAGATCTACACTCTCGGATATTGGTTGCAATTCGGCGGGCCGAGTCCATCTCTGAGAAAATTCAGAAACTTACAGATGAAGAACTACAACCACAGATCATTGAGTTGCTGGAAGGGTAAGTGATTACAACCATTAAAACCGCAAGCAGCATTGTTAACTTCATTTCTGGATTTTCTCACCATCCATGCATTGTGCACATGCAGTTTGACTCAGTGTTGGAAGACGATGATGGAATCTCATGAAACCCAGAATCATATAATATTTGAAGTTAAGACTTTTGACTGCCCTACCTATGGTAAATTCTGTAATGACTCGCACCGTCTCGCTACCTTACAGCTTGAGGTGGAGATTCAGAATTGGCGGGAATGCTTCACAGGGTACATTGCTACACAGAGATCTTATGTTGAGGCTCTTCATGGATGGCTATCAAAATTCATAGTACCAGAAGTTGAGTTTGGTTCTAAAGCTAGGAGTTTGGCCCCACCACCCTATCAAGCTAATGGGCCACCCCTGTACATGATATGCCATGGTTGGTTAACTTCGATGGAGAACTTGCCTGATAAGGCGGTTTCTGTGGCAATGAAAAGGTTTGTGAGAGACGTAAGGGCTTTGTGGACTCAGCAAGGGGAGGAACAAGAACAAAAGAGAAAAGTTGACAAAATGGCCAAAGAACTAGAGAAGAAGATGATTGCTCATCAGAAGTTTGAGGGCAGAATTCAAGAGACTAAGCTTTTAGAGTATAAACCTCAAGCTGAAACTAGAGAACTGAATTTAGAGAGTCAAGACGACACTCAACATCGAGCTGATTATTTGTCAGATAAGAAAGACACCTTGGAGAATTTTAAGAGGAGACTGGAGCTGGAGAAAGAAAAACATCAGAGCTGCATGCAAGAAACTCGAAGGATCACTTTGAATGGATTCCAAACTGGATTCTCGTTGATCTTTGATGAGTTGGTGCAGTTCTCAAGGGGTTCACTAAAAATGTACAATGACTTGGCCAACAACAGTCAAATTTTGGAGAAGGCTGGGAAACTAACCTGCGCACAAGAAGGTTCATTTGTCACAGAAGACCTGAAGTGAAATGAACCAAGAAGTTGGGTGAAAGGGCCTTCAGTATTTTAACAGGTCAAGGATTCTAGAGTCCAGTTTGTAAATTAGGCTAGCGTTGAAGCAGCTCGCTGAGGCGCGTAGTTGTATCTGTAGGGTGATTCTTAGCTGTTTTCGTGGTGGTAGAATTGTTTTATTTACTTTTGTTTATTAGGCGCCATGATGCCCACAATTTTGTTGGGACCAAAAATTCCTGATACTTCACATCTCCCCTCCCTTTGGCTAATTAAGAAGCCGTAGGTGGTTGTGGAAGGGAATTAGGTGGGCGTTCTTTGTGTGTTGTATATCTTAGGTCCCTAATACAAATTGTCACCTTGAGTCATGCAAATTGACGATGTACCCACTGTTTCAGGTGGGTAATTTATTCAACTCTTCTGAGAAAAGTGTATCTGGGGAAAAGCTATATTTACACAATTTGCTCACTGTCCACCACCCCCCACCCCCAGGACGAAAACCTCCAAGCCCCCATAAAAGGTCAGGACTTTTCTTTTTGTATTTTAATTCTTGTTTTTAACCCCGTATCTTTATACAACTTAAAGTTAAATGTAAAAGTATACTAGCAATGCTGCAGGACCTGGTCCATTTCGTAAAAGTATCTGACTTCTGGCCACTCTTTTTTATTACTTTAAAAATCTAGTCTAAAGAAGCTCTGCATCCACAAGACCACAGTCCACAAGTGATGGTTTCCATTATGCATTCATAGCTAACAGAACCCTCTAACTTCCTTGTAAGCGTTGAGCTTTCCAGTACGCATGCAACAGATGGCGTCTGGTGATCCTTATATTGAAAATCCTATGAGAAACAAATACAGCTTAAAGTGGCATACCCGATACAACTTTTCCTACTCCAATCCATGTATACATGTATCGAACAAGGTAACAATGGTCATGTCTGCTTCAGAAAAAGCTACGACATTATATATAATCTCATTGTCTGCATACAGTATTCAATTTCAACTATTTCGGGATCACATTCTGTAGTTATTACTGAACACCAAGGCCATATCCTTGGCAATTTCAAGTGCTACTGAATCTCTTTAGGTATCTTTCATTTTCTTTATTTTTTACCTGGTGGGGAGAGGGGGTGGAGGCCTTGAGGGCGGGCATTGAAACAGCCTCGAGGGAGGCAATCTCTAAATGTTGTATTCCTATTGCAATCCTTTAGCAGACCCAATACTAAAGAACTAAGGCTTCATTTCTGGAAACTTCAGATTGCATGCATGAATTAATCATAATAGCTTCAGATATCTAAGAACTATTCAATTGCTGCGCTTAAGGAATGGCTCATTAATATCACGACCTCATAATCAAGTAATCAACAAACGAGTTTCTTCAACTCAGAAAATTTGAGTGTGTAGACAATGATGCGATACTATCTAAGTGCAGCAGCTGTACACAATTACTATACCTGCAGAGTATTTGTCTTGAATAACTGAAAATTTTGCTACATTGCATTTGTACAAAACATGAAGTATACATCCTAGAAAAGCAAGCATATTATCATGCAAAAAGGAATAACTAAATACCTTTAATAGGATTTCAAGATAAAACAACTAGTTTGTCAGAGCCTACCTAAGATACAGAGAGACCAAGAACTGAGACAGGATGATAAATTCACTGACAACTGCAGCAGGAGAGTGTAAGCCCATAAATGGAACAATATCTACCTGCAACCAGTTTTCAATAGCTGACCCGACGACTGCACCCACCACTAGGCCTCCCATGGTTATCGCAGTGGCTTTCCCTGCATATATCAAATTTCTATCAGTTTACTTAATCTATGAAAGAACCACATATGAAACATGATACATGTACATTGGAAGCACTACAATTTCACAATACACTATCCCATCAATTATGGTTGATGCATTCCCCTAGTCAGGTTAACTAGTGAAATCTCACCTTTTCAAACCAGTGTCACAATTCAAATATACAATTTCACAATACACTATTCTATCAATTATGTTTCTAAAATGGTACTGATAACTGGATCCAAAGTCTATGAAGATACAGGGTTCCAATGCATCACGTTCTTAAAATAATTCCTCTCTATTTTCTGGATTGATGTTTATATTCTGCATCAGACTAAGCCTATGTGATTTACCACTGAACTGTAGCAACATGTGTCAACATGAACTAGTTTTCATTGCGTATAAGTAGAACTTTCAGAAAATTTTATGAAAATGTCTATCCCAATTGTTGATACATTACATGGAGTTATTATCTTCATTTCCAGGTGCAACCAGATCATAAGAGGTAATTGAGTGATTCAAATAGCATTTTGAAGGATTTGAACCAAGCATCGGATTATGTAAAGTGATATCCATGTTTTAGCAACGAATATAATGAAGCAAATAAATTCCGAATCCAAGCCATTTTCATGTGTGACAAAAGCTAGAGTTCACTAATGACAGTTGAGAACTCCGAGTGCAAGCCAGCATACCTAATTTTACATTCTTTTTGGTTATGAAGTATAGGGACGCTCCAAAACTGGTTGCAAGGATAAACCCAGGAACATCGGCCCCAGCAATAGGTCCTGCAGAAGATGAGGAGGTTCCGTTGATGTAAGTCAAAACCATCATTGCTCCATAAACACCAGCTTGGATTCCCAAGTCTGATGCCGGAGGTTTTTCAACGACTACGGAAGAGCCCTTAATTGTTGACTGTAGCCACTGAGGCATTGTCCGAGTAGCAGGAGTGGTAACAGGTTTGACATCAGCATAACGCACACTACTGTTTACAACTTTTCCAGCTCGCCGTTGTGTTAAGCTCTGCATGAGCAACATGTCATATGCAGCTTCTACCTGAAAGTACATCACAATCATCTGAATAATTAATAAAAAAGTAGTTTTTGATTAAGCAGGGTACAAGACACAAGCTGAATACTCGAGGAGAAGTAATATTGTGGAAACCAGATTATGTCCATTGTCCAGTAATGATTTAATCAGTGTCTATGGCTTAGGGACGTCCGAGGGAGAGGGTACTGGAAACAGACTAAGTAATACTCTGCTACTAACAGCGCCCAAAAAAGAGAGAGGAGGGTTAGACTACAAAGTAAAGATTATAATTATAAAGCCTTTACACTCAGGCACTCAGCAGAAAGCCAGAACAATTTTGTATATTTTATCATTACATTGATGTCCATTTCTGAAAACGAGCAGAGCAGCTCACAAGTGGGAAAATGTTTCCCAACCTTGCCATAAAATTTCAAGACATTTTCCCCATAACTATCATTCTTACACTTGTTCCAAGTGCCCAATTATTCTACAATATCACAGACTTACACCTCTCCTTTTGAAACAAACTTCAATCTATATCAAGAATACAAAACTGTTGCATATCCTAGCAGAATATGTCCTTGATGGAGATGGAACTTAATATTCCAGGGGAAGAGAGCAAGGATGATCATTCTATTAATAAGATGCAACATCCCCCTCCCTGCTGTGTCATAGCATACCTCATTACCATTTTTCCAATGAGCTAGAGAATGATTAGAGAACTCATTAGCAACTAACATATTTTGTACTGCTGCTGTAATGCTCATCACCAATTAGCTACAACTAGGAACTAGCTACTTCAGACTTCAGCAAAGGTTCAAGCACTCAAAGTGAGGTTAAAATGTAGTTCATAACCAATTAATAATTGTAGTTAACCAACCACCACAAACACAATCCATTTCCACTTCACCTTAAAAAGGGTAATGGAGATTAGTCCAATTATAAGATTAAGATTTTTGCATCCACACAAGTAACCCTGTACGAAAACAGTGCACAATCTACTAAGATCAACATGAACAAAACTGAATGCAACCCAATTGAGCTCCACTATCATAAATCACCAAACCAATAGCAAATCAAAATATCCAAAATATCCAAATTGATGGAAAACTGAAAAGTGAAGACATAAACCTGAGAAATAGTTTGTGGGTCATCTTTACAAGTGGCTAAAATAGAGTTCTTGGCACGGAGAATATCATCAAAGGAAGCTCCTTCAGAGACACCCAGAAGCTTCAAAGCGTTTTCCACCGACATACCAAACGGTGCAGAATCATCTGCACGTGACCCAGCCATAGCCACGATTGAGGGTGCTAATGTGCGCCGGTTTGGTATAGAGACAGCCCAACAACGCCGGGGCCATGTGGGTCGGGCCGGGGCCCGGTAGAAACCCGGATGGGCTGGCCGGACGGACAGAGAAGCGGACATTTGGATAATGACGTGGGTAATGAATGGTATTAGCCAAAAGAGGAAACTTTTAAATGAATTTGAAGATGCAAAAATAAAATCAGTGTTGTGTATTGTGTGGTGTTTAGAGTTTTGTTAATGGATTGATTGAAGACACAACAGTTTTGCTTTTGATTGGTTTTATTTTGGGTTTGAGTGTTGTGTGAGAATTCCGCTAATCCAAGTGGGAGACTTGAGATTGAGTGCCTTTGGAGTTTGAGGTGTTATTATTTCTTACTATTTTGGATTACTTTGGGACCAGGTTATGCTTATGGCTTATGAATGAACAAGATGTTTTTTTTTTGTTTTTTTTTTTTTTTTGTTTTTTTTTTTTTTTTCAGGAAAGGTATGAAAAGGGACAAAGGATTGGAATAAAAATTAAAATTTCAGGCCCTTTTTTTTTCTCTCTCTCTCTCTTTTATTTTTTATTTTTATTTTTTGTGATTGTGAGGAATCCAGGTTGGTTGTATTAAAATGTGGACAAATTGCTTTGAAAGCAAAGGCTGTGGGACTCAGAAGACCCTTTGGAGATAATTTCTATCCTATCACGGCGTTCTGATGTAAAATTATGTATACTTCCTGTCCATTGAATTTACAATGCATATTCTATATAGCTAGTATTATGGTAACTAAATACATAAGTATTTTTTTCATCTTTAAAATAAATTCTTTATGTATCCATCAAATAGGAGTATTTTGTACTACAGGACACCATAAGTACAACTTACATGATCAATCTAATACAAGAAAAAACTTTGCCTTTTAGTGACTAGGTACGTAATCAGTATCAGCCCTTCACCTTGATAACAATTTCATTTTTGAAAAATATATAAACCTCAATGACAACTTGATTCACTTAATTTCTTCTGCATTAGTTCATGCGACTCGATCCGAAATTATGCCAAGGAGAGTCGCTTGTTTTATCTGTGATCTTATGTGAAGTTCCAACAAAAATAGTGGCTAAAAGAAATCCTTTGCAAAAAAAAAAGAAAAATTGGGTAACAATTTGTTATTTTATATTGTCATAGGAGTATTATTTATTTATCAGAGAAATCAGAAAGAAGGAAAGTCCTAGAGTTTGCTGATTAACTGATTGGCCAGTAGTTAGCACCAGTGGACAGGATTAGGAGGGAGATCACAATCACATAATAGTAAGGAATAATAATACTCCGGCCTGTATGAATCTAGCCCTTTGAGAAGCTGTTGAAATCCAGTTACAGATCGATCGATAAGCGCCTAAAATAAGCTTAACAAAGAGTTTTAGTAGTAAAATGCTAAGTTGCTGGAAGATCACCCCTTGTTTTCCATCAAACACATACAAGAAGTGCAGATTAAGGAGGAGTTTTGGTTGCAAAGCAGAAAATTCACAACCAAAAGAGAGCACTAAGAAAGTTTTGGTAGTTGGCTCTGGCTGGGCTGGCCTTGGTGCTGCTCATCACCTCTCCAAACAGGTCTCTCTCACTCTATTTTCTTTCTGTTCTACTTAGTAATACTCAGTAGTGATCGAACACCTTCAACTTGGAATTTTGATACTACTTTGCCATGTGTGTGACGGATTTTACAGGGTTTTGATGTCACTGTTCTTGAAGGAGGTGTTGATCCTGGATTTCCTACTTATAGTCCTGATGAAGTTGGTATTCAAGGTATTCTTATTTGATGTTGCTGCTGTATTGTTATTGTCCATTTCGCTGTAAGTAATTGAGTATTCAAGAAAATTCCACTTTGCTGGGTTATCTTTTAACATACATGACACTTATTGATGCTTTTCAAATGAATAAATAGTCTTTTGTGCTTCCTCATTGATGTTTGCTGCACATGACACTTACTGACTCATGTATTCTTCATTGTCAGGTTTCTGGTACCCGTACCGCAACATATTTAGCCTTGTTGATGAGCTTGATATCAAACCATTCACCAGTTATATGAGGTCTGCTCAATATTCCGAGGAGGGATTAGAGGTTACTGCTTTTCTTTACAGTCTTGTGTCATTGTTTGGTATCTAAGCATGGTGTCAAATATTTGATTTGCCTATCACAAGGTAGTTGCTTGATAAAGTCCTTGAGAAGGAAAAGAACATTGAATTGCGCTAACCCTTTAAACACTAACCCAATATGATATGACTGTTTTCTTCTATTGTCACACTTGGATCATCCTACAGGTGGAGTTTCCTGTATTCCAAGATGTACCCCAACTGCCAACTCCGCTGGGAACCCTAACACAGACCCAAGTATGTTCCAAATGGCCGCTGTTACTAAATTGTTTACCTAATAATGTTTCTTGCAGCCTTATGGTCGACAATGCTAAGCTTCACCACCATATCTGCAGTTCACTCGGCTACCACTGCTGGATCGCTTGACACCTCTTCCTCTAATGGCTGCCAGTAAGCTCTCCTGAAGTATTTACTATATACTAGTGGCTCCATTTCTGACTATCAACTACTCTGTTATGTGCTAAAGTTATCCATGAAATGAGAAGTTTTCTGACTTCTAGGGGCTCATTTCATGTGCCTGCTTTCTATGATAATGTCTTATTAATGAGTCAATGAACAAGGAGAGTAGCTAGTAGCTTCTTCCTTGAATCATTAATTAGTTTCCTTAAAAAAACACATCATAACTTATAAATGTTCAAAGATAAGAGAATTCCTTTCTTCTAGTCAACTTCCAGCCCTCATCATGCCCGACGGGCCACCAGATTATACATCAAGCAGTTAAGCGTGTAAGTCTATTCTCTTTTTTCTTGATCTTATTTGTACAACTTTGCAGTGATAGATTTTGACAACACTGATTCATCATGGAGAAAATATGACCCAAGTGAGTATACTCTTGACTCCAATCACTTCCGCAATAATATAGATCTTTGTTTTTCCTCAACAAGAATCAAAAAGGATATTCCCAGGTGTCTGACTCTGATGCGTTTTCCACCTCAGTTACTGCAAGAGAGCTTTTAAGACAGTTTGGTTTGTCAGAGAGATTCTACCGGACTATCTTTGATCCATTGCTTGAAGTGCGTTTGTATGCGCCAGCTGAGCAAATCAGTGCAGCAGCAACTCTGGCGACACTCTACTATTATGTCGTTGCTCATCAGGTTTGATGCCTTGCGTGATAAGAACTGCTTTCAAGTAGAAGTATACCATAAAGGAGCATATCTTGATTCTGTAAACATGCTCTTCTGATGCTGCTTACTGGTATAAATGACAGAGAAATATTATGGAGCTGCAACCTGGTTACTTCGAGCCATCTTAATAAGTAAATCCAATAAAGATTACTTTGGAACAAACAAGGGTCCACTTAATGCAAGTTTGTAAACCTATATGGTCAACTTGCATGATCTAATAAACCTATATAAGTTTTGTAAAATGGGACATCATCTACTTAATCCAGTTTCAGAAAGCGTGTGATTATGTTTCTGATGGACTTGCATAAGCCTTCGACCAATTCATTATAGCTCTTTCATTTTCCTTCTTGCCATGATTCCCTTCCCAATCACAGGTTTTGCCCCTTATTGTTGTTTGAACTATGCTCTTTTGTTCTTTTTTGGTGGTCCTTTTCCCGTGTTTCTGAACTTTCTCTAAATTGCAGAAAAATTTCAATTTAGTCTTGTGCCGTGGAAGTGTGAGGGAAAAAGTTTTTGAGCCATGGAAGGACTTACTCAGAAGCAGGGGGTGTGAATTTCGCAAAGGCAGAGGAGTTACAGATTTCTTCTTCAGTGAAGAAACAGGTTGCATTTCAGAAGTGCTCTGTGGGAATGACAGAATAAAAGCTGATGCAGTAATCTTGGCTGTTGGAATTTCCACTATTCAGGAAATGATAAAAAGAAGGTTTACTTTATCTGTTTTCTACTCAGATGCATTACCTCATTTCTGAATTCCTTCAGTTTAGCTGGAGAAGTGGTCCTAAACTCCAATCTAACTCAAGCAAAAATTAAGGATATTTTTTGTAACATTTTGGTACTTTCTTAAAATTTCATCTCAACGTATATGGTGAGATTCTTTGAGACACACTATAGGAATGAAAGGAGCATGTATTCTTAAATTTGCTATCAGCATCCTCAAACACATATGTAGGTCCACTTAGCATTGACTCATCTGCCACATTTAGAATTTGCTGTTACTCATTATAACCGGCTGCAGCATTTCCTTGTAGTTCAGCATTATGTACGAGGGACGAGTTCCTGAAAGTTCTGAACTTAGCTGCCATTGATGCCCTCTCCATTAAGCTTCGTCTTGATAGAAAGGTGCTAACAATAATGAAAGATCCTACTTCTCTTAAATGGAAAAACAATTTTATTGTGGCACATAAATTGATCCGTCTACCTTGTTTAAATGCTGGCAGATCAACATACCGAGGGCATGCAATGCTTGTTCAGGATTTGACACACTAAGTGGTTGGACTTTCTTTGACTTGAATGCTATATATGAGGAATACGAAAATGATGAAGTCACAATCTTACAAGCTGATTTTGTAAGTACCAACTCCAACCCATACTTAACCTTCCATTTCTGACTTCTGAGTAAATCTTCATGACAAATACCTCCTATGAGTCCTATCCTAGCTTGTAGTTGCATGCAGTCTGATGCAAATTAAAATTTGTTGGTGGCAGTACCATGCAAATGAGTTCTTGCCCTTGAGTGACGAACAAATCACTGCAAAAGTCATGTCTTACCTCTCGAAATGTATTAAGGAACTCCAAGATGCTCGGGTGATTGATAAGGAAATAAAAAGATTTCCAAAATCCTTGACTCACTTCTTCCCAGGTCAGCTACCTATACGGAAAGTTTCCAGTTCAGCTAAAACCTACTTATCAAATAATTCGAGAATTGCATAATTAATTTCCAAAAGACTAACACTTAGCACTCTGTTCTGTTTTCCACCGAAAGGGTCCTATGAGTTTTCCATGCGCGGATCGACATCTTTCCCAAATTTGTTCATGGCAGGAGACTGGATAATAACTAGACACGGTTCATGGTCACAGGTTCCCACCTGCCATCTTATAATTACTGCATATGGATAAGGATATGATTATGACAAATCTGAGCAAAAAGTGTTTGTGTGGTTTTGCTTATGCAGGAGAAATCCTATGTGACTGGACTTGAAGCGGCGAATAGGGTGGTGGATTATTTAGGGGAAGGAAGCTTCGGGAAAATCATCCCTGTTGAGGATGATGAGCCCCATATTGAAGCACTCCGTAATCTAAATAGAAGTGTTAACGAGATTTGGAGCCAGCTTCCATGGTCCACTTACTTCCTTCAATGAGTTGTCATATCTTCCTGCACCAAAGCTTAATCTGATGCCACTGATGTAGAGCTCAAATGCTATTGATAATACTTTGTACATAAGTTAACCAATTTCAGATATCGGTATGTATGATCATTTACTCCAACGTAGCAGTCAGGGAAGCGCTGTGCAGCTGTTGTATATTCTAGTTTTTGATGGGCAAGTGTTTGAATTGGCCCTGTCATATTCAAGGGTTTACTGGGATATATAAATACTTTCTTTAAAGAAAACTTGAACCTGCTTTTGGATCAGATTAGTATTTGAAGCATGCAGATTACAGAGCCAGGGTAATAAGAAAAAACATATATTTAAAAATCACTCTGGAGTCTGGATAGTGGATATGGGCTACTTATTTTGTTTTACAATCATTGCGCAGCACTTTGTCTGCAAGTCTGACCTTAATTACAGTGCAGCTCAGTCTGTCACTAATATTGCATTTGGGAGCCAGTTCCTATTTAAACATGACAACTAAACTTAAGGGTAATGAGAAAGCAACAATATTTACCTGAAGCAAAGCTGAGAATAAAAAAAAAAATCAGAATTATATTTTGATTCATTGTCATCCAGCTTTTGATGTTCTTACAACAGTTGGCAAGACAACTTTAGAAAGATCAGCAGGGTAAGGAGTCCACAACCCCAGTCCTCCTCTAGTTTCTCTCAAGGCGCTATTTTTCTTAAACTCTTCCAAAGATTTCACCCACTCTACCTTAGAAGAGTGTTCACGAGTGTGTGGGTGCAACACAAACAGTGCGTTGTATTCGCAGTTGGGAAACATGTATAACTTGAACTGGTCCTTCAACCTGTAAACAACATAGCCGAAACTCAGCTGATCTCTTGGTGTTAAGAGGTGAACCTCATTGAACCACAAGCAGCTAAATAGATTGTTCATCGCAGTATGCTCCCGAACTATAATGGCTCCTTCTGGCACATCTGCAAAATGACAGCACATGGTCAGCAAGATGACAGACTGTCACCAAGCGAAAAGGAAGTGACTCACAAGTTATCAAGTTCTCCTTAATCCTTATGGTTACTAGTAAGAACCATAACGTTGGCATAAAGACCTGAGAGAGGGAGAAGAGGAGGGGTAAGGCCACAATCATATAATTCTAGGGTCAAATCATGTCATAGTTGGTGTCACAGATTAAATCTACCACATGCATCTGAAAGATCTCTGACCTTTTTGTGTCATCTTTTTAGTTAATTAATTCTACCTTTTGTATTCCAATGGCTCAAACAAATAGGTTAAATTAATGGCATAGAGCTCCTGCAAATTAGATTATGATCACAAGATACTTTTTTTTACCCCCAGCAAGCATCATCATATTGGCAAGCAATATAATCATAACCACTTAAGGAATAGGATAATACAAATTTATCAAGAGCAATCTTCTTGCAAGGCCGTAAGACACTATTGCCAGGTCATTTATGTTATATGGAAACATAATAGAACTAAACCCTTTTATTTTGGACCTGGCAATAGTATTTTACAACCTGGCAATAACTTCACCCCTTTTTTTAAGGTCATGGTGGACATACAGGCACCATTTCATCAACACCAGACTGAGAATCCTCCCTCTTGACGAGGTACTATCTTAATCAACTTTTGTAAATGATAATCATCAGAGATTTATTATCTACAGATTTATAAAACCTATCAACTGCATGGTAGTTAAACATCAGAGGCAGTTTATAACTGGGAACCCAAACTATTACTCTGCGGCTAGATACTGCTACCCGAGCTCCGACATAACAGAAAACGAACTACCAAGGAAGGCCCATCTTTGACAAGTATACAATGCATTTCCAGCATTAGTGACAAGAAAAGTCACCATGCTGTCATTCTTACCACTAAGAGTGTTTTTCAATGGGCTCCACGGTTCCAATCCTTCATAGCGGTAGATCTTCATCTGAAGATCAATCAATGGTCGAGCATAACGCTTTCTACGCTTGTTGGCATCAGCTTCCTCATATATGTTGCGGTGGTGCTTGTGCTGGGCAATAGCATATGTGTGCTTCCCACGCCATAAGTACCTGTAGATGAGAAATATCCTGACTTAGTCATCTCACCTAAACTGCAATATGCCAAGGGGTTACATGACCTTTATTGTAAGAGATTGTATAAGTCCTAAGGCTCTCCCTGCCCGTGCCTTCTTTCCAAAAAAAAAAAAAGAAAAGAAGAAAGAAAAAAAAAACTCTTGCCCCAGCCCATAAAGAAGTTAAGTGACTTGATCCTAGAGTAGTTCGGGCAACAAAGTGACCCTAGAGATCATTCCCACATTCCTTTCTAGCCGAAGACACTACAGAGCTGCAACATTGCATATAATCAGGCAGTACTATGAGTTAGACATCCAATCACCTGTCCAGAAACCAGGCCAAATTAGGCCTTTACCAGCTATAGGTTAATACTGAAGCTTAAGTTAGCAGCAGTCTCACCCCTAATGGAACATGAATTGAAAATTAAAAGAGATCATATGATCAAATAGCTAATATGTTTCCTTGTGTCAGCACGAGAGCCACATTGCAAGAACTCTAATAATATGTATTCTTGTGGCAAGGGCTCTCAGGAAGGGGGAAGGAGGAGGGAGGTAGGGGGAGAGAGAGGAGTGAAAATTAAGTTGAAAAATACCTCTCCAGCATTAGCAAAGGATCAACTATTAGCTCCATTTTACCATCAATCCAGATGCTGTATTGTGCTTCTGGAAACACCCTGTGTGTTAATATTTTTGGCACCTTGCCATTTCTCCTAGGTTCATCATATGGTTGATTCTTCAACAGAACAAGACGCCAGATGCCCACCCAATGTCCACCATCATTGTCCACTCTCACAGTAACATTTTTTTTGATGAATTTAAAAGACTTCTCATCAACCACCATTAGAAAACAAAAGAGCTTTTGTGATCGAATGCTGATATTAGAGGGTTGATGTGGTGTATCATATCCATCAAAAATACCAGATGCGACTACAAACCTACACTTCTTGGCATATTCTATATCTTTTGAATCCATATCATCACCACCATTACGCATAAACCCGCAATGTACCTGCAATAGAAATAAGTTGACAACTATTATGGACAAAACAAGGAACTTTTCATGGCTCCCTCCCCAATGGAAAAAAAGAGGAAAGAAAAATTCTAAATGTCGTGAACTAAGCCTTAGCAAGTTTCACGGACAAACATTTATTCTATGTATTGCATGCCCCAGAATTTATATAGCATCAAAAGAATCAGGATTCAATATCAAATTCGGATGATTGGGTAGTCTGAGGCTATGTTGGTCCTTAGGCTGCAACTACTTTTTTGTCCCGTACAAGGCTACAACCCCCTCTTTCCAATCTCAGATGGCGTAATGCTAAGACAAAGTAGATTGTGAAGAAGAATCTAAAGAGAGTATTAGCATTTAGACACTTTTTGACTGAATAAAGATAAATTATCGATGAGGTCATGTTTAACAATAATATGAAGCATGTTACAGAAACCAGAAGGATAGCATTTCCTTTTCAACAAGTTTATAACATTCTCTCCACGAATAAACACTCATGCATATTGTTTTACCTCACCTTCATCATTGGCTTCAATTTAAAACTCTGTTCTCTTTGTGTCCAGCTTATGTTCCCTCCAAATAAAGGGGGCGAGGGAGATACTGTATCAGTTTCTTCATCCTCCAAAATATAGGTAAGGTTTTTTAAAATCGTATCAGGCGTCCTCTGCTTTGGGATAACTATTGCATCAGGGTCTTCAGCCACTGGGATAGAACAGCCTAATAGCAACAGCACCACAATTAGGTTAATAGTAGCAGTCAAAACAAATAAGCAATCAGTTAACAAGATGGTTAGAAACTTACGATGTGGGGGCCTAGGTACAAAACCCATTGAGTCTAACATGACAAATACTTTTCCCTCTCTATTACAAATGGCTGCACTTTAAACAGAAATAGGCTCAGTAGAGAATGAAGAAAAGACATTATTATCAAATTAACAGCTCAGCTAAGTTAAGCATTAGGAAAGAAGGATCATGCAGAGCAGCCATATTCAGTATTCACTACCGAAAAGACAATCCTACTACCTCCCTGTCAACATGTTCTATTTTCTGTTTCAGTTTCTCCCACTATCTTTTCAAATCTGATATAAAAACAAATCATAAAAATCTATTCTAGAGCTTGACACAATTAACCTTAAACTCAACTTGAATTTTGATGGAAAGAGTAGGACTCGACGATAACAGATCATGTTTGTATGGGTGATTTGGGATTAAACTAACTTCATATTGCTACTTTGAAGTTTGAATAAGGCAACTAGGACAGTCATAGTGGGTTGCAGGGAGCACATGAAAATTCGGAGAAAAACATGTTGAACTTGTATGCTTCCTACACATAAGTTCAAGACAAGTATACAGAGCCTTCCAGATGAGTCTGTTTACTAGCCTCAGCAAACTCAAAAGTGTCCATTGCTAGTTTCTAGATTTCTCCATTCTTTTACTCATCTTTCTTTAGTGCCCAAACAAAGGCTTAATCTTCTCTGCAGAAAAGGTAAGTACATGGAATTAACAATGCCCCTCCCTCTTTCAATTATACTTTACATATAAATGATCAATCTAACTACAGAAGTATAAGCAAACCAACAAGACATAAAAGTCAGGAAATGTGTGTGAAATTTGGATGATACCTGAAAAGAAAGCTACAGAAGATTGACAGGACCATATGTGGAGTAGTAGTACAGAAAGAATGAGCAGCATCCAAATCATGCCGGCAACAAGAAGCAATCGAATAAATCCTTTCTTCCACAACATTCTCAATGGATATTCACCATTTAATCTCCCCTGGGAAAAGAACCCGTCTTCAGGATCTGCATAAGCAACTTGGGTTAATGCCTTAATTCCCTTTTAGCAAAGCAAAGCAAACATTGTGATGCAATCAGTATTACAGATTTGATTGCACTAAACTCCTAATTATCTCCCCACCAAAGCAAGGAACTAGCAAGATAATAATAGTGCAGAAATCATAAAAGTAGTTACCAGCTGTTTTCTGATTTGGAGCATCACGGTCTGCCCTACGGCTCGGCCGCAGTGAAACTGATCGGTAATCAGAGTCCATTGTGATTTTGCCTTACTTTCCCAACATTCTACCCAAAAACAAACTAAATCAGCGACAATGGACTCTCTAAGTTACTTTCCCAACACCAACACCAACACCAACACCAACGACAACGAGAGAGGACGGCGGTGGGCTTGATTAGTGGAGGCAGCGAATTGATTAATATGTTGCAGTACTCCAAGTGGAGATTGAGAAGATAGAGATATTAGATCTGGGTTTTTTTGTTTCGGGATGGGGAAGGGGAAAGAAAGAAGAGAGAGAGAGAGAGTAAATGTTTTATACCTAGGCCTGGTTTGGTCAGATGTAAGACTATGAGAACTGTAAATTTTATGAAAGTTGATCAAGTTTTATTCTCAATTTTATTGGAATTACAATTTCTTTATGTACCTTACTTCCTATAGAATATGAGAAGTTGCTTTACTTCTCCCATCGAAATTGAAATTTCTCATACTTCTACCATCAAAGTTATACTTTTGCCCATAAAAAGGTAATCCCTAAGTAAAATATTGGAGTTAATATTGTCATTTTGCATTCTTCCAAGTAAGTCAATTTTATCAATCAAACAACATAACTTCCATGAATCTTCAAATTACATTTATAACTTACATTTTTCGTGATTTTACATCTTCCATAAGAAGTTTTGTCTATTGAACCAAACAAGACCCTAAATTTGGAGTCATATCAACATATTGATAGAACCCCTAAAACAAGTGATAAAACATTAGTAAAGATGAAGAGTGAAATCTTTACCCCTTTTTGGTTCATACCTAATGGTGCGACAATTGGCCAAGGAAATCAAGATTGCTATGCCCGAAGCGAGACTATCAACTTTGATTATGGGTGGATAAGTCCAATCCACTCAAATGACTCAACCACCCCCCTTGATTTTTACTCATTAGTTGAACAATTTTCAGTGCAGTTGTATTTGTACTTGTGTACAATTTACATAAGGTAAAATATGCCAATTAGGTCGGATTTGGACGGATAATTTTGGAACGGGGTAGGTTAGCTAGATTGACTTTCATTTTAACTACGTCTAGTATTCTACCTTTATTTTCCAAGGTTCGTAATTGTTCTTTTTTTCCTTTTCAATACCCAATTTTTTGACATTTGGGTTGATTTCTAAGTCCAGACAATTTTTATGGGCTCTCACATTATATATATGGCTATACAGTTATATTTACTTTTTTATTTTTTTGAGGGTATACAGACTATACAGTTATACTTATTACTTAACACATGAGATAAGTATCAAACTACAACAATCATGAGGATTAGAAGCATGTTAAATTTATGAGTTATAGAGTTATACTTAATTAATTACGTTTTTGTTAACAAGTGTCCTTAGGGCATTGTTTAAGGTTCAATAAATATGGATAAAAAGTGGTTAAGACAATTGTAATACCCCGACTATTTATTGTATTTTTAGAAGTTGATTTATAAAATAAAAGTATTTAAATTTGGAGTGTTTTTATCGAAAAATTTCAAGTGTTTCAGTAACAAACCAACTATTTGCTTATGTGGTGTTACCCAACCAATAGAATATTTTCAAACCAATTTTTTTCTTTTTTTTTTCTTTTCTTTTTCCAAATACTCCAAAACCAACCCTTATTTTTAAGGGTGTATTAAAGGGTAACAAATCCACGTGGTGTTACTGAAATACCAAAAAAATTGTGTGTTTTTGTTTGTTTTTAGGCTTTATAAAAAAGAAAAAGGTATTTGAAGATAATTGAGCCCCAGCCCTTTATGTTTAATCGGTTAAAGCCCCTATTAGTCTTTTTTATTGCCTCTCATCCGTTTTATTTTTCATTTCCCAAAACCTTTGTTGCTCTCCTCCTCTGCCACAAACGACGACATACACACCATCACCATCGTTCTTCTTCACGCTTAAACCACCGTTTTCACCATCTCTCTCCGTCTCTAAACTATACTGCTGCCATTGCTAGTTTCCTGATGGGGTTGAAACTTGACTGCTTTTTCTCTCTCCTCTGGTTCGCGAGAACAACCCATGCTCTCTCCTCTGTTTTGTGCGTGCTGCTGCCCATAGTGGTTGCCATGGATTCCGGTGACCATAAACAGTCCGAGCGCCACCTATGCCCGTGAGCCATGCCCAGTTCGCCGTTTTAGTTGGTTTGATTTCAGTAAACCCTAAACCCTAAATTGATTTGGATATTTAGTGATTTGATTTCTGAATTGGGTTTTGATAATATATCGTTTGATTATTGATTGAAGGATATGGATGCTTAATTAGCTTTGGATGGTTCAGTTGAAGGTAACCTTCATATCTATTGGTTGGAGTTGGATGCTTAATTGTATGAATACATGTATATGTTATAGCCTAATTCTGAATTTTGTTGTTGCCCTAATTTACTAATTGGGTGTATATGATGCTATGTGTTTACATGTTGATGGTAGTTATGTGTAAAGTTTCCTAGTTTTTGATCTGCTTGTTAAAACATCCGTGTGAGTATGTTGGAGTGTGGTGATTACTACTTATTGGTTGCTGGATTTATCTTTTATTCGTTGCGTAAATAGTGTATTTATATAAGCCTTTATTCGAGCTTATGGCTATGTAAGAAAGAGGGTTAGCGTGCTGATTGTTTTGGGTATATGGAGTATAGAGCAATGGTTATTGGCCTGAGTATTTTAATTGGACTTATAGAATTGTTATTGAAGTGAGTGGTTAAGACCTAAACCGAGAATATATGAGATATGGGAAACCCGTGCCATAATGGTGAACTATATCGAAATTGACCCGGAATGGGTAATGGTAATGAAATGAGATTATGAGCATATGAAAATGATTGTCTATATATGATATCTTGGTTTGAGGCTCATAAGTTGTTAGTCTCTTTAGCTCTTGACATGTGAGTGAGTAGCCTAAGATATTAATTCTTAGGTGATGAGCATTATTTTTTTGAAAATGTTATATGGTTATGAGAATTGGTCTGAGAGTGGACTATTGAGAGCCTGGTGGCTATGTTATGAGTTATAAGGGCCTATGGCCAAGTTATGAGAATTGATTTTGTTTCTGCAGTTTACCTCCAGTTCACTTTCAACATTGTCGAGGCTAGGAGCTAGTGACTGTGAGCGATTGACACATACTCTTTGGGAATTGAGTTATAGATGATATAGCATATTAGAATGCAATTGAGACTATTTTTGGGATTTATGGGACTTGAAGGTCATAGTTGACCTAGGTTGAGATACAATAGCTTTTATTTATGATTAGATAGAATCTTTGGTTACTCAGCTTTGCTGCTTTGCTGATTGGTTGCTATTCTGTGTTATGTGCGTGTGTTGTCCATTTTTCTTTCATGGTGGGCCTATGATGAACCTTTGCGAAATTGGTTTGCATTGGGGAGTAGATTGGAGTATGTTTTACATGTTGATTGTTTATGAAGATCTTGTTGTCTAGATGGAACAGTCGATTCAGAGCTACTAAGAAGTAGATTATTGGATGTTGTTCACTCATTCTATGAATGAGTGTGGCAGTGATGCTCCGGATTTGATTAAAAGTTTTCCGCAGTCAATTTGTATCTTTTGTTGTTTATTTTCGTTTAAACAGGTTTTTAAATGGTCGGTAACTTGGGATGTCTGTTTTCATACAGAACTCTGCCGAAATTTTGGCTCGAGTTTATACTTTTCATTTATTTTTATTATTAGAAAATGTAGGGTGTTACACCAGTAACAATTATATCAGTTGCCTCACTAAATGCTTTTCACACTAGAGATATTTACATACCACAATTACCCTCGTCCAACAACAACAACAACAACAACAACAACAACCCAGTAAGTATCTCGCCTAGGGCGGGGTCTGGGGAGGTCCAGGTGTACGTAGTCTTACCCCTAACTAGTCACCTAGTAGAGAGACTGTTTCCGAAAGACCCACAAAAACATTTTTTTTTTTTTTTTAAACCTTTGGAATTTTTTTTTTTTTTTTCAAGAGCGCATGTAATAAAGAAGAAAATAAAGAATGAGCCAAAGAGTGAGATGAAGAAAGCATAACCAAACTAGAAAATACGATTAGGAAAAGAATAGGATAAAACGAAGAAAACAACTACACGTTAGAAGAATGCCGCAAGCTTTAGTTCCTAGGCAATGCACAAGTATAGCCTATCGATGGTCCTCTACACAAATTCTACTACGCCAATTTTTCCTATCTAAGGCTAAGTCCTCGGTAAGCTCTAAAAGGGTCAAATCCTGCCTGATTACCTTTCCCCAACTCTTTTTCGGGCACCCTCTTCTTCTCTAACAATCCCTAAGTATAATGTTCTCGCACCTTCTCATCGGGGCATCTTGATGTCTCCTCCTAACATGCCCAAACCACCTCAGTCGCGTCTCTCTCATCTTGTTGTCAATGTCGGTCACTCCCACCTTACCTCTCATCACTTCATTCCTAATTTTATCTCTTCTTGTAGTGTTGCACATCCAACGAATCATCCTCATTTCAGTCCCCCGCATCTTTTGCACATGTGCCTGCTTCACCGGCCAACACTCTGCCCCATATAACATAGTTGGCCTAATGGACGTACAATAGAATTTACCTTTCAATTTGAGCGGAATTTTCCTGTCACATAGAACTCCCGTCGCTCTCCGCCATTTTATCCAACCCGCTCTGATGCGATGTGTCACATCGTCATCAATCTCGCCGTTGCCCTGAATGATTGACCCAAGATACTTGAAACAATCCTTCTTCGGTACAACTTCAGTAACAAGCTTAATCTCCAAGTTCGAGGCAACCCTATCTCCCGTGAAGTTGCAGTCCAAGTACTCAGTCTTTGTCCGACTCAACTTAAAGCCCTTTGACTCCGGTGTATCCCGCCACAGTTCTAGTTTGGCATTAACACCTTCTCTTGTCTCGTCTATCAAAACAATGTCATCAACAAATAACATGCACCAAGGCACATCCTCCTGGATAGTCTTCGTGAGCTCGTCCATAACTGTTGCAAACAAAAAAGGGCTCAATGATGATCCCTGATGTAATCCAATATCTATAGAAAATTGCTCAGTATCCCTTCCTGTAGTCCTGACCCTAGTCTTTACTCCTTCATACATATCCTTAATAACTCGAATGTAAGCGACTGGAACTCCCTTGGCTTCCAAGCACTTCCCTTGGTACTCGGTCATAAGCCTTCTCCAAATCAATGAAAACCATATGCAAGTCCCTTTGTCTATCTCTATAGTACTCCATAGAACGTCTAAGCAGATGAATCGCTTCTGTTGTTGACCTCCCTGACATGAATCCAAATTGGTTCTCTGATATGAGAGTACTCTTCCTTAGTCTCTTCTCATTTACTCTCTCCCATAACTTCATGGTGTGATTGAGTAACTTAATACCTCTATAGTTGTTACAACTTTGAATATCTCCTTTGTTCTTGTATAGGCCTATAGGGGAATCAAAGTGCTGAGCCGTCACTCCTCCGGCATCCTTGCAGATTTGAGGATCGTGTTGAAAAGTCTGACTAACCAAGATAAACCTTCTTCCCCCAAACCCTTCCATACCTCTATGGGTATCTCATCAGGTCCTACTGCCTTTCCACTCTTTATCTTCCTCAACGCCCCTTTGATTTCGTCCTTCGTAACACGACGACAAAAGCTGTAGTTACTGTGTTGCTCGGACGTGCTAAGATCTCCCAAAAAAATGTCGACATCCCCAACGTCGTTAACTCATCCCTCATTTACTAACCACCCTAATTTTCTCTCCTATTTCCACGTTCGAACTTTCTGCTTGACTCCCTCTCTTCTACTGTCATTTATTTCTAAATCATCCTCCGAGCGATCCTCGATACTCACTCGCCACCTCTAACCCCTCCCTATTTCTCTGCTTCAAGCATTCCCACATCAAATACGTTGAAAATTTCGGTTTTCCGGCGACCACAAGCGTCAATAGGTGGCCATTGTAGAGTATAATTTTTCCGGTTGCAACTTCTAATTAGATATCGGCGACAATGGACCACGATTGAGATTTTTGGCCGTTGGCGAAGTGGGTAGTGGTGCTATTGTGGTTGATTTGGGTGGTAGTGATGGGGGAGTGGTGGTTCAACGTGGTCGCCGTCATGTAGGGTCACAGTGGTGGATAGAATGAGAACTTGCTAGATCTGGAAAAATGAAGGAAGCAAGCAGAGGAAAAAGATGGAGAAAAAAATGGAATTGGAGCTAGGAAGGATGAAAATACGGGGAATTGGGGAATGGGTTGAATTTTGGGGGGTATTTTGGGCATGGAAGTAAAGTAATTAATGCTCTAATTCAAAATTTATATCAAAATTATAAAGATATTAGCATTTATTGAACTTTAAACAATGCCCTAAGGGCACTTGATTAATTCTCTCTCCATCTCCTGCCATCCCCATTCTCTCTCCTCCCACCCTCACCCACATTCACTCTCGTCGCCGGCGCCACCCAACCACCACCACCACCACCGCCTCACCTCCACCTCCCCGGCCATCGTCGTGGCCTGCGCCAGCCGGAGACGATGACGGTGCCCCCCCCTCTCTCTCCTCCCCTCACCCTCACCCTCACCCTCACCCTCACCCCCAAAACCAAAACCCTAACCCTAACCCTTATTTTCTCTCTCACCGCCCACCGCCCCTCTACCCCCCGGCAACGGTGGAGCTCGACTCCGGCCGTCGATCTCAGCCGTGGTCACCCCCATCCACCACCTCCCCCCGCCCTCCCCCCATAAAGTTATTCGAAAACCCCGTTATTTGGCTTGGGTTAGTCAATTCAAAATATTCCGACTTCTCTCTCATATTCGCTTCATTGAAATTAGGAAAAAGAATCTCCCGGCAGGCCACACTCTCCTGAAAGCCCTCGCCGCCGATTAGAGAAAATCGGCTAAAGGTAATAATTTCTCTTGTATCTTCTTTCATTTTTTCCTAATATGATGCTCATTTTTCATGTATCTTCTTGTTTTGATTTCTACCTCCCGCCTACTTCTCTCTCATCATTAACTCCCCGATTTTCCTAAACCAGGTATTTTCATGTCTCTTTTTTTTTGGCAAGTTGGTTTCTGGATATTGGATAAGTTGCTCCCATTGAAAATGGAATATTGGGATTTTTTTATTTTAATTTTTTGGTGTTTTGGGTGTTTGATCAATTGGCTCGAGTGAAAGTGGAAAAAAGGTGCGTATCTGTCTAGGGTTTTTTTGTTTTGTTTTGTTTGTTAGTGGCAAAATAGCAATGTGATATTTGA